>CM022298.1:22662723-23262723 GCA_011799875.1 Thinopyrum elongatum
TAGGCCCTTAGAAGGTGGGGGACAAAAAGAAAACACTACGATCGAAAGGCGCAGGCTCTGCCTGGGACCCTCCGAACCACTCTGGTCGTCAGCCAACTCGTAGTAGTATCCACCCCTGGGGTAGTAGTAGCGATCGTCGGCGGGTTGCAGCTGTCTCAGGGGCTCCGTCATCTGGTCACGACAAACTGATATGGGAAGAAAAACAAAGCAAAGCAACCGTGAGTCATCCGAAGTACTCAGCAAGCAAGGATCTACAACTAATATGCAACATTATCAAAGGAAGGCTTGTATATGTGGACTGGGCTGCAGAAATGCCAGAATAGAGAGAAGGCTAGTCCTATCGAAGACTAGCATCTCAGCGGTCTTGCAGCAATAGAAGAGAGTAGATCAGCATAGTATATAAGTAGTAGTAATGTTATCAACCTCACCCAGAGATCCTTTCTCGACTCCTGCGGAGAAAAACAATCCAGAGCCATACAGTCATCAACCCGCCTGAGATCCCTTCTTGAATCCCTGCGAGAAGCAATCCCAGAGCCATAGTATCCAATTCTAGTTGTATCGATGGGATACAACTCCGAGTGTCCGTTACCGAGGATCCGGCTATGCATTAGATTAGTTCTTCCCTGCAGGGGTGCACCAACTTACCCACCACGCTCGCTTAACCTCTGGCCGGACCACAATTTCTGGGTCCGCCCGGCCTCGGTCAAACGGCACACCGAAACCCTACCTAGAGGCTCAGCAGAGAGGTCCCCGCCGGTCTACAACCAAGCGCCCAGGGGTCTTGGGCCATCGCCCTGTGCACTCCGGGTCGTTGTGTGCAGGGTGGATACCAGCACAGCCTCGGATGGTCGGTACGATCCGACCGTGCCACAATGCTGAACTGGACGTCTGACAGAACTTTCGGCTGATGCCACGATGCGGAGTGCCCATAACATTTCCGCGTGATGGTTAGTGCTATCGGGCCAGAGGCCCACTCAGATCAATATCCAAATCGTAGTGTGTTGGTGAGTGCGGGTAGGTAGTAGCAGAGACTCACGATCGATGTGACCCCGTCGCCCCCGTCTCGCGGACTTGCGGCAAGGGCCAAGAATGCCCGGCCACGCCTCGTATTCATCACTCGGGCACCATCCAGGTCAACCCGTCTCGCAAAAAGATTGTCGGGAACTCAGGGTCACCTCTACTGGGCGGTACCGCCTGTCCCTCCAGTTCTGCAGTGTAAAAGTAACTCCCTCGGGTCGCCCTCGGGGCCGACCCAGTTTCTAACAAAGTTCAGGGGTAATGTCACAGTAAACCGTGTGTCCATAACATCAGGGGAATCCGAGGTATCACCCTCGTTGGATTCCTACTGATGTATCTGTCAAGGTGAACTCAGAGGAATCACCCTCGATGGGTTCACACTTGATGTGTTGCACGACAGCGTCGTTATCGGAAGTGGTGAAGGAGGAATCACCCTCGATGACCACAACAGAATAAGCTACTCTACAGAGTTAGCATCAGAAGTGCTACACGAGGTATCACCCTCGGCACTCGATAGTAACGCTGCAGTGTCGTTACAACTAAGGGGGTGATGTGCGGAGCCGGGGCTGGTTGTCGGTCTTCTGATAATCCAGCGGGGCAATCGGGACAAGTGGGGTCACAGGTCTCTATCCAGCCATACTAAAACAGTTTAGGATAAGCAGGTAAAGTATCAATAGCAGGTTACAATAACAGGCTATGCATCAGAATAGGATAAACAAGTAGCAGCAGCAAGTCTAATGCAAGCATGAGAAAATAGAATGGGCGATATCGGGATGATCAAAAGGGGGGAGCTTGCCTGGTTGCTCTGGCAAGAAAGAGGGTCGTCAATGGTGTCGTCGGGCTCCTGAGCTGCGTCGGTCTCGGGGACGACGTCGGTGTCGGGGTTCTACCGAGAGAGAAGAGGGGGGAAGAAACAGTAAATATAAAGCAAACAAGAGCTTGACATGACAATACGCAGAGCTAGGGGGTGACCTATCGCAGTGCTGGCGATACAGACGAAGAGGAATAACATCCGGGAAGTTTTCCCGAAGTTGGCATTTCGGACAGATGAAACGGAGGGGGACGGTTGCATGTTCGCTATACTAGCGGACGTGTGTGGCGGACGAACGGGGACCGCGAAATCGGATTGTTCTCGTCGTTCTGAGCAATTTTCATGTACAAAGTTTTTCTATCGGAGTTACGGATTATTTCTATGATTTTCTAAAGTTTAAACTAAATTCTGGAATTATTTAAATGATTAAATCCAAACATTATCCGAAACAGTGCTTGCTGACGTCAGCATGACATCACAGGTTAATTAGACAAAACTGATTAGTCCTAATTAGGTGATTAGTTTAACTAAGTTTAATTAACACCAGATTAATTAAGTTAATTATTTCCCAAATAATTAACTAATAACTTATTATTATTTATTTAATTTTATATTTTCTTAATTCTTTTCTTCTTTTTTAAAACGTTCTGGGCGGGGCCCCTAGTCAGTGGCCGGAGGGCATAGCGGGCGGGGCGTCGGCGCTGTTTGTACCGTGGGGGGCTCACGATTGGGGCGGGTGCCGGCCACGGGTCGGAGGTGGGGCACAATGGCGGTTGGCGAGCGGCTACGCTAGGGAGGAGTGGCCGGAGGGGCAGCAGGCGGAGGAAGAGGCGCAGAGGGGCCGCGGAGGAGCGGGAGCAAGGGGGCGAGGTGGAGCGGGGCGCGTGAGAAGGATGAGGCCAACCAAGGTGGGAGGCGCGAGCTGCTGGGTGCGGCGCGCGCCGAGCGCGACGCGCTTCAGCCCGGGCAGGCGCGGCCAGGAGCAGGAGGGAGAGAAGGAGAGGCTGGGGCTCACCGCGGGGCCGTAGGGACAAGGGCAGCGGTGCTCGGGGAGGAGGACGGGGACGACGGCGAAGGGATCGAGGGGTTGGAGCAGCGGCGGGGCGGCGTGCGTCGACGACGGGTGGCCGAGGCGGAGGCGCTCCGGGCGGCGACGGGCCACGGCGAAGAGGCCGCAGGGTGGTGAGCGGCGACGGGATCGATCCCGATCCAGGGGGAATCGGGGAGGTGAGGGGGGAAGTGGAGACGAGCGGTGGGGGGGAAGTGGGGTGGCGCTAGGGTTCGGCCAGGTGGAGAGGGGGTTAGTAGGTGGGGAGGTGGGCCGGCCTGGTGGGCACAGTTGGCTGGGCCGTGGCCAAGTTGGGCAGGGTTTTGCTGTTTTTATTTTCTTTTACTTCTTTTCTTTTCTTTGTTTTGTCCTTTGTTTTTATTTCAAATGACTTTTGCAAACTATGATACTTGCCAAAATAATGCTATGCAATATTTACCACTGTTTTTAAAATGGTTAGGAGGCAAATGGATTCCATATTAATTGTAGATTAAATAAAATGGAATAAACACTTCTGTTTTGTTGCTATTTCTTGCTGTTAGAGTTACTTAATTAATTCATAATGTGCTGCTATTTGTATAAATGCCTTGGGAATATTGCAACATGATGGATTTTAGTTCCTGGATTTGAACAACTTTTAATTTACTTTAAGTTGAATTCCGTTTGAATTTGAATTATGAAATGAGATATGTTACTAATGATGATAAGCACTGTTGATCATAATGACCTGGCATAATCAAAAGGGTGATATGTAGCTTAATACATGGGTGTTACACGGTGATGCTGCAACGGGGGAAGAGGAAGATTCAGAGGAACCAGACGATGTGCCCGATGATGATTTTCGCCGGGTCATGTTGATGCAAAGAGACAATGCGAAAGTGAAAAGGAGAAGTTGAAGTTCAATTGCATGTTAGAGGATCCAAAAAAGGGTTGTACCCCAATTGCGAAATGGCAACACAAAGCTCGGTACCACACTGGAATTGCTGGCAATGGAAGGCAGACAATGGTGTTTGAGAACAGATTTGAGAAGCTACTGAAAATATTGAAGAAAAAGTTTCCAAAGAATAACGAATTGCCCGACAGTATGTACGGAGCAAAGAGGTTCTATGCCCTCTAGGATGGGGAGGCAGAAGATACATGCTTGCCCTAATGACTGCATCTCTACCGCTGTGCGTACGAGGATTTGAATGCATGCCCCGGTATGCGGTGCATTGCGTTATAAGATCAGACGAGATGACCTGGTGGTTGACGGCGGGTTGCCCCAGGAAGAGGGTTCTGCCAAGGTGATGTGGTATGCTCCATATAATACCATGGTTGAAACCTCGTTCAGAAACAAAGAGCATGCAAGTTGATGCGATGGCACAAAGAGGATCGTAAGAAAGACGGGAAGTTGAGAGCACCCGCTGACGCGTTGTAGTGGAGAAAAATCAAGAGAAAGTGCGGGGACTTTGCAGGTGACGCAAGGAACGTTGGTTTTGTTTAAGCACGGATGGCATTAATCCTTTTGGGGAGCAGAGCAGCAATCATAGAACCTGGCCCGTGACTCTATGTATATATAACCTTCCCTCCTGGCTGTGCATGAAGCGGAAGTTTCATTATGATGCCAGTGCTAATCGAAGGCCCTAAGCAACCCAGCAACGACATTGATGTGTACCTAAGGCCATTAGTTGAAGAACTTGTACAACTGTGGAATGGAAAAGGTGTACATGTGTGGGATGAAGACAACGAGCAGGAATTTGACCTATATGCGTTGTTGCGTTGTAACCATCAATGATTGGCCTGCTCTCAGTAACCTTCAGGACAGACAAACAAGGGATACCCGCATGCATGCACTGTTTTGATGACACAAAAGTATATATTTGGACAAATGCAGGAAGAATGTGTACCTGGGGCATCGTCGATTTCTTCCGATCAACCATCAATGTCGAAAAGAAAGGCAAGCATTTCAAGGTGAGGCAGATCACCGGAAGAAGCCCGCCGTCGTACTGGTGATCACATACTTGCTATAGTCAATGATTTACAAGTAATCTTGGAAGGGTCCCGACGGACTATCTATTCCGAATGACGCTGAGGGACGCGCACCCATGTGGAAGAAGAAATCTATATTTTGGGACCTACCCTACTGGAAAGACCTAGAGGTCCTCTCTGCAAGCGACGTGAGGCACGTGACGAAGAATCTTTGGCGTGAACCTGCTAGGCTTCTGGGCGTGTATGGGAAGACAAATGATACACCGGAGGCCAGGAGGACCAGCAACAATGTGCACGAAAAGACGGCATGCTCCAAGCAGTATGAAGGTCCTGCCAGGCTACGCTCTTACCAAAGAAGAGAAGGAAATCTTCTTTGAATGCCTGCTCAGTATGAAGGTCCGTCTAGCATCTCGTCGAATATAAAGGAATAATAAATATGGCAGAGAAAAAGTTTCAGAACCTAAAGTCTCATGACTACCACGTGATTATGACGCAACTGCTTCCGGTTGCATTGAGGGGGCTTATACCGGAAAACGTCGATTTAGCCATTGTGAAGCTATGTGCAATCCTCAATGCAATCTCTCAGAAGGTGATCGATCCGAAATCCTACCAAGGTTAAGGAGTGATTCTGGCGCAATGTCTTGTCAGTTTCTAGCTGGTGTTCCCACCATCCTTCTTCAATATCCTGACGCACGTCCTAGTTCATCTAGTTGACGAGATTGCCATTATGGGCCTGTATTTCTACACAATATGTTCCCTTTGAGAGGTTCATGGGAGTCTTAAGAAATATGTTCGTAACGTGCTAGGCCAGAAGGAAGCATCTCCACGGGCCATTCAAACAGAGGAGGTCATTGGGTTTGTGTTGACTTCATCTGACCTAAGAAGATTGGTCTCCCTCATCACGTATGGGGAGTGATGGAAAAGGCACGCAGAGGACTCAATAAATGTTGGCCGGGCGTTTGTCTCAAGCACACTCACAGTTTACAAATTCACCTTGGTGACCCGTGTCAATGACACAAATATTCGTGCCCAAACCCGAGCAGGTGACGACTGCATTACAGTGAAACATCGACTTTCGAGTTGTGCATACACGTCATGGGTGACAACGCTTTTCCTGACCCAGAGACGGGAGGGAACCAGACAACGAGCGACAGGGGAGGGCACGAACAACAGGTTATGTAAGGGGGAACACAAGGGAAGAGGTGAGGAAATAGGCACAAGAATGGCGAAATAGTGTACAAGCAAGAGACTCGGGGTACAGAACAGCTAGTGAAAGAGAATATGAACAGACATGAGACTGGCTGTACAACGGGGAGTGACACAGATGAGAAGTGGGAACAAAGGATGCGCACCAATTTGAGCTAGACGTGACGTGGATGACAAAGGCGACGAGGATAAAAAAGGGTAAGCGATCGAGACCATAAGGTTAGGTAAAGATCGCCAATAAATCAACGTAGCCAAAATAAAGGAGTAAACCAAGGGGAAAGGAGACAGGCGAATAGGGAATAACTGTGAACATGGACTGACTATGGACTGAAGATTTAAGATGTACCTTGTATGTTCAGGTCAAATGGGGTCAATCTGTCAGGAGGCGGGGTACAGGTAGACCCACAGTACGGAATGACAACAGTGGATCGAACAATCTTGGGTACACAGACGAACCATTCGTCCTAGCCAATGATGTGGCGGATTTCTATGTGAAGGACATGTTTACCAAAAACGAGAAAAAAAAAAAGATAAGGAAGCGAATACATCATATGATGAGCCAATGCGCCACATAGTTCTTTAGGAAAAAGAGACATCGTGGGAGTGGAGGCAACACAGACATGTCTGAAGATTTTGAAAAGTTTCATGAAATTCCTCCCTTCAAAGTTAAGGCTGACCCAAGCACCTGTAAAGATGAAGATTAATGGTTACGGCGCAATAAGCAAAGGACAAAGCGAAGAAAAAGTGAAGACTTTCTCTCCACAAATATATGATGATGCCTTTCATCTAGAATATCACTGCGTTACATATCAAGAAATGAAATCCCTTTGTAAAAGATGAGTTTTCGTCCGAAACCAGATATACTTCGAAAGAGATTGTCCATTTGTACACGAAGTGCATCCAGTTTTTGCATAACCCTCTCAACTTTTTAGAACATGCTATGTGGGTGAAATGATGATACCATGCCAACTTTCAACCTTTTCAGAGTTCATTTGTAGTGCTTTTCAATTTCAGGGTCATTTGGCTTCAAAAATCAGTAAATGCAATGAAAAATAACAAATAAGTCAGAAAGGGTTGAAAATTGATGATGTGGCTTTGAATGTGCATTTTGAAACACACAAAAAGTTTGGAGTTCAAAATAAGTTCAAAAAAATGAAATCCCTTTGTAACAGATGAGTTTTCATCCGAAACCCTGATATACTTCGAAAGAGATTGTCCATTTTGTACATGAAGTGCATCAGCTTTTGTCGTAACCCTCTCAACTTTTTAGCACATGCTATGTGGGTGAAATGATGATACATTGCAACTTTCAACCTTTTCAGAGTTCATTTTAAGTGCTTTTCAATTTCAGGGTCATTTAGCTCAAAGAATGAACTAATAGCAAAAAGAATGAACTAGAAAACTTTATGAAACTCTAATAGCAAAAAGAATGAACTAAAAAATCAATAAAATATTATGTTATGATCAACTAAAACAAACATAATATTCTTCAATAGCAAAAAGAATTAACTAAAAAGCTTTTATAAAACTCTAATAGCAAAGGAATCAACTAAAAGATTTATAAACCTCTAGTATTTTTGAAAACTAAATTTTATAAAATTATGCAAACTAAAATTATCAAAGTATTTTTTTTTCAAAACATCAATAGCAAAAAGAATTTTCATAAAGAATTTTTTTGTTAGAAACTTAATAGCAAACTAAAGTAACAAAATATGTTTTTGATTAAAAAGACTTTTAAAAAACTAAAAATTACCAAATTGAATATAATGATAAAACACAAGTAATATTAAATAGCAGGAAAAAGAAATCACTCAAAAATATATTTTATTTTTATAGTAAAGTTATTCACAAACTAGTGATTCACACAAATTTAAAAGAATTCAAATTTAAACTATTCAAATTTGAAAACTAATGTGTAACAGAAAGTTTATAATTTTTGTGACCTAAAAGCAAAAAGAATCACTGAAAAACTATAAGTATTTAGTAAGTACAAACAAAAGAAAATAAATAAAGCAAAAAAGAAAACAAAAAAACTGGAAAAAAAATTAAAAAAAAATGCCACCTACTGGGCCACCATGGCCTGAATACGACTAGAAACCCAACCAGCTAGTTGGGCCAGGATTCAGGCCCGCAGCAGGCCCAGTAGGCCCATAAGCAGAGGAGTGTGACATTAGGCCCGTAAGCCTGCAGTTGAGAGGAGCTCGAGAGGGTCAGCGCAGCAGCGCTTATAAACAACTCTCGAGCCCTCTCAGCTAGCGAGGTGGGACTAAACTTTTGGCCCCGGGCAGCACACCCCTTTCGTCCCGGTTGGTGGCACCAACAGGGACCAATACCTACCTTTGGTCCCGGTTGGTGGCACCAACTGGGACCAATGCTACCCTTTCGTCCCGGTTCGTGCCACCAATCGGGACCAAACGTCTCTGCTTCCCGCCCTTTGGGCTGACGAAAAGAGACCTTTGGTCCTGGTTTGTGGCACCAACCGGGACTAAAGGGGGGCATTGGTCCCGGTTGGTACCACGAACCGGGACCAAAGGTGGTTGCTATATAACTCAAGACTTAGGAAATTTCCCCCCACCCGCCATTCTTCTCTCGACGCCGCCGCCAGGCTGCTGCTGCTGCCCTCGACGCCGTCGCCTCCCCGAGCCGCCCCGAGGTCGCCGTCGCCATCGCCGCCCGCTCCTCGTCGCCGTCCCTGCCCCGATGTTGACGCGCCGCCCTGCGCCCCTGCCCTGCCCCGATGCGCCGCCTCGTGCCCCCTGCCTCGATGCCGGCCACCCCGTGCCAACTGCCTCGACGCCGGCCGCCCCGTGCCCCTGCCCCGACGCCGCCCCGCGCCCCCGGTCTGCCCCGACCACGCCGCACCTCTCCTCCCCGTTCGGTCCAGCCGGCGCCCCCTTCCTCCCTGTCCTCCTCTCTCTGTCCTGTTTTTTTTCGTATATATGATGATTTTTTTTTCATAGATGATATGTAGTGTATATGATGACATGTATGTGTATATATGATGATATGTCCTGATTTTTCATAAATTTTTTTGTTCATATATATGATGATTTTTTTTCATAGAATATGATGTTTTTTTGTTCATAGATGATCATATATATGATGTTTTTTTGTTCACATGTATGCATGGATGTGGATGGAATATGATTTTTTTTTATTCATAGAAATTTTTTTTTGTTCATGAGAGAGGCGGGGACGTCGGACATTCATGAGAGAGGCGGTCCGGTCGTCGGACATGTCATGTGGAATTTTTTTTTGTTCATAGTAAACTCCTAGCACTTCGACATGAGGGGGGACGTCGATCAACCCCCTCTCGCCCGACCAAACTCTCGAGTCCACCCAAACCGGGACTGAGATGTGATAGGTAGTATTTTTTTTGTTCACAGAAAACTCCGGTAACTCTTCAACATGAGGGGGGACGTCGATCAACCCCCTCTCGCCCGACCAAACTCTCGAGTCCACCCAATTTCGGGAATGAGATGTGATAGGTAGTATATTTTTTTTGTTCATAGAAAACACGCCGGGAACTCTTCAACATGAGGGGGGACGTCGATCAACCCCCGCTCGCCCGACCAAACTCTCGAGTCCACCCAAACGGGACTGAGATGTGATAGGTAGTATTTTTTTTTATCATAGAAAACTCCGGTAACTCTTCAACATGAGGGGGGCGTTGATCAACCCGCTCGCTCGACCAAACTCTCGAGTCCACCCAAACCAGGACTGAGATGGATAGGTTAGTATTTTTTTTTGTTCATAGAAAACTCCGGTAACTCTTCAACATGAGAGGGGACGTCGATCAACCCCCGCTCGCCCGACCAAACTCTCGAGTCCACCCAAATCAGGACTGAGATGTGATAGGTAGTATTTTTTTTGTTCATAGAAAACTCCGGTAACTCTTCAACATGAGGGGGGACATCGATCAACCCCCTCTCGCCAAACCAGACTGAAAAAGCGTTGTCGAGGCCACCCCAAACCCTAGAAGCGTTGTCGAGGCCACCCAAATTTACCATGTTTAAAGAGCGTTGTCGAGGCATAGCGATTATTTTTTGCAAAGTGTCATCTCCTGAAAGTATAACCCCGATAACTTCGACATGAGGGGAGACGTCGGACATGCATGAGAGAGGCGGTCCGCAACTAATCCATTGCTCATATATGCATATGATTCCTTGTTGTGATTAATTAGCTTGGTCTATGTTTGCCACTAATATATCCATCTCTCATGTTTGTATATTGCCATGTTGTAATATTTGCAGAAACTATGGACAGAATCTTAGAACAAGAAGAGTTGTTGGGGGATATAATCCGCGACGGAGGTGATGTCTTATCGTTTCTCAACGACACCGATGGTCAGGAAGGAGAGGACGACGGCTCCGGTGATCCAACAATGGAGGAGGAAGGAGATCATGACGGCTCCGGTGACCGAATGGCGGAGGAAGAAGACCATGATGACGGCTCCGGTGACCGAACGGAGGAGGGAGCTGTTGCAAAGTCCGGCGAGGTATATATATTAATTAAGCCTGTGCTGACTTGGTGCATTAATTGTTTTGGTATGTACATATATTAACGCTTCTTTCTTCTTTTACAGCCCTCCGGATCGAGCCAAACTTCCGTAAGGAGACGAGGCCCGAAGAAAAGGTTGCGCCAGGATGAAAGGTTCACGATCACAGCAATTGCGGACGATGGCCAACTGACTGAACCCAAGTGGACGAAGGACACATTTGTTAGTCAGTGCGGAGCTATTGCTAGGGACAGCGTCCCGATCAGCGTTGAGCAATGGAATAAGAGTAAGGACCACCCTGAAGTTTCTTATGTCCAGGATAGACAGAAAGCTGATCTTTGGACCGCGCTGATGGCAAATTTCACCCTACCGCCAGAGGTGGATCCGAATAAGCCAGTTATAGAGCCAAAGGTCAAGGTGTTTGCTCTTAAGAAGATGGCAGATCTATTCAGGAACTGGAAGAAAGAGTTGAACACAAAGTTTGTCGAGCAAGGGAAGACTCCAGAATTCAAGGGCCGATATGAGAAGATAAGAGATCACTGGCCCGCATTTGTGGCCTACAAGACATCAGAGAAGGGTAAGCAAAGGTCAGAGACAAACAAAAAAAAATGCTGCAAAGAAGAAGTATCACCATCACACGGGGTCAGGTGGCTACTACAAAGCCCGGCCGTTGTTGGACAAAACTGAGCAAGACCTGCTTGCTAAAGGGGTCAACCAGTGACATTGAACTGGCCAGACCGTTCAAGGACTTGGTTCTTCGGGGTTGGGGGAACTTTGGACCCAGAAACAGGGGAGTGTCGTTGGACGGACGAGCAACTTGCAATACCCATCAAGAAGCTTCAGAAATATATCAGCGCAGTGCAAAAAGGGACGTTCATTCCCAACAGAGAGAAGGACGAGCTGACTGAGGCCCTCGGGAATCCTGAGCAACCTGGACGAACACGAGGCACACCAGGCTCCGTTCCGTGGGTGGTTGGGTTTCCCGGCGCAGGCGGTTACAAAAGCCGAGAGAGTCGAAGATACCGAGGACAACTTGCTACAATCGTTGCTTCGAAATCAAAACAAAGGGAAAATACTCTTTCCTTACAATTTCAAGTGAGTGTTACTGTCTTGTGCATATTCGGTTTCACTTACTCGAGGTTATAGTAATGTAATTGATGAGTTATGCATGCGTGCGCAGCTTCCACTATATTCTGCTAGAGATTAAGCTTGACCGGGGAGTAGTAACTGTCTTAGACTCGAGACGAAAAGATCCCAATAAGTATGCGGACATGACTGCAATGCTCCAGAAGTAAGTTCAATCGACCATTATCGGTTATTGGTGCGCACCATATCATATCGGCAAGTTTGTTCATTTCCGGATATCAAGTAATTATTTTCTTTGTCTGGCAGGGTTTGGAAAGAGTTCACCGGAATCGTTCCGGGACTGCCGAGGGAGATGTGATTTACACACCCGAAAGTAAGTAGTACTAGCTAGTTCCGCGCATCTCCCATCGATTCTAGTTTCATCAATACCATTTATCATGCTTGATTATCAGTTTGATTGAACTCTATTCTCGTAAAGTGCTTGTGGCAGGAAGGCGGAAATAATTTATGTGGATACTACGTTTGCGAGTTCATCCACAGCGCGACCTCTCAGCGGGGCTACTCTGACAGACAATATGAAGTACGTAAACAATAATATTCACAATTTTATTTTATTACCATTAATTGTGCTGAGTTTCATTCTAGATATATTATATAATATATATATTTAATATATATATATATATATATTGACCCCCTTCTTTAAATTAGATGTGGTAAATGCAGGATGAATTCCTACCACATGATCGCATACGAGCAATTCAAGAGGAATTGGCGGGATTCTTTCTTGACCACGTCATACATAAAGACGGAGAATACCATGTGAAAATTGAAGCTGACTATCGTTAGATGATGTCAGGGATCGTAAGATATGTTATATTGTATATATGTAGTAGCGTCGGATAGAAATACGAAAACTTGTTGTTCGACCAATCTCGAAGAAAGAGAGGTCACTTCTCTCTGTATATGTTCATGACGATCTTGTGTAATTAATGATTCCTTCATTTGCTTAGTAGCATCGAGTTCTCTCTATATGTAGTAGCTAGCATCGACCAAGCACGGAGAAAGAGAGGTCACGTCTCTCTATATGTAGTAGCTATAGCTAACACAATATGAAACTCCTAATTAAACCATCCAAAACCCTTAATAAACCCCCCCTTTCAAAAAAAAAAACCCAGCGCCTGCGAGCTGCTAACGCGTGGCAGCCTTTTGGTCCCGGTTGGTGTTACCAACCGGGACTAAAGGTCCTCCTGCCTGGGCGCCCCGCAGCGGCCACGTGGAGCCCCTTCTTACGAACCGGGACTAAAGGTTTTGGGCTTTAGTCCCGACCCTTTAGTCCCGGTTCTAGAACCGGGGCTAAAGGGCCTCTGGAACCGGGATAAATGAGCCGTTTTCTACTAGTGCCCAAGCGGCGCTTTTTCTAGCCCGGGGGAGGGGGGTCGGGGGCGAATGGCTGGAGATGCTCTAAGATCTCTCTACATCACGTATGCCAGAGGTATAGTAGCTACACCCCTTGACCTTCTGGATTAATGCGCATCGAATGGTTTGAGCCAAATATGGAATCATTAGAATGTCCACTCTAGGATATTGACATATTGTACTCCTGCCATATACGGTTGCGAAATGGAAAACTCTTTACGAAATGTAAATCTCTTCGGTGCGTCACACGGCCCACAACATATCTATGGTAATAAAACGCGTGATCAACAGCCACCCAAAACCATGGGTTAGTGGTGTGCCCTGTTCGTATGTTTGCGCGTTAAATGAGACGACGCGCGAGTAAGAAAGAACAGCAAGTCGAACCGTGGAGAACGACATTTACGTTGATGACTTTGTTCAACATCAAGTCATCAACGTCCAGGTTTACCACTATCTAAAAACAATCAGAAAAGCCACTTTTTTGGGCCACATTCACAAAGAGCTTATTTGGGCCTCGCCGCCCTCCTTAAGGTCATCCTGCTCGGTTTTGGGCTACGATGATGATGTGCTTTTGGTCCATTTTCAGAGTGTCTCAGGCTTCTGTGATTGCTCGGCCCATTTGCAGAGTGTCTCAGGCTTCTGTGATTGCTCTAGTCCTGCTGATTAACAGGCACAGAACAATTTCATCTTTAGAATTGTGGAGATCAAAATCAGCCCAGAAGAATGCACAAAGTCCAAATGTCTTCAATTTAAAACTGAACTGAATTAGCAGAAAATAAGCCATACAGAGACTGGCTGGGTTCTGAATAAACCAAAGGAGCAAATGTAGTCAAAAAGATAAACAAGGGCGCATGTCATTTCCTCGACGATGATCAAAGTTGCGCTCTGCTTCTCCACTGAAGTTCGTCTGGAAAAGTCCAAACAACTTTCACGGTCAAACTATGCTGGAGCAGATAGCACATTATATGGGATATGGGCATATGTAAGATGTAAAAGGAGCACAAAAGAAAGTCAAATGCAAACATGATTAAATATACATTTTGTAATGGGAAGATAATCAATCTGGACCTACCGTGAATATTACAGATACTGGTCGATCAGTTTATCTATTCATCCTGCTTGGACAGTTGGCTTGTCCTTGTCAGTGCTTGGGCATTTAAACAAAATTACCCGTGCATCCCACCCCACCCATCCACCCACTCCTCACGCCTGGAGCAGTTTTTATTTTGACAAGAGCCTCTTCAAGATTTGGCAGAGGACAGCCTAGTCAAATTTGTCCACAGACCAACCAGCACCGTACCTCGTCAACCCCGGCCATGGAGGTTGCCATATCTGCAGTTGCAGGTGAACTTGTGAGTCGGTTCATCTCCTTCCTGATGAACAGGTACCACTCCTCCAGCCATGCACAGTCAGAGGAGAAGGTGGTGGAGAGGCTGCAGCATCTCCTGTTGAGAGCTGGCACCATCGTCGAGGAGGCGGATTCTCGGTACATAACCAACTCCGGGATGATGATGCAGCTCAAGATGCTCTCAGAGGCCATGTACCGAGGTCACAGCCTGCTCGATGCCTCGAGGTACCGAGCCCTCCAAGACGCCACAGGCTTCGATGAGGTTAGCAGCAACGACCCATCTAGCAGCAGTTTGTATTTTGCCATTCCCCTCAAGCGTTCTAGAACAGCAACGGAGAAAGACGACAAGGCCATGCGCCTCGGGTCACATGGTGCCTTGGAAAATTTAGAAATTGCTGTTGCTAACATGGCTGAGTTTGTTGTGCTTCTGGGTGGATGTGAACGCATGTCTCGAAGGCCATATGATGTTTATCTTTACACCGACAACTTCATGTTCAGCCGACACGCTGAAAAGCAAAAGCTCCTAAGCTTCTTGTTGGAGCACAACAACCCTCCTTATGATCATGCACCGGCCGTTATTCCGATCATAGGCGGTATCGCAGTTGGGAAGAAAACTTTGGTTGCCCATGTGTGTGGCGACGAAAGGGTTCGCTCACGCTTCTCCTCTATTTTGCACTTGAATGGAGACAGCCATTTGAGGATGCGTGACGATGGAAGGACCATGTTTGGGAGGACAACACTGGTAGTTATTGAGTTTGCTTCTGATGTAGGTGACGATGACTGGAAAAACTTTCAGCCTTTTTTCAGAAGGATGGGCAGAGGGAGCAAGATCATCATCGTAAGTAAACTTAAAACACTAGCCCGGTTTGGAACGGTGAAACCAATCTTCCTTAGTGCTCTATCTTACGATGAGTTAAGGTACCTTTTCAAGACGCTGGCATTTGGAAGCGTAGACCCGGCAGAGCATCCACGGCTAGCACAAATAGCAGATGAAATTGCCAAGGTGCTGCACAGTGTGCAAGGTTCACTTGTGGAAGTAAATGTGTTTGCGGATGTCTTCAGAAGGAATCTCGATGCTCAGTTTTGGTCTTGCATATTGAACAAGGGGATAAGACTGGTTAAAAGAAACCTCTCCATATATGGCGTGCACCCAACCATGCTTATAGAACAAGGCCACCCAGTGGACATAACGGACCTCGCCTCCCATCCACTTAGCATGATACCGTTTAAAACCAAGGAGGAATCGCCAAGCGTGTCGTTAGGGGCACTTGTAGCAGACCCTAGCGTCAGACCCGAAGGAGACTTCACTCTGGTCGCATGGGAATCAAGGATACCCCCTCATAAATCATTTGTTCATTATGTCACGAGTCGCGCTCAGGATACACATGAAGGTGGTAGCAGTGGCTTGCCGGGGAGGAGGAAGCGCCGAGGCGTGCCATTCTAATGTTGCTTCAGACTAGTGTAATGTGATTCCAATTTTGCTTCAGACTAGTGTAATGTGATTCCAATTTTGCTTCAGACTAGTGTAATGTGATTCTAATTTTGCTCCAGACCAGTGTAATGTGTAACTCTTGTTGTAATTTTTTCTTACGCGGCGAACGGACGTGTTCATGTATGTATACTCACGAAGTATTACCAGGCCCTGTTTCTTTCAGCTTTATTAGGGAACAGATTCAGCTTTGAAGAAGCAGAAGCTGAAACAAAACAGCCATTGCAGAACCGCTTTGCAAAACCAGCCGAAAGCTGATCCGGGCTATTTTCAGTGCATTGGGCTGAAGCACGTCCCGGCGTACTTCAGTGCCAAATTTATCAGATCCACAGCTGATTCTGTGGAAGCTGAAGCCCGAACAAGCAAGGACAAATTCATCAGACCCAACGACCCCTCCCGCTCTTCTTGGACAGCGAATTCAGCTAACGGCATCATCTAAGGTGGCAGATCAGATACCTACTGCTACCACTCCACACTGTCACCAGCTCGTCTCAGTAAGGTGGCGTGCAGAAACTGAACCAACAAGAAAGAGGTTTCGACTAGCATTTTGATACTACCAAGAAACCGAACTCTATGCATGTGCAGTTGCAATTACAAGAGGCGATTAAATCAAGGAGTCTGCTTAGGTGCCGGAGTCCTTAAAAACCAGTAGATTTGGCGAGATTCGGGAAACCGGAACAGGTTTTAGATTGGAATTACCGGGGATTTCGAAGAACTAGCAGAGCTCCGCGGCGGCGCGCGCCGTCTGCGAGGCTCCAGGTCGTAATCGACCGAGCTAGGCGCCTCCCCTCCCTCACTCCGGCAACCTCGCGTCAGCGACCACCGTGGACCCGCAGTCCGGAATGCCGCCATGGCGCGTGTGGGGAAGAAGGGGATTGGGGATGGACTGGGCGCTGACGACTGGGCCCCACGGGAAACATAAAATCTATTTTTTAAGCGAGAAAAAAGGTTTGGTCCCTGCAAGATTTGTGCTGTGTAGGCAGGTCCCACACGTCAGAGGCAAGATGGATCTTCCCTTCAATTTCCGTGGCCACACTTTTTCTTTTTGGAGCGTTAGTGGTCACAAATTTGAAGGTGTTTTTTTTTTGGATTTTTTTTATCAAATACTCCCTCCGTCCCATAATATAAGAGCGTATTTTACATTAGTAGTGTAAAAAACGCTTGTATATTATAGGACGGACGGAATATCAAATATCTATTGTCTTTTTTTTGCGTATTAATATCTACTGTCCTAAGACATTATAGCTCAATTTTGAAGGTGTTTTGGTTTAGAGAGCGGTGACGCAAATGGTACTAAGAGAATTAAATAATGCTGGGATTTTAAACACCAAGATAGTAAACCAATACCCATCTAGGGTTTGATACCCTCATGGTGATCCCACGGTGAGGCCACCATACCACCAATGGACCAGAGATCTCCCCTCCGGTATGATATTGGATTAATCTACATAGGGTTTAGCCCCGGCTCTTGGGGGGAGCGACGACGTGTTCTTCTAGTTTTCTTAATCTGTGGACATAATAAACACAAGTGCAATCATGAAAACTAAGACAAAAATAATTCTTTTTTTCTTTCAGGAGGAGACATGACAATTCTTGGAGGATTTGTCAGACCCGTATATAATATGGCATGTTAATGATGAAATCATCACATTTTGTTGTGCATCTTCCAGCTCACCATCTAGTTATAGCTCCTTGTTTGCCATGTCTTGTCATCCAATAAAAGTAAAAAAAAAAAAAAGATCATCATCTCCAGGTATACACATAATTTTTTTTACATGAGGTATAGTTTTTTTTTACATGAGGTATACACATAGCTTCTCTATAATGCTCTATACCACATACGTGTGTATCCAGTAGTATGATTACGACACCTTGGATATTTTCCATTTTACCAGTAGTTTTTTTTTTCATTTTATTAGTAGCTTATTATAAGATCTCCCTACACGCATATATACCAGAGGTACATAGCAGCTAGGCCCATTGACTTGTGGAATAACGCGCGTTGTAAAAAGTTTGAGCTAAATATGCCCCTCTGGATTGACTTGTGCTTCTCAAATGTAAAATCTCCAACCTAAATCGACGCGGTCTCAGAAACTTCCACGGTGGTAAAACGCATGATTGGCAACCACATGAAGCCACAGGTTAGCGGCGCCCCCTGTTCGCACCGCTTACACGCAAAGTGAGGCGATGCGCGAGTATCGACGGTAAGTGGAACCTTGTAACTCCAACTTTTATCTAGCCACATGTACACTTGCAGACAGTGCAGTGTGGCAAGTGTATTTTTTCCTGAATGAATTCAGTGCGTCCACTCTGGAAACAAGCACAGAAGACACTATCTGGGCCTCGTTGGCAAAATAACTCCCTTTGGGCCGTGCGTCCCTCTTTGAGGTCGTCATCCTGTTCGGTTTTGGGCCGAAATGCCGTGGCCCTTCTGCCCATTTCGGAGCTTCTCATGCTTCTGTGATTGCTCTGGTCCTATTGATCACAGCGACAAAACAATTTCAACTATCCCTAAAAAAACAATTTCAACTGGGAAGAAAATTCCCAGTTTTGCACAGGAAACAAAACCAGGTCAACAAAACTAAACCAGCACAAAAATGAGATGCACGGGGACTGACCGGGCTCTGAAGAATCCAAACAAGTCAGGTATGGAGTTGCGGTCCTCGTCACCACGGGCCACGACGCGTACCGTCTCCCACCAGTTTCTTTGCCAAAAACGAGTGGCGCCCTGCGTCTCCAGTCAAGCTCATCTGGAAATTTCCTCGGTTAAAATCTGCTATAGTAGGGTACACAGAATTAAATGGTCAGTTATTGAGCCATTGGGGCATGCCATTTTCTACAATAAGCTTCTGAAGAAGCAACGGCAAATCAGTAATTGGTGTATGTTTGTTTCTTGTCACAAAATTCAGTCTTCCTCGCAATTTAAAAAAAAAGTCTAATTGGATATTCAGTTACACTGCATGGATGGGTTAGTTATATCCAGGGCAAAATTCAGTATAACAGAGCCAAAGACTCTTGCACGCATGGAATTGAACTGAATTTACTTGAGGTTTAATTGTGATGATGCGTCAGAGTCGAACAATTTGACAAGACCTTTCCAACAAACAGGTTAAAAAAACAAAAGGTAGTTTTGAGGATCCGAAAGGAAGCTCAGCTGGGCTGGACTTTTGAGCCCAAATCTGATCTAGAATCTCAATGTTGCCAGTCCACTCGAACTCATTAAGATCACTTGCAGATGGGCTAGCTTGCTGTCATGTCATACAAAGTATGTGTATTTGTCCATTATTTTATCAGGAAGCAACAAAACTGAGATAGAATCAACTTTACTAAAAGTTCATGAAATTAAAAAACGCACATGAATTTGAAAAAGTGTTCATGATTTTTTTTAAAAAATCACAAATTTAACATTTTCACAATTTTGAAAAAAACTTCGCAAACTACAAATATGTTCAAGGATTTTTTAAAAGAAAAATAAAAAAGAATAGGATAAAGAAAAACGAACAGAAAAAGAAAAGGAAAACCAGAAGAAAAAAAAAACACGCCTGGAACATTCTAGAAGCATTACAAAACCGGATGGGAGAATTCCACCAAATAGGATATTTCACTGATCACATCACAGAGACAAAAACAATTTCCCCGCAAAAAAAAAAAAAAACAGAGACAAAAACAATTTCAACTACGAAGAAAACTCCCAGTTGTACACAGGAAACAAAACCAGGTCTACTAAACTAAACAAGCACAAAAATAAGCCACACGGGGGCTGACTGACTGACTGACCGGGCTCTGAAGAAACCAAGGGAGTCAGGCGTTGCGTCGCAGTTCTCGTCATCATTCGCCGCGACGTGTATCGTCTCCTACCAGTTTCTTTGCCAAAAACGAGTGACACCCTGCGTCTCCAGTCAAGCTCATCTAGAAAAATACCAAGAAATTCCGCGGTCAGAATTTGCTAGAGTAGAGCAGCACACATAATTGAATAAAAAGGTCGAACGAAAAGACAGGCACAAAGATAATTACATATATGCAATTTTTTATGAACAATAATTAATGTGGATTGGACAAGTTGGCTTGTCCTTGTCACATGTTTGGACGTTGACCCCTCTCGCGACCCCCGCGTCGCCTCCCTCGGCGGCGGCGGGGGAACCCTAGCCGCGCCGCCGCAGCCCCCTCCCCACCTCGCCCCACCTCCTCGCCGCCGCCTGATGGTGGCGGCGGGGCCTCTGCTGCCCTGCCTCTACGTGGGGAGTCCCGGATCTGGAGCGGCGGCTCCTTTGGCGAGGCACGGCAGGCTCCGGCGAGCAACCGTGCGGGCGGTGGATCTGGTGTCATGGCCGCGCGGGCGGCGGGATCCCAGTGGTCGTTGGCGGCTGGCGGCGGCTTCTGCGGCGGTCGGTGCGCGCGATCTGGCGCCTCCCCTCCTCCCCTGTTCGGCGTGCGGGCCAGCCTGGTCGGGCCGCGCTTCCCTTGGTCGCCGGTTCTGTACAGGAGGCGCTGGTGGTGGCGGGGATCTAGTTCGGGCGAAATCCCTGGCCGGCCATGACCAGCCGCGCCGACGGCGACGCCTGAGGGCGTCGTTCCCTTCCTTGGAGGCATCGGTATGGACTGATCTCCTCACTTCCCCTTCCCCTAGGTCTCCCGGGCGAAAGCCCTAACTTTGTTGGGCGGCGGCGGCGCTCACGGCGCCGTTCCCTTCTTGAAGGCGCCGCTTTGGGAACCTTGGGGTTGGGTGGCGCTTGTGGGTGGTGGGTGACGGCGGTGGTGCGGACCTATCCTAGCATGGATCTACGTCCGTTGCTTGGAGATGGACTCGCGTTGGTGGGGGGTCGTCGTTCGGCGTCGTGGTGGCGTCCATGGCGGAGGAACTACCAAGGCTCGCGTAGGTGGAGGTCGTCGTCTGGCGTCGTGGTGGCATCGATGGCGGAGGACCTGCCAAGGTTGACACCTCAATCTGCTCTGAAGATGGACCAGTGGAAGATGGCGGCGACGACACATGTAAGTGCGTCGGACCGGTTTGTGCCTCGGACCCGGTAGATGGCTCGGTCGGGGCCTCCGGCTTTAGATGTTAGGCTTAGGTGAGAGGTCTGGGTATGTGGCCCAGCTTGCACCCCTTCATCCATATGGATAGTAGTAGCGGTAGATGTTGCCAAGATGGCGGTTTCAGGCATATTGTTGTTCTACTTTATAAGGTCCTCGAGAATAATCAATAAAATGGCCGCATGCATCTCCCAGATGCAGAGGCCGGGGGTCATCCTTCTTTTCTAAAAAAAAAAAACATGTTTGGACGTTTAGAAAATTATCTGTTCGTGACGGTAGAAGTTGCAAAAAGAACCCAAATGAAGGGGTCAAGAGAAATTAAATATTAACAAAGTGTAATAAGAATATGAATCTAAGCTATCACCAACGACCAGGGGTCACGTTCTGATTGGCTGGACGTAGCTATCTTATTTTGTGACACTTACTAGATACCCGTAGTTATGACAAGTATGTGTCCTGGCATTTATATACAACAATTATGAAATACGTATATTCATTTGGTCGCTTTCCTAGAACTACAAAGATCCCAGTAGCTAGCTTTTGGATGTATACTTTTTAACTCCATAAGCACCACAAGCATCCACTTCAACGGGTAGATGCGTACATACCTGCACAACTTGTGGATTAATCCATGAAAATGACGTTGCCACGATTAAAGCTATACATACATATATGCAGAAGTACCCTTAATTTCGTCAGCTATATGGTCACTTTGATCATAAATTCCCATCGACCCATGTGGTTTGTTCGTACATGCATGTTCTCCGCCTGATTATTGTAACATCCCCAGATGTTAACCCTGTCATCTACCTAATTAATGTGCCATGTCATTATATTTCACTAAGTCAAAATGCCACTTGTCCCAAACCCAACTTCAAATTCATACTTGAAATAAAGTCAAATATTTATTTCTTCAAGCTGCAAAACTAAAATGTTTAAAATATAGCAAATAATCCAGGAGCAGTAATAAAAATATAAGCAACATAAATTGAATTAGTTGAGTGACTCTAACAGCCTAAAACAGTAGTCCAGCAGCATTTTATTTGTCCTTTTCAATTTCTAAAAATGTCTAACCTTTTCCAAATGGATCCAAACTTTTTGTGCCATCTCAGTAGGTTCCAATGCAATTATGAGTCAAGATCCACCCTTAACAAAACTCAATTGATAGCTCAAATAAATACAACAGGAGCTATTCCTTGTTCAGAAAAGAAAAGGCAGAAACTGCCTCTGTGCTTTGGCTTGGCCCGTTGCTACAGTCGCGGCCCAACCCACCTGGACGGTCATCTCTCACCTCTCGCTCGCTGTCACTCGCCGGTGCCGGCACGCACACGCTAGCCTCGCTGTCGCCCATCCGTCGGTCCCCGGCGTCGTTAAAGCCTCCCTCGAGCTCCCTCGCCCATTCCCCAAACCCTAGCACTCCCCCATTTGCCCCCCCTTGCTCTCTCTTCCCCCGATCTCGCTGCCCGAGCGCGTCGCCGCCGCATCTTCGTCGTCCGCGCGGCCACCGGTGCCCGCTCGTCCTCTCGAGCGGCCCAGAGGAATCGCCAGCCTCTGCCCGAACGCCTGCTGCCCTTCGCTGGTCCCCGGAGGCTCTACATCGCCGGATCCTCACCGCCCCCTTCACCGACCGCCGCCGTTCCCCACCAACTTCAGCGACCTCGCTGCAGTTCCTAAGCTTTCGCCGGGCCTTCTTGCGCCTGCGCGGTGAGCTCCTCCTCCTCTCCCCTCTCCTCTTTGCTATCCTCTGCGCCCGAAGCGGCCAGTCTCGCCATGGCCGAGCTCGGCTCCGCCGAGCAGCTGGCCGCCGTCGCTGCAGTCGTTGCCGAGGCCGGGCAAGCACGGCAACGTGCTCAGGGCACCTCCCTGGTGCCGCCCGAGCCACTAGCTCGTCTCCTCGTGCCCCCTGGTCGCGTGCCGCACCTCGGCCGAACTCCGGCGCCAACGCGGTCGACGCCGCCGTCGACTCCGTCCGTTTTCAGACCCCGTGAGTGCCGTAGATCGACGCGGATCGGTCCCCTCGTTCGAACCCAGGTTATCGCGTGTGTTTTGGTGATCTGTAGCCGATTCCCGATCGGGTCCGGCGATCGCCGCCGCGGCTAGGGCTCGCCGGCTCCTGTTCCGGTGACTCCAACGTGGCACCGATGTGGGGCCCGCCCACGGACACTGCCAGTGGGCCCCTGCCACCATTTGACCCAGTTGACTTTAGTCAACGCATGATTACTGTTCACCATAGACGCTGACATGTGGGCCCTTTCTATAATTAGTCTAAATAAACAGTTTTTAATTAAAATCTAATTAGTTTAACCTCACTAATCACTGACAACGTGGGCCCACCCCACTAATTAACTCTGTTAGATTAGTTTAAACCTCTGTTAAACCCAGAGAGGCTGACAGGTGGGCCCCACCTGTCGGTTTGACCAGTCAGCGGCTCAGCTGACGCATTGCTGACGTCATGCTGACGTCATAATTTCCTTTTCTGTTAAAATAAATTAATTCCAGAAAATCAATAAATCTTTAAAAATTAATAACTTTTAAACCGTAGCTCGGATTGAAAAAGTTAAAACATGAAAGTTGCTCAGAACGACGAGACGAGTCTAATCGTGCCATTTGTTCCCTTGTCAGAACCTCCTATGTAGGAGAACTCGTAACTCCGAGCCCGATTCCGATAGATGAATAGTGCACACACACTGGGTAATAAACCCCAAGTTAATTCTAAAATAACTAAAATGACTTAGATGCATATTTAGGCAACCCTGCACTGCATCATAGCATAGCACGCACTGTGTTGCATCTGTTTGCATTATGTTTACCTGTTTCTTCCCCCTATTCTCTCTCGGTAGACCCCGACGTTGACGTAGCTCCCGAGGCAGACGCAGCTCCGGAGTACGACTACGTCCCCGACGACACCACCGACGACCTTGCCCTTGCCCCAGAGCAAACAGGCAAGCACCCCCATTTTGAACATGCCTATATCGCCTATTCTCTTCTCTCTTATGCTTGCATTAGAACTGCTACTGCTACTGTTTTCCTATATCTGCTGCATAGCCTGTTTATTGTAACCTGCCTTGCTACCTTGCTGGTTATCCTAGACTGTTTAGAATAGGCTGGGTAGAGATCCGACAGAGACCCCACTTGATCCCGACTGCCCCGCTGGATATCAGAAGACCCGATCATCGGGATTGAAGACCAGACCCTGGCACCGCACATCACTTCCCCTTAGTTGCCGACACTACTGGGTTACCGTCGAGTGCCGAGGGTGATACCTCGTCAGCACTTCTGATGTGAACCTTGTAGGTTAGTGAACCGGTCGTGGTAAGCGAGGGTGATTCCTCCTACACCACCCCCGATAACGACATCGTCGTGCAACACTTCAAGCGTGGACCTCAAGGGTGATCCCTCCTTTGTTCACCTTGACGGTAACATCAGTGGGAATTCCATCGAGGGTGATTCCTCGGGTTTCCCCTTGGTGTTGGACACACGGATACTATTGATACTGTGACTTGCACTGTGCCATGTTACTAAAGACGGGTCGGCCCTGAGGGATACCCGCGCGAGCTTAATGCGAAGTGATGTGGAGTCGGGTGGACCTGGATGGTGCCCGCGAGATAACACGAGGAGTGGCCGGGCATTCTTAGCCCTTGCCGCAAGTCCTCGAGACGGGGCGACGGGGTCACATCGATCGTGAGTCTCTGCTCATTTCCGCGCGCTCCTAAACCACTTAACGGTTTGGATATTTGATCCGAGGGGCCTCTGGCCTGATAGCACTAACCATCACGTGGGCATAGTATGGGCGTTCTGCGTCGTATACTTCAGCCGGAGCTTAATAGACGTCAGCGACTGAGCGGCGCGCGCTGAATTGGACTGGGAACGCAACTGCACTTGTATAAGGGGTTGCTAGGTCTGCTTTCAGCCGCGTTCGCAACGTGCAGGAGCGTCCGGGGCGATGGCCCAAGACCCCTGGGGGCATAGGTTTAGTCCGGCGTGCTGACCTCTCTGTTAAGTATTCGGTCGGGTTGCGGCGTATCGTTTAGCCGAGGGCGGGCATGACCCAGAAAAGTGTGTCCGGCCGGAGTTAAGCGAGCGTGGTGGGTAACTTGGTGCACCCCTGCAGGGAAGAAACTTCTATCGATAGCCTGTCCTACAGTAACGGATACTCGGAGTTGTATCCCGATCGGTACAACTAGAACTTGAGATGAGAACTGGATAGTACGGCTCTGGGATTACTTTCTCCCAGGGAGTCGAGAAAGGATTTCAGGTCGAGGTTGATGATACTACTACTACTTTACATTATGTTGATCTGCTCTCTTCTATTGCTGCAAGACTGCTGAAGATTGTTGAAGATGCTAGTCTTCGATAGGACTAGGCTTTCCCCCTCTATTCTGGCATTTCTGCAGCCCAGTCTACATATACAGCCCCCTTTTGACAATGTTGCATATGTAGTGTAGATCCTTGCTTGCTGAGTACTTCGGATGAGTACTCACGTTTGCTTTACTTTCTTTTTCCCCCATATCCATTTGATGCCACCAGACGTCGGAGCCCCTGAGCCAGATGCCCCAGTCGACGACCAGTACTACTACCAGCCCGGAGAGTACTACTACTACGAGGAGCCGACTGACGACCAGGAGTAGGATCGGAGGGTCCAGGGCAGGAGGCCTACGCCTTTCGATCGTAGTTTTATTTTTACCCCGCCTCTGTGAAGGCCTATCTCTCTCTCTGTAATATATCTGTACTCAGATATCTGATGCTTCCGCTGACGCTTGTATGCCATCGAGTTATGTATTCGAGCCCTCGAGGCCCTGGCTTGTAATATTAAGCTTGTATGACTTTATTTATGTTTTAGAGTTGTGTTGTGATATCTTCAAGTGAGTCCTTAGGCTTGATCGTGCGCGTTTGCGTGTATGATTAGTGCACAATTAAGCCGGGGTCGTCACAATTATGTTGATTTCTTGCAACATCCATCAGATGGATGGCCCTTGTGATCCATGAATCCAAATCAAAAGGGTTGCCAGTTGATATACGTATATATGTGTCTCTGTGGTTTTCCATGCATCCTTGTCTTGCCCATCTGCCCATGCATGTGGGTGCAGTGCAGGGCACAACCTTGTTTTTCTTCTGCCTGTTATGTGTAGGTCAAAATTGCAAGGCGGCCAGTTGTTGGGGCATACCATTTTCCACAATATATGCCTCTGAAGACGCAACAACGGCAAATCAGTAGTTGATGTATGTTTGTTTCCTTCCACAAAATTCAGTCTTTCCCGCAAAAAAAAAAAAAAAACAGTCTAGCTGGATTTTGAGTTACGCTGCATGGATGATTGGATGGGCTAGTTATATTGAAGGCAAATTTCAGTATAATTGAGCCAAAGACTCTCTTGCACGCATGGACTTGAACTGAATTTAGTCGATGAGACCTTTCCAACAAACACACGTTAAGAAAAACAAAAGGCAGTTTTGAGGGTCCGAAAGCTCAGCTGGGTGGGAGTTTTTCAGCCAAAAACCGATCAAGAATCAATTTTCCCAACCCACTCTAACCCATTAAGATCACTTGTAGATGGGCCAGCTTGCTGCCATGTAAAGTATGCGTATTTGCCCTTTTTTCTCAAGACGCAACGGAGCTGAGATAGAATCAACTGTACTAAAACTTCACGAAATTAAAAAGTGCTCATGAATACGAAAAAATCTTCACGAATTTTAAAAAAACACACAATTTTAAAAAAATCACAATATTGGAAAAAGTCGCAAATTACAAATATGTTCATGGATTTTTAAAGGAAAAATAAAAAGAAAAAACACGCCTATAACATTCTAGAAACTTCACGAAACCGGATGGAAGAATTGCGCCAAATAGGATATTCCACGGATCACAGGGACAAAACAATTTCAACTAGGAAGAAAACTCCCAGTTTTGGACGGAAACAAAACCAGGCCAATTAAACTAAAACAGCACAAAAATAAGCCACACGGGGCTCTGAAGAAACCAAAGGAGTCAGGCATGGAGTCGCGGTTCTCGTCATCGTTCGCCACGCCGCGTAACATCTCCCACAACTTTCTTTGCCAAAGAACGAGTGGCGCCCTGCGTCTTCAGTCAAGCTCATCTAGAAAAATCCCAAGAAATTCCGTGGTCAGAATTTGCTAGTGTAGAGCACACATAATTGAATCAAAAAAAAAATCCAACGAAGGACGAGCAGACAGATAATTAGATATGTACAATTTATTATGTAACAATAATTAAAGTGGTTTGGACAAGTTGGCTTCTCCTTGTCACGCGTTTGGACGTTTAGAAAAATATCACCGCACACAACCACTCAAGTCCCAGTCAACAGTCTTAGTCATCCCTGGAGAATTTTCACCATTTTGCCCAGAGTCTTTGCAAGACTTGGCAAGAGGCCAGCCTAGTTAAATTAGCCCAGTGACCGCCCAGCCAGCAGCTTTACCTCATCAATCCTTCCTTGCCCATGGAGGTTGCCATGTCCGCAGTTGCAGGCGAACTTGTCAGCCGGTTCATCTCCTTGCTGATGAGCAAGTACCACTCCTCCATCCATGCACAATCGAAGGAGCAGAATCTGGCGAAGCGGTTGCGGCATCTCCTGATGCGAGTTGGCACCGTCGTGGAGGAGGCGGATGGGCGGTACATAACCAATTCCGGGATGCTGGCCCAGCTCAAGATGCTCTCTGAGGCCTCTTCGAGGCCATGTATGGAGGGTACCGTCACCAGTAGAAAACGGGCCTTTAGTCCCGGTTCCAGAGGGCCTTTAATTAGTCTCGGTTCTGGAATCGGGACTAAAGCCCCCCCCCCTTAGTCCCGGTTCTGTTACGAACCGGGACTAAAGGCCCTCCACGTGGCCGCTGTCTGGAGCTCCACCTTTAGAAATTTTACGAAAAAAAATTTTGATTTTTTTTTCCCGATTTTCAAATTTCTGAATTATTTTACAATTTAATCTTTAATCACCGCTCATCACTGCTCAATTTAATATATAATCTCTATTCTCTAATCATCCTCATCATTCCAAATTGTCTAACTTCCCGGTCGGTCACCCATCCTGTCACTACTCTAGCCTGAGCACGCTTAACTTCCGAGTTCTATTCCCCCTAGTTTCCAAGTCTGCACTTGTTGTTTTCCTGACAATAGTAAGATGTTAATCCTATTAACCCTCAGGAGTTTAGCTTGAGCATGAAGTCACACGTTTCACTGTTTGAGTTTGAAACTATTATTCTAAAAAACAATAATTATTTAGTAACACTAATATTTCTTGATTAAGTAGTTTGACCATAGTTTGACCACAGTTTGACCAGATTTGACCAAAATTCAAAAAAACTAAAATAATTATTTAGTAACACTAATATTCTTGATAATTATTTAGTAACACTAATACTTCTTGAATAACTAGTTTGACCATAGTTTGACCAGATTTAACAAAAATTCAAAAAAACTGAAATTTGAGCATAACTTTTTTCCTTTTAGAATTTAAGGATTCTAAAAAGTTGCAAAACGGCCTACAGCGGTGAAAATCGGATGCGGATTTTCGTGCTGAACATTTTGATATATTATACGTTTTTTTCCAACATCGTATGCAAAAGTTATAGCCGTTTTACTTTTTCATAACACTTTTTTGCAAAACATGTCCAAATTTAAGTTTTTTAATTTTCCTAACTAGTAGATGTAGTAATATAACTACATCTCGAAGGATTTTATTTTTTGAAGTTTTTATCATTTTTTTTTCAAAACTGAAATGGCGATACACCGCCCGGGGGGGGGGGGGGTAGAGTTTGAGACACGAACCTCTTTAGTCCCGGTTTGAGACACACACCGGGACTAAAGGGCATCGCACCCTTTAGTCCCGGTTCGTGTCTCAAACCGGGACTAAAGGTCTAATCTTTAGTCCCGGGACTAAAGGTCTACAAACCGGGACTAAAGGGCATCGCACCCTTTAGTTCCGGTTCGTATCTCAAACGGGGACTAAAGGTCTCATTTGAACCGGGACTAATGCCTTTAGCCGCTCGAACCAGGACTAATGCTCACATTAGTCCCGGTTCGTAATGCAACCGGGACTAATGTGTATATTGAGCTGTGACCAAAGCCCTGTTTTCTACTAGTGCGTGTGCTGGACACCTTGATGTACCGCGCCTTCAGAAACAGCGCGGGCTTCGATGAGGTTAGCAGCAATGACTCATTCAACAGCCACTTGTATTTAATCAAGCGTTCTCGGAGGATGGCTGACGGGGCCAGGTGCCTCGAGTCAGACGGTGCCTTGGAAAGCTTAGAAGCTGCTGCTACTAACATGACAGAATTTGTTATGCTTTTGGGTGGTTGCGAGCGCATGTCGCATAGGCCTTATGACACTTACCTTTACACCGACAACTTCATGTTCAGCCGACATGCTGAGAAGCAAAAGCTCTTGAGCTTCTTGTTGCAGCACAACGACCCTCCTGGTGGTGATCAGGCAACGGCCGTTCTTCCGATCATAGGGGGCGCCAAAGTCGGGAAAAAAACTTTGGTTGCTTATGCGTGTGGTGATGATAGAGTTCGCGCACGCTTTTCTTCTGTTTTGAACTTGAATGGTGACAACCTTTTGAGGCATGGAAGGACCAAGTTTGGGGTGAAGATGTTGGTAGTTATTGAGTTTGCTTCTAATGTAGGTGATGATGACTGGAAAAAGTTTCATTCATTGGTCACAAGAATGGGCAGAGGAAGCAAGATCATCATTGTAAGTAGACTTCAAAGATTAGCCCGATTTGGATCGGTGAAACCGATTTTCCTAAGTGCTATGTCTTATGACGAGTTGAGATACCTTTTCAAAACACTATCCTTCGGGAGTGAGGACCCCGCAGAACATCCACAGCTAGTACAAATAGCAGATGAATTTGCCAAGAGGTTCCACGGTACGGAAGGTTCACTTGTCGCCACAAATGCGTATGCAGATGTGTTGAGAAGGAATCTCGATGTTAAGTTTTGGCGTTGCATATTGGACAAGGGGATGAGAATGGTTAAAAGAAACCTTGCCATTTACGGCATGCACCCGAACACGCTTATGTACCATGGTCACCCAGTGGACATAACGGACTTTGCTCTGCATCCACTTAGCATGACACCTTATAGTGCTAGTTTTTCGGTCAAGAAGGAATCACCAAGTGTGACATTTGGGGATCTTATAACAGATCCTAGTGTTAGACCGTAAGGAGACTTCACTCTAATCGTATGGGAATCAAGGATACCCCCTCATAAATCATTTCCTAAGTCTGTAACAAGCTGTGCTCAGGATGCACATCAAGGTAGCGCCTTTCAAGGGAGGAAGCGACAAGGAGTGCCAATCTAATTTTCTTTTTGAAAACTTGTGTAATGAAACTCCTGTACTTTTAGATACATGGCAAACGGATGTGTTATAGACCATTCAACTAAATGTGTTACAGATTTCAGTGCTGTATGTTCTACCATCCAACAATTTCCCTGCCCTTTGGGCAGGGGAGGAAAGGCGGCCACTCTGGGCCCCAGACCCATCCTGTGCAGGCATAGTGTATATAACATTGCAATCGTTTATGTCCTGACAAACTAGCAAAAAGAGCAGCCCACCAAGGGTCGAACAGCGTAGAGGCCATCTTGCCAGGGAGGAAGGAAGGAAGGCAGCACAAAAATGCCTTGCCAGGGAGGAAGCGACGGGGAGTGCCAATCTAATTTTTTTCAGAGCTCACATAATGTAACTCTCGAATCTCGATGTACTTTCTGATACATGAAAAACAGATGTGTTCGTGTGGCCATGGGCAAACCATTTTAAAGAGTGATTAACTAAATGTTCTGGAGATCTCAATAGAAAATAAAACTGTACTATCAGATCAAATGAATCCTGATCATTCACTTTCTAGATAACAAACAACATCATCCCGCACCATTGAATGAATCCTGATCCATATAGGAAGGTGAGAAAACTTAAATGAAATAAGAAAAGAATATTCAAGTGTTGTCTATTTTAAGGACTCGGAAACTTCTGAACATTCAGACCACACTTTAAATTTGAAGCTGGCCAAGTCAGAAGAAAAGCATCATTCGCTTTGCCGCCTTCACTCAAGGTTCACCAACGGTTCAGAAGTAACCAAGTGTATCCAATGGCATCATTTCCTTGTTGTCTCTAGTTTATTGTTTAAGCCCAGTTTAAGCCGCTAATCTTAACTGAACCAGCTAATCTTCAGCAGGGAATTCATTTTGGGCCACTCGGTCCTCCTTCAGGCCTTACTGTTCAATTTTAGACATGCTTCGGTAATTACAAGGGGTACCAAACAATTTCTTGTACGAACAACAACAACAATAACAACAAAGCCTTTAGTCTCAAACAAGTTGGGGTAGGCTAGAGGTGAAACCCATAAGATCTCGCAACCAACTCATGGTTCTGGCACATGGATAGCAAGCTTTCACGCATCCCTGTCCATGGCTAGTTCTTTGGTGATACTCCAATCCTTTAGATCTCTTTTTACGGGCTTCCCATGTCAAGTTCGGTCTACCCCGACCTCTCTTGACATTATCAGTACGCTTTAGCCGTCCGCTATGCACTGGATATGCCCAAACCATCTCAGACGATGTTGGACAAGCTTCTCTTCAATCGGTGCTACCCTAACTCTATCTCGTATATCATCATTCCGGACCCGGCCCTTCCTTGAGTGGCTACACATCCATCTCAACATGGCATCTCCGCCACACCTAACTGTTGATCATGTCGCCTTTTAGTCGGCCAACACTCAGCGCCATACAATATTGCGGGTCGAATCGCTGTCCTATAGAACCTGACTTTTAGCTTTTGTGACACTCTCTTGTCACAGAGAACACCGGAAGCTTGGCACCACTTTATCCATCCGGTTTTGATTCGATGGTTCACATCTCTTGTACGAAGACTACTTTTAATTTTTTAATAACAAAACCAAGTTGGCTCACACTATTTTCTTTTCCACTTTTACCATTGTGGAGATCAACGTCAGGCAAAGCCTGGAATTTAAGAATGCACACGGTGCAACAATTTCCCAATTAATTATACATTTTGCAACGGGACAATAATCAATTTGGACCTACCATGAATATTTCAAATACTGGTCGGACAATTCTTTTTCATGCTGGTTGGAAAGTTGACTGATCCTGGACACGTCTTTGGGCCTTTAAACAAAGTATCCATGATTGGCACCGACCCACGAACTTGTCCAGAGAATCTTTGTTTTAACAAGTATCCGTGTCTCACTCACACATTGCAGTCAATGTTCCTTGGAGACTTCTAAATTTCGCCAAGTCTCTGCAAGACTTGGCGGAGACCGGCGTGCTTTATTTGTACAGAGAGACCGACCAGCAGCTCCCCACATCAGTCATGGCCAAGGAGGTTGCCATATCTGCAGTTGCAGGTGAACTTGTGAGCCGGTTCATCTTATTTCTGATGAACAAGTACCACTCAAGCCATTCACGCTCGGAGAAGCTGATGGAGAGGTTGCAGCACCTCCTGATGAGAGTCAACACCGTCGTCGAGGAGGCGGATGCGAGCTACATAGTCAACTGCGGGATGCTGATGCAGCTAAAGATGCTCTCCGAGGCCATGTACAGAGGACACCGCTTGCTGGACACCCTGAGGTACCAAACTCTCCAAGACAGTGCAGGCTTCGACAAGGTTAGCATCAACGACTCGTCTAGCAGCAGCTTATATTTAGCCATTCCTTTCAAGCGTTCTCAAACAACAACGGAGAAGGATGACAAGGCAATGCGCCTCAAGTCACATGGTGCCTTCGAAAGCTTAGAAGTCACTGTTGCTAACATGGCAAAATTTGTTGTGCTTCTGGGTGGATGCGAGCGCATGTCTCGTAGGCCATATGACATTATCTCTATACCGACAACTTCATGTTCGGCCGACATGCTGAAAAGCAAAAGCTTTTGAGCTTCTTGTTGCAACACAACCCTCCTGGTGATGCACCAGCCGTTCTTCTGATCATAGGTGGTGTCAAAGTTGCGAAGAAAATTTTGGTTGCTCATGTGTGTGGCGACGAAAGGGTTTGCTCGCACTTCTCTTCTGTTTTGCACCTGAATGGAGACAACCTCTTGAGAATACTTGACCACGGAAGGATCACATCCGGGATGACGATGTTGGTAGTTATTGAGTTTGATTCTGATGTATGTGATGACGACTGGAATTTTTTTCACTCATTTGCCATAAGAATGTGCAGAGGAAGCAAGATCATCATTGTAAGTAGAATTCAAAGATTAGCCCGATTTGGATCGGTGAAACCGATTCTCCTAAGTGTTCTGTCTTATGATGAGTTGAGGTACCTTTTTAAGACAATGGCATTTGGGAGTGTAGACCCGGCAGAACATCCACGGCTAGTACAAATAGCAGATGAAGTTACCAAGGAGTTGCACAAGTAAGGTTCACTTATCGCCACAAATATTTCGCGTATGCGTTGAGAATGAACCTCAGTGTTTAGTTTTGGCATTGCATATTGGACAAGGGGACAAGATACGTTAAAAGAAACCTGTCCCTACATGGTGTGCACCCAAGCATGCTTGCAGAACAAGGCCATCCAGTGGACATAACGGACCTTGCTTTGCATCCACTTAGCATGACACGTTATACAAGTAATGTTCCAATCAAGGAGGAATCACCAAGTGTGATATTGGGGGGACTTCTAGCAGATCCAAGTGTTAGACCGCGGAAGGAGACTTTATTCTAACTTCGTGGGAATCAAGGATACCCCCTCATAAATCATTTGCTTATTTTGTTACAAGTCATGCTCAGGATATACATGAAGTTAGTAGTACCTTGCCAGGGAGGAAGCGACGGGGTGTGCCAATCTAATTTTGTTTCGAAACTCATGTAATGTAACTCTTGTTGTATTTTTTTATACATGATAAACAGATGTCTTCATGTATACTATTGAACAAAATGTATTACAGATCTCAATTAGCGTACCGTAAATTTGTATTTTTTTTTCTGGGTGGGTGGAGGTGAATTTCAGAGTAAAGGGCTGACCCCAAGTGTCTTATAGCACAGACAAGGGGAAAACAGAGGGAAAACTTGTATGTTTTATCAGATCCAACACTCCAACATCCAGCATCATCTAAAGTGTCCTCTCCTCACTATCTGTAGTTAGTCTCAGCATGGTGGACACCATCATCTATATGTGTTTTGCTGATACCAGTATATATGAGCTTGCAATCGACCAAGCAACAATACTACGTGTGTGTAAACTCCATGGTTCCACTCCATCTAATCAAGCAACGGCAACCATACATACTAGTAGAACGCCCATGCGTTGTTACGGTCTATGGGCTACAATGCATATAAATGAATCAAATAAATAATTAAGGTCATCTTCATGGTTCAAGCTCATTTCTCCTCATACGTTCGGACATGTTCGGACATCAAATGGGCATCCGGTGGGCTTCACAAAATTCAACCGTCTGGACAGTCCGGGCTCCCCTAAATCTAGTTCATATGTGAGGGAGAAATGTGATTGTTCGGACTATCCGCCATGTTATCTCCAACATGCGGTCCCAACACAAAAAAAACACCCCACGAAGCACCTTTTCCTTTTCCTCCCAGACCCTCCCCTTCTCACTCGGTTTCTCGCTGTAGCGGGACATTTCTCGCTGGAGCCCTCTCCTTTAAAACCAGATGACGCTTACCTCACTTTCGCCATGGCGTCATCTCTCCTTCACACCGTACTTCCCCACTAACCGCCAAGGAGGAGTCCCCCGCCAACCGCCCCACTCTCTACCTTGACAACCACCCCCCCCTGTGTTTCTGTCGATCCACCACCACCATCAAGGGGGAGGAGGCGTGCACCGCTCGTGACGCCCCTCGAGCCAAGAAGGCAGATCCAATGTCTCCCAGCCCATTGCCACGTTGTAACATACAGTTGAATGTATGTGTTGTATAGGGCATCTCCAACGCTGACCCGCAAACAGACACGGTATTTGTCCGAAAATCGGTCCAGACCGGTGTCCGGACATTGATACGGGAGCCAGCCATCCAACCCTGTCCGCATCCACACTAGTGCAGAATTGGCCTATTGTCCTGGTTCGTAAGGGCCTTTAGTGCCGGTTCTACAACCGGCACTAAAGGGTGGGGACTAAAGCCCCCCCCCCCCTTTAGTCCCGGTTCAACACGGCCCGGCACTAAAGGCCCACCATGTGGCACCTGCCGGCGCCGTGGGCTGGGGGACCTTTAGTCCCGGTTGGTAACACCAACCGGGACTAAAAGTATTTAATTCTTTTAATTTTGGTTTATTTTTCCTTTTAATTCTTTAGGGGTTTATGAATTAATTATGGTTTATTTTTCCTTTTAATTTTGTGTTTTCTATTTAATTATTTTTCATTTCAAACATATATTACGCTACTACATACTGTACATGTTGTGCATATATATAAAAATAGAATTTCTCGTAGAACCGATCATATATATATATCATCGAATTTCTTGTACGACGACTATTCACATACATATATATATATACAATTTGGTATATACAATTTCTCCTACAATTTTCGGATCATTACATATGCAGGTATTACTGCTTCTTGTAATGGTATTATCCTTTGGGATCTATGACCTGGTCGACCAGAAATCCAGCTATTTCCTCTTGAATTGCTCGTACGCGAGCCGTTGGTAGGAGCTGATCCCGCATCGCCGTCAGCTATAAAAAGGAGATCAAGATGAATATATTAGTTGTGTGTATATATATTAGCTAGATCATGATAAAAAAATTATGGATAGTGTTCTAGCAAACGTACCCAAAGATTTCTTTCATCTTTGCTCCTTTTATACGTGATCATGCGAATGTTCTCGCAAACGTAGTATGCGCATAAATTATTCCCCTGCTCCTGTCTCATGCACTTTACGAGAATAAAATTCAATCAGATAATAATTAATCAAGCATGATAATGGTATTGAAACTAGAATTAAAGAGATGCACGACGTAGCTAGCTAGTACTACTTAATTATCTTGGGTCACACCCATTTCAGCTTTTGTTTCCATTGGCCTGGGACCTGTTTGATGAACTTTTCCTAAGCCCTGCCCGCCGGCAAAGAAAATGAATAAAAGAGTTATTAATTAGTTGATATCAGGAAATATGAACTAAAGAGGCCGACATAGTGCGATAATGATTGAAATTACCTGTCAAACATCCCCCTCACGATTGAGTATTCGGATGGATCTTTATATAGTGAGTCCAGTACTTGAACTTTTCCCTCGTCAACTTCAATGATTAACAAGATCCAGTGGAAACTGCATGCGCACACGTTTGTATAATTAAGTGGGCATATGCATAACTCATCAACTACACTTATTAACATCTAGTAAGCAAAAATAGAATTTGTAGTACAAGATATAGTAACACTCACCCGAAGTTGTAAGGAAGTAGTATTTCTGGTTGGGTGTTTAGTCGCTTCAAAAACTCTAGCAAGCTTCTCTCTGTGTCTTTTCTCGACCATTCAAGAGTCCATGTCTCTTCATTAATCGTATTTGGGTCAATGAACCCAATGCCATAGCGTCCAGTTTTTTTCATTTCATATATCTTCATTCTGCATAATACCACAGAAAAGAATATAGTGAGGATAATTACAGGTAATGAACGAGAGCACATCTATAGCTAGAGACTTAAATTACAGAAAGAAATCACTTACAGACAATAGCAACTGACGATAGATTTGTCGAGTGCGTCTTGATTGAATAACTGAAACAACTCTTGATACTCAACCCACAAATCTTTTGCAGGAAAAAATGCTCTTCCTTGACTTTCACCATGAGGGACTCTTGATCGGTATTTGTTGTTTCTTGCATGTACCACGTATGCAAATTGTACATTCTCGTTGGTAGAAGCTTGACCTCGTCAGGCTTGACCAGAGGTTTGTCGCGGGCATATTTCCATTTTACTTCCTCCTCTTTAAGCACGGGGCATTCCTCAAGGCCTAGGAGTTGTTCAACAGTGACACTGGCCTCTTTAGCCTGCCTTTTATTGTAACACCCCTGATGTAATAAGCACTGTGACACTCTGCTAATCTTGCCATGTCATCATCATTTACTTTGCATGATCACAGTGGTTAAGCAACTCAATTCAAATTTCCCTCTGAAATGCCATTCAAATTCAAAGCGCAAAATAAAGTTGCTCAAAAATTATGGGAAAAATGTTCATCTTATTGGCAATAATCCAAAACAAATGTTGCTAAGGAAAACAACATAACCATCAACCACAGAATGGGCCAGAGCAATTAAACAATGCCAAAACAGCAATATAAATGCCTAGTTTCATTTTTGAAAATTCCAAAAGGATTCAAATGTTGCCCAAACTTTTTGTGGCAATGCAGAATATTCCAAAGTATTTAAGTGGCCAAGTCTCATATTTTTGCTAAATGTTTTGACTGCTCAGAATATGGCAAAACCCCTCTGTTAAAATAAAACAGAAAAATAAAATGGAAAAGGGCCGTAGCGACTACTGTGGACTGGGCCTAAGTGCACAGTGTACCAGCCCAGCCCACCACGGCCTTCTCCCACCTCTCTTTCTCTCTTCCTCGCCGTGTCGCCTCGTCCATGGCCGCGCGCGCTCGCTCCGGTCACCGATCGACACCGCGACGCCGCGGGCGCCCGTGAGGGGATAAGGTCGAGGTCGTGCGTTCCCCTGGCCATTCCCCACCTGCCTCGCTCGCTTTCTCCCCTTCCCTTCTCCTCCAGATCTGCCACCGAGCGCCACCGCCGCCGCCTCTCCGTCGCCACCACGGCCACAGCCACCGTCTCGCATTGCCGCCGTGTCCATCGCCTTCCCTGTCGACCGCTACGTCTCCTAGTGCCCTCAGGTGGAGCCGTGCAGCACTGCAGACGCCGCACGCGATCGCCCCCTTTCGCTTCGGTCGCCGGTGAATCCCGTCGACCACGGCCTCCTCTGCGCTCCCGTTCACCCGAGGGCCTCCGTGTGCCGCTCTGTAAGCTCCTCCTCCCACCTTCCCTTCTCCGTTCGCCCGCGCGCTCTCACCAGCTAGCCCGCCGCCGTGCTACGTTCTAACCGCCGCCGCCATAGCCATTAACGGGCTCCCGAGCTCCGGCAGCTCAAACCAGCGACGCCAATGCATTTCTGGAGAGCTGCTGCACCGTCCTAGCTAGTTTGCGCACCCGCTTTCGCACCGCAGCCATGTTCCCCACTACAACCAAACTGTGTCGCCGCCACGGCTCGACGTCGGCGGCCCTGCCGGCCTCCCCGGCCCGATTCGACCTCACCATTAGACGCGCGATGGAGTGCCCGTTCGAACGCCGTTGGAATCACGCCAAATGATGCTCTGTAGCATTTTTCTGACGAACTCCGGTGAGGAGCCGCCGCGATTAGGGTCGCCGGAGCAGCTCCGGTGGCCGGCGCCGACGTGGACAGTGGGTCCCACCCCCAGGGACACTGCCGCTGGGCCCCACGGGCCCTAGTTGACCCATTTGACTGGGTCAACTGCTGACTGGGCGCTCTGACCCACTGACATGCGGGCCCCACCGTAATTTAGTTAAATAAAAATGTTTTTATAAATAAAATTAATTAGTTAAGTTAATTAGTCTATGACATGTGGGCCCAGCTGCTAAATAACTCTGTTTAATTAGATTAAACTCTAATTAGACCCACTGAGTATGACATGTGGGTCCCACACGTCAGTTTGACTTGGTCAGCCATCCTGTTGACTGCTGATGTCACCCATGCGTCATGCTGACATCACTGCTACTGTTCTGGATAATGTTGAATTTATAAATAAAAGAAATTCCAGAAAAATGTTTAAATCTTTGAAAATTCATATCTTTTAAACCGTAACTCGGATTGAAATAATTTATATATGAAAAATGATCAGAAAAACGAGACAAATCCGAATACGTGGTCAAAATGCTTGACCATCACTCCTAAACACCTGAACATGGAACCTTCCCCTCCGGTTCAGTGTACCGATAACGCACTAAACGCCGGGAAAATATCCCAGATATTTTCCTGCCTCATCTGCGACATGTAGCGATGCACTAGGTCACCAACTACACTGCATATCACCATGCCATGCATATGTGTTGCATTCATCTCCTGTTATTTATTGTTTCTTCCCCCTCTTCTCTTCCGATAGCCCCCGAGACCGACGCCACCCAGGTGTTTGACGACCCTGCTGACGATCCCTCTCTTGCCGCAGAGCTTCCAGGCAAGCAACCCCCCTTGAACATGCCGATATCACCTATTCCTTCTTCCTCTTGCTTGCATTAGAATATGCTGCTGCTACTGCTTTCCTATATCTGATGCATAGCCTGTTGTTGTAACTACATTTGCTACCTGCCTGTTATCCAAACTGCTTAGCATAGGCTGGTTGGGAAATACCTGTGGCCCCTTCTTTGTTGCTGTTGCCCCGCTTTAGCTTCAGAGTATCGCACCTGACCTCACACCCCCTTACTTACTCGACTCCACAGAGTTAATATCGAGTGACGAGGGTGATACCTCCGAACTCACTTCCGATGTTGTCTCTGCAGAATAGCTAGTCAGTCATGGGATTAACGAGGGTGATTCCTCTTCCCCCCTTCCGACAAAGCTTATGTCGTGTTCCGCAAAGTGAGTACCGCCGAGGGTGATTCCTCCGGTTCCACCTTAACGGGATTTTCAGGTGGGGATCCATCGAGGGTGATTCCTCGGATTCCTTCTTGATGTGGAAGACACACGGATGCCTTTACATTACTTTTGTTACTAACTAAACGGATTAAAGACGGGTCGGCCCTGAGGGGTAGCCGCGCGTGCCTTTGAGGCGAGTAATGAGGAGTCGGGTTGACCTGGAGGGTGCCCGCGAGATAACTACGAGGCGTGGCCGGACATTCTTAGTCCTTGCCGCAAGTCCTCCAGATGGGGCGACGGGGTCATATCGATCGTGAGCTCTGCTCGTTACCGCGCGCTACCAATTCACTAAATGACTTGGATATTTGATCTGAGTGGGCCTTTGGCCCGATAGCACTAACCATCACGCGGGAATAAATATGGGTACTCTGCGTCGTGGTATCCGCCTATCTTTCTAGACGCCAGCGACCGAGCGGCGCGCGCCGAGTTGGACTGGGAACGTCTGTCCTTGTTAAAGGGGGCTAGGTCTGCTCACGGCCGCGTTTGGCAACGCGCAGGAGCGCTCAGGGCGAGGGGCCCAACCCCCTGGGCGCATAGGTTAGTCCGGCGTGCTGGCCTCTCTGTTAAGTTTAGGTTGGGCTGCGGCGTGTTGTTTAGCCGAGGCCGGGCAGGACCCAGAAAATGTGTCCGGCCGGAGTTATGCGAGCGTGGTGGGTAAGTTGGTGCACCCCTGCAGAGAAGAAAACAACTATGCATAGCCGGATCCTCGGTAACGGACGTTCGGAGTTGTATCCATGTCGGTACAACTAGAACTGGTTACTTGTGATGAGAATGGATGCTAGGGCTCTGAGATCGCTTTCTCGCAGGGAGTCGAGGAAGGATCTCTGGCCGAGGTTGATAACAATACTACTACTTTACATTATGCTAATCTGCACTCTTCTAATGCTGCAAGACCACTGAAGATGCTAGTCTTCGTTAGGACTAGGCCTTCTCTCTATTCTGGCATTTCTACAGTCTAGTCCACCGATACATCCATTCTTTGATAACGATGCATATTTAGAATAGATCTGATGTAAGTCTTGCTGAGTACTTTGGATGAGTACTCACGGTTGCTTTGCTCCCTCTTTTCCCTACCCGCTTGATATAACCAGACGACGGAGCCCCGGAGCCAACTGCCCCTGCTGACGATGGAGGCTACTACTACTACCCTGCCGGCGAGTACTACTACGAGGAGCCGTGCGACGACCAGGAGTAGGATCGGAGGTACCCAGACAGGAGGCCTGCGCCTTTCGATCATAGCTTTTGTTTTGTCCTGCCTTTCTAAAAGGCTTATCTGTTTAACTTTATAACTGTACTCAGTTATCTAACGCTTCCGCTGATACTTGTATGCCATCGAGCTTTTGTATTCGAGCCCTCGAGGCCCTGGCTTGTAATATAAAGCTTGTATGATTTTATTTATGTTTTAGAGTTGTGTTGTGATTCCTTCAAGTGAGTCCTTAGGCTTGATCGTGTGCATTTGCGTGTATGGTTAGTGCACGATTGAGCCGGGGGCGTCACAAGTTGGTATCAGAGCCGACTGCCCGTAGGATCCCCCTTTCCAACTCCTTGGCCGAAGTTGAGTTTAGTGGTCCAAAAACTGTTTTACTAACTTGGCTGTGTGGCTTATGGCCCCACGTTGCCAAATGGGTGGTATTAGGATCTTTTATTCCTCGTCTTTACTCTGGGACTCTATTCTCTCTTCTACTTCGGGTTAAACGATTTTACTAACTCCGACATTAGGGTCTCGCTTCATGTTCACCGGGAGAGCTGGATTATCTGTATTCACTTCTTTGAAAATTATCGCTTCATACACTGCCTTTTGATTCTTGAAATCTGCTTTTTCAGATGTGTCCCGCGGTACAGATCGTCCGTCAGACTATGGCGGAGGATACGCCTGGGTTCCCGGCCATTCTGGTCGACCTCCTGACCAGGCTGGGTTATCGCTGGTATCCTCAGTACACTGTGTACGAGGACTTCCTCGAGTACAACCAGCAGCAGTACCGCGCCAAGATGATTATCCTTGATGGATCGGATCGCCCTATCACAGAGTTACACACTTTCCAGGGCTTTGGAGTGACTGTCGAGATGGCAGTCCATGAGGTTGCCTATGTCGCGATCACTCATCTTCGCCGACAGTACCCTTGCTTGGAGGATACCGGGTTCAGATACATCCCGTATGCCCCAGCTGATGATGAGACTCGGTCCTATGCTGCTATCTGCACTCCCTACGTGAGTCGTCGATATGATCCTCAGGTCTTGGTTCGTTACCTCGAGGCTATGGATCGCACTACCTGAGCTCTTACTGTCGAGTTGTACTTCACTCACCTTCGTCTCTATGACGCTCTAAGGCAACTGGTGCTGGCAGTTAACGCGGGGATACAGCCTATGAGTGTAATCTACCCGAGCAGGACAGTTATGCCACCAGGTGTTGATTGGCCTGATGTTGGTGGTACTACCCCTGCACGTGGACCTCTCATTCCAGAGCACGATCGGCACCTGCATCAGAGTATCCATGGACACAGGATTATGCTCTTGAGAACAGGGCTTACCATCGTCACCGTCAGCTTCCAGGCTACAGAGGTTTTCCCCGACGCTGATGTAGCATATCGCTATGTCACGTTGTTGTATCTATCCACCGCGTGCCTGCGTGCCGCCTAGTTGTCTTAGCCTACTTTTATGTCGTTGTAACGCTGGTCTATAACCGAACCTATGTATGGATCTGTATGTCATGTTGTTTATGATGTTGTATCTACTGCACTTCCCTTATGTCGTGCATGTTTACTTCATGAACGATTTCATACTATGTGTATACTTGTCGCTAAACTACCCCTGTTGAATTAGCAGGATGGTTGACAATAATCCACCTCCACCACCGCCTGATTTTATGTCTGCTATGATGCAAAACTTTGAGTTGCATCGTCAGTTGTTGCAAGGGGTGATCAACCAATTACCGCAACCCAATGCCAACAACCAGCAGCCTACCGCTATCACCTTGCAAGAGTTTGTGTGGCTCAACCCCACTATATTCTGCAATACAGTCAACCAGCTGGACGCTGATGACTGGCTACGCGACATCTCCAACGAGATGGAGTCTGCTGCTGTAGCCCCTGCCAGCTATGTCACATTCGCGTCATACTTTCTGAAAGGTCCAGCAGCCCAATGGTGGGACACACACAGACGTACTCTAGCCGTTGGAGCTGTAATCACTTGGGCAGAGTTTCAGACTGCCTTCCGTGCCCGATACATTCCTCAAGGAGTTATCGACCGGAAGAAGACGGAGTTCCGCAACCTGGTTCAAGGCAACAAGACTGTCGAAGCCTATCAGCGGGAGTTCCTTGAACTTTCTCGCTACGCTGAGGAGGATATCACTACTGATGCTCGTCGCCAAGAGAAGTTCCGTGATGGACTTCATCATGATATCCAGTTAGCTCTACTAGTCCAAGACTATCCTGACTTCGCCACCTTGGTGAATAAGGCTATTATGGTCGAGACCGGGCTGAAGAAGCATAAGGACTCTCTCAAGCGCACACGCGAGGCGAGCTCATCTTCTCAAAAGCGCCGCATCTGGATTCCACAGAGTATGTACCATCCAAATGCTCCAGTTTACCGGCCCTCATATGCTGCACTGCGTCTGCCTCCTCCACCGCCAAGACAGTTCAGGCCTGCAGCCCCAGCACCACCTCGGGCTCTTGCAATCCGTCCTGAGAGTGGACTCTGTTTCAAGTGTGGCCAGCCAGGTCACAGAGCCAGAGACTGTCCTCAGGGTCAGGGTCAGTTGGTGTTACCTCCTGCCGGTCGTGGTAATGGCCGTGGAATTGCTCTACATCGCAACTATAATGCCAGGCCTTCTTACGGTCGTGGGCAGGCATATCACGTCAACATGAGTGAAGATCCTGATCAACCAGCTACAGTGATGGGTACACTACCTGTTAATTCAATACCCGCATCTATTTTTTTGATTCAGGAGCATCGCATTCTTTCATATCAGCAGATTTTGCATTCATGCATGGCCTTAGATACGAACAGTTGCATCGTCCGGTAGCGGTAAACACTCCTGCGGGTCAGTGCCAAGCCTTCATGTTCAGCCCCGATGTCATAATTGATATTGAAGGATTGGAGTTCCGTGCATCTCCTATTATCCTGAACTCCTGCAGTATTGACCTTATTTTGGGTATGCACTGGTTGAAAGCTCATACTGCCGCTATCTATTGTGCCACTAAAGAAGTTCAACTTCTGCACCCCACGAATGAGTTAGTGAACCACCATGCTCATATCGTTCAAGATGTTGAGACTCAATTTTCCACACTGAATGCGTTGAATGCTTCTCCGCTTGAGGGGATCGAGAACATTCCTGTAGTCTGTGACTTTCAAGACGTCTTTCCGGAAGAACTTCCAGGAGTTCCTCCTGTTAGAGCGGTCGAGTTTGTCATTGACTTGAAGCCAGGCACTACTCCTATTGCGAAGCGTCCTTACAAGATGCCACCGCATGAGCTCCTCGAGCTTAAGGAGGAAATTGATAAATCACTCAAGAAGGGCTTCATTCGTCCTAGTTCCTCTGCCTGGGGAGCACCGTCTCTCTTCGTCAAGAAGAAGGATGGTACGAATAGGTTGGTTCAAGATTACCATCCTATCAACCAGGCAACCATTCAGAACAAATATCCGCTTCCTCAATGACTTATATGATCAACTTGCTGGATCATCGGTGTTTTCTAAACTCGACTTGAGGTTGGGTTATCACCAGATCCGTGTCCGCGAAGAGGATATTCCAAAGACTGCATTTGTTACTCGCTATGGTTCTTACGAGTACACCGTCATGTCATTTGGTCTGACTAATGCTCCAGCTACGTTCTCCCATCTAATGAATTACATATTCATAGATTACCTCGACAAATTCATCGTCGTATATCTGGATGATATTCTGGTTTATTCAAAGAACAAGGAAGAACACGCTGAACATCTTCGTCTTGTTCTGGAGAAGCTGCGAGTGCACCAATTGTATGCCAAATTCTCCAAGTGTGAGTTCTAGCTGTCTGAAGTAACTTACCTGGGTCATGTAATTTCCAAGGACGGCATCGCCGTTAATCCGGAGCGGGTTCAGGCTATTCTTGACTGGACTCCTCCGAAGAATGTCAAACAAGTGAGAAGTTTTCTCGGCCTTGCAAGCTATTGCCGTCGATTCGTCGAGAACTTTTCCAAGATTGCTAAGCCTCTGACTAATCTGCTTCACAAGGGCATTAAGTTTGAGTGGACAGATAAATGTCAGGAGAGCTTCCAGACTCTCAAGGACAAGCTCACTTATGCTCCAGTGCTTGCTCCTCCGGATTCTCGCAAGGACTTTGTGATATATTGCGACGCCTCTCGTCAAGGCTTCGGCTATGTCCTAATGCAAGAACGAAGAGTAATTGCTTATGCTTCGCGTCAATTGCGTCCGCATGAAGAAAATTATCTAGTGCATGATCTTGAACTTGCTGCAGTGATCTATGCATTGAAGCTGTGGCGGCATTACCTTCTCGGTAACCGGTGTGAGATATATACTGATCACCAAAGCTTGAAGTATTTATTTACTCAGCCGGATCTTAATCTCCGCCAACAGCGATGGCTGGAAACCATTACGGACTATGACTGTGGTATATCTTATACCCCTGGCAAAGCTAATGTGATGGCTGATGCCTTGAGTCGTAAGTCCTATTGCAACAACCTTATGGTGAAGCGAGCTCAGCCTCGTCTTTATGAAGAAATGGGTAAAATGAATCTGCGCATTGTCCCACAGGGTTCCCTTAATGACCTTGTGATACAGCCAGATCTTGAGAAGGCTGTTAAGAGTGCACAAGCCAAAGATGCTGAAATTGATCTGATGAAGAAAGAGCTTCATCTTGAGAAGTACAAGGATTTCTCGCTGTCCGAAGATGGAACCTTGTATTTCAGAAACCGTATTGTGCTAACTCGCTTTGAACTAATGACTGACAAGGTCATGAAGGAGGCACGTGATACACCGATGTCTATCCACCCGGGTAGCACCAAGATGTATCGTGACCTTCGTCAAAGGTATTGGTGGCCTAAAAAGAAGCAGGATATTGCTCGATATGTTGCTGAATGTGACGTGTGTCGTCACGTTAAGGCAGAACATCAGAAGCCTGCTGGAATTCTGCAACCGCTTCCTATCCTTTTGTGGAAATGGGATAAGGTTCAGATGGATTTCATTACTGGCCTTCCCAAGTCGTAGAAGGGTCACGATGCCATTCTTGTTGTCGTCGACCAACTCTCTAAAGTTGCACACTTTCTGCCAGTTAAGGAGACTATCACTGCTAGCCAGTTAGCAGAGTTGTACATCTCCAGAATTGTTTCACTCCACGGTATTCCGAAGAAGATCAGTTCGGACCGTGGCGGTCTATTCACTTCCAAATTCTGGGAAAGCTTCCAAGAAGCTATGGGAACTCACATTACCTGGAGTTCAGCATATCATCCCTAGTCCCAAGGCCAAGTCGAGCGAGTAAATCAAGTGCTTGAAGACATGCTTCGAGCTTGTGTTATATCCTTCGGTAAGAAGTGGGAAGAATATCTCCCATATGCCGAGTTCTCCTATAACAACAGTTATCAAGCCAGCTTGAAGATGGCCCCATTCGAAGTGTTGTATGGACGTAAGTGTCGGACCCCTCTGAACTGGTCAGAAACTGGGGAACGACCACTCGTGGGACCGGATATTATCCAACACACCGAAGAACAAGTTTGTATAGTGCGTGAAAATCTCAAGGCGGTTCAGGACCGCCAGAAGAGCAACTACGATCGCAAGCGATGGGGTTTGACTTATCAACCTGGTGATCAAGCTTATCTGCGTGTCACTCCCATGAAGGGTACTCACCGATTCGGAATCAAGGGCAAGCTAGCTCCTCGCTACATTGGTCCTTTCCGTGTTGTTGCTAGACATGGTATGGTGGCTTATAAACTGGAGTTGCCACCACAATTCTCTCATATCCACGATGTCTTCCATGTGTCGCAACTTCGCCGTTGCTTCAAGGAATCTCCGCATCACGCAGTGGATCACGAGATGCTCGGGTTACAAGATGATCTGTCTTATAAGGAGCATCCGATTCGCATTCTTAATCAAGCTGAACGTCGGACCCGTCAGAAGACAACCAAGTTCCTGAAGGTGCAGTGGTTGAATCATACTGAAGATGAAGCCACTTGGGAACGCGAGGAAAATCTTCGGGCGGAATACCCCGACCACTTTTCTTCTACCTCCTGTATTCTCGGGATGAGAATTTCTTTTAGAGGAGGAGAATTGTAACACCCCTGATGTAATAAGCACTGTGACACTCTGCTAATCTTGCCATGTCATCATCATTTACTTTGCATGATCACAGTGGTTAAGCAACTCAATTGAAATTTCCCTCTGAAATGCCATTCAAATTCAAAGAGCAAAATAAAGTTGCTCAAAAATTGTGGGAAAAATGTTCATCTTATTGGCAATAATCCAAAACAAATGTTGTTAAGGAAAACAACATCACCATCAACCACAGAATGGGCCAGAGCAATTAAACAATGCCAAAACAGCAATATAAATGCCTAGTTTCATTTTTGAAAATTCCAAAAGGATTCAAATGTTGCCCAAACTTTTTGTGGCAATGCAGAATATTCCAAAGTATTTAAGTGGCCAAGTCTCATATTTTTGCTAAATGTTTTGACTGCTCAGAATATTGCAAAACCCCTCTGTTAAAATAAAACAGAAAAACAAAATGGAAAAGGGCCCTAGCGACTACTGTGGACTGGGCCTAAGTGCACAGTGCACCGGCCCAGCCCACCACGGCCTTCTCCCACCTCTCTTTCTCTCTCTCTCGCCGTGTTGCCTCGTCCATGGCCGCGCGCGCTCGCTCCGGTCGCCGATCGACACTACGACGCCGCGGGCGCCCGTGAGGGGATAAGGTCGAGGCCGTGCGTTCCCCCTGGCCATTCCCCACCTGCCTCGCTCGCTTTCTCCCTTTCCCCTTCTACTCCAGATCCGCCACCGAGCGCCACCGCCGCCGCGTCTCCATCGCCATCGCGGCCACAGCCACTGTCTCGCATTGCCGCCGTGTCCATCGCCTTCCCCATCGACCGCTACGTCTCCTGGTGCCCTCAGATGGAGCCGTGGAGCACTACAGACGCCGCACGCCATCGCCTCCTTTCGCTTCGGTTGCCGGTGAATTCCGTCGACCACGGCCTCCTCTGCGCTCCCGTTCACCCGAGGGCCTTCGTGTGCCGCTCTGTAAGCTCCTCCTCCCACCTTCCCTTCTCTGTTCGCCCGCGCGTGCTCACCAGCTATCCCGCCGCCGTGCTGCGTTCTGACCGCCGCAGCCGTAGCCATTAACGCGCTCCCGAGCTCCGGCAGCTCGAACCAGTGACGCCAATGCGTTTCTGGAGCGCTGCTGCACCGGCCTAGCTAGTTTGCGCGCCCGCTTTCGCACCGTAGCCGTGTTCCCCACTACAACCGAACTGCATCGCCGCCACGGCTCGACGCCGGCGGCCCTGCCGGCCTCCCCGGCCCGCTTTGACCTCACCAGTAGACGCGCGATGGAGTGCCTGTTTGAACGCCGTTGGAATGACGCGAAATGATGCTCCGTAGCATTTTTCCGATGAACTCCGGTTAGGAGGCGCCGCGATTAGGGTCGCCGGAGCAGCTCCGGTGGCCGGCGCCGACGTGGACAGTGGGTCCCACCCCCAGGGACACTGCCGTTGGGCCCCATGGGCCCCAGTTGACCTAGTTGACTGGGTCAACTACTGACTAGGCGCTCTGACCCACTGACATGCGGGCCCCACCGTAATTTAGTTAAATAAAAATGTTTTTATAAATAAAATTAAATAGTTAAGTTAATTAGTCTATGACAAGTGGGCCCAGCTTTTAAATAACTCTATTTAATTAGATTAAACTCCAATTAGACCCACTGAGTATGACATGTGGGTCCCACAGGTCAGTTTGACCTGGTCAGCCGTCCTGTTGACTGCTGACGTCACCCATGCGTCATGCTGACGTCACTGCTACTGTTCTGGATAATGTTGAATTTATAAATAAAAAAATTCTAGAAAATGCTTAAATCTTTGAAAATTCATATCTTTTAAACCGTAACTCGGATTGAAATAATTTATATATGAAAAATGATTATTAAAACGAGATGAATCCGAATACGTGGTCAAAATGCTTGACCATCACTCCTAAACACCTGAACATGGTACCTTCCCCTCCGGTTCAGTGTACTGATAACGCACTAAACGCCGGGAAAATATCCCAGATATTTTCCCACCTCATCTGCGACATGTAGCGATGCACTAGGTCACCACCTACACTGCATATCACCATGCCATGCATATGTGTTGCATTCATCTCCTGTTATTTATTGTTTCTTCCCCCTCTTCTCTTCCGATAGCCCCCAAGACCGACGCCACCCAGGTGTTTGACGACCCTGCTGACGATCCCTCTCTTGCCGCAGAGCTTCCAGGCAAGCAACCCCCCTTGAACATGCCGATATCGCCTATTCCTTCTTCCTCTTGCTTGCATTAGAATATGCTGCTGCTACTGCTTTCCTATATCTGATGCATAGCCTGTTGTTGTAACTACATTTGATACCTGCCTGTTATCCAAACTGCTTAGCATAGGCTGGTTGGGAAATACCTGTGACCCCTTCTTTGTTGCTGTTGCCCCGCTTTAGCTTCAGAGTATCGCACCTCACCTCACACCCCCTTACTTACTCGACTCCGCAGAGTTAATATCGAGTGACGAGGGTGATACCTTCGAACTCACTTCCGATGTTGTCTCTGTAGAATAGCTAGTCAGTCGTGGGATTAACGAGGGTGATTCCTCTTCCCCCTTCCGACAAAGCTTATGTCGTGTTTCGCAAAGTGAGTACTGCCGAGGGTGATTCCTCCGGTTCCACCTTAACGGGATTTTCAGGTGGGGATCCATCGAGGGTGATTCCTTGGATTCCTTCTTGATGTGGAAGACACACGGATGCCTTTACATTACTATTGTTACTGACTAAACGGATTAAAGACGGGTCGGCCCTGAGGGGTACCCGCGCGTGCCTTTGAGGCGAGTGATGAGGAGTCGGGTTGACCTGGAGGGTGCCCGCGAGATAACTACGAGGCGTCTGAATATCGCTATTTGGAAGGCCTTCGCTGAACTTCATACCAAAAAAGCTAATTATTCTATCAAGAACTCCGTTCCAAAACAACTTTGAAAAGCTTTGGACCATCATGCTCCTGTTACTTCCGGCTAATGATGAAGCCATGGTTTTCTTGAATCCTTTGACACTAGTTATACAAAACGTGACATATAGAAGGGTAGATGCATGAGATCAGAAAAAAAATTGGATCAACTTGTGCACATCCATAATGGGGGCATTCCTGATAAATCCCTTAAAGGATTAAGAGAATCTGTTGTATACATACATATACTAGTTGCAAATACATAACAAACTTTTGCAAATACAACATTAAAATATGCAACTTTTGCAAATACTAATTGCTATACATTGGATCAAATGTCAAAATTCCTCAACGTTTTTATATCTAACATTTATCTAGCTATAACTAAAAGTATAAAAAACTAAAAAACAGAAAAACAGAACATAAGAATGTGTGTGTGTGTGTGTGTGTGTTCATGCATGTGTGTGTGTGTGTGTGTGTGTGTGTGCACCGATGAGGTCGGGGGAAGGAGAGATCGGGGCTCACGGCGACGGCGACGGTTAAGAGCGGGCGCGAGGTCGAGGCACGCACGGCGAGGCGACAGCGACACGGCGAGGGGCGGGCGTGAGGTCGAGGCGCGCACGTCGAAGGCGACGGCGACGGCGAGGGGCGGGCGACGGCGATGGCGAGGGGCGGGCACGAGGTCGAGGCGCGCAACGGCGAGGCGAGGCGAGGCGAGGCGACGGCGACACTGGCGGCGAGGTCGATCGAGCGAGAGTGGAGCGGTTTGTAGAATTTTGCGAAGTGTGGGTATTTATAGGATGACCTATAGTCGCGGTTGGTGGCTCCAACCGCGACCAAAGGCACCCTTTAGTCGCGGTTGGAGCCACCAACCGCGACTAAAGGCCTGGCTTCCCGCCGCTTGGCCTTGGTGAATTTCACCTTTAGTCGCGGTTAGTAGCTCCAACCGCGGCTAAAGGGGGCCTTTGGTCGCGGTTGGAGCCACCAACCGCGACTAAAGGCTTGGCTTCCCATGTCGAATGTTTAGTCCCACCTTGCTAGTTGAGAGGAGCTCGCACCGGTTTATAAGCCCCGCCGCGGCTACCGTGTCGAGCTCCTCTCTAATGCAGGCCTTCTGGGCCTACCGCACCTCTGCCGCCCAGTGGGCCTACTGGGCCGTATGGGCCTGGATCCTAGCCCAACTAAATGTTGGGTTTCTAGTCGTATCCTGGCCGTGGCGGCCCAATAGGCGGGCTTTTAAAAAAAATTGTTTTGTGCTTTATTTATTTTCTTTTGTTTCTGAGTTCTTTTTTGCTTTATTTAGAGTTTCTTTGTGAATCTTTTTTGCTTTAGGTAAAAAAAAATTATAAACTTTCTGTTAGTGCTAGTAGTTTTCAAATTTGAATAGTTTAAATTTGAATTATTTGAAATTTGTGTGAATCACTAGTTTGTGAATAACTTTATTTTAAAAATAGATTTTTCAGTGATTCTTTTTTCTGTTGTTTAATATTAGTGTGTTTTATCATTATATTCAATTTGGTAATTCTTAGGTTATTTAAAAAAATGAAATGCTTTTCTGACAGACGAGTTTTCATCAGAAACCCTGATACTTCGAAAGAGATTGTCCAGTTTGTACACGAAGTGCATCCAGATTTTGCCGTAACCCTCTCAACTTTTTAGCACATGTTATGTGGGTTAAATGATGATACCATGCCAACTTTCAACATTTTCAGAGTTCATTTGTAGTGCTTTTCAATTTCAGAGTCATTTAGTCAAAAAAAAAAAATCAGTAAATGCATGAAAAATAGCAAATGAAGTCAGAAAGGGTTGACAATTGTTGACATGGCTTCGAATGGTGCATACTAAATGCACAAAAAGTCTGGAGTTGAAATAAGTTAAAAAAAAATGAAATGCCTTTGTAACAGACGAGTTTTCGTCAGAAAGCCTGATACTTCGAAAGAGATTGTCCAGTTTGTACACGAAGTGTATCCAGATTTTGCCGTAACCCTCACAACTTTTTAGCACATGCTATGTGGGTTAAATGATGATACCATGCCAACTTTCAACCTTTTCAGAGTTCATTTGTAGTGCTTTTCAATTTCAGGGTCAATTAGCTAAAAAAATCAGTAAATGCATGAAAAATAGCAAATGAAGTCAGAAAGGGTTGAAAATTGTTGACATGGCTTCGAATGGTGCATACTGAACGCACAAAAAGTCTGGAGTTGAAATAAGTTAAAAAAAATGAAATGCCTTTGTAACACACGAGTTTTCGTCTGAAACCCTGATACTTCGAAAGAGATTGTCCATTTTGCACATGAAGTGCATCCAGATTTTGCCGTAACCCTCTCAACTTTTTAGCACATGCTATGTGGGTTAAATGATGATACCATGCAAACTTTCAACCTTTTCAGAGTTCATTTGTAGTGCTTTTCAATTTCAGGGTCATTTAGCTCAAAAAAAATCAGTAAATGCATGAAAAATAGCAAATGAAGTCAAAAAGGGTTGAAAATTGATGACGTGGCTTTGGACATGATATTTCTTCGCGTTTCAAATGCCAAAACACATAAGTACACTACTATTACAAATATTCCCTCCGGTTTGTCCGAAGTGTGACTTTCCAGATATAATTCCGAAAACTCACTAGAGAAGCCGGTCACATCCCAGAGTGGGATCTTTGGGTATAAAACTTTTTCTTCGCTTGTGTCCCTTTGCGCCGTAACCATGGACAATCTTCATCGCTTAACTTGATGCTCGGGTCAACATTCACTGTGAAGGGAGCAATTTCATGAAACTTTTCATAATCTTCTGACATGTCTGTCTTGTCCTCCACTCCCACGATGTTTCTTTTCCCTGAAAGAAGTATGTGGCGCTTTGGCTCATCGTATGATGTATTCGCTTCCTTATCTTTTCTTTTCCTCGGCTTGGTAGACATGTCCTTCACATAGAAAACCTGCGCCACATCATTGGCTAGGACGAATGGTTCATCTGCGTACCCAAGATTGTTGAGATCCATTGTTGTCATTCCGTACTGCGGGTCTTCCTTTACCCCGCCTCCTGTCAGATTGACCCATTTGCACCAAAACAAAGGGACCTTCAAACCACGTCCATAGTCAAGTTCCCATATCTCCTCTATGTAACCATAATATGTGTCCTTTGGCCTATTGGTGTTTGCTGCATCAAAGCGGACAACACTGTTTTGGTTGGTGCTCTTTTTATCTTGGGCGATCGTGTAAAATATATTCCCATTTATCTCGTACCCTTTGAAAGTCAATATAGTCGAAGATGATAACTTGGACAGCAAGTACATGTCATCTGTAACAGTGTCGTCATGCATGAGATGTGTCTGCAACCAACCGGCGAAAGTCTCCATTTGTTCATGTGTAATCCAGTCATCAGACTGCTCCGGGTGTTTGGAGCGTAGAATATTCTTGTGTTCCTCGATATACGGAGCCACCAAAGCGGAACTTTGTAGAACTGTGTAGTGTGCTTGCGCCCAAGAATGCCCGTCCTAGCATATTACTGAATTCTTTCCTAGCGTGCCTTTTCTATCCAGTCTGCTCTCATGCCGTGATTCAGGAACACCAATTGGCTTAATGTCAGGAATAAAGTCAACACAAAACTTAATGACCTCCTCTGTTTCATGGCCCTTGGAGATGCTTCCTTCTAGCCTAGCATGATTATGAACATATTTCTTTAAGACTCCCATGAACCTCTCAAAGGGGAACATATTGTGTAGAAATACAGGACCCAGAATGGCAATCTCTTCGACTAGGTGAACTAGGACGTGCGTCATGATATTGAAGAAGGATGGTGGGAACACCAACTCGAAACTGACAAGACATTGCACCAAATCATTCTCTAACCTTGGTAGGATTTCTGGATCGATTACCTTCTGAGAGATTGCATTGAGGAATGCACATAGCTTCACAATGGCTAATCGAACGTTTTCCGGTAGAAGCCGCCTCAATGCAACCGGAAGCAGTTGCGTCATAATCACGTGGCAGTCATGAGACTTTAGGTTCTGGAACTTTTTCTCTGCCATATTTATTATTCCCTTTATATTCAACGAGAAGCCAGATGGGACCTTCATACTGAGCAGGCATTCGAAGAAGATTTCCTTCTCTTCTTTGGTAAGAGCGTAGCTGGCATGACCCTGAAACTGCTTTGGATCCATGCCGTCTTTTCCGTGCATACGTTGCTGGTCCTCCCATGCCTCCGGTGTATCTTTTGTCTTCCCATACATGCCCAAGAAGCCTAGCAGGTTCACGCAAAGATTATTCGTCACGTGCATCATGTCGATTGCAGAGCGGACCTCTAGGTCTTTCCAATAGGGTAGTTCCCAAAATATAGATTTCTTCTTCCACATGGGTGCGCGTCCGTCAGCGTCATTCGGAACAGATTGTCCGCCAGGACCCTTTCCAAAGATTACTTTTAAATCCTTGACCATATCAAGTATATCATCACCAGTACGGTGGCGAGGCTTCTTCCGGTGATCTGCCTCACCTTTGAAATGCTTGCCTTTCTTTTCTTACGGGATGCCTGCTCTGAAGAAATCGACGATGCCCTAGGTACACGTTCTTCTTACATTTATCCAAATATATACTGTCGGTGTCATCTAAACAGTGCGTGCATGCGTGGTATCCCTTGTTTGTGTGTCCTGAAAGGTTACTGAGAGCAGGCCAATCATTGATGGTTACAAACAGCAACGCTCGCAGGTCAAATTCCTGCTGTTTGTGCTCATCCCACGCACGTACACCTTCTATACTCCACAGCTCTAAAAGTTCTTCAACTAATGGCCTTAGGTACACATCAATGTCGTTGCCGGGTTGCTTGGGGCCTTGGATGAGCACTGGCATCATAATGAACTTCCGCTTCATTTACAACTAAGGAGAAAGGTTATAGATACATAGAGTCAGAGGCCATGTGCTATGATTGCTGTTCTGCTCCCCAAAAGGATTAATGCCATCTGCACTTAAACCAAACCATACGTTCCTTGCGTCATTTGCAAAGTCCTTCCACTTTCTCTCGATTTTTCTCCACTGCGATCCGTCAGCGGGTACTCTCAACTTCCTGTCTTTCTTACGGTCTTCTTTGTGCCATCGCATCAACTTGGCATGCTCTTTGTTTTGGAACAAACGTTTCAACCGTGGTATTATAGGAGCATACCACATCACCTTGGCAGGAATTTACTTCCTCGGGCGCTCGCCCTCAACATCACCAGGGTCATCGTGGCCGATCTTATAGCGCAATGCACAGCATACAGGGCATGCATTCAAATCCTCGTACTCACCGCGGTAGAGGATGCAGTCATTAGGGCATGCATGTATCTTCTGCACCTCTAATCCTAGAGGGCACACAACCTTCTTTGCTTCATACATACTGTCGGGCAATTCGTTGTCCTTTGGAAGCTTCTTCTTTAACATTATCAGCAAGTTTTCAAATCCCTTGTCAGATACACTATTCTCTGCCTTCCATTGCAGCAATTCCAGTGTGGTACCCAGCTTTTTCTTGTCATCTTCGCAATTTGGGTACAACAATTTCTTGTGATCCTCTAACATGCGCTGCAAGTTCAGCTTCTCCTTTTCACTTGCGTAGTTTCTCTTTGCATCGGCAATGGCCCGACTAAGATCATCTGCGGGCTCATCTGATGCCTCTTCTTCAGCTTCTTCCCGCATTGCCGGCTCAGCTTCTTCCCCCATTGTTGTACCATCGTATTCAGGGAACCCATGGCCAGGATAGCTGTCGTCATCCTCTTTTTCTTCATTCTCTTCCATTAGGACCCCTCTTTCTCCGTGCTTGGTCCAACAGTTATATCCGGACATGAAACCGGACTCAAATAGGTGGACGTGAATGGTTCTTGAGTTAGAATAATTTTGATCATTCTTACAGCCAGCACATGGACAATACATAAAACCATCCGTCCGCTTGTTTGCCTCAGCTGCAACCAGAAAAGTACGCACTCCATTAATGAACTGGGGAGAGCATCGGTCATCGTACATCCATTGCCGGCTCATCTTCATTACACAACACCGAAAAGACCAAATTAATACAAGTTCATACATAAAGTTCATACAAACTTGTTCTCATAAAACAACATACAAACTCTCTAGCTAAAGCATTTAAATGCAACAACAAATGCGATCAAGATCGCAAGTAAGGTAACAATTGATCCAACAGCATAGTGATACCAAGCCTCACTATCAATGGCATATTTTTTAAATTTTCCAATCTTCAAGCGCATTGCATCCATCTTGATCTTGTGATCATCGACGACATCGGCAACATACAACTCCAGTTTCATCTTCTCTTCTTCAATTCTTTTCAATTTTTCTTTCAAATACTTGTTTTCTTTTTCAACTAAATTTAACTTCTTGACAAGAATATCTATGTCGGTTGCAATTTCCGGTTCACATACCTCCTAGATAAAAATATCTATGTCAACTTGATGGGCATAATTGTCATAAACACGAAATGCAACAAATAGTTATAAAAGAGAGTATATACCACATCCGAATCATAAACCGAACGAGGGCCGATGGGGATGGATATCAAAACCATGCCACTATGTATAACAAACAACCATATAAGTAAGAAAACTATACAAGTAACTATCTAAATCTTACAAACATGATTTTTTTTTTATAAAAAGGATAAGAACAAGAGGCTCACCAAGGTGGTGCCGGCGACGGGACGGTGCGGGCGATCGACGGTGGTTAGGACGGGGACGGGAAGTCACTAAGTAAACCACACCTACACATGCAAAGTAAGAAGTTAATTTGAGCTTAAATTGCATATAAATCAAATAAACTACCACATATAAATACTCCCAAACTAAAACCCACAAATCACTATACTTATAGAGCATTGCAAGAGCTAATCTAGCAATGAGAGATGAAAGGACAAAGTTGCTAACCTTTGTGAACACTTGGATGGATGGGGTGCCTCCAAATCTTGACAAATTTTGGCAAAAATGGAGGTGAGCTCGAGCAAGGGGAAGAACAAAGGAGAGGAAGAAGAAGGGGAAAAACAAAGAGGAGTGTGCTCGAGCTGACCTAGGGTTTTTATAGGATCATCTTTAGTCCCGGTTCGTGACACGAACCAGGACTAAAGGTCATCGTGGGGCCCCAGGCTGACACCAGCCTGCCACCACTCCTTTAGTCCCGGTTCGTGTCACGAACCGGTACTAGAGGTCCGGCACGAACCGGGGCTAATGATGCCCGTCCCGAACCGGGACTAATGGTCACATTAGTGCCAGTTCAAAACCAGACCGGGACTAATGCACTGGACAAAAGGTCTGTTTTCTACTAGTGCCATTTCAAAACAAATTTGAACAAGCTGGACTGTATGTACTAATAAGCACTTAAAAAAAGAAACGAGAACCTTCCGCCATCCTAAATAGCCATGTCTTTCACCTTCTGCCAACGCCAACATGCTAGTACTATTTTTTTCGGGGAAACCAACATGCTAGTACTAATCACTTGAAGAAAAATAAAAAGTGTGTTTCTAAAAAAATGAAACAAGTGCTTCCGCCAAACATGACGTGAGATGTGAATGGCGGCAAGTGAAATTGCATGTCACACATGTTTGGCGGAACCTAACCTTCCGCCATGTTTGACTTAAAATCGCCTTCATCTTCCGCCAAACAAACAAAATTAGCAACGGTCTTTCGCCATCCGGACAAAGAGGGATACGTGGTGCCCTTTGGTTGGCTAGACGGATGTCCAGACTCCCACAAAAAGTATGTCCAGACCGCTCGGCGGACCGATGCTGGACCGCGTTGGATGGCAAACTGCGTCCGGACAACGCGGTCCGGACGCTTGTGGGAGGTTTGAGGGTCCGCTTTGGAGATGCCCTAATTTCTACTTTCCTACCCCTTGTACATGATGTAGTTTCCCACCCCATTCAATGTTAATTTAAGGCAGTAGGAACTTTTTCTATTGTCATTGGCCTAAAAAACATAAGTTGAATGTCATGCATTCCCACGAAACAAAAATATAATCACTAGTAGAAAACAGAGCTTTGGTCCTGGCCAGAAAATGGCTTTAGACCCGGTCGAGCTACAAACTGGGACTAATGGGTGCATCAGTCCCGGTTCGAGCGGCCAGGGCACCGGCCGGGCCTCGGCAGGCACTAGTCCCAGTTCGTCTGACCCATTTAGTCCCGGTTCCAGACACGAACCGGGACTAAAGGTCCTCTCTCTTGGCGCAGCCCCTTTAGTCCCGGTTGGTGGCTGGAACCGGGACTAAATGTGTGTCTTCTGTCCCGGTTCTAGCCACGAACCGGGACTAAAGAGATGCCTATATATATGCTTTCCCCTACCCGCTCACTCCTCTGTTATTTGGCCGGCCGGTGTGGGAGGTGTGTGCTGCTCTGCTCTCACCTCCTATGCACATGAGATGTTCGATGAAATGCCCGAGTCACACTTAAGCTTTCTCCTCTACAAGCTCGACCTCCAAGCTCCATTTTCCCCAAGATTTTTCTAGGTTTGGCGGTGCACCATTGTCCCCGTCCCCGTCCTTACCGCCGTCGATCGCTCGTGCCGATCTCGTCGCCGGCACCACCGTGGTGAGCCAAAAGAAAAAAAAATTCTTACTTGTTGTATGAGTTATATAGCCACTTGTATAATTTTCTTACTTTTATTATTGTTTGTTATTATATAGTGCCATGGTTTTGGTATCCGCCCCCGTCGGCTCTTGTCCGGTCTATGATTCGGATGTGGTATATTGTCTTTTATAACTATTTGTTTCATTTAGTGTTTATGAGAATTATGCCGACCAACGTGACATAGATATTTTTATCTAGGAGGTATGTGAACCGGAGATTCCAACCGACCCTCTTGTCGAGAGGTTAAATTTAGTTGAAAAAGAAAACTATTATTTGAAAGAAAAATTGAAAAGAATTAAAGAGGAGAAGATGAAATTGGAGTTGCATGTTGCCGATGTCGTCGATGATCACAAGATGCAGATGGATGCAATGCGCTTGAAGATTAGAAAGATTAGAAAATATGCCATTGATAATGAGGCTTGGTATCATTATGTTGTTGGATCAGTTGTTACCTTCGTTGCGATTATGATCGCATTTGTTATTGCATGATAATGAGAACTATGTATGAACTTTATGTATTTTTTTTTTAGTAATAACATTTGATCACTACTGTACTTTGGTTATAATGTGATGATGAACATGTATTGATTTGGTCATCACTTCTCTATTCATGATGTTCTGTAATGGTTTTTGATATACTTAATTATATAATGCACGCAGATGAACTGACAATGGATGTACGGTGACCGATGCACCTCCGACTACATTGAGGGCCTGCATAATTTTCTCGAAGTGGCTGAGGCAACCAAGCAGAATGGTTTTATGTGTTGTCCATGTACTGGCTGTGGGAATACGAAGTCTTACTCTTCGTTGAAAACCCTTCACGTCCACCTGCTTGAGAAGGGTTTCATGCCACACTATAATGTTTGGACCAAGCACGGAGAAAGAGGGGTTATGATGGAAGACAACGAAGAGAAGAGGATGATGACAACTATCATCCTATGTACCCTGAAGACGGTGATACTGCAACGGGGGAAGTTGAAGATGAAGAGGCAACAGACGATGTGCCCGCTGATGATCTTCGCCAGGTCATTGTTGATGCACGGAGAGAATGCGAGAGTGAAAAGGAGAAGTTGAAGTTCGATCGCATGTTAGAGGATCACAAAAAACGGTTGTACCCAAATTGTGAAGATGGCAACACAAAGCTCGGTACCACACTGGAATTGCTGGAATGGAAGGCAGAGAATGGTTTATCTGACAAGGGATTTGAGAAGTTACTGAAAATAATGAAGAAGAAGCTTCCACAGGATAACAAATTGCCTGACAGTACGTACGGAGCAAAAAAGGTTCTCTGCCCTCTAGGATTAGAGGTGCAGAAGATACATGCATGCCCTAATGACTGCATCCTCTACCGTGGTGAGGAGTACGAGAATTTTAATGCATGCCCGGTATGCGGTTCATTGCGGTATAAGATCAGACGAGATGACCTTGGTGATATTGAGGGCGAGCGCCCCAGGAAGAGGGTTCCTGCCAAGGTGATGTGGTATGCTCCTATAATACCACGGTTGAAACGTCTGCTCAGAAACAAAAAGCATGCCAAGTTGTTGCGATGGCACAAAGAAGACCGTAAGAAAGACGGGAAGTTGAGAGTACCCGCTGACGGGTCGCAGTGGAGAAAAATCGAGAGAAAGTGGCGGGACTTTGCAGACGACGCAAGGAACGTATGGTTTGGTTTAAGTGCAGATGGCATTAATCCTTTTGGGGAGCAAAGCAGCAATTATAGCACCTGGCCCGTGACTCTATGTATCTATAACCTTCCACCTTGGTTGTGCATGAAGCGGAAGTTCATTATGATGCCAGTGCTCATCCAAGGCTCGGCCCTAAGCAACCCGGCAACGACATTGATGTGTACCTAAGGCCATTAGTTGCAGAACTTTTGTAGCTGTGGAGTATAGAAGGTGTACGTGTGTGGGATGAGCACAAACAACAGGAATTTGACCTACGAGTGTTGCAGTTTGTAACCATCAATGATTGGCCTGCTCTTAGTAACCTTTCAGGACAGACAAACAAGGGATACAACGCATGAACACACTATTTAGATGAGACTAAAAGTATATATTTGGACAAATGCAAGAAGAATGTGTACCTGGGACATCGTCGATTTCTTCTGACCAAGCATGCCTTACGAAAGAAAGGCAAGCATTTCAAAGGTGAGGCAGATCACCGGAATAAGCCCGTCCTCCGTACTGGTGCTGATATACTTGATATGGTCAAGGATTTACAAGTAATCTTTGGAAAGGGTCCTGGCGGACAATCTGTTCCGAATGACGCTGAGGGACACACACCCATGTGGAAGAAGAAATCTATATTTTGGGACCTACCCTATTGGAAAGACCTAGAGGTCTGCTCTGCAATCGACGTGATGCACGTGACGAAGAATGTTTGTGTGAACCTGCTAGGCTTCTTGGGCATGTATGGGAAGACAAAAGATACATCGGAGGCACGGGAGGACCAGCAACGTTTGCACGAAAAAGACGGCATGCATCCAAAGCAGTATCAAGGTCCTGCCAGCTACGCTCTTACCAAAGCAGAGAAGGAAATCTTCATTGAATGCCTGCTCAGTATCAAGGTCCCATCTGGCTTCTCGTCGAATATAAAGTGAATACTAAATATGGCAGAGAAAAAGTTCCAGAACCTAAAGTCTCATGACTGCCACGTGATTATGATGCAACTGCTTCCGGTTGCATTGAGGGGGCTTCTACCGAAAAACGTTCGATTAGTCATTGTGAAGCTATGTGCATTCCTCAATGCAATCTCTCAAAAGGTAATCGATCCAGAAATCCTACCAAGGTTAGAGAATGATTTGGTGCAATGTCTTGTCAGTTTCGAGTTGGTGTTCCCACCATCCTTCTTCAATATCATGACGCACGTCCTAGTTCACCTAATCGAAGAGATTGCCATTCTGGGTCCTGTATTTCTACACAATATCTTAAAGAAATATGTTCATAATCGTGCTAGGCCAGAAGGAAATATGGACGTGATTTTAAGGTCCCTTTGTTTCGGTGCAAATGGGTCAATTTGTCAGGAGGCGGGGTACAGGTAGACCCGCAGTACGAAATGACAACAGTGGATCTCAACAATCTTGGGTACACAGACGAACCATTCGTCCTAGCCAATGATGTGGCGCAGGTTTTCTATGTGAAGGACATGTCTACCAAACCGAGAAAAAGAAAAGATAAGGAAGCGAATACATCATACGATGCGCCAAAGCGCCACATAGTTCTTTCAAGGAAAAGAAACATCGTGGGAGTGAAGGACAAGACAGACATGTCTGAAGATTATGAAAAGTTTCATGAAGTTCCTCCCTTCAAAGTGAAGGCTGACCCAAGCATCCTGTTAAACAATGAAGATTATCCATGGTTACGGCGCAATAAGCAAGGGACACACGCGAAGAAAAAGTGAAGATAACCGAATATTTTGCACCTTTGATTCTGGGTTGAAAGCCATAGTGTTATGCTCCACAACTAATCTGATGATGGCTTTGATCTAGAATATCACTCCAGTTACATGTCAAAAAATGAAATCCCTTTGTAATAGATGGGTTCTCATCCGAAACCCTGATACTTCGAAAGAGATTGTCCAGTTTGCAAAGGAAGTGCATCCAGTTTTTGCCGTAACCCTCTAAACTTTTTAGCACATGCTATGTGGGTGAAACTATGATACCATGCCAAGTTTCAGCCTTTTCAGAGTTCATTTGTAGTGCTTTTCAATTTCAGGGTCATTTAGCTCAAAAAAATCATTAAATACATGAAAAATAGCAAATGAAGTCAGAAAAGGGTTGAAAATTGATGATGTGGCTTTGAATGGTGCATATTAAACGCACAAAAAGTCTGGAGTTAAAATAAGTTAAAAAAATGAAATCCCTTTGCAATAGATGAGTTCTCGTCCGAAACCCTGATACTTCGAAAGAGATTATCCAGTTTGTACACGAAGTGCATCCAGTTTTTACCGTAACCCTCTAAACTTTTTAGCACATGCTATGTGGGTGAAATTATGATACCATGCCAAATTTCAGCCTTTTCAGAGTTCATTTGTAGTGATTTTCAATTTCAGAGTTATTTAGCTCAAAAAAATCATTAAATGCATGAAAAATAGCAAATGAAGTCCGAAAAGGGTTGAAAATTGATGATCTGGCTTTGAATGGTGCATATTGAACACATAAAAAGTCTGGAGTTAAAATAAATTTAAAAAAATAGCAAATGAAGTCAGAAAAAGGTTGAAAAATATAACATTATAAGGTTAACAGAAAATACTAAATTAAAACCTAGCTTTAGTCCCGGTTGGTGGCATCAACCGGGACTAAAACCTAGCTTTAGTCCTGATTGGTGGCACCAACCGGGACTAAAGCCCTACCGCAGCTTTTCACCCGTATTTAGTCCCACCTCGCCAAGTGACGAGCTAATCGACCACCTTAAATATCCGGATCGTCCAGAAGGGATAAGTTTCTGACACCATTGCATCCTTTGTTAAGGACGTGGACTCTTACTATGAATCTTCTTAAGATTCGTAGTAACGGTCTATCTCCTTAACATAGAACACAATGGTGTCGACTTTTTTGAAAAATTATATAACATAAAAGCAACATAAAAAATAAAAAATAAAATTTATGCAACTAAAATTATATAAAATTTATGCAACTAAAATTATATAACTAAATTATATAAAATTATGCAACTAAATTATATAAAATGATCAACTAAAACAAAACTATAATATTCTTCAATAGCAAAAAGAATCAACTAAAAGCTTTTATAAACCTCTAGTTATTATCAAAATAATATTAACTTAAAATTATATAAAATGTATGCAACTAAAATTATCAAAGTATTTTTTGTTAAAAACTTTAATAGCAAAAAGAATTTTCATAAAGTATTTTTGTTAAAAACTTTAATAGCAAACTAAAATAACACAAAAAATAAAAAATGCCGCCTACTAGGCCACCACGGCCTACATACGACTAGAAACCCATCTGTACATGGGCCAAGATGCAGGCCCGCGGGCCCAGCAGGCCCAACACGGCGGTGACAAAGGTTAGGCATCTACTGCCTGCAATAGAGAGGAGCTCGACAGAGCAGTCGCAGCGCGGCTTATAAACCAGTGCGGGCGCCTCTCAACTAGCGAGGTGTGACTAAACTTTTCGCTGCGGCAGCACCAGCCCTTTGGTCCCGGTTGGTGGCACGAACCGGGATGAAAGGGGTCCTTTAGTCCCAGTTCGTGCCACCAACCGGGACCAAAGGTCTGTGCTTCCCGCCCTTTGGGCTGCTGAAATTGACCTTTAGTCCCGGTTGGTGGTTCCAACCGGGAGGAAAGGGGGGCCTTTCGTCCCGGTTCGGGCCACCAACCGGGACGAAAATGTCGGGTATATAAGCCAACACTTTGCAAATTTTCCAAACACCAACGACTCCGCCAGTTTCTTCTCCTCCTCTCCTCCGACGACGCCGCCAGGCTGCCCCGACGCCGTCCCCTCGCCGCGCCCTTCCCCGACGCCGTCGCCGCGCCCCTACCCCGCCGTCTCCGTCGCCACGCCCCTGCCCCTCCGTCGCCGTCACCGCGCTCTGCCCCAACGCCGTCGCCGCGCCCCAACTGCCCCGCCGTCTCGCCGCGCCCCTGCCCCTCCACCCCAAGCCCTCGCCGCCCCCGCTGTGAGCCGCCGCCGCCCCGGCCCGTGTGTGCTCTATCCATTTTTCTTTTCTTTTTTTGTTTATTAATTATGTTTATGTATATATGTATGTATATGTAGATTTTTTTTTAACACAGTATATATAGATGCTTAGTGTATATATATGTATGTAGATGTATATGTATGTATGTATGTATGGATGGATGGATGTATATAGAAAATATTGATATGATGAATTTGTTTTTTCATAGATTTTTTTTTCATATAATTAATATCAAGTGGCACTTTTCAAACAAAGTGGCACTTTTTTGTTCATAGAATTCTCAGACTTAACAGAATTTCTGAAATTTTCAGGATATTGGTAAAACTTTAGGAATTCGTAGAAAATTAACCGTAACTCCGATGAAAATAATTGATATATGAAAATCGATCAGAAAAATATGAGGAATCCGAATATTCCCTCCGTTCGTGTGTCACAAGCAGCTAGCATAGCGAACCTGGAACCATCCCCCTCCGTTTCATCTGTCCAAAAATGCAGACTTCGGGAAAACATTCCCGGATGTTATCCCCCTTCACCTATATCGTGTAGTGCCGTGTTAGAACACCCCTAACTCTCTCGGGAACATATCCGCAATAACTTCGACATGAGGGGGGGTCCACAAGTATCCTCGACGACCATGAGAGAGGCGGTCCGCAAAGTATCCTCTCTCGAAAGATAGGATGACTCATCAGACATGAGGGGGGAGGAGTCCTCGACGATCATCTGAAACTGACTGTTATAAAACTTGTCAACTTTGCATGATGTTTGCCACTAATCCATTGCTCATATGCATATGATTCCTTGTTGTGATTAGGTCTATGTTTGCCACTAATCCATCTCTCATGGTTGTATATTGCCATGTTGTAATATTTGCAGAAACTATGGACGCCATAGATATAGAAACAGAAGAGTTGTTGGGGGATATAATCCGCGACGGAGGTGATATCACCTTGTCGTTTCTCAACGACATCGATTGTGAGGAAAGAGAGGATGATGACTCTGGTTATCGAATGGAGGAGGGAGGTGATCATGATAGCTCCGGTGATCGAATGGAGGAGGGAGGAGATCATGACGGCTCCGGTGATCATGACGGCTCCGGAGCCTTAATTGTTGCAAAGTCCGTTGAGGTATATATATATATATATATATTAATTAAGCCTTTGCTGACTAAATGCATTAATTGTTTGGTATGTACATATATTAAAGCTTCTTTCTTCTTTGAGCCCTCCGGATCGAGCCAAACTTCTGTCAGGAGACGAGGCCCAAAGAAAAGGTTGGCCCAGGATGAAAGGTTCATGATCGAAGTAGTCGCTCCAGATGGCCAACCGATTGAACACAAGCAGACCAAAGACACATTTGTACATCAATGTGGAGTTATTGTTAGGGACAGCGTCCCGATCAGCATCCAAGAATGGAATAAGAAGAAGGACCCTGAAGTTTCTTATGTCGACGATAGACTGAAAGATGAGCTTTGGAACTCTCTGATGACGAATTTCACCCTACCCAACTTAAAGCAATCGAGTTGCAACAGAAAGCAATCGAGTGGGTATCTTTGTGATTAACTCACAATACCCAAGAATCAGTGATTAACAATTTAATCGTAATTCCCAAGAACTATATCTTTGACCAGCCTTCTATACATCAAAAACTTGTATGATATTCATACATGAGCTGGATATTCGAGTCTTCTTTCTTTCTGCCTTTATACTTCTAACAGTTTAACTTTTAGTATTTCTCCTACTCTCAGAAGAAGCACCCAACTTAAGAGTGGCGTTAGCCCTGGACTTCCTAGGCGTGTAAGTCACACTAACACCCTTTGGACACTTCCTTTCTCTTTAAGTTGTTGTTTTATTCACCTTTCATCATATGACATGCGTTCTTCTGGATCCCTCTCTTATCAGTCTAATGCATAGTAAACTCCTTTACTAATAGTTTGCAAACAAACATTTCTTTGGATATCTCATATCTTTTAGCCTTTGTCTGTCTCTGAAAATGATTTTCAGATTCCATGAATATCACATAACTATCCAAACTTTCGAAGTTCGGGTCTCATGGAAGCAAATGTATTGCACTTGACTGAAAACAGAATTCTAGCTTTTGGATCGAAGGACGAGAGTCACATGATCCATAGCATAAGCGAGAGAATACCGAAAGTATGCGATAGGACAAAGTCCTTCTCGGCACTCTTGAGGACAATCCCCACATTACGTTACCAACCGTAAAGTTTTAACAAGATATTTAACAGCTATTCAAAATTAACAGGGAAGGTGGAAATGCGAGCCATTATTCTACAACTTTTATGCACATCACACTTGGAATTCAATAGTGCGCTCCCACACAAATCAATATCTCTCATAATTGATTTTGAGTGATACAAGATCCAGACTTCAATTCATCGCCATAGAATCATCATCTCATGACGGGAATTTTAATCGGTAGGCCAACTTGCCGATCACATCTCTATGTGACTCTTGTTCATCTTTCTATGCGTGTGTTCCGAGCTCAGGACGATCCTGCCATGAACGTCAAGACAACCAAGTGATCTTGCTGCGAGGTCTGACCTCACCCGCCTCACACATCCCTAATCGTTCGTACCCATGCAACCATGGCGCACCCCGAAAAGTTAGGTGCCGTGACAGTGCTACACTTGGGAGAACACTAACTACTTGATATTTTTGTGAGAGATCACCCTAATAAAAAGCGACTACTGCGCAATCAAGAAGGGTGCAACATAAGGGATAAACATCTCACACAATTCGTAATTAGCATGATATGGTATAGCCCTTTCTGACGGAGAAGTCTTTCATTTCTTCGTCTTCGGCATTCGCATCGGTGTTCACCTTTGCGAAGATTGCCACCACCTTGTCGATGCACCGGATAATATTACTATCTCTATAGCTAATAAAATAATGCATTACACAAGGTCGACACACAGGTCATTTAAAGTGCAATCATATGGCTCCAGCCATCATGCCAAATCATGACACGCAGGTCATGTTAATCAATTTACATCATATAGAGATCTCATACATAATCAAATTATTATGAGCACTGCTATACCACATCATATGCACATGCAAACCCTCCTACAAAACCAAGTTAGACGCCTCTAATCATTTCATGCAAAAACTTGTTTTTCGTGGCTTCTAAGGTTTCGAAACAAACCGAAGCTACCAACGTCCATCATCAAGTATGATAATTCAAGTCGCTAATTAACTTCGCGGGGTGTATGAAACACGAGATAATAAAATCTCGAGCTCCATACTGAACTTCGTCATATGCATGACCCCCGTGCAGATCATATCTGCATTGCCCTTTCGTCTGCGAAATTTCATCTTTCTTTTTAACTACGGTGGAATTCAATGAACTGTTAGCACTTCGTTGATCAATAAGGATCATGGATTGACAGAACATTGAAACTCCACCATGCTGTTATCAAGATCAGAAATATGCAAATTCCAGGGAAGCAACAAGAACCTCGGGTAACAGATTTCATCAGCTACCCGCACAAATAATTTTCAGTAATAGAACTCATCTACTACCTAATTATATTGTGCAACACCCATACATCTCCATGTATTCTAGATCGCAACCTGCATCTACGCATAGCACGGCTCATGATGCCACTGTAGGGGAACGCAGCAGAAAACAAAAAATTTCCGACCTACGCACCAGCCGAGGACCACTATGGAGACTGCATACAAGGTTTGATCATTTTCGTTACCGACTCGTAGCGCAGCGGAAGTAGAGTCGATGACGATCGGCGGTGCAGATCCCCGTAGCTAGGATTTACAACCTCCCAACCGCGAGGATGTATACCCTCATCTTCCCTTCGGACAGCCCTCCGGGAGGCGGTCGGACAGTCCCCCGGACGGTGTCGCGGACAGCCCTTCGGGAGGACCCTCAAAACTCGGACCGTCACTCGGACAGCCCTCCGGGAGGACTCACAGAACTCGGACCATCACTTGGACAGCCCTTTGGGAGGCACTCTCAAAATAGCCCCTCGGGCACAAAGATTGAAACTACGACCTCTCTACAGGGTTGCACACATACGGAGTCATCTATCCGGCAGGGCTTCGCCGTCCAGAACTAGTTCCCACCGGAACCCAGACAACCTTTCGGCACTACGAAACTATTTCGTGGGAGGGAGAGAAGAAAGGCAGATCATGCATGCCATGTGTGAGAGAGTTGGAGTGGAGTTGGAGAGCACCTCTCCTCCTCCTTATATAGTGGTGGAACGGGTGGAGGGGGCTGAAATTTCAGCCAACTAAACATGGGGAAAACATGTTCCCACAAAACAAGGAGAACATGTTCCCACCAGACAAGGGAAAACCATGTTCCCTTGTCCATGGTGTTCCCCCATGGGGCCCCACCTTCCTCCCAACACTCTCCACCATTTGTGGGGGCTGCCCCCACCATGGCCCCCCCCCCCAATACTTTGTCCAGCCACAAGGGGGCTGTCCCCTAAAGGGGGCGCCCCCCAAAACAGCCCAAAACAGCCCCCACATTACGTGGGATCTTGTCCCCTCACGCTGGGACAAGATGTTTTCCGCGACTATTACTTTTGAAAAATTCCGAAAAGTACCAGAACATTTCTGACACCCTCTAAAATTATCTGGATGTGCTCTGGAACATTTCCAGTATGGTGGTTTAATTTAAAACCATCTTTGTTTACCTGGTAAACAACTCCGGCAGCTCCGAAACTTTTTTTCGGTTTTATCTCGGGAAAAATTCCAGAAATTACCAGACCAATCTGGCAACCTCCAAAACATTCCCGGTGCTTGCCGAAACCTTTTTGGATCAATGGTTTTATCCGAAACAACTTTTCGGTTTTACCGAAACTTTTTCGGTGTTCTCTCCGGAACTTTTTCGTTGTCTCCGAAACTTTTCCAGCGACTATCTCTCGGACTCCTTGTCTAGTATTCAGCAGATAGATGACCCTTAAGCGTGTGACCCTATAGGTTCGGTGAAGTATAGACATGACCGGAACTCTTTTCGATCAATGATCAACATCGGAGCCGTGGACACCCATATTGACCCCTATACCCACAAGAATGAATATTCGAGTGAACCTCCAGTTGCCGTGTGCTATTCCTGTTGCTTCACGATATGTTACACATACCCGAGGTTAGACATGTTGGCATTTACGTGGATCAACAACTTGTCCACTATGCTAGTTACCTCGTTACCGGTATCGTTCTCTTTTCTCGTTCCTGTGTTCCGGCATCCCTGTGATCAAATCACATTGTGTCTGGCCAGACGATGATGGATACCGTAACACCGAGAGGGCTCAGAGATATCTCTCCATAGTCGGAGGAGCAAATCCCAATCTTGAGCTATCAAGTTACATGACACACTTTTCCATGAACCCGTAAGCCGCCGTAATAGCCACCCAGTTACGGATGACGTTTAACAAACCCCAAAGTTCATGAAGCAAGCATGAAGAAACTCGATACTCTCATGGTCTAAGGAATCATGCAAACGTTAACCATCTCTGTGTTATTAACCATTAACTTGTGACGAATGTAACTCATAGCATAACATCAATTCGGGTCGATTCAACACAAATGTTCTGCTAACATTTTGCCCTCAAAATTGCTGGCATAGACATGCCCATGATCAGGAAAACAGAACCATCATGCAACACTTGAGCTAGTCTTAGAGGCCAGACTAGGAATACATTTTACCGTTTATTATTCCACACGTGCATATGAGTCTTCCTCTGAGCCTCGTGGTTATTGCAAACTCAAGAACCATTGCAGTTATAGCATGGAACATAAACCTAATTATGAACAGGAAGATAATCAATAACATTTATTATTGCCTCTTGGGCATATCTCCTACAATGCAGGCGATGGAACAAAGATTAGCGAAACTAGAGTAACTTCAGAGCCAGCGAGCTACCGGCCAACCATCTCAGCGGCTGGAAGATCCTTCATTCGATACTGCCCATGAAACTACCCCACCATCTCAGCGAAAAAGCAGCGTGACTTCCACGGAGCTCGTTCAGCCTGATATCACGGCTCCTCGCTACCCCGTGGATGCTATCACGGAGAGGGAACATTGTGAGCTAATGATGAAATGCCATAACCTAACCTTGAAGGTGGCGGTCGGCTATGTCTTACCTCCTCGAGCTGATGCAACTTTCCATTTCGCTCCGATTCTAGATGGCTTTGCTGTAGTCGGGGTGGATGAAGTAATGAACGGATTTGAGGGGCTGGAGCTTGAGTACCCTACAGGTGAAGGGGAGATTCATCTGGAAAATGCCTTCAGGACTACCTGTCTATGGAGAAAGGAAAACATCATGCTTCCAAACTGGACGGTGCCTCAGCAGACTCAGCCGGAGGAGGCCCCTCAGCAGACTCCGCTGCCTTATTCATCTTCGGCGCGTTAGCTATCTCCGCCGCCTCAGCTGTCTCCGTTGCGTCAGCCGACTCCGGCGGAGGAGGCCCCTCAACAGAATCCTCCTTCGCCTCCTCCGCGGCGTCAGCGGACTCCGCCTCCTGCGCCGTGTCAGCGGACTCCGCCTCCTCCGCCGTGTCAGTGAACTCCGCCTCATCAACAACTGTAGAAGAGAGCCACCGCCGCTCCGGCGGCTAGTAGTACAAGAGGTGGGAAGAAATTCAAATTTGGTCCAAGCCTCAAGGCTCCTGCCAAGTTACCATATGAGCTGACTGACGAGGAAACCAATGAGGTCGTGGCTGCCGATGTGAAACGCCAATTTGCATGGAAAGCTCCACCTCCAAAGGAGAAAATAGATCCGGTAAAGGCGAATCGGACTCTGGATGCCCTTACGCGACCACCTCCGCCTCTGCCGCTATCAAACTATGACCGCATTATTGCAAAGACACATGACGAAGTTATGAGTCGGTCGAAAAGTAGCAGTACTGGTGCAAGAAGTGGGAAAACAATTCCCCAGCTCGGCGAACAGGAAAAGCAATCGTGCCCCCTGCTCAAGGTGTTTACCAATGCCCCGGGGGTAGCGGCCACTGCTCCTGGTTTCAATGTTGGTGATTACGTAGGCGATGACGTACAGTTCAAAATCGCTGAGGTAGTAGCCTTTAAATACCAGCACGGGAAGCGTCTCGTCAGAAGTGATGATCTAGAACGGGATCTATCAATGATGATGCGAAGATTACATAAATGGTACTTAGAAACCTACAAGGATGGGACGGGTAGTATCTTGGTGGGAATTAAGGATGAGCACGACTTCATTGGAGTCGACTCGATCTACGTTGAATTTGACGAACTCTTTCAGTTATACAATCAAGCCGCCCTCGACAAAAGTCTCATCAATTGTTATTGTCTGTAAGTATTATTTCTGTAATTAAGTCTCTAGCTCAGCTCGTTCATTGCATGTATATAATTATCCTCACTATATTATGCAGATTGAAGATCATCGAATTCAAAAGAGGACAAATCTATGACATTGGGTTCATTAACCCAAATATCGTAAATGAATGGTCGGTACAGAACATCCCCAAGGAGACTAAGGAAATCTTGCTAATGTCGTTCCTTCGACACCAAAACAAAAGGGAAATACTATTTCCTTACAATTTCAAGTGAGTGTTACTGTCATCTGCATATTCTGTTTCGCTTACTCGAGGTTAAGTGTAATTGATGAGTTATGCGCGCGCAGGTTCCACTTTATTCTGCTAGCCATTCAGCTTGACGAGGGAGCAGTAACTATCTTGGACTCGAGACGTAAAGAGGCTACGGAGTATGCGGACATGATTGAAATGCTTCAGAAGTAAGTTCAATCATTATCGCACTATATCCGCAACTTTCGTTCATTTCCTGATATCAAGTAATCATTTTCTTTGCCGGGCAGGGTTTGGAAAAAGTTCATCACGCGGGTTAAGGGTGAATGGAGACCGGAGCTGCGATTTACACAACCCAGAGTAAGTAGTACTAGCTAGTTCCGCTCATCTCTCATTGATTCTAGTTTCAATACCATTATCATGGTTGATTATCATTTTGATTGAACTTTATTCTCATAAAGTGCATGTGGCAGCAACCCGGAAATGATTTATGTGGATACTACGTTTGCGAGTTCATTCGCCAAAAGACCACTGAGAGGGGCTTCACTAAACAACAATTTTAAGTACGTAAACAATATTGATAATTTTATTTTATCACCATCAATTGTGTTGATTTCATTCATATATATATACTGACCCCCTTCTTTAAATTAGACTTGGCAGAAGTGGGACGAACTACTACCAACTGATCGCCTACGCGCAATTCAAGAGGAATTGGCGGGATTCTTTGTTGACCACGTCATTCCTAAAGACGGAGAATGCCATCAGGAATTGCAAATCGATTTTGGTCGTCGATGATGTTAGGGATCGTAAGAGATGTTATATTGTATATATGCATCAACGTGTACTATATGTAGTAGCGTCGAATAGATATACGAAAACTTGTTGTTCGACCAACAAGCACGGAGAAAGAGAGGTCACTTATCTCTATATATTGATTATGCATGACGATGTTGTGTAATTAATGGTTCCTTCATTACTTACTAGCTAGCGTCGAGTTCTCTCTATATGTAGTAGCTAGCATCGACCAAGCACGGAGAAAAAGAGGTCACTTCTCTCTATATGTAGTAGCTAGCTAACACAATATGAAACCCCTAAACCCTCCAAAACCCCTAAACCCCTCTTTTCCAAAAAAAAAATCCCAACGCCTGGCAGATGCTGACTCGTGGCAGCCTTTTAGTCCCGGTTGGAGCCACCAACCGGGACTAAAGGTCCTCCTGCCTGGGCGCCCCACAGCGGCCACGTGGAGCCCCTTTAGTCCAGGTTTGTAACCCAACCGGGACTAAAAGTGTGGGCCTTTAGTCCTAATTATTTAGTCCCAGTTGCAGAACCGGAACTAAAGGCCCTCTGGAACCGGGACTAAAGGCCCGTTTTGTACTAGTGAATGTCCATTGTTAGTGCATGCAACTGCTATGCCATCATGTCCGTTATTAACTCTTGAAGAAACCAACCAATGCATTTACCCTTCTATCCTTACCAAAAAATTGTATGACTTGATGAAAAAAAATGAACCACTTGCTCATGCAATTTGTTGTAGAACCATCTCTAATGAAATGCAATTTGCCATATTTTCTAAAGTTGGGAAATTATTTTGCTCAGACAGCCGTACCTGAACAGATCAACCCCAACCCCCACCCCGCTCACTCTCAACCAATGATCGACGCCGCCGTGGTAGGCCAGCAGCAAGGGACAAGGGCTGCAACCGCCTTCCCATCTTAGTGCAGTACCCCCTGGTTCTATACTGGACCCACCCTTCATCCCGGGCTCTACCACGATGGCACCACCCTCATGCGTTGCCAAAAAAAAGGCTATGAATAGAAACGTTCGTCCAAAGCATGAAAATGATAATGTTTCTCTCCTCTTCCCTCCCTCACGTGCACATGCCTGATTCGGGGTACAAATTTATGTATCCGTTAGAGAAGAGCAAAAAAAAAAGGTTCCCCTCACTTTCTATCTCCTATACTTTATTAACGGTTAAATCGGTCTACTTGGTCTTCTTCTTCCATTCACTATCCCACCTCTCCCATCGGAGCATCGAGGACACGGAGAACATTTTCCCTTTCTTCGGCGTCCATTTTTGCTTTCTCAAAATAAATAAATAAATTGGTTCTCTATTCAATCTTTATTCCTAATTACAAAAGATGACAGATGATAAAAATATTCAACAAAATCAAAATGATACAAGAGCGTAAAGGTTCGTCTATATTGTAATTTGTCATCAGCAAACATAATGATCATGTAATACCAACAAAGTATCACAAGCATTTTTTTCATCATCAAAATGCAAAAGAGAGCAGATGGGGAAGCATGAAATAGACAATATACTCATGTTTAGTTGATAGATCGATGTACTTGCCTGCAATTTGCACGGTCTATCTTGGGACAAATATAACTCAACCGACTACAAGATTGGGTTCTAATAAGCAGTCCCTAACTCACAAGCTACACATTTGAAATAATCAAATCACTTTTTTATCCTCAGTTAAATTGATTCTAAATCATACATTTAATTTCCTTGCATCGAGTGCTTTGTCTACTTTTCTTCAAGCCATCTAGTGTTCATATGATCATTGTACGTGGTCACTTGGATATTTCATCATATCAATACGATCACTTCCTAGGTACAGTTTTGTTCATAAGAATAAAGTGGAGCACCATATTTAGTAAAAGCATTCAAGATAAAAAATGCTCTTTATCAGTACAAGCATTCAAGATCCCTTTATATGAAGCTTAGTGCTATGAGGACGAATTCAAAACAAATTTCATCACAGTTCTTTTCCATGCCGGATATATAAATGATATAATACCGATTATCCTACAAAGGTAATTGTAGGTGCCTTGCTATGGGGATATATTTTTACAACGTTGCCGTGGAAGCAAAAGTGAAAATAGCTAGCGCGGCCAAAAAGAAAAATGCATAACCATGAACTGAAGGGCAGTAAAGTAAGAACTAACTTAAACGAATCTTATAAAAATTGACAAAAATGGAAGTCCAAGCGAAAGCAACGCAGTTTGCATCACCAACATAAGAAAAAGCCTGATAATATACAGGAGTAGACTGAGCAAATCAACCCAATTATATTTAAATGTATAACGGAAAAATGCATATTTCTGATTTTAATTCCACCAACCTAAAATGATCGCGAGATGCATAATTAAGGATTTGATAGATAATTGGTCAAACTTTACAAAATGAAAATCAAAATCAAAGTTTCAGATGTGAAGCTCTAGTCAACATGAAGAAAGTGAAAAGAAACAAGAAACCGGGGGGGGGGGGGGGGGGGGGTGATCTGGAGGCGTGCACCCCCATATCATATTGTATATAAAGAAACAAAGAATTACACCAAGGATCATCATAAGGGAAATTTTATCAACCGTCGATTGTAAAGTTGGAGATCAAGTGGATAAAATTCCATTCAGCAGACCGCAGTGTTCAGCCATATAGAAACATGCCCAAACTTTCTAATATACTGCTCACACTGTTGTAAGAGTAAATTTGTAAGAAATATAGTCCCATTGGTTTTATTGGTCTTATTATGTTGCTAGCACACATTCTGATCTTTGAACCGGCAAGAATCATTTTGCTAATCAGTACTCACTTGTTCATGCAACTATGCCTGAATTTAATATGTCAGTCATTCCAATATTTTTACATAATGGTTCAGACAAACTTCCCCATTTGTGATAATTTGGAAGAAATTTGTTGAATCTCCAAAAGAAGGCCAAACAACAATGAAGATAAATTGGGCTACAATCATCAAATAGTCACCGCAGTATTGTAGAAAATAGTGGGTGTGGCTGGGCACGGCGGTAGCAAGAGTAGAGGGAGAGCTCACGAGCTTTCATGGTGATGAGGGGCGGCTCTCAGTCGCGTTTTGCATGTCGTAGCTGTCCTGGAGACGGTGGGCAAGCTCGCAGAGCATGTCGACTTATTACAGCACATGCACAGAAACACCCCGGCATCGAGGTTGTGGTTCGATTGCGTGCTGCTGCTCCTATTGAAATGGTTCTAGCAAGTACAGCGTCTCCGGGTGCTCGCCGACTACCGCCATCGCAAGCAATGCCACGATGCCGCTCCAACTACCAAGGCAATAGGACCAGACCTGCAAAACGCACAACACTCATCAGCACTTTATTTCACCATGGATAAAGGCCTATGACTGAATTATATATAAACTGAAATCACATTAACAACAGTCAGCATAACCTTGAGCACCATCGATCGCATTTAGAAAGACACAAAAGCCTCCTTCGCTGAAAGATATTATCAGGAAGATCATCCTTGCATGTTGTATGAGTTGGCCACGACGCAAATAATATCAAAAACGGAATTAAGAAAGACAAATGAATAAACCAAGTTTGGGCTACACCACTCACATCAAAACCGTAAACTATAAAGAGACAAAACTGCAGTTAAAGGAAACACATACAACTCCATTATACAGATCACATCAATTTGCACTGATGCTTGGAGAGGATTTAGGATATATCGCCACCAGCGTCCAGGTGGACGTGATTACTGATTACCTTGGCGAGGTATGGACTGATAGCCTGATGTGAACCGCTTGAATAGATTATGAGACAAATCCCAGCGTGTAGAGGTGGTGGACGCCATCCCCTGCAGCCCGCTCCACACATAATCCGAACAATAATTCGCCCAGCTAGCCTCGTTGAGCATATTGACTATTGACCAATATTGTGGTGGTGGTGCACAGGCCACCGTGGATGAAGGAGAAACAATTATCAATATGCCATGGAGTACACTCTACAATTGCCAAAAAAAAAAGATGAGAGGAGGTGGGCGGCTACCTTGAAGAGCAGCAGCGATGATGTTTTTCCGGGTGGCGAGCGTGGTGATCCTGCGCGAGGCGGCAGAGGCCAGCGATCTTCGACGATGAATGGCGACCTTCATAGGAGACAGCACCATGGAGAGGAGCGGGATCGGGGGAGAAGAGAACTGAGATCTTTGATGGTTAGTCTGTTCCCATGAGCCAAGGGCTCTCCGCCTCTCCGGCTTGGTGTATGTGGACGGCCAGACGGTGAAGACGACGGGCAGCGGCGGATCTCGCCTTGATGCTGTTCTAGGGCTACGCGCCTACGGGCCGACGCTGGGAATGGGGCGGCTGCTGCGTCCATGGCCCCGACCCGTTCGAGTAACTGGAGGCGGCGGATCTCGCCTTGGGGACGTTCCCGCAGACGTTCGGCATCGGGTGGCGGCCGCTGCTGGGTGGAGGAAGCGACAAGAGTACGAGAGGGAGAGGGAGAGGGAGAGGCAGAGGGGTAACGTGTCTAGGGGTCACGAGAAAAAATAGAACCGGAGGGGAGGTGGACGACGTGAGGGAAAACCAAACCGGGAAGGGACATACTAGGTGGCGAACGAAGTGAAACGAACGACGTACCACACCGACCATCACGACCGCAGACTCCCCTTTAGGGGTAGAGATAAAAGAGGATGGAGCTCTGATTTGTGTTGTGCTGTGCTGGGGATGCGGACGCCACAAAAATGAGATCAGGTCAGACTACAGTCTGCTAGGCGCTGGGAAAAATCAGAGCCTCCCACAAAATCAGTAATATTTTTGCAAAATTTAGGAAATCAAAACAGGTCCGAACTGAAATTACCGACGAATCGATTTCGATGAACTCGGGGAGCACGCACCACGGCGTCGTACTACATCTAGCATGCCCTCGGCGAGGTTCCCGTGCCAGCCTTTGAGGTGCTCCCAGTTGGTCTAGCCAGGCGCCTCCATCCCCGCACTTGAAGTTGGTGACCACCATGGCTCCGCACAAGGTGCAACGTGCTGGGCGGCGGCGCAGCTCGCCGGTGGCCGCCATGGTGGTTTGGGGATTGGGGGAAGGATTCATCGCTGGTAGACACTGACTACTGGGTCCCACACATCAAAGGCACAGCAAATTGGGGGTTGGGGGAAGGATTCTCTTAGGCCTAATCATTCCCTGGGCGGAGCTTTTTGCGCTTGGCATTAAAAACTGAAGACACCAAACCCAATAATAGCTATTTTTGAAATTTTCAAAAAAAAACTATTTTTGGGATATAAAGTAAATGAAAGCCTATTTTTTCAATAAATGACTAGATTTTATATATTTTGGATTTCTTCCTGCCTTCGGAAAAAAATCAGGAGCCCGGCCCAATTTAAAGCTACTTAAGGAAACTCTGAAATAAGGAAAGAAATAGTGTTCAAGTGTTGTCTACTGAAGGACTCTGAAACTTCTGAACATACAGAACACACTCTAAATTTGAAGCTGGCCAAAACAGGAGAAAATCATCATTCGCTTCGCCGCCTTCACTCAAGATTCATCGATGGTTCAGGAGTCACCAAGTGAATCCAACGACATAATTCTACTCGTCATTTACCATTTCCTCGTTGTCTTTAGTTAGCTGTTTAAGGTTCTAATCTCAAGTGAACTAACTACCAAGTGCCTAAAGGTTCTAATCTCAAGTGAAGTAACTACTCTTATATAAAAGCGTTTAGATCATTAAAGTGGCAGAAAAAAAAAATCACTTGTTGCCCCCAAAAGAATACTCCCTCTGTAAAGAAATATAAGAGCGTTTAGATCACTAAAGTAGTAATCTAAACACTCTTATATTTCTATACGGAGTGAGTACTATGGATCATTCAAATTAAAATCTTCATAGCAAAGGGTGGCTTATTTTGCACTTAATTTTTGTCGTGATTTTAGTTCAATACACTGTAGCCTTGCTCATCACCTTGAACGAAGGACGTGAGTGCTTGAGAGATCGCTTTCCATGCCGAGATCACCTTCAAGCATTATTGCGACCCAGTGCATTCTTGTGCAGTGGTCAGGTCACTGAAAGAGTGAATGTACTACTAGTACCACACAAATACATACATCCTCTCACTGACACAAAGTGATGGCATCTTTGCCGACTTTTAATTAATTATTACACGCAGATTAACCAGGCCACAACAATTATTTGAAACTACACCACACACAAGCACTAGCTAATATAGTTGCCAATTAATCACTAGTATACTACTAGCTATATAAGTAGCTGTATGCTAATCCCAAACCAAGCCTTGATTTATATACTAATCCCAAACTAGTACTCCAGTGTAGAGCACTATATGAGTTGATGATTAATTAGTAGAAGTAGCAGTACAAACGGCAGTGACGAACGCATTAGCGGTCTGCATGACACGTGCCTTCTACATGCAGGAGGAGGAGCTCATGTGGAAGCAGGGGAGCGCGTGCTGCTGCGGTTGTGCTGGCACCGACGGGGCGCCGCCGCCGCTGCAGTTGCTCTCCGGGGAGGACGACGCGGACGCGGACGCGGACGAGACGGAGTAGTTGCCGTCAGGGCGACCGGGGTTGAAGGGCGGTATGACGTCGGCCGACGCGGGCGGGGGCGGGTGGCGCCAGCGCGGGAGCGGGCCGGCCAGGAGCAGCGTCTGGAGGAGCGGGCCCGCCGACACTACCGCCTCCACCAGCCGGCCCTTCTCCGGCAGCCGCCGCGCCAGCGCCATCTCCACCTCCGCCTCCTCCTCCGACGTGGCGGCCTCGTCCATGCCCACGGCCACGGCCATGGCGCCTGCTCCTCCTCCCAGCCCAAGGACGCCGTGGAGCGGCGGGTCGGGCACGCTCTGCGGTGGCGGCTGGGCGGCTGTGTGGTGGTGGAGCAGGAGCAGGAGGGGGTGACAGTGGCGCCGGAGCTCGTCGCGTTCGGCGGCCGCACGCCACGAGCCGCGCGGCCTCGTGCTCCACGCGCCGGAGCTCCTCCCGGTGCGCGGCCCTTGCCGCCTCCAGCTCGGCCAGAGCGCGCAGCAGCGCGTCTCGCAGCTCCGACGCCGTCGAGAAGCACTCCAGCTGCTGCTCGCCGCCGAACGCGGCGAGGGAAGGGTCCCACGCGCCGTAAGCGAGCGCGGACCGCGGAGGACGGATGCTGGAGGTGGCCGTGGAGCAAGGGGTGGCAGCCGGCGCCGTGGTCCTCCATGGAGGAGTGTTCGGGTTTTGGCTTTAGAGACCAGTGCGTGCTAAGGATGATGAGACGATGATGGTGAGGATGATATGTGCATGGGTGGGTGCGTGCGTGTGATCTTGGCTTGCGATGGTGTGTGTGGTGCTGGTGTGGGTGTTATATAACGATCTCCTCTAGCTTTCTCTATTTTTCATTTTTTTATGAAGTCTATTTAAAAAAAATAAGTGAATGAAAAAAAAACAGTGTTGCTATAAGATTATTGGAAAAGATGTGGAGAAGATATGCATATTCATATTTTCATGCGAAACCTATTGTCTTTTTTCGGGCGAAAGAAACAATGAACTATTTATTGGCAAAGATGGTTGAAGAAGGTCCAATCAGGAAAGTACATGTGAGAAACACACACACAATTTTTTTCTTCTTTGAGATCAGTCGACTGCATATTTTTAAGATCAGTCGACTGCATATTTTTACTGTCAGTCGATTATTATTTTTCATTTCAGTCGATTTCTTATTTTAGTATAATTGATGGATATTTTAGAAACCAACCATTTCCTTTTTCTCTGCTGTTGCATTTTTAACTACACACTAAAATTTAATGTGCTACTGAGTTTATTCTCGCTTTATCTTACATTTTATTTCCATTTCTTTTTATTTTGGCCGACTGAACCTTTGTGTTTTTTAACGTATTATTGATGATATTTTTGGCACCACAAAATTCAATTTAATATGTTTCTTGCTTTGGTGTGTAAAACATTCTAGTCCACTAGTTTGTCGAAATTTTTTAGCCGACCAGTTTGTAAGAAAGTTTCAGTCGAGTAGCTCAACCGTGTGTGGGCCTAGATCCTCTAATGTAAGTTAGATGTCTTTGGTCATTGACGTGTGAGTCAGTGTGTCAAACGTCCCACATGTCAGTGAGGTCCCACCAGTCAGTGACTGCTAAGTCACCTGACTTAAGTTAGAGAATCTCAACCTATATTTCAGTTGGCTGGTTTGTAACAAAGTTCCAGTCGACTTGTGAGCAGTCAGACTAAATATAAAACACGCTAGAGTAGGGATTAGAGGAGGAAAAAAAGGGGAAAAGAGCACAAACACTGTGTCCCTGAAACAAGGGCGGCATGGCTGACAACCATTCAACACACCTCTAAATTAAAAAAAAATGAGACGTGTGCTAAGGATGATGAGATGATGATGGTGAGGATGATATGTGCATGGGTGGTGGGTGCGTGTGTGTGATCTTGGCTTGGCGATGGTGTGTATGCGTGGGGCTATATATACACACAAGATCTTGTTCTAGCTTTTTTGTTCCCTTTTAAATAAAAAAATGAGATCCATGGGCACTAGCACCCAGGACATATTTTTATAGAAGAAGCCCACCCGAGTGAGGCACCAGAAATTCGTTCCTGACGGGATTCGAACCCTGGGCGCACGGTGCACCACTGTGACCCTTGCCACTAGGCCACTGCCTAGTTCTCATATGCATTTGGAGAGTATATAAACCATGTTGTTTGATTATTGGTGGATAATGTGATTAGAAAAGGTGTGGTGGAGGTAATGCATATTCATAATTTCATATGCATTTGGATTTGGTCTATTTGTCTTTTTTGATGAAACAACCAACAAACTATTTATTTCAAAGATGATTTTAACAAGGTCAAACCAGGTGCATAGTCGACTGGATTTTTTTTTCCATTAGTCAACTTTTTTTTAATTCATTCTATTTCCTTTTTTATACCATGACCATTTTCCTTCATCTATGGAAGCCGCTCAGCGGAACCCAGGACTCGTCGACCATTGAGGAGCTGATCCGACGACTCCGACTCCATGTGGCTGCACTCCGAGCAGGATCGGGCGAGGATTGAGGCTGGTGTGGTTGCCATTTGGGGCGGAGTTTCAGTTATGTGTTTCGGCTTGTGAGCCAAGGACCCTTTTGAGGGTTTCTATCGCGTGCGTTTGGGGCCTTCGTGCCGGGCCTTATGGTGTTTTTATTTCGCATTTGAACCTGTTGTAAACCGTTAAGGGCTTCAGTTTGCTAAAGTTGGGTAAGGACCTTCTTTCCAATTTTTTTTCTTTTTTTACTACAATTAGTTGATTGTTTAGAAATCAACCGTTTCCTTTTTATCTGCGGTTGCATTTGTAATCCACAGTAATTGCACATTTAGCAAATGTGCAGTGCAGCCATTGTTTTTGTGTTACTGAATCTGTTCTCCCTTTTTTTTCTTGCATTTTATTTTTCCACTTTTTACACTTTTTTTTGTGTTTTTGAATGTGCTAACGATTTTTTTTGTGTGTTACTGAAATGCTTTTATTTGTTTCATTCTAGTCGGCTGGGTTGTCGAAAACTTTTCATTTACCGGCTTGTAAGGAAGCTCCAGCCGACTAGCTTTTTTGTAATCTTGCCTTTTGTGCGTAAAAATATTCCAGTTGACTAGTTTGTAAAAAAGAAACGCCAGTCGACCTGTGAGCAGTCGGACCCAAAATAAAGCACACTAGAGCTCTGGAGAATGGAAGAAGATTGAAAAGGGCACATGCACATCGTCTCCCTGAAACAAGGGCGACATGGCTCACAACCACCCAACACACCTCTAAACTAACCAAAAAGCTAGGAGTCTTCTCCTTTTTGCCTAGGGAACCAAGAATATCCTCCAATTCTTGTTTGCTAAAGGTGCATGATGCATGGCTTGCTCCTAAAAATTTAAGCACACAACAAATTCTTAGGTTCTGGTTGGCATCATGGTGGATTCTCATAATTTTGTTGGGTTTTTAGTAAAAAAATGCAGGGAAGGGTTTTTAGTAATTGATTATTCTTAAATATAAATAGCTTGATTTAGTTACTCACCAGAGCCATGGCTTATTTCCAGAATAACTTTTCAAATATAAGATTGACGTACACACCAAATAATAAATAAATATATTTATTTACATGATTACATCATTAACCAAGTGACGAGACGATTGAAAAGTGAGCAATGCTCCTTTTTTTAGCAAATGTACACATGTGCAATTCACTGACACCAAAATATGTCTTTTAGTTAATATGGTTTTTTATTTATATAAAAAGCCCCTTTTGTGTGTCTTTGTTATCTTTCATTTCCCCTTTTCCCTTTTTGTGCATGGATCCTATGTTTTCCACAAGAAGGGAATCCAAGATGGGAACTACCATGCATGACATGCATGCCATCATATTCTAGTAGCCAATAATGCATCTTGGCCCTAGGTTCTGCCTTGTGTCCCTTATCTCTAATCATCATCACTGGACAAGTCATCTTTCACCCTTTGCCCAACTTTATCCGAAAGGTGTTGCAGCTAAAGAATAGTTCTTCACCTGTTTGGGATCTAGCTAGCTATGGGCTTGCACTGCATTGCAAATGCCTCAAATGTGAACCGTGAAACCCTGTAGGAACCAGGAGGAAGCTAGCTGCCTCTAAGCATGTTTGCACTGATGATTGCATCCCAGAGATATCATTTTCACATGTAAATACTCCCTCCATTCCAAAATATAGTGCACCCGCGCTTCCCGAGGTTCAACTTTAACCATAAATTTAACCAACGAGACCGACTGCGGCGGGAGCAAAAATTGAAATTTTAGTTTAACAATACAATTTAACCATAAATTTTCCACTTTTATTAATAAAAGTTGAAATTTTAGTTTTATTTTCCATTTATCGAACATTTTAGTTTTTAGCATCATATTGCATTTCACCCTTGATTATTGCGGAGGCTAGTCTAAAATTGAAACCAATAAATAATAAAATACTTAGGTGGCTCTAACATAATTAAAACAGTAAGGTTTAATGCATTTTAATTATTATAAAAGTGGTGTGAACTCAAATTGTCTCCAAACTAAATTTTGGTAATAGTTAAGGATACCTAGTATTTGTTGGAGCAGTCCCTGTGTTTTGCAAAATTCAAAATGTGGCCTAACAATTTGCTATCTGAGAAAAGAAAATAAATAAAAGAAAAAGACAGAAGAAAACAGAAAAAGAAAAAACAGGGAGAAAACCCCTGGCCTAACTGGGCCTAGCCCAGCTGGCCTCGACCCAGCCGGCCCAGCCGGCCACTCCCCTCCCCTGTCCACTCACCACCCCCACCCACTCCACCGACACCCATTCCCCCCCCCCCCCCCCGCGAAAATATCTCCTCCCCCCTCTCCCCCGATTGAATCGGGATCGAGAGGAGGAGGCCGCCCGTCGCCGCCGCCTCGCGCTCGCCGCCCGCGCCCTCGACGCGCCCCGCCGTCTCGCCGTCCTCGCACCCCCGTCGCCTCTCCCTCGTCGGCCTCGCCTCGGCGTGGACCCGTCGCCGCCGCCCGTCCCTGGCGCCACCTCGCCGACGCCGCCCGGCGCTGCCCCGCCGCCGGACCGCCGTTGCCTCCCCGACCTCCACCCCGCCGGCGCCAACGAGCCTCGCCGCCCCCTGTGCATCTACACCGCCCGTGAGCCCCCCCCTCTTCCCTCTGTCGCCGCCGCCTCCCTGCTCGTCGTGGCCCCGTGCCGCTGCTGCTCTCCCGCCCGTGCCGCGCTCGCCCCGTCCCCGCACGCCTGCGCCTGCTCGCCGCGCTCCCCGCGCGCCGCCCGTGTCGTGCCTCCCCTGCTCCGTTGCTGTGCTGCTGCGCGCCTGCTTCGCCTGCGCCCGCGCCCATGCTCGCCACCCCCCCTCTGCTTGCTGCTGCTCCGGCCGGCGAGCCACCGTGGCCGTGGCCTCACCGCCGCATCGGCCGGCGCCACGCCAGCGCGCCCGTGCGCCCGTGGTCGTGGTGGCCCGGACCTGTCCGCCCCCCCCCCCAAGGGGCGCGCAGCGGACACGTCCGCTGGCCACTGGGCCACTGACCAGAGGGGCCCAGCCCCTGTAAAAAAAATAATAATAAATAAAAATAATAATTAAAATTAATTAACTAATTAACTAATTAATTTGGACTAATTAAACCTAATTAACTCTGTTTAATTAAGTTAATTAGTTAGTTAATTTAATTAATCTATAATTAAGTGGGCTAACCAAACCCTAATTAACCCTAACAGTCTGCTGACCTCATGCTGACGTCATGCTGACGTCAGCATTCACTATTTCGGATAATGTTAATTTAAATAATTAATTAAATTCCAGAAATTAATAAAAACTTTAGAAAATCATATCTTTTAATCCGTAACTCCGATCGAAAAACTTTATACATAAAAATTGCTCAGGACGACGAGACGAATCCGAATACGCTGTCCGTTCGTCCGTCACACATCCCTAACTATCCGAACATGCAACCGTTCCTCTCCGGTCATTTGTCTGACAAATGTCCGGAGACGGGAAAACATTCCCGGATGAATCCCACCTTCGCCAGTATCACCCGGCACTGCGTTAGGTCACCTCCGTCACCGCGTATTGCCATGTTATGCTTTGTACTGCACTTGTTTGCTGTGTATTTATACTGTTTCCTTCCTCCTCTTCTCTCTCGGTAGCCCCCGACACCGACGTCGTCCCCGAGACCGACGCAGCTCCGGAGACCGAAGACACCATTGACGACCTTGCCCTTGCCGCCGAGCAACCAGGCAAGCCCCCCCTTTGATCATCCCTATATCACCCATTCTATTTCTCATGCTTGCATTAGAATTGTTGCTGCTGCTGCTTTACCTATTCTGATGCATAGCCTGTTTATTGTAACCTGCTGTGGATAATTACCTGCATATCCTAAAACTGCTTACTATAGGCTGGGTAGAGACCTATCAGTGACCCCACTTATCCCGACTGCCGCGCTGGATCGTCAGAAGACCCGATCAACGGGATTGAAGACCAGGACCCGACACCGCACATCCCCCCCCCTTAGTTGTAACGACACTGCAGCGTTACTATCGAGTGCCGAGGGGGAAACCTCATGTAGCACTTCTGATCTTAACTCTGTAGAGTAGCTATTCGGTCGTGGTCATCGAGGGTGATTCCTCCTTCGCCAATTCCGGTAACGACGCTGTCATGCAACACATCAAGTGTGAACCCATCGAGGGTGAATCCTCCGAGTTCACCTTGACAGACACATCGAGTAGGAATCCAACGAGGGTGATACCTCAGATTCCCCTGATGTTATGGACACACGGATACTTGGACTTTACACTGTTCCTTGGATAGGCGGGTCGGCCCTGAGGGGTACCCGCGTGCGCCTGAGAGGCGAGTGTTGTGAAGACGGGTGCCTGTGTGGTGCCCGAGTGGTGAATACGAGGCGCGGCCGGGCATTCTTAACCCTTGCAGCAAGTCCTCGAGACGGGGCGACGGGGTCACATCTTTCGTGAGTCTCTGCTCGTTACCGCAAGCCCCTAGTCCTAACGATTTGGATATTTGATCCGAGCAGGCCTCTGGTCTGATAGCACTAACCATCACGTGGGCATAGTATGGGCGTTCTGCATCGTAGCATCAGCCGAAAGCTTTGTCAGACGTCTAGTTCAGCCTTGCGGCCGGGACGGACCGGCGCCCCCCTGGTGCCTAGCTTCCCCCTGCACGCAACGACTCGGAGTGCACAGGGCAATGGCTCAAGACCTTTGAGCGCTTAGGATGTAGACCGACGGGGACCTCTCTGCTGAGCTCTAGGTAGGGTTGCGATGTGTCGTTTGGCCGAGGCCGGGCATGACCCAGGAAAGTGTGTCCGGCCGGAGTTAATCGAGCGTGTTGGGTAAGTTGGTGCACCCCTGCAGGGAAGAATACTTCTATCGATAGCCGGTCCTACGGTAAAGGACACTCGGAGTTGTATCCTGATTGATACAATTTTAGAACTGAATACTTGGATACTATGGCTCTGGGATTGCTTCTCGCAGGGAGTCGAGAAGGGATCTCAGGACGAGGTTGATGACTGTATGGCTCTGGGATTGCTTTCTCGCAGGGAGTCGAGAAAGCATCTCTGGGTGAGGTTGAGACTTAATGATACTGCTACATTATATTGTACTGTTCTACCCTCTTCTATTTCTGCAAGACCGCTGAAGATGCTAGTCTTCGATAGGACTAGGCCTTCTCTCTATTCTTGCATTTCTGCAGCCCAGTCCACATATACAGCCTCCCTTTGAAAATGTTGCATATGTAGTGTAGATCCTTGCTTGCTGAGTACTTCTGAGTACTCACGGTTGCTTTGTTTTCCTTTTCTCCCCATATCAGTTTGTCGTAACAAGATGACGGAGCCCCTGAGACAGCTGTCCTCGCCGACGATCGCTACTACTACCCAGAGGATGGATTCTTCTACGAGTTGACTAACGACCAGGAGTAGGATCGGAGGGTCCCAGGCAGGAGGCCTTCGCCTTTCGATCGTAGTGTTTTATTTTGCCCCGCCTTTCTAAAGGCCTTTCTGTTTCTCTTTTAATATCTGTACTCAGATATCTGATGCTTCCGCTGACGCTTGTTCGCAAGCTTATGTATTCGAGCCCTCGAGGCCCCTGGCTTGTAATATAAAGCTTGTATGACTTTATTTATGTTTTAGAGTTGTGTTGTGATATCTTCCCGTGAGTCCTTAGGCTTGATCGTGTGCATTTGCGTGTATGATTAGTGCACGATCGGGCCGGGGGCGTCACAGTGGGGTATTGGTCCCAGTTCGTCTGGACCCTTTGGTCCCGGTTCCAGACACGAACGGGGACAAATGGGCCTCGCTCCTGGCCCACATCCATTGGTCCCGGTTCATGGCTGGAACCGGGACCAAAGGAGGTCCTTTAGTCCCGGTTCCAGCCACCAACCGGGACCAATGAGGTGCCTATATATACCCCCTCGCCCGCAAGCAGAGCACTCCACTGCTCTGTTTTTTCTGGCCGGCTAGGGGAGGGCTTTGTGGTGCTCTAGCTCACCTCCTATGCACATGAGGTGTTCGATGAAATGCCCGAGCCACACTACTTAAGCTTTCTTATCTCCACGCTCGAACTCCAAGCTCCATTTTTCTCAAGATTTGTCTAGGTTTAGCGGTCCGTCATGTCCCGTCCCCGTCTTCACTGCCGTCGATCGCCCGCGCCGATCTCGTCGCCGGCACCACCATGGTGAGCCTCTTGTTCTTATTTTCTTTCTAAAAGAGAAAAATTCTTACTTGTATGATTTAGATAGATACTTGTATAATTTTCTTACTTTTATTATTGTTTGTTATTATATAGTGCGATGGTTTTGGTATCCGCCCCCGTCGGCCCTCGTCTTGTGTATGATTCGGATGTGGTATATATTATATTTTATAACTATTTGGTTCATTTATTGTTTATGACAATTATGCCGACCAACGTGACATAGATTTTTTTATCTTGGAGGTATGTGAACCGGAAATTCCAACCGACCCTATTGTTGAGAGGTTAAATTTAGTTGAAGAAGAAAACAATTACTTGAAGGAAAATTTGAAAAAAATTGAGGAGGAGAAGATGATATTGGAGTTACATGTTGCGGATGTCGTCGATGATCACAAGATCAAGATGGATGCAATGCGCTTCAAGATTAGAAAGTATAGAAAATATGCCATTCATACCGAGGCTTGGTATCATTATGCCGTTGGATCAATTGTTACCTTGGTTGCGATTATGATCGCATTTGTTGTTGCATTGAAATGTTTTACATAGTTTCAATGTATGGTTTAATTAGATGCTCTGGAGAGCTATATGTTGTTCAATGAGAACTATGTATGTACTTTGGTTTTAATGTGACGATGAACTTCTATTAATTTGGTCACTTATCTATTCATGATGTTCTATAATGGTTTTTGACACACTTAATTATATATAATGCACGCAGATGAACCGGCAATGGATGTACGATGATAGACGCACCTCTGAGTACATTAAGGGCGTGCATAATTTTCTCGAAGTGGCTGAGGCAAACAAGCATAATGGTTTTATGTGTTGTACATGCCCTATATGTGGGAATACGAAGTTTTACTCTGACCGGAAAATCCTTCACACCCACCTGCTTTATAAGGGTTTCATGCAACACTATAATGTTTGGACCAAGCACGGAGAAAGAGGGGTTATGATGGAAGACAGCAAAGAAGAAGAGGATGATGACAACTATGTGCCCTGTGAATACGGGGATGCTGCAATGGGGGAAGCTGAAGATAAAGAGGAACCAGACGATGTGCCCGATGATGATCTCCGCCGGGTCATTGTTGATGCAAAGAGATAGTGCGAAAGTGAAAAGGAGAAGCTGAAGTTCGATCGCATGTTAGAGGATCACCAAAAAGTTTTGTACCCCAATTGCGAAGATGGCAACACAAAGCTCGGTACCGTACTAGAATTGCTGCAGTGGAAGGCAGAGAATGCTGTTCCTGACAAAGGATTTGAGAAGCTACTGAAAATATTGAAGAAGATGCTTCCAAAGGATAATGAATTGCCCGACAGTACGTACGCAACAAAGGTCGTATGCCCTCTAGGATTGGAGGTGCAGAAGATACATGCATGCCCTAGTGACTGCATCCTGTACCGCGGTGCGTACGAGGATTTGAACGCATGCCCGGTATGTGGTGCATTGCGGTATAAGATCAGACGAGATGATCCTGGTGATGTTGGCGGCGAGCCCCCCAGGAAGAGGGTTCCTGCGAAGGTGATGTGGTATGCTCATATAATACCACGGTTGAAACCTCTGTTCAGAAACAAAGAGCATGCCAAGTTGATGCGATGGGACAAAGAGGACCGTAAGAAAGACGGGAAGTTGAGAGCACCCGCTGACGGGTCGCAGTGGAAAAAAATCGAGAGAAAGTACTGGGAGGAGTTTGCAGGTGACGCAAGGTAAGTATGGTTTGGTTTAAGCGCGGATGGCATTAATCCTTTTTGGGAGCAGAGCAGCAATCACAGCACCTGGCCCGTGACTCTATGTATCTATAACCTTCCTCCTTGGCTGTGCATGAAGCGGAAGTTCATTATGATGCCAGTACTCATCCAAGGCCCTAAGCAACCCGGCAACGACATTGATGTGTACCTAAGGCCATTAGTTGAAGAACTTTTACAGCTGTGGAATGGAAACGGTGTACGTGTGTGGGATGAGCACAGACAGGAGGAATTTGACCTGCATGCGTTGCTGTTTGTAACCATCAATGATTGGCCTGCTCTCAGTAACCTTTCAGGACAGACAAACAAGGGATACCACGCATGCACGCACTATTTAGCTGACACCGAAAGTATATACCTGGACAAATGCAGGAAGAATGTGTACCTGTGGCATCGTCGATTTCTTCCGACCAACCATCAATGTCGAAAGAAAGGCAAGCATTTCAAAGGCGAGGCAGATCACGGGAAGAAGCCCGCCATGCGTACCGGTGATCACGTACTTGCTATGGTCAATGATTTACATGTAATCTTTGGAAAGGGTCCCGGCGGACTATCTGTTCCGAATGACGCTGAGGGACGCGCACCCATGTGGAAGAAGAAATCTATATTTTGGGACCTACCCTACTGGAAAGATCTAGAGGTCCGCTCTTCAATCGACGTGATGCACTTGACAAAGAACCTTTGCGGGAACCTGCTAGGCTTCTTGGGTGTGTATGGGAAGACAAAAGATACATCGGAGGCACGGGAGGACCTGCAATGTTTGCACGAAAAAGACGGCATGCCTCCAAGGCACTATGAAGGTCCTGGCAGCTACGCTCTTACCTAAGAAGAGAAGGAAATCTTCTTTGAATGCCTGCTCAGTATGAAGGTCCATCTGGCTTCTCGTCCAATATAAAGGGAATAATAAATATCCCAGAGAAAAAGTTCCAGAACCTAAAGTCTCATGACTGCCACGTGATTGTGACGCAACTGCTTCCGGTTGCATTGAGGGGGCTTCTACCGGAAAACGTTCGATTAGCCATTGTAAAGCTATGTGTATTCCTCAATGCAATCTCTCAGAAGGTGATCGATCCACAAATCCTACCAAGGCTAAGGAGTGATGTGGCACAATGTCTTGTCAGTTTCGAGCTGGTGTTCCCACCATCCTTCTTCAATATCATGACGCACGTCCTAGTTCATCTAGTCGACGAGATTGTCATTCTGGGCCCTGTATTTCTACACAATATGTTCCCCTTTGAGAGGTTCATAGGAGTCCTAAAGAAATATGTCCGTAACCGCGCTAGGCCAGAAGGAAGCATCTCCATGGGCCATCAAACAGAGGATCTCATTGGGTTTTGTGTTGACTTCATTCCTGGCCTTAAGAAGATTGGCCTCCCTAAATCGCGGTATGAGGGGAGACTGACTGGAAAAGGCACGCTAGGAGGGGACTCAATAATATGTAGGGACGGGCATTCTTGGTCTCAAGCACACTACATAGTTCTACAGAACTCTACCTTGGTGACCCCGTATGTCGATGAACACAAGAACATTCTGCGCTCCAAACACCCGGAGCAGTGTGACGACTGGATTACATGTGAACACATCAGGACTTTCGGCAGTTGGTTGGAAACACGTCTCAGAGGTGACAACACTGTTTCTGATGAGCTGTACTCATTGTCCAGGGGACCATCTTTGACTGTATTGACTTACAAAGGATACGAGATAAATGGGAATACATTTTACACGATCGCCCAAGATCAAAAGAGCACCAACCAAAACAGCGGTGTCCGCTTTGATGCAGCAACCAAGAGGGGAAAGGACACATATTATGGTTACATAGTGGACATATGGGAACTTGACTACGGACATGATTTTAAGGTCCCTTTGTTTAAGTGCAAATGGGTCAATATGTCAGGAGGCGGGGTACAGGTAGACCCACTGTACGGAATGACAACAGTGGATCTGAACAATCTTGGGTACACAGACGAACCATTCGTCCTAGCCAATGATGTGGCGCAGGTTTTCTATGTGAAGGACATGTCTACCAAACCGAGAAAAATAAAAGATAAGGAAGCGAATACATCATACGATGAGCCAAAGCGCCACATAGTTCTTTCAGGAAAAAGAGACATCGTGGGATTGGAGGGCAAGACAGACATGTCTGAAGATTATGAAAAGTTTCATGAAATTCCTCCCTTCAAAGTCAAGGCTGACCCAAGCACCCTGTTAAGCGAGGAAAAAGTCCTTTTTAAACCTTGAATTCATAGGTGTTCAGCGAATCAAACCCTAAAGTCGAAATCCCTGTCGTTCTCACCCTAAACTAACGAATCCCGGTCCAAATCAAACCTTAGTGCCGTTTTAGCCCAAAAAACGCTGACGTGGCCACTGTCAACCAGGATTGCTCTGAGTGGTGGGCCTGGTTATAACTGCAATGCGCGGGGGCGAACATGAAACAGATTGGGGATTTGGGGGAAGAAACTAGGGTTAGGCGACGGCAGAGGCAATTCCTGAGCGGGCCGGCGGCGGAGGCGATCTCGCAGGGGGCTGCAGCGGCGGCTGCGTCCAAGGCAATGTCGTGGTCTTCGGGTCGTTCTCAGGCTCCCAGCTTCCGTCGAGCCTCCGGAAGGAGAGGGGACGAATCGAGGTCGCTGGTGCCCTACCGTGAGAGCCCGATGGCGTACGAGCCGGAGAAGCTGTGCTGGTGCAGGCCGCGTCGGAAGGCGCCGAGATGGATCTCGTGGAGCCATCAAAACCCAGGCAGGAGGTACTACGCCTGCGTGGATGCCATGGTGAGCTTCATTTTGGTTCTATTTTTCTGTTCATTAGTTCTTCTCCCCTCTCAAACCCTGATTTCTGTTGGTACAGCATGGTGGTTGTGGCTTTGTTGAATGGCATGATGATCCTCTGCCGAAGTTTTTGAGTGATTTTATTGGAGTGCGTAGGCCGAGAGGTGAATCAAGTGTTGCTGTGTTTGAAGATCACACTGCAGTTGTGGCTCTGCCTGAAGCTCAAAGAGGAAGAGAGGTGGTGGCTATGTCTCTAGAAGATCAGCTCAAGGAGAAAAATGCAGAGATAGATGCACTGAAGGGGAAATATCAGAATGTTGTCTTTCTTTTTCTTGCCTTTGTGGTAGGTTTAGTGGTAGGGAAGATGCTGTTGCAGTAAGCTTGTTTAGTGGTACTTGTATGCAATGTAGTACTGGTCAGTGGTTTTGACTCAAGTGATCTTTTGGCACTGAAGATGCAAGTTGTAAGCCATGTTTAAATTTGTGACCTGGAAGTTGTATGCATGCAATGTTTAGACTGAATTGAGTGGAAGTTATGTTCTGGCCATCATTTGCAGTCATGAAAAGTTGCATAATGCATATAAGCACTCAAATGTGTGCTGTCAAATTTGTACTAAAATAGCAAGATCATGCAGACAACACTAAAAATTGCTGTCAAATTTGTACTAAAATAGCAAGATCATGCAGACAACACTGAAAATAGGAAGAAATGCATACAAGTTTGCAATCTTTGCTAGCAATTTTGTACCACTGAAATTGTACTAAAACCACTCAAATGAAACCTTCAGGATAGCATTGTGAAGCTGAACTGAAAGAAGTACTTCCATTTAGTTACCATTGCTAGCAATTAAATTTGCTAGCAATTAAATAAGAAAGAAATGCAACTGATAATAGCAAGGTCATCCAGATCAAATTAAATCCACATAAACCTGGTTTGAAACAAGTCATAGACCCACATATACATGACCCCAGCTTGAGCCATGAACAAAATATATGTTTGCAACATTACATCACAAATGTTTTGGAACATTGCAACATCAACAAAAGTACTAGGCAGCCCTTCTTCTTCCCCTATTTTCAGCTATGACTAGTAGTTTCCACTGCAAGTGAAATACTGGAAGCTTGGCACTGATGATGCAACCCTTCTTCTTCCCCTCTTAGCTCCAGATCCAGTCCTTCTAGAAGTAGATGCTCCTGGTACTGAACTACTTGTTGTTGGTGGAGCCTGGGGTTGAGATGCAGAGGCAGAAGCACTTCCTTTGGCTTGCTGCAAATTTAGGATAAGTATCAACAAAAGAGTAACAACCAGGATAAATAAGGAATAAGTAGATGAGCCAGAAAATACCTCAGTTGGGTTCTTCTTCTTGGTAGTTTTGGCATTCTTTTTCTTGCCTCTCCCTGGATTTTGTTTGTAGCCAGACTTGTTGTGTCCAGGGTTACCACATAATGAGCATTTGATGCTTGTGCCATGCTTGCTCATTTTCTTCCCCTTAGGTTGCTCAGTTTCTTCTCTTCTCCTATCATTGTTTTTAGGCCTTCCTTTTTTCTTTTCTTTACCTGGCAACCTAACATACTCAGGAGGCACTGGCCTAGGATTGGGTGACACTGGCCACAACTCTTCACCCTCCACTGGCTCCAAGCAATGCTCATAGATTTTGTTGAACACTTCAACAAAGTAGCAAGGAGCAATAAAATCTTCAATATTCTTGTTGCACTTGTAGATGGCACTAATTGCATGGTGGCAAGGAAGCCCTGCCAGCTGGAAGTAGCCACAAGAGCATGTCCATTTATCTTTGTTCACTGTGTACTGCCTCCCTCTCCCATTGACTTGCTTCACTTCAAATCCATCTTCTCCATTCCAGAGCACCTCTAGATATTGTGTTCTTGCAATACTTTTCTTCAGCTTCTTAAACACAGCAGGGCATATTTTCCCTGTAAACTTGGCACCCTTCTCTCTCTGTTCTTGAATTCTCACGAGCACTTTCTTCCTAATTTTCTCATTCATAGAAATAATAGGATAAAACCTAGCATCAACTATTGCATGGTTGAATGACTCACAGAGGTTGTTGTCAACAGACTCACAGTTTGAACCAACTGGGAAGAAGGCCCTAGCCCAGTGCACTGGCTCAGTTCTCATTATGTCCTTAGCCCCTTCAGGTGTCACCTGTGCAAGCTTGGCCTTGTAGTAGTTAAAATCTTGCCTATTTGCAGCCTTAGCAATTGCCCAGGATTTCTTTTGCCACTCATGATCTCTATGTTTCTTCCTCCAATTAGCATAAATGTGCCTAGCACACATCCTATGCTCTGCTTCAGGCAGGTAATCCTTAACTGCATTTATCAAACCCTTTTGTCGATCAGAAATAATAACCCAACCAGCTCCATTGTTAATTATTTTCAAGTCCTTCAAGAGCAGCCCAACAAACCACTTCCAGGTTATATTTGTTTCATTCTCAACTACAGCCCAAGCCAGAGGATACATCTGATTATTGGCATCTCTGCCAATGGCACACAGTAGCTCACCCTTCACTGCACCTTTAAAGAAACACCCATCAAGGCCTATTACTTTTCTGCAACCAGCCTTGAATCCTTGCTTCATTGCATTAAAGCACACATAGAAGCTTTGGAACACACTTTCTTCCTTGTTTGTTGGATCCATGCAAACAACAACTGTGCTTCCAGGGTTGCTCCTTAGCAGTTCAAGTTGGTAATCAAAGACTCTAGTGTACTCATTGTTCATTCCACACAACAATTTGTCCATGACAATTTTTTTTGCATGCTTGCACTTTGAAGTGGAGACATTAGCAAACATATCTTGCAAAACAGTTGCTTTCATGCTGTCAATTTTCCACATAGGATTTGCCAATATGAAGTGCTCATACCTCTGTGCAATCACCTTTGCAGTAACCAATTTGTTGCATCTGTTCTGTGCACATTGGTGATCATCATTGTATGTTATCACTTGGAATCTTGAAGTTCTTGATCTCTTGGCTGCATATATAAGCCATGGGCAGCCAGGCCATCCACACTTTGCCCTTACTCTATCACACTCAGATTTCATGAACAAGATGCTCCTTTTTGTTACTAGTCCATACCTTCTCAAAGCTTTGCACAACTGATTCTTGCTTCTAAAAACCATGGTCAAAGCAAAATGTGGTACTTCACTTTCAGTGTTGTATCTTGGGAATGTGCTCTTCCTCTTCCTTATATGACCATCTGAATCTTCATCATAGCTGTAGTCTTCATCAGATGAATCATAATTCCAATCCATTTCTTCTCTTTCAATTTGTTCCTCCATGTTGGCAATTAGATCAATTGGCACTGGACCTGTGGCATCCCTTCCAATCTAGCTCTTGGACTCCCTCATCCTTTTCTTAAACTTTCTAGCATGTCTTCTAAGCTCAACAACTTCTGAATCCTCCCCACTGTCATCAGTATGTCCAATGTATTCAGTGTCACTTTCTGAATCTGAATTTTCTTTGCCACTCTCAACATTTGCAGCAGCTGTGACCATTTGGTCATTGACATGGCCTGAAGCTTGAGGTTCAGAAGCAGAGACAGATGCACCTTGAGTTAGATTCAAAACCTAAGAAAGAACTCCTTCAATTCCTACCATCTCATGATCAACATGTACTTGTCTTGCACTGCCTCTTGTCTGCTTGATGGGGCTGCAAATTCTCTGTGTGATCACACCACTTTCATCAGTAATGAGAACATCAGTGTCAGATTCTGCAGGTTCAACAGCAGTTATCACTGCATCTGGTTCATCATCACTCTGTTCCTTTATTTCATCCTCAAAGTCACTCCCACTGCTGCTCTCATTGCTATCTTCCTCTCCATGATACTCCACATACACATCAGCAACTCCTCCAACACAAATATAGTCAGCCATCTTCACACACCCAATGTCATCATGAAGGAAAACCAAGCCATTGATAAGCTCTTTCCCAGGAAGTAGAAAGTAGAACTTCATAGATTCCTTCAATTCAATATGATCTTTTAGATAACCTTTCAATTCCTGCAGAGATAATTTATCCCTCTCAATCTCTGTGACGACCCCGGCTTAATCGTGCACTAACCATACACGCAAATGCGCACGATCAAGCCTAAGGACTCACTTGAAGATATCACAACACAACTCTAAAACATAAATAAAGTCATACAAGCTTTATATTACAAGCCAGGGCCTCGAGGGCTCGAATACATAGCTCGATGGCATACAAGCGTCAGCGGAAGCATCAGATATCTGAGTACAGATATATTACAGAGAGAGAAATAGGCCTTCACAGAGGCGGGGTAAAATAAAATACTACGATCGAAAGGCGTAGGCCTCCTGCCCTGGACCCTCCGATCCTACTCCTGGTCGTCAGTCGGCTCCTCGTAGTAGTAGTAGTACTCGCCAGGCGGGTAGTAGTACTGGTCGTCGGCTGGGGCGTCTGGCTCAGGGGCTCCATCGTCTGGTGGCATCAATTGGATATGGGAGAAAAAGAAAATAAAGCAAACGTGAGTACTCATCCGAAGTACTCATCAAGCAAGGATCTACACTACATATGCAACATTGTCAAAGGAATGGCTGTATATGTGGACTGGGCTGCAGAAATGCCAGAATAGAGGGGGAAAGCCTAGTCCTATCGAAGACTAGCATCTTCAACAATCTTCGACAGTCTTGCAGCAATAGAAGAGAACAGATGAACATAATGTATAGTAGTAGTATCATCAACCTCGACCTGAGATCCTTTCTCGACTCCCTGCGAGAAAGCAATCCCAGAGCCGTACTATCCAGTTCTCATCACATGTTCTAGTTGTACCGATCGGGATACAGCTCCGAGTGTCCGTTACCGTAGGACAGGCTATCGATAGAAGATTCTTCCCTGCAGGGGTGCACCAAGTTACCCACCACGCTCGCTTAACTCTGGCCGGACACACTTTTCTGGGTCATGCCCGGCCTCGGCTAAGCAACACGCCGCAACCCAACCAAATACTTAATAGAGAGGTCAGCACGCCGGACTAACCTATGCCCCCAGGGGTCTTGGGCCATCGCCCCGGGAACTCCTGCACGTTACGTGCACCGCCGGTGAGCAGACCTAGCAACCCCTTATACAAGCGCGGTTGCGTTCCCAGTCCAACCCAGCGTGTGCCGCATCAGTCGCTGACGTCCATTAAGCTTCGGCTGAAGTATACGACGCAGAACGCCCATACTATGCCCACATGATGGTTAGTGCTATCAGGCCAGAGGCCCCTCGGATAAAATATCCAAACCATAGTGGATTAGGAGCGCGCGGAAACGAGCAGAGACTCACGATCGATGTGACCCCGTCGCCCCGTCTCGAGGACTTGCGGCAAGGGCTAAGAATGCCCGGCCACGCCTCGTAGTTATCTCGCGGGCACCATCCAGGTCAACCCGACTCCACATCACTTCGCATTAAGCTCGCGCGGGTACCCCTCAGGGCCGACCCGTCTTTAGTAAAATGGTTCTTAGTGCAAGTCAAATCAACAACAGTATCTGTGTGTCTCACACCAGGGGAATCCTGAGGAATCACCCTCGATGGAATCCCACCTGATGTTATAGTCAAGGTGAACGAAGGAGGAATCACCCTCGAGGTCCACACTTGAGGAGTTGCGCGACGATGTCGTTATCGGGGGTGGTGTAGGAGGAATCACCCTCTCTTACCACGACCGAGTATCTAACCTACAAGGTTAACATCAGAAGTGCTGACGAGGTATCACCCTCGGCACTCGACGGTAACCCAGCAGTGTCGGCAACTAAGAGGGAAGTGATGTGCGGTGCCAGGGTCTAGTCTTCAATCCCGATGAGCGGGTCTTCTGATATCCAGCGGAGCAGTCGGGATCAAGTGGGGGTCTCTGTCGAGTCTCTACCCAGCCTATTCTAAACAGTTTAGGATATCCAGCAAGGTAGCAAGGCAGGTTACAATAATCAGGCTATGCAACAGATATAGGAAAACAGTAGCAGTAGCAGTTCTAATGCAAGCACAAGAGAGAAGAGAATAGGCAATATAGGCATGCTCAAAATGGGGGTGCTTGCCTGTTTGCTCGGGGGCAAGGGCAAGGTCGCCTGTGGTGTCGTCGGGGACGTAGTCGTACTCTTGAGCTGCGTCTGTCTCGGGAGCGACGTCAACGTCGGGGTCTAATCAAGAGAGAAGAGGGGGAAGAAACAGGTAAACATAATGCAAACAGATGCAACACAGTGCGTGCGATGCTATGATGCAGTGCATGGTTGCCTAAATATGCTTCTAAGTCATTTTAGTTATTTTTAGAATTAATCTGGGATTTATTTACCGAGGTGTGTGCACTATTCATCTGCGGGATACGGGTCCGGAGTTACGAGTTCTCCTACGTAGGGGGTTCCGATAAAGAATCGGATGGCACGATCAGACTCATCTCGTCGTTCTGAGCAACTTTCATGTTTTAACTTTTTCGATCTGAGCTACGGTTTAAAAGTTATTAATTTTCAAAGTTTATTTGAATTTCTAGAATTATTTAATTTTAGCAGAAAATGAATTATGAAGTCAGCATGACGTCGCTGAGATGTCAGTGGTCAACAGGCGCTGACCAGAGTCAAACCTGACAAGTGGGTCCTGTGGGACCCACATGTCAGCCCCTGTTGGACTAACAGAGTGTTAAACTAATCTAACTAACTAATTAGGGGTGTGGGCCCGTCCTGTCAGTGGGTAATTAAGTTTATCTAATTAACCTTAATTATTAAAAAATGTTTTATTTAAACTAGTTAGCAGAGGGCCCACACGTCAGAGAGAGAGGGGAACAGTGATGAGTGTTGACTCGGTCAACGTGGTCAAATAATCGACAGGGCCCACAGTCAGCGTCCCAGAGGTGGGCCCCACACGTGCCACGCGGGCGCCGGCGCCGGAGTCGCGCCGGCGAGCTCTCTGCGGCGGCGAGTTCGCCGGAGAGGCTCGGATTTCCGCCACAGGGGCCCGTTTCGCGCGATTTCTTTTGCGTTCGATCGGGCAGTTCTTGCCGCGTCCAGTGACGATGAACGCGAGGCCGCGGAGTGGCCGGAACATCGCCGGCGACGACGTATGGCGGCGGTGGCGTTCGGGTGACAGCGAAAACAGCAGTGTAGCGCGCTGCGGCTCGAGCGAGAGGCGTGGAAGTGATCTACGGGAGCGGGCGAATTCGTTGGCCAGCACCACGCGGCCGTGAGGCCACCGGAACAAGGTCGGCGAAGAGCTCGAGCGGCGGCGAGCTCGGCCTCGGTGGGAGCGATGGCTACATGCGCGGGAAGGAAACGAGAAGGGAGAGGAGAGGAGATGGTTCACCGTGGGGACACAAGAAGGTCCGGCGAGCAACGGGAGCACAGAGGGAGCCGCGGTCGCCGGAGATTTGCCGGAGACAGGGTTGAAAGGGGGTGACGCGATGCAGGCGATGCCGGGCTCCCCGAGCTCGTTGTGGTGGCGCAGGAGACATGGCCGAGCCTGGCGGAGCCCCTGGACTCGTCGGAGTGGAACGGGGATGACTGTCGCCGCGGCGGCGACGAACGATGGCGGCGGATGCGCCCTGGCACTCGCGAGCAGATAGAGAGAGAGAGAGAGAGCGCGAGCGTGGGAGGAGAGGGGAGAGTGAGACGAGGCGACCAGGGGGGAAGCACGGGGCGAGCTTATCCCCTCGCGTTCGCCGGCCTTGTCGCGGTGTCGAGCGGCAAGCGGTGCGGCGAGCGCGGCCATGGATACGGCGACACGGAGGGGAGGAGTTGGTGGAGATGGGCCGGGCCGGCCAGGTAAGTCAAGTAAGTGGCCTGCGGGCCTTTTTCCTTTTTCCTTTATTCTGTTTTCTGTTTTTCTTTTATTCTTTTAAACAGAGGGTAATTGCATTTATTTAAGTCTCCAAATCATTTTGCAAAAATGTGGGACTTGGCCATTTAAATATGTTGCAATATTTGCCACTGTCAGAAAGAGTTTGGGGCCCAAAAGACTTAATTTGAATTTATAACAGAGGCAAAGGCTTTTAAATTGCTGATTGGCCACTGTTTAAAATATCCAAGGGTAATTTGGGAGTTCAAGTAATGTTGATTATATTTTATAATTGTTCTGAGAATATTTGAGACATTATGAACATTTTAGTTTTGTTGTTTGAAGAAATAATTATTTGACTTGCATTTGGAATTTGGAGTTTGAATTTGAATTTCAGAATTGAATTTGAGTTTGTTTCTTTAATCCAAGTGACTTGGCTCTGCTAATGGTCATGACTTGGCATTATCAGTGAGAAGTTACAGTGGCTAGTGGCATGGGGTGTTACAAATTCTCCTCCTCTAAAAGAAATTCTCGTCCCGAGAATTAAGAGGTGAAGTGAGGGGAAGAGTTCTGGTTACAAAACTCCATTGAGTCTTCTTGTTCTTGATTGATCTTCTCAAAGAAATTGATCCCTTGGATTGATGCCTTCATTTCTCTTCCTCGAGGTGTCTTAATGAAGTTGTCATTCTTCCTTCATACTTTTCATCGTACTTACGGAAGGACAATGGGTATCTCGGTATTGATGGAATTTTATAAGGGGAAATCAGCTGGGGTTAACTCAAGGTGAAATGCATAGGTATCTCTCGAGTTTTGGAACTCATGAAATTCGTCAGAAGCAATAGGAGAAGGTATGAGAAGTTTTCAAGCGGGCAGACAATCATTCGATGCCTGAATCAGGGTGTGAAGGAATACAGAGCATCGGGAATAGATCATCTATCGGAGGTTGGCTAGTGACAACTCACAAATCAAAAGCAAAGAATACTTCGAAATCAAGAATATACAGGAGAGTCAGGTTCCAATCCTGTGGAACTGTGGTGGGGTGTCGATCAAAGGTAGGGAGAACGGTGGCATCTTACCGATCGCGACAATATTGTATGTCAGAGAATAGACTGTCAGTTATGTCGGTGGCAGCATCGGTACCAAGGGCGAGGGACGAAGAGAACCATTTTCCTGCACGTTGAACGAGGCGGACCAAAAGGCAAAGTTCTCGTCCATCGGGGGTTACCGGAATGTCATCAACAATAGTAACAGGATCACACGGTCAGAGCTATTGACCGAGGTGTTTTATAAGCATTGATTCATTTCTGCTTACATTATATAGAACACAGGAAAGGTTAAACAGAACAATGGAAAGGAAAATGAAATTATCGGATTCAACAGACCAATGAAAAGGATAGATGTGCCTATACACAAGAATTAGGGGTATATCCATTCCAGGGAAAAGTAGAACACGATATAGCTGAACAGTTCAGCCGGTACAAAACCATTTAGATAAAGGGCGAGGGAGAAATCAAGATGTTACCCGCACAATGGTGTCCGGATAATAGATCCAGAAGCATTTGGCAATGTGCCTCCAATGTTCTTGTTGATATTCGGAAGTCCACAGTCATGCTTCGTTGCGGCAATGATATCGTGTCAAGTAATAGATTGGGTTCGAAGATATCCAGAGGTACCGAAAAACATTTACAAGGGTATCTCGGGACGTAAGGAATAACCATACACGACCAGGTTTGTGTTGGTCGGAAGTCAAGATGTCATCGGTGATATCACAAATCATCAAGGGGCAGGGATGGTATTTCTCAACATGAATTCGATCGATATCCTGAAAGAGCTCGGAATGTTGATGATGATCACGACACATTTGTCGAGAGGTTTCAAGAAGATGTAATCGGTCAGCGATGACATCAAGAGAATGGAATGCCAAGGCGAAAGATTATTGGATCCATGGATACGACACAAGCTTGAAATCAAGCTTGTTGTTTGAGGTGATATGACAAGATGAGGAAGGTCGACGTGAGCTTAACTCATCGTTGAAAATTGTGCTCCGGGAAGAAGGGCCAGGTAGCACAGTTAAAAGTTAGCACGATAGGGATATAGCTGATCCGGCTAGGAATGTTGTGATGGGGTGTTAGACTTCCCAGTAACAAGTACTAGGGGTAACACCGGAAGGTAAGTCGGAGCAGAGGTTGGACGGGGAAAATGATCTGCAGAGGACAAGTATTTTAACTTATCCGGGAAATGAACCCAAAGAGGAAATATGGTCGGAACCATGTTTGCAAAGGATCAATTCTTAGATACAAGATGAACTTGTACCAGGGGAATAATTATTCTTACGAGCAGCTTCCATGATAAGTTCTACATCGTTTCCATGGGCATGAACACAAAGGTTCAAGGTCGACCCCCACTTCTTCAATGCACAACCTTTCATTCACTTCTCGTTTTCAAAGAAATTGTAGTGCTAAGAATTTATCTGGTGAAGCACCAGAAGAGTATGACTCGCATAACCTTCAAGTTCACACGAATTAGGGAAAGCATAGGTTCAACCCATCGGGACATTTTACGAATCCATACAACCAACAACCAAAGTAAGGGTTGCGAGTTCGAAAGCAGAGTATCGAAGTCAAAGCAGGTGATACAATTTACCGGAGGTATCAAGTACCAAGAAAAGAGCTCACAGAATGTTTGAGTATGAAAGATACTGTCGGATATTAATCTAACAAAAGATCAGGTAGACGACATAGGATCTGGCGTGAGTAGCGGCACTCAACCATAAGATGAAGGATGTGACGGCATAGGATTATAGAAACATCGGAATAATCCGACGTTTAAGTACAAAGGATTCAGGGTTAAGAAACGAAGGATCGGAAGCAAAAGCTCTGATCAAAAGATGAGTAGGTTGGACAGAACTAGATGGACAACTTTGGTACTCCGTCTTGGAGAGATCTCCAACCAAGTTTACGGGAAATGTCCTGGTCAGAAGTCAGTCCCAAGTCAATAAGGAGAAGGAATACACTACCTCTCCGTGCCATGCAATCTGGGCGGATGTACAGTCGGCAAGAAGTAGAGAATGATTCAGTGCCAAAGGCAATGTCAACGGGGAAGGAACCGATAAGGTTCTTAAATTAGAAAAGAATCGGTCGGATAATTGTCCACAGAAGGAATCAAGTGATCCGTGAGAACTAACGAATAAAGTTTAAATAACTGGTTCCACCTGAGAGTTCTCCGAGAAAGGACGGGAGGCAAGCACATGGGATTAAGGAAGCACTTGAATAACCCAAGTATAAAATTCAGGGGGTTCTCAATTTCCAAAGCCAGGAGTGACAATTAGTTAACCCGTGTAGAGGGACGAGTGATGTGTACAAGCTTAGTTAGTCAATCAACCAATACTTGATTGGCCGAAAACCAGCTCATGTCCGAAATGATGACTGGGCCGGAAGGATGATTTAGTAGGGAAGAGCTGATGATTGCGAGTATTTGCACACATGTTGAATCAATAGGATCGAAATGAGAATGACAAGGGATATCAACAACAATTACTTGACGTATGGAGCTAACCATAATATAAGCAAGCAAGAATTTCAAGAGTAGTAGGATGCATAGGATTCTCGGAAGATCAGATGATATTTCAAAATGTTTTAGGAATCACAGAAACAACTGGGGATGATCGGATCCCCGGTACTGTGAGTAATTAACCGCAGTGCGAAAGAAATTGCACCGCAGTAGGTTCAAAGGATTCTCGGTTTAACGAGGAGTATTACGGGGTACCTCGTACAGGCATGATTGACTGGCCATGATGATACAACGGCAAGGATGTGTAGATATCCACGGGGATTATCGATGTTAGTAAACTGCAAAAGCAGTGGGTAAAGGGGTCTCGAAAAACTTCGGGAAGTATCTTCGGAGCCTTCTGATGATGTCACGTCATCTTCTGGAATGAGGGGGCTCTCCAGGAGAAAACGGTTACGAGATCCTAATGTCGGAGTTAGTAAAATCTTTAACCCGAATAGGAGAGAGATCAAAGTCCCAGAGTATAGACGAGGAATAAAAGATCCTAATACCACCCAGTTGGCAAGGTGGGCCCGTAAGCCACACAGCCAAGTTAGTAAAACAGTTTTCGACCACTAGACTCAACTTCGCCCAAGGAATTGGAAAGTGGGATACCTAGAGGCAGTCGGCTCTGATACCAACCTGTGACGACCCCGGCTTAATCGTGCACTAACCATACACGCAAATGCGCACGATCAAGCCTAAGGACTCACTTGAAGATATAACAACACAACTCTAAAACATAAATAAAGTCATACAACTTTATATTACAAGCCAGGGCCTCGAGGGCTCGAATACATAGCTCGATGGCATACAAGCGTCAGCGGAAGCATCAGATATCTGAGTACACATATATTACAGAGAGAGAAATAGGCCTTCACAGAGGCGGGGTAAAATAAAATACTACGATCGAAAGGCGTAGGCCTCCTGCCCTAGACCATCCGATCCTACTCCTGGTCGTCAGTCGGCTCCTCGTAGTAGTAGTACTCGCCAGGCGGGTAGTAGTACTGGTCATCGGCTGGGGCGTCTGGCTCAGGGGCTCCGTCGTCTGGTGGCATCAATTGGATATGGGGGAAAAAGAAAATAAAGCAAACGTGAGTACTCATCCGAAGTACTCAGCAAGCAAGGATCTACACTACATATGCAACATTGTCAAAGGAATGGTTGTATATGTGGACTGGGCTGCAGAAATGCCAGAATAGAGGGGGAAAGCCTAGTCCTATCGAAGACTAGCATCTTCAACAATCTTCGACAGTCTTGCAGCAATAGAAGAGAACAGATGAACATAATGTATAGTAGTAGTAGTAGTAGTATCATCAACCTCGACCTGAGATCCTTTCTCGACTCCCTGCGAGAAAGCAATCCCAAAGCCGTACTATCCAGTTCTCATCACATGTTCTAGTTGTACCGATCGGGATACAACTCCGAGTGTCCGTTACCGTAGGACAGGCTATCGATAGAAGATTCTTCCCTGCAGGGGTGCACCAAGTAACCCACCACGATCGCTTAACTCCGGCCGGACACACTTTTCTGGGTCATGCCCGGCCTCGGCTAAGCAACACGCCGCAACCCAACCAAATACTTAACAGAGAGGTCAGCACGCCGGACTAACCTATGCCCCCAGGGGTCTTGGGCCATCGCCCCGGGAACTCCGGCACGTTACGTGCACCGCCGGTGAGCAGACCTAGCAACCCCTTATACAAGCGCGGTTGCGTTCCCAGTCCAACCCAGCGTGTGCCGCATCAGTCGCTGACGTCCATTAAGCTTCGGCTGAAGTATACGACACAGAACGCCCATACTATGCCCACGTGATGGTTAGTGCTATCAGGCCAGAGGCCCCTCGAATCAAATATCCAAACCGTAGTGGATTAGGAGCGCGCGGAAACAAGCAGAGGCTCACGATCGATGTGACCCCGTCGCCCCATCTCGAGGACTTGCGGTAAGGGCTAAGAATGCCCGGCCACGCCTCGTAGTTATCTCGCGGGCACCATCCAGGTCAACCCGACTCCACATCACTTCGCATTAAGCTCGCGCGAGTACCCCTCAGGGCAGACCCGTCTTTAGTAAAATGGTTCTTAGTGCAAGTCAAATCAACAACAGTGTCTGTGTGTCTCATACCAGGGGAATCCTGAGGAATCACCCTCGATGGAATCCCACCTGATGTTATAGTCAAGGTGAACGAAGGAGGAATCACCCTCGAGGTCCACACTTGAGGAGTTGCGCGACGATGTCGTTATCGGGGGTGGTGTAGGAGGAATCACCCTCGCTTACCATGACCGAGTATCTAACCTACAAGGTTAACATCAGAAGTGCTGACGAGGTATCACCCTCGGCACTCGACGGTAACCCAGCAGTGTCGGCAACTAAGGGGGAAGTGATGTGCGGTGCCAGGGTCTAGTCTTCAATCCCGATGAGCGGGTCTTCTGATATCCAGCGGAGCAGTCGGGATCAAGTGGGGGTCTCTGTCGAGTCTCTACCCAGCCTATTCTAAACAGTTTAGGATATCCAGCAAGGTAGCAAGGCAGGTTACAATAATCAGGCTATGCAGCAGATATAGGAAAACAGTAGCAGTAGCAGTTCTAATGCAAGCATAAGAGAGAAGAGAATAGGCGATATAGGCATGCTCAAAATGGGGGTGCTTGCCTGTTTGCTCAGGGGCAAGGGCAAGGTCGCCTGTGGTGTCGTCGGGGACGTAGTCGTACTCCTGAGCTGCGTCTGTCTTGGGAGCTACGTCAACGTCGGGGTCTAATCGAGAGAGAAGAGGGGGAAGAAACAGGTAAACATAATGCAAACAGATGCAACATAGTGCGTGCGATGCTATGATGCAGTGCAGGGTTGCCTAAATATGCTTCTAAGTCATTTTAGTTATTTTTAGAATTAATCTGGGATTTATTTACCGAGGTGTGTGCACTATTCATCTGTCGGATACGGGTCCGGAGGTACGATTTCTCCTACGTAGGGGCTTCCGATAAAGAATCGGACGGCACGATCAGACTCGTCTCGCCGTTCTGAGCAACTTTCATGTTTTAACCTTTTCGATCTGAGCTACGGTTTAAAAGTTATTAATTTTCAAAGTTTATTTGAATTTCTGGAATTATTTAATTTTAGCAGAAAATGAATTATGACGTCAGCATGATGTCGCTGTGACGTCAGTGGTCAACAGGCGCTGACCAGAGTCAAACCTGACATGTGGGTCCTCACATGTCAGCCCCTGTTGGATTAAGAGAGTGTTAAACTAATCTAACTAACTAATTAGGGGTGTGGGCCCATCCTGTCAATGGGTAATTAAGTTTATCTAATTAACTTTAATTATTAAAAATGTTTTATTTAAACTAATTAGCAGAGGGCCCACACGTCAGAGAGAGAGGTGAACAGTGATGAGTGTTGACTCGGTCAACGTGGTCAAATAATCGACAGGGGCCCACAGTCAGCATCGCAGAGGTGGGCCCCACATGTGCCACGCGGGCGCCGGCGCCGGAGTCGCGCCGGCGAGCTCTCTGCGGTGGTGAGTTCGCCGGAGAGGCTCGGATTTCCGCCACAGAGGCCCGTTTCGCGTGATTTCTTTTGCGTTCGATCGGGCAGTTCTTGCCGCGTCCAGTGACGACAAACGCGAGGCCGCGGGGTGGCCGGAACATCGCCAGCGACGACGTATGGTGGCGGTGGCGTTCGGGTGACAGCGAAAACAACAGTGTAGCGCGCTGCGGCTCGAGCGAGAGGCGTGGAAGTGATCTACGGGAGCGGGCGAATTCGTTGGCCAGCACCACGCGGCCGTGAGGCCACCGGAACAAGGTCGGCGAAGAGCTCGAGCGGCGGCGAGCTCGGCCTCGGCTACATGCGCGGGAAGGAAACGAGAAGGGAGAGGAGAGGAGATGGCTCACCGTGGGGACACAAGAAGGTCCGGCGAGCAACGGGAGCGCAGAGGGAGCCGCGGTCGCCAGAGATTTGCCGGAGACAGGGTTGAAAGGGGGCGACGCGATGCAGGCGATGCTGGGCTCCCCGAGCTCGTTGTGGTGGCGCAGGAGACATGGCCGAGCCTGGCGGAGCCCCTGGACTTGTCGGAGTGGAACGGGGATGACTGTCGCCGCGGCGGCGACAAACAAAGGCGGCGGATGCTCCCTGGCACTCGCGAGCAGATAGAGAGAGAGAGAGAGAGAGAGAGAGAGAGAGAGAGAGAGAGAGAGAGAGAGAGAGAGAGAGCGCGAGCATGGGAGGAGAGGGGAGAGTGAGACGAGGCGACCAGGGGGGGAGCACGGGGCGAGCTTATCCCCTCGCGTTCGCCGGCCTTGTCGCGGTGTCGAGCGGCAAGCGGTGCGGCGAGCGCGGCCATGGAGACGGCGACACGGAGGGGAGGAATTGGTGGAGATGGGCTGGGCCGGCCAGGTAAGTCAGGTAAGTGGCCTGCGGGCCTTTTTACTTTTTCCTTTATTCTGTTTTCTGTTTTTCTTTTATTCTTTTAAACAGAGGGCAATTGCATTTATTTAAGTCTCCAAATCATTTTGCAAAAATGTGGGACTTGGCCATTTAAATATGTTGCAATATTTGCCACTGTCAGAAAGAGTTTGGGGCCCAAAAGACTTAATTTGAATTTATAACAGAGGCAAAGGCTTTTAAATTGCTGATTGGCCACTGTTTAAAATATCCAGGGGTAATTTGGGAGTTCAAGTAATGTTGATTATATTTTTATAATTGTTTTGAGAATATTTGAGACATTATGAACATTTTAGTTTTGTTGTTTGAAGAAATAATTATTTGACTTGCATTTGGAATTTGGAGTTTGAAGTTGAATTTCAGAATTGAATTTGAGTTGTTTCTTTAATCCAAGTGACTTGGCTCTGCTAATGGTCATGACTTGGCATTATCAGTGAGAAGTTACTGTGGCTAGTGGCATGGGGTGTTACAATCTCTGACATGCCTTCTTCTCCCCCAACATAGTTCAAATTTGGACCAATGTGGATGAACTGCCCCCCAATATGAAATCGAACGTTCGAAATCTCACTTGGGTCCATGATTTCACTGAAATAAACATACACTGCGATCAAAATAAAGCATATGAACCTATTCCCCTTCACAAAAATTCAAGCTTTTGGGTCACCCAAAATCGCCCCCAAATTGGCCTCTGTAAACCCTAACCCTAATGCCGCAACTACTCTGAACTATAAAGAACAGGGGAGGAGGTTATCCAGGACATTACCTTCTTCTTCGACGCGTCGTCAGGTCATCTCTGTCGTCGCAGCGGTGGCGATCAACCGCCGTTCGCCATTGCCGTCGCAAGAGAAGGAGGAAGGCAGGGGGACGCGGAGACAACGAAGTGAAATGACGGGCCGTAGTGGGCCGGCCCACTTTTATCATCGCAGGCGCGCGCCGAACGACCCATCCCGGCCACCCCTTTGCCACGTCGGCAATCCCCGTTTGGGAAACGCCACTAAGGTTTGATTTGGACTGGGATTCGTTAGTTTAGGGTGAGAACGATAGGGATTTCGACTTCAGGGTTTGATTCACCGAACACCTACGAATTCAAGGTTTAAAATGGACTTTTTCCGTTAAGCGATGAAGAATATCCACTAGTAGAAAACAGGGCTTTGGTCCAGGCCAGCCCAGCCCATTAGTCCTGGTTCAGTCAGGAACCGGGACACATGGGGTCATACGTCCTGGTTCGTGCGCCCAAGGGGCCGGCCGGGGCTCGTGGGGCATTGGTCCCGGTTCGTCTGGACCCTTTGGTCCCGGTTCCAGACACGAACCGGGACCAATGGGCCTCGCTCCTCGCCCACATCCATTGGTCCCAGTTCGTGGTTGGAACCGTGACCAAAGCGTGGCCTTTAGTCCCGGTTCCAACCACGAACCGGGACCAATGTTGTGCCTATATATACCCCTCGCCCGCGAGTAGAGCACTCCACTGCTCTGTTTTTTTCTGGCCGGCGAGGGGAGGGGTTTGTGGTGCTCTAGCTCACCTCCTATGCACATGAGGTGTTCGATGAAATGCCCGAGCAACACTACTTAAGCTTTCTCCTCTCCAAACTCAACCTTCAAGCTCCATTTTCCTCAAGATTTGTCTAGGTTTAGCGGTCCGTCACGTCCCGTCCCCGTCTTCAGCGCCATCAATCGCCCGTGCCGATCTCGTCGCCGGCATAACCGTGGTGAGCCTCTTGTTCTTATCTTCTTTCTAAAAGAAAAAAATTCTTACTTGTATGATTTAGATAGATACTTGTATAATTTTCTTACTTTTATTATTGTTTGTTATTATATAGTGCGATGGTTTTGGTATCCACCCTCGTCGGCCCTTGTCCTGTCTATGATTCGGATGTGGTATATATTATATTTTATAACTATTTGGTTCATTTATTGTTTATGACAATTATGCCGACCAACGTGACATAGATTTTTTTTATCTAGGAGGTATGTGAACAGGAAATTCCAACCGACCCTATTGTCGAGAGGTTAAATTTAGTTGAAGAAGAAAACAATTACTTGAAGGAAAAATTGAGGAGGAGAAGATGATATTGGAGTTGCATGTTGCGGACGTCGATGATCACAAGATCAAGATGGATGCAATGCGCTTCAAGATTAGAAAGTATAGAAAATATGCCATTCATACCGAGGCTTGGTATCATTATGCCATTGGATCAATTGTTACCTTGGTTGTGATTATGATCGCATTTGTTGTTGCATTGAAATGTTTTACATAGTTTCAATAATGTATGGTTTAATTAGATGCTATGGAGAGCTATATGTTGTTCAATGAGAACTATGTATGTACTTTGGTTTTAATGTGATGATGAACTTCTATTAATTTGGTCACTTATCTATTCATGATGTTTTGTAATGGTTTTTGACACACTTAATTATATATAATGCACGCAGATGAACCAGCAATGGATATACGGTGACAGACGCACCTCCGAGTACATTAAGGGCGTGCATAATTTTCTTGAAGTGGCTGAGGCAAACAAGCAGAATGGTTTTATGTGTTGTCCATGCCCTATATGTGGGAATACGAAGTCTTACTCTGACCGGAAAATCCTTCACACCCACCTGCTTTATAAGGGTTTCATGCCACACTATAATGTTTGGACCAGGCACGGAGAAATAGGGGTTATGATGGAAGACAGCGAAGAAGAAGAGGACGATGACAACTATGTGCCCCCTGAATACAGTGATGCTGCAACGGGGGAAGCTGAAGATCAAGAGGAACCAGACGATGTGCCCGATGATGATCTTCGCCGCGTCATTGTTGATGCAAGGAGACAGTTCGAAAGTGAAAAGGAGAAGCTGAAGTTCGTTCGCATGTTAGAGGATCACCAAAAAGGGTTGTACCCCAATTGCGAAGATGGCAACACAAAGCTCGGTACTGTACTGGAATTGCTGCAGTGGAAGGCAGAGAATGCTGTGCCTGACAAAGGATTTGAGAAGCTACTGAAAATATTGAAGAAGAAGCTTCAAAAGGATAACGAATTGCCCGACAGTACGTACGCAATAAAGAAGGTTGTATGCCCTCTAGGATTGGAGGTGCAGAAGATACATGCATGCCCTAATGACTGCATCCTGTACCGTGGTGCATATGAGGATTTGAACGCATGCCCGGTATGCGGTGCATTGCGGTATAAGATCAGACGAGATGACCCTGGTGATGTTGACGGCGAGCCCCCCAGGAAGAGGGTTCCTGCCAAGGTGATGTGGTATGCTCCTATAATACCACGGTTGAAACGTTTGTTCAGAAACAAAGAGCATGCCAAGTTGATGTGATGGCACAGAGAGGACCGTAAGAAAGACGGGAAGTTGAGAGCACCCGCTGACGGGTTGCAGTGGAGAAAAATCGAGAGAAAGTACCGGGCTGAGTTTGCAGGTGACCCAAGGAACATATGGTTTGGTTTAAGCGCGGATGGCATTAATCCTTTCGGGGAGCAGAGCAGCAATGACAGCACCTGGCCCGTAACTCTATGTATCTATAACCTTCCTCCTTGGCTGTGCATGAAGCGGAAGTTCATTATGATGCCAGTACTCATCCAAGGCCCTAAGCAACCCGGCAACGACATTGATGTGTACCTAAGGCCATTAGTTGAAGAACTTTTACAGCTGTGGAATGGAAACGGTGTACGTGTGTGGGATGATCACAGACAGGAGGAATTTGACCTGCATGCATTGCTGTTTGTAGCCATCAATGATTGGCCTGCTCTCAGTAACCTTTTAGGACAGACAAACAAGGGATACCACGCATGCACGCACTGTTTAGCTGACACCGAAAGTATATACCTGGACAAATGCAGGAAGAATGTGTACCTGGGGCATCGTCGATTTCTTCCGACCAACCATCAATGTCGAAAGAAAGGCAAGCATTTCAAAGGCGAGGCAGATCACCGGAAGAAGCCCGCCATGCGTACCGGTGATCACGTACTTGCTATGGTCAATGATTTACATGTAATCTTTGGAAAGGGTCCCGACGGACTATCTGTTCCGAATGACGCTGAGGGACGCGCTCCCATGTGGAAGAAGAAATCTATATTTTGGGACCTACCCTACAGGAAAGACCTAGAGGTCCGCTCTTCAATCGACGTGATGCACGTGACAAAGAACCTTTGCTTGAACCTGCTAGGCTTCTTGGGCGTGTATGGAAAGACAAAAGATACACCGGAGGCACGGGAGGACTTGCAACGTTGGCACGAAAAAGACCGCATGCCTCCAAAGCAGTATGAAGGTCCTGCCAGCTATGCTCTTGCCAAAGAAGAGAAGGAAATCTTCTTTGAATGCCTGCTCAGTATGAAGGTCCCGTCTGGCTTCTCTTCGAATATAAAGGGAATAATTAATATGGCAGAGAAAAAGTTCCAGAATCTAAAGTCTCATGACTGCCACGTGATTATGACGCAACTGCTTCCGGTTGCATTGAGGGGTCTTCTATCGGAAAACGTTCGATTAGCCATTGTGAAGCTATGTACATTCCTCAATGCAATCTCTCAGAAGGTGATCGATCCAGAAATCATACCAAGGCTAAGGAGTGATGTGGCGCAATGTCTTGTCAGTTTCGAGCTGGTGTTCCCACCATCCTTCTTCAATATCATGACGCACGTCCTAGTTCATCTAGTCGATGAGTTTGTCATTCTGGGCCCCGTATTTCTACACAATATGTTCCCCTTTGAGAGGTTCATGGGAGTCCTAAAGAAATATGTCCGTAACCGCGCTAGGCCAGAAGGAAGCATCTCCATGGGCCATCAAACAGAGGATGTCATTTGGTTTTGTGTTGACTTCATTCCTGACCTTAAGAAGATTGGTCTCCCTCAATCGCGGTATGAGGGGAGACTGACTGGAAAAGGCACGCTAGGAGGGGACTCAATAATATGCAGGGACGGGCATTCTTGGTCTCAAGCACACTATACAGTTCTAAAGAACTCTACCTTGGTGACCCCATATGTCGATGAACACAAGAACATTCTGCGCTCCAAACACCCGGAGCAGTGTGACGACTGGATTACATGTGAACACATCAGGACTTTTAGCAGTTGGTTGGAAACACGTCTCAGAGGTGACAACACTGTTTCTGATGAGCTGTACTCATTGTACAGGGGACCATCTTCGACTGTATTGACTTACAAAGGATACGAGATAAATGGGAATACATTTTACACAATCGCCCAAGATCAAAAGAGCACCAACCAAAACAGCGGTGTCCGCTTTGATGCAGCAACCAAGAGGGGAAAGGACACATATTGTGGTTACATAGTGGACATATGGGAACTTGACTACGGACATGATTTTAAGGTCCCTTTGTTTAAGTGCAAATGGGTCAATCTGTCAGGAGGCGGGGTACAGGTTGAGCCACATTACGGAATGACAACAGTGGATCTGAACAATCTTGGGTACACAGACGAACCATTCGTCCTAGCCAATGATGTGGCGCAGGTTTTCTATGTGAAGGACATGTCTACCAAACCGAGAAAAAGAAAAGATAAGGAAGCGAATACATCATACGATGAGCCAAAGCGCCACATAGTTCTTTCAGGGAAAAGAGACATCGTGGGAGTCGAGGGTAAGACAGACATGTCTGAAGATTATGAAAAGTTTCATGAAATTCCTCCCTTCAAAGTCAAGGCTGACCCAAGCACCCTGTTAAGCGATGAAGAATATCCATGGTTACGGCGCAATAAGCAAAGGACACAAGCGAAGAAAAAGTGAAGACAAATGAAGTTAGAAACGGTTGGAAATTAATGATGTGGCTTTGAATGGTTCATTTTGAGCACACAAAAAGTCTGGAGTTCAAATAAGTTCAAAAAAATGAAATCCCTTTGTAACAGATGAGTTTTTGTCCGAAACCCTGATACTTCAAAAGAGATTGTCCATTTTGTACACGAAGTGCATCCAGTTTTTGCCGTAACCCACTCAACTTTTTAGCACATGCTATGTGGGTGAAATGATGATATCATGCCAATTTTCAACCTCTTCAGAGTTCATTTGAAGTGCTTTTCAATTTCAGGGTCATTTAGCTCAAAAAAATCAGTAAATGCATGAAAAATAACAGATGAACTCAGAAAGGGTTGAAAATTGATGATGTTGCTTTGAATGGTTCATTTTGAGCACACAAAAAGTGTGGAGTTCAAATAAGTTCAAAAAAATGAAATCCCTTTGTAACAGATGAGTTTTCGTCCGAAACGCTGATACTTCGAAAGAGATTGTCCATTTTGTACACGAAGTGCATCTAGTTTTTGCCGTAACCCTCTCAACTTTTTAGCGCATGCTATGTGGGTGAAATGATGATATCATGCCAATTTTCAACCTCTTCAGAGTTCATTTGAAGTGCTTTTCATTTGAAGAACTTTTTTTGTTAGAAACTTTAATAGCAAAAAGAATTATCATAAAGATTTTTTTTGTTAGAAACTAAAATAACAAAAACTGTTTTTGAATATAATGATAAAACACAGTAATATTAAATAGCAGTAAAAAGAATCACCCAAAAATCTATTTTTATAGTAAAGTTAATCACAAACTAGTGATTCACACAAATTTCAAAGAATTCAAATTTAAACTATTCGAATTGGAAAACTAATGGCACTAACAGAAAGTTTAGAATATGTATTACTAAAAGGAAAAAGATTAACAAATAAAGAAAAAAACAAAAGAAAATAAATAAAGCAAAAAACAAAACAGAAAAACTGGAAAAAATAGAAAAAACAATGTGTGAATCACTCAAAAATAACAAAAAGCAAAAAGATTTTTTTTGTTAGAAACTAAAATAACAAAAACTGTTTTTGAATATAATGATAAAACACAGTAATATTAAATAGCAGTAAAAAGAATCACTCAAAAATCTATTTTTATAGTAAAGTTAATCACAAACTAGTGATTCACACAAATTTCAAAGAATTCAAATTCAAACTATTCGAATTGGAAAACTAATGGCACTAACAGAAAGTTTATAATATTTATTACCTAAAAGCAAAAAGAATTAAAAAATGAAAGAAAATAAATAAAGCAAAAAACAAAACAGAAAAACTGGAAAAAAATAGAAAAAAATGCCACCTACTGGGCCACCACGGCCTGAATACGACTAGAAACCCAACCACGGGCCAGGATTCAGGCCCGCAGAAGGCCCAGTAGGCCCACAGGCAGAGGAGAGTCAGGTTAGGCCCGTAAGCCTGCATTTGAGAGGAGCTCGAGAGGGCAGCGGCAGTGGGGTTTATAAACCACTCCGCGCCCCTCTCAACTAGCGAGGTGGGACTAAACTTTTGGCCGCGGGCAGCACAAGGCCTTTGGTCCCGGTTGGTGACACCAAACCAGGACTAAAGGGGTGCATTGGTACCGGTTCGTGGCACAAACCGGGACCAATGCCACCCTTTGGTCCCGGTTCGTGCCACCAACCGGGACCAAAGGGTTGTGCTTCCCGCCCTTTCGCCTAGCCAAAACAGACCTTTGGTCCCGGTTGGTGGCACGAACCGGGACCAAAGGTTGGCATTGGTCCCAGTTGGTGCCACGAACCGGGACCAAAGGTGTGGCTATATAAGCCAACACTTAGGAAAATTTCCCCAGGCCGCTCCTCGCCACCGTCGCTGCACCCTGCCCCGTCCCCGCCTGATCCTCGTCGCCTTTCGCCGTCGCCGACGCCGAGCTCAACGCCAGGTTGCCCCGTCGTCGTCGCCCGTGCCCCGTCGTCCCTGTCGCCGTCGCCGCCCGTGCCTCGTCATCGCCATCGCCGTCGTCTTCCCCGAGCCCGCGCCCCTGCCCCCGCCCCTGCTGCCCCGCCCCCGAGCGCGCCCCTACCCCGGCCCGCCCCCACCGTCGCCGTCTCCGTCGCCGTGCCATCGACGCCACCACCGTCACCGTCGCTGTGCCATCACCGCCCCCGCTGTGAGCCGCCGCCGCCCCGGCTCTGTGCATTTTTTTTATATGTTGATTTTTTTAGAGAAATGGTGGAGTTCACATATAATGTATATATGTTGATATTTTTTATATGATGAAAATTGTTTTGTTCATATATGATGTGTATATATATGTATGTAGCTATGTATGTATGGATGTTCATAAAATTGTTTTGTTCATATATGTATTAATTGTTTTGTTCATAGCATTTTTTTATATGATGATTTTTTTTTTCATAGCATTTTTCATAGCCATATATATGTATGTGGCTATATGTATGTATATATGGATGTTCATAGAATTTTTTTTATATGTATGTGGCTATATGTATATGTCATTGTCGATATAGCCCCTCCCCGATAACTTCGACATGAGGGGGGGTCGATATACCCCCTCCCCGAAGACATTTTTTTTATATGATGAATTTTTTTTCATAGCCATATATATGTATGTGGCTATATGTATGTATGGATGTTCATAGAATTTTTTTATATGTATGTGGCTATATGTATGTCGTTGTCGATATAGCCCCTCCCCGATAACTTCGACATGAGGGGGGGTCGATATACCCCCTCCCCGATAACATTTTTTTTCTAAGTTACTAAGGTAAAATGTTCACCCCCCTCTCGATATACCGGGCGACCAACTCTCGAGGCCACCCAAACCCTAGAAAAAAAGCGTTGTCGATCTCCTACCCCCTCCCGCCCCTACCCGACAAACTCTCGAGGCCACCCAAACCACTAGAAGATAACTCTGGTAACTTCGACATGAGGGGGGACGTCGATCAACCCCCTCTCGCCCGAACAAGTCTATGTATTATTTTATATCGCGGTGGACATATATCAAAGTTTGATCATATGTCAAAGTTTGAATTTTGACATATGCAACATTTGATCATATATCAAAGTTTGATCATATGTCAAAGTTTGAATTTTGATATATGCAACATTTGATCATATGTCAAAGTTTGATCATATGTCAAAGTTTGAATTTTGACATATATAGATTTATCAAGAATGCCCCCATTATGGATGTGAACAAGTTGATCCAATTTTTTTCTGATCTCATCTATATATATATTCTTCTATATGTCACGTTGTCTGTCAAAGTATTGAAGAAATCCATGGCTTCATCATTAGTCGGAAGTAACAGGCATATGATGCTACGAAGCTCTTCAAAGTTGTTTTGGAACGGAGTTCCGGATAGAATAATTCGCCTTTTGGTACGAATTTCAGCAAAGGCCTTCCAAATAGCGATATTCGGAAGGCTCTTGCTGAACTTTGTACCAAAAAGTGAATTATTCTATCGGGAACTCTGTTCTAAAACAACTTTGAAGAGCTTCTTACCATTATACGCCTGTCATTTCCGGCTAATGATGAAGTCATGGTTTTCTCGAATTCTTTGACACTAGACAACGTGACATATAGAAGGGTAGATGAGATCAGGAAAAATATGGACCATTTTCTGCACATCCAGAATGGCGTCATTTTGTTAAATCCCTTGTCGGTCCGGACGTCGGACATTCATGAGAGAGGCGGTCCGACCCAAACCCTAGAAGCGTTGTCGAGGCCACCCCAAACCCTAGAAGCGTTGCCTAGGCCACCCCAAACCCTAGAAGCATTGTCGAGGCCACCCCAAACCGTAGAAGCGTCGAGCTAGCTAGGTCTACGTTTGCACTAATATATCCATCTGTCATGTTTGTATATTAATTGCCATGTTGTAATATTTGCAGAAACTATGGAGCACCGAGACATCGAAGCAGAACAGTTGTTGGGGGACATAATCCTCGGCGGAGGTGATGTCTTGTCGTTTCTCAACGACACCGATGGTCTGGAAGGAGAGGGTGAAGCAGGCTCCGGCGATCGAACAATGGAGGTGGAAGGACATGATTATGATGGCTCCGGTGACGGAATGCCAGTGGAAGAAGGAGACCGTGATGACTGCTCGGGTGAGCGAACGGAGGAAGGAGATGTTGCAAAGTCCGGCGAGGTATATATATTAATTAAGCCTGTGCTGACTAGCTAATTGATGCATTAATTGTTTTGGTATGTACACATATTAACTCTCTTCTTTCTTCTTTTCTAGCCCTCCGGATCGAGCCAAACTTCGGTAACGAGACGAGGCCCGAAGAAAAGGTTGCGCCAGGATGAAAGGTTCACGATCACAGCAATCAAGGGCGATGGCCAACCGATTGAACCCAGCCGGACCAAGGAAGCATTTTTTGCTCAGTGCGGGGTTCTTGTTAGGGACATGATCCCAATCAGCATACACCAATGGAATAAGCCTAAGAGCGAAGACCCTCAAGTGTCTTTTGTCAACGATAGACAGAAAGATGATCTTTGGACCGCGCAGAAGGCAAATTTCACCCTACCACCAGAGGAGGATCCGGATAAGCCAGTTATAGAGCCATTGGTCAAGGCTCATGCTCTTAAGAAGATGGCAGATCTATTCAGGAGGTGGAAGAATGAGTTGAAATCAACGTTTGTCGACAAAGGGAAGACTCCAGAATTCACCGGCCGATTTGAGAAGATAAGATATCACTGGCCCGCATTTGTGGCCCACAGGACATCGGAGAAGAGTAAGAAGATGTCAGCGACAAACAAGTTAAATGCTGCAAAGAACGAGCATCACCATCGCACGGGGTCAGGTGGCTACCTCAAAGCCCGGCCGTTGTGGGACAAGGCTGAGAAGGACCTGCTTGATAAAGGGATCGAACTAGAGACATTGAACTGGCCAGACCATTCAAGGACTTGGTTCTTCGGGGTTGGGGGAACGTTGGACCCTGAAACAGGGAAGTGCCGTTGGACGAAGGAGCAACTTGAAATACCCATCAAGAAGCTTCAAAAGTATATCGCCGTAGCGCAGGAAGGGACGTTCGTTCCCGACAGAGAGAACGACGAGCTCAGACAGGCCCTCGGGAATCCTGAGCACCCAGGACGAACACGAGGCACGGCAGGATCCGTTGCGTGGAAGGTTGGGTTTCCCAGCGCAGGCGGTTACAAAACCCGGGAGAGGAGGAGGAAAGTGGAGCAGACCAAACTGCAGAAGCTGAATGCAAGGGTACGAGCGCTAGAGGAACAAGCACTACTAGTTCAGAGCTAGCGACCTGCCGGAGCTACCCCAGAAGCTATCCCACCATCTCAGCGGAGAAGCAGCGTGGCTTCCACCGAGCTCCTTCAGCAGCCTGACTTCATGGCTCACAGCTACCCCGTGGATGCTATCACGGAGGCTCAAGATTGCCACCTTATGACGCAATGGCAGAACCTCAAAGTCAAGGCGGCTGTCGGCTCTGTTGCACCTCCTCAACCCGGCGCAACTTTTCACTGCCTTCCGATTCCACAAGGCTATACTGTTGTGATGGTCGATGAAATAACGGAGGGATTTGAGGAGCTCGAGCTTGACCACCCTACCGGTGAAGGGGAGACTCAGTTGGGTCTTGCTCTGAAGACTCCATGTCTATGGCGGAAGGAGCTCATCAACCTTCCGAACTGGACGCCTCCTCCTCCTCCTCCGGTGAGTCAGGGCACTGCGCCTCCTCCTTCTCCGGCGAGTGATCAGGGCAGTCCGCCTCCTTCTCCGGCTGCTCGGCGCGTGGCGGCACTCCGCCTCCTTCTCCGCCTACGCCGGCGCATCCGAGCAGCCCGCCTCCTTCTCCGCCTTGTCAGCAACAGCGTAAGACAGCCGCCGCCGCCGCTCCGGCTGCTCTAGCGCATCGTAGCACTCCGCCTCCTTCTCCGCCTCGTAAGCAACGAAGGAAGACAGCCGCAGCCGCTCCGGCTGCTCCGGCGTCTAGCAGTATAGCCAGAGGCGGGAGGCAATACATATTCGGTCCATCTCTCAAGCCTCTAGAGAAGTTACCATACGAGATGACCGAGGAGGAAAACGCGGAGATCTGTCAAGCCCAAGTGAAGGACTTTTTTGCAAAGAAAAATCCACCTCCGGAGGAGAAGATAGATCCGGTGAAAGCGAAGCGCACTTTGAAGAACCTGAAGCGACCACCACCGCCTCCGCCGGATGACAACCATGTCCGCGCTCTTAAAAAGGCAGTGGAAGGAGCGCACCGGTCGGGAACTACTTCAAGTGACAAAAGGTTACAAGAACGAAGAAGTGGGAACAAAATTCCCCAGCTCGGCGAACAGGCAAACCAATCGTGCCCCCCACTCAAGGTGTCCAGCGATATCATCGCAAATCTGCCGGGGATGCTACCCGGTACCAATCCTGGTGATTACCTGCCCGACGATGCACATTTTGATACAATGGAGGTGGATGAACACAAATACCGGTACGGGAAGCCTCTCGTCAAACCTGGTGATCCTCCTCTAACAATGATGATGCGAAGATTCCATAAGTGGTACATGGACACCTGCAAGTCTGGGAAGGATATTTTGACGCTGAGAGTTAAAGAGCAGCACGACCTCGTTGGAATTGATCTGTTGTCTGTTCCATTTGAGGAGTTCTTCCAGTTTTTCAATCAAAAGGACCTCGATAAAATAATCATCACTTGCTACTGTCTGTAAGTACTATACTTCTGTAATTAAGTCTCTATATATAGCTCAGCTCTTTCATTGCATGTATATATAATTAACCTCACTATATTATGCAGATTGAAGATCGTCGAATGCAGAAATGCACAAATCTATGATATTGGGTTCATTAACACAAATCTCATTGATGAATGGACAGTTAAATATAATGTGAAAGAAACCCAGGCCAACTTGCTACAATCGTTGCTTAAAAATCAAAACAAAGATAAAATACTCTTTCCTTACAACTTCAAGTGAGTGTTACTGTCTTCTGCATATTCGGTTTCCATTATTACTCGAGGTTATAGTAATGTAATTGATGAGTTATGCATGCGTGCGCAGCTTCCACTTTATTCTCCTAGAGATTAAGCTTGAGCAGGGACTAGTAACCGTCTTAGACTCAAGACGAAAAGATCCCAAGGAGTATGCGGCCATGACTGAAATGCTCTAGAAGTAAGTTCAATCGATCATTATCGCACCATATCGGCAACTTTGTTCATTTCCTGATATCAAGTAATTATTTTCTTTGTCTCGCAGGGTTTGGAAAGTGTTCACCACAGAAGCTCCGGGACTGCCGGGGGAGCTGCGATTTACACACCCGAAAGTAAGTACTACTAGCTAGTTCTGCGCATCTCCCATTGATTCTAGCAAGTTTCATCAATACCATTTATAATGCTTGATTATCAGTTTGATTGACCTCTATTTCTCGTAAAGTGGTTGTGGCAGGAAGGCGGGAATAATTTTTGTGGATACTACGTTTGCGAGTACATCTACAACGCGACGACCTCTAAGCGGGGCTACTCTGAAAAACAATATGAAGTGCGTAAGCAATAATATTCACAATTTTATTTTATTACCATCATTTGTGTTGAGTTTCATTCATATATATGTATTGACACCCTTCTTCAAATTAGATGTGGCAGATGCGGGATGATCTCCTACCACAAGATCGCATAAAAGCAATTCAAGAGGAATTGGCGGGATTCTTTCTTAACCACGTCATCAATCCAGCCGGAGAATACCATGTGGAACTTGACATCACATGTTAGGGATTGTAAGAGATCTTATATTGTATATATGTAGCTAGTAGCGTCGGATAGATATACGAAAACTTGTTGTTCGACCAATCTCTCGGAGAAGGAGGAGGTCGATCACTTCTCTCTGTATATGTTCATGACGATCTTGTGTACTTAATGGTTTCCTTCTTTTGCTTACTAGCTAGCGTGTCGAGTCCTCTCTATACGTATAGTACGTAGAGTCGACCAAGCACGGAGATAAGAGAGGACACTTCTCTCTAGCTATTAGCTAGCTAACACAATATATGAAACCCCTAAATTAAGCCTACAAAACCCCCAAAACCCCCAAACCCCCCCCCTTCAAAAAAAAAACCCAGCTCCGAGCTGCTGACACGTGGATAATCTTTGGTCCCGGTTGGTCTTACCAACCGGGACTAAAGGCCCTCCTGCCTGGGCTCGCCGCAGCGGCCACGTGGAGCCACATCTGTCCCGGTTCGTAAGCAAACCGGGACTAAAGGTGTTGGGCTTTAGTCCCGACCCTTTAGTCCCGGTTCCAGAACCGGGACAAATGGGCCTCTGGAACCGGGACAAATGGGCCTTTTTCTACTAGTGATCCATGGTTACGGCGCAATAAGCAAAGGACACAAGCGAAGAAAAAGTGAAGACTTTCTCTCCACAACTATTATGATGATGCCTTTGATCTAGAATATCACTGCAGTTACATGTGAAGAAATGAAATGCCTTTTGTAACAGACGAGTTTCCAGAAACCCTGATACTTCAAAACAAATTGTTCGTTTTGTACACGAAGTGCATCCAGTTTTTGCCGTAACCCTCTCAACTTTTTAGCACATGCTATGTGGGTGAAATGATGATACCATGCCAATTTCCAACCTCTTCAGAGTTCATTTGAAGTGCTTTTCAATTTCAGGGCATATGCCTCAAAAAAATCAGTAAATGCATGAAAAATAACAAATGAAGTCAGAAAGGGTTGAAATTGATGATGGGCTTTGAGGAAATGAAAAATCCCTTTGTAAGCGACGAGTTTCCTATGAAACCCTGATACTTCGAAAGAGATTGTCCGTTTGTACACGAAGTGCATCCAGTTTTTGCCGTAACCCTCTCAATTTTAGCACATGCTATGTGGGTGAAATGATGATACCATGCCAACTTTCAACCTTTCAGGTTCATTTGAAGTGCTTTTCAATTTCGGGGTCATATAGCTCAAAAAAATCAGTAGTAATGCATGAAAAACAAAATGAAGTCAGAAAGGGTTGAAAATGTTGATGTGGCTTTGCATGGTGCATTTTGAACACACAAAAAGTCTGGAGTTCAAATAAGTTCAAAAAAATGAAATCCCTTTGTAAGAAACGAGTTCCGTATGAAACCCTGATATTTGAAAGAGATTGTCCGTTTTGTACACGAAGTTGACAGTGTTTTGGCCGTAACCCTCTCAACTTCTAAGCACATGCTATGTGGGTGAAATGATGATACCATGCCAAGTTTCAACCTTTTCAGAGTTCATTTGAAGTGCTTTTCAATTTCAGGGTCATATAGCTCAAAAAAATCAGTAAATGCATGAAAAATAACAAATGAAGTCAGAAAGGGTTGAAAATTGATGATGTGGCTTTGAATGGTGCATTTTGAACACACAAAAAGTCTGGAGTTCAAATACGTTTCAAAAAAATGAAATCCCTTTGTAAGAAACGAGTTTCCGTATGAAACCCTGATACTTGAAAGAGATTGTCCGTTTTGTACACGAAGTGCATCCAGTTTTTGCCGTAACCCTCTCAATTTTAGAACATGCTATGTGGGTGAATGATGATACCATGCCAAGTTTCAACCTTTTCAGAGTTCATTTAAGTGCTTTTCAATTTCAGGGTCAATAGCTCAAAAAATCAGTAAATGCATGAAATAACAAATGATTCAGAAAGGGTTGAAATTGATGACGTGGCTTTGAATGGTGCATTTTGAACACACAAAAAGTCTGGAGTTCAAATAAGTTCAAAAAATGAAATCCCTTTGTAACAGACGAGTTTCCGTATGAAACCGTGATACTTCGAAAGAGATTGTCCATTTTGTACATGAGGTGCATCCAGTTTTTGCTGTAACCCTCTCAACTTTTTAGCACATGCTATGTGGGTGAAATGATGATACCATGGCAACTTTCAACCTTTTCAGAATTCATTTGTAGTGCTTTTTAATTTCAGGGTCATTTAGCACAAAAAAATCAGTAAATGCATGAAAAATATCAGATGAAGTCAGAAAGGGTTGAAAATTGATGATGTGGCTTTGAATGGTGCATTTTAAACACACAAAAAGTCTGGAGTTCAAGTAAGTTCAAAAAAATGAAATCCCTTTGTAACAGATGAGTTTTCGTCCGAAACCCTGATACTTCGAAAGAGATTGTCTATTTTGTACACGAAGTGCATCCAGTTTTTGCCGTAACCCTCTCAACTTTTTAGCACATGCTATGTGGGTGAAATGATGATACCATGCCAACTTTCAACCTCTTCAGAATTTTTTTTGTTTGAAACTTTAATAGCAAACTAAAATAACAAAATCTGGTTTTGATTAAAATAGATATTTCAAATAACCTAAAAATTACCAAATTGAATTTAATGATAAAACACAGTAATATTAAATAGCAGGAAAAACAATCACTCAAAAATCTATTTTTATAGTAAAGTTATTCACAAACTAGTGATTCACACAAATTTCAAAAAATTCAAATTGGAAAACTAATGGCACTAACAGAAAGTTTATAATTTTTATTACCTAAAAGCAAAAAGAATCACTGAAAAATAGTAAGTATTTTGCTGTAACTAGAAACAAAATAAATTAAATAAAGCAAAAAAAAAAAAAAATGCCACCTACTGGGCCACCACGGCCTGAATACGACTAGAAACCCAACCATGGGCCAGGATTCAGGCCCGCAGCAGGCCCAGTAGGCCCACAGGCGAGCAGTGACAGGTTAAGCCCGAAAGCCTGCTGTTGAGAGGAGCTCGAGAGGGTGGGCGCAGCAGCGCTTATAAACCACTCTCGAGCTCTCTCAACTAGCGAGGTGGGACTAAATATCCCACCGCACCGCGCCAGCGCAAGGCCATTGGTCCCGGTTAGTAGCACCAACCGGGACGAAAGGGGTGCATTGGTACCGGTTCGTGGCACCAACCGAGACCAATGCCCCCCTTTAGTCCCGGTTGGTGCCACCAACCTGGACCGAAGGTCTCTATTTCCCGCCCTTTGGGCTGCTGAAAACTGACCTTTGGTCCCGGTTCGTGGCACCAACCGGGACTAAAGTGGGGATTTGGTCCCGGTTGGTGCCACGAACCGGAACCAATGCTCCGGCTATATAAGGTAGCACTTAGAAATTTTCAGTCCCAGTTCATCTTCCCTCCCGACGCCGCGCCGAACAGCACGACGCCGCCAGGCTGCCGGACCGCGCCCTCGCCCTCGCCGACGCACCCTCGCCGACGCGCCCGCACCCGGCCGCGTGCGCCCCTGTGCCCCGGCCCGCCCCCGTCGTCGCCTTCGCGGTCGCCGTCGTCGTCCCCGACCCCACGCCCCTGCCCCCGCACGCCTGCTGCCCCGCCCCCGAGCGCCCTGCCCCGGCCCGCCCCCACCGTGTGAGCCACCGCCCCGGCTTTGTGTTTTTTTATATATGTTGATATTTTTTATATGATGAAAATTGTTTTGTTCATATATAATGTATATATATATATGTATGTGGCTATGTATGTATGGATGTTCATAAAATTGTTTTGTTCATATATGTATTAATTGTTTTGTTCATAGCATTTTTTTATATGATGATTTTTTTTCATAGCCATATATATGTATGTGGTTATATGTATGTATATATGGATGTTCATAGAATTTTTTTTATATGTATGTGGCTATATGTCTATGTCGTTGTCGATACAGCCCCTCCCCGATAACTTCGACATGAGGGGGGGGGGGTGTCGATATACCCCCTCCCTGATAACATTTTTTTTATATGATGAATTTTTTTTCATAGCCATATATATGTATGTGGCTATATGTATGTATGGATGTAAATAATTTTTTTTTATATATATGTGGCTATATGTATGTCGTTGTCGATATAGCCCCTCCCCGATAACTTTGACTTGAGGGGGGGGTCGATATTCCCCCTCCCCGATAACATTTTTTTTCTAAGTTACTAAGGTAAAATGTTCACCCCCCTCTCGATATACCGGGCGACCAACTCTCGAGGCCACCCAAACCCTAGAAAAAAAGCGTTGTCGATGTCCTACCCCCTCCCGCCCCTACCCGACAAACTCTCGAGGCCACCCAAACCACTAGAAGATAACTCCGGTAACTTCGACATGAGGGGGGACGTCGATCAACCCCCTCTCGCCCGAACAAGTCTATGTATCATTTTATATTGCGGTGGACATATATCAAAGTTTGATCATATGTCAAAGTTTGAATTTTGACATATACAACATTTGATCATATATCAAAGTTTGATCATATGCCAAAGTTTGAATTTTGACATATGCAACATTTGATCATATGTCAAAGTTTGATCATATGTCAAAGTTTAAATTTTGACATATATAGATTTATCAAGAATGCCCCCATTATGGATGTGCACAAGTTGATCCAATTTTTTTCTGATCTCATCTATATATATATTCTTCTATATGTCACGTTGTCTGTCAAAGTATTGAAGAAATTCATGGCTTCATCATTAGCCGAAAGTAACAGGCGTATGATGCTACGAAGCTCTTCAAAGTTGTTTTGGAACGGAGTTTCGGATAGAATAATTCGCTTTTTGGTACGAATTTCAGCGAAGGCCTTCCAAATAGCGATATTCGGAAGGCTCTTGCTGAACTTCGTACCAAAAAACTAATTATCCTCCTCCTCCTCCTCCGGTGAGTGATCAGGGCACTCCGTCTCCTTCTCCGGCTACTCCGGCGCGTGAGGATGGCACTCCGCCTCCTTCTCTGCCTGGTCCGGCGCGTCCGAGCAGCCCACCTCCTCCTCCGCCTCATCAGCAACGGCGGAAGACAGAAGCCGCCGCTCCGGCTGCTCCGGCGCGTCGGAACACTCCGCCTCCTTCTACTACTCGTCAGCAGCAACGGAAGAGAGACGCTGCCGCTCCGGCGTCTAGCAGTACAGCCAGAGGCGGTAGGCAATACAGATTCGGTCCATCTCTCAAGCCTCTAGAGAAGTTACCATACGAGATGACCGAGGAGGAAAACGCGGAGATCTGTAAAGCCCAAGTGAGGGACTTTTTTGCAAAGAAACCTCCACCTCCGGAGGAGAAGATAGATCCGGTGAAAGCGAAGCGCACTCTCGATACCCTGAAGTGACCACCACCGTCTCCACCACAAACCAACTATGAGCGCATTATTGAAAGGACATATCAGGAAGCGGAGCGGTCGAGAAGTACTTGCAGTGATCGAAGATTAGCAGAACGAAGAAGTGGGAAAAAAATTCCCCAGCTCGGCGAACAAGCGAACCAATCGCCCCCCCCCCCCACGCCACGGGTCTAGCGATATCGTCGCTAATCATCCGGGGATGGTGCCCGGTACCAATCCTGCAGATTACCTGCCCGACGATGCACATTTTGATATAATGGAGGTGGACGAACACAAATACCGGAACGGGAAGCCTCTCATCAAACCTGGTCATCCTCCTCTAACAACGATGATGCGAAGATTCCATGAGTGGTACATGGACACCTGCAGCGAGTCTGGGAAGGATACTTTGATGCTGAGAGTTAAAGAGGAGCACGACCTCGTTGGAATTGATCTGCTGTCTGTTCCATTTGAGGAGTTCTTCCAGTTTTTCAATCAATAGGCCCTCGATAAAATAATCGTCACTTGCTACTGTCTGTAAATACTACTTCTGGAATTAAGTCTCTATATATAGCTCAGCTCTTTCATTGCATGTGTATATAATTATCCTCACTATATTATGGAGATTGAAAATCGTCGAATGCAGAAAAGCACAAATCTATGATATTGGATTCATTAATACAAATCTCATAGATGAATGGACGGTTAAATATAATGCCAAAGAAACCGAGGCCAACTTGCTACAATCGTTGCTTCGAAATCAAAACAAAGATAAAATACTCTTTCCTTACAACTTCAAGTGAGTGTTACTGTCTTCTGCATATTCGGTTTCCATTATTACTCGAGGTTATAGTAATGTAATTGATGAGTTATGCAAGCGTGCGCAGCTTCCACTTTATTCTCCTAGAGATTAAGCTTGAGCAGGGACTAGTAACTGTCTTAGACTCGAGACGAAAAGATCCCAAGGAGTATGCGGCCATGACTAAAATGCTCGAGAAATCAGTTCAATCTATCGTTATCGCACCATATCAGCAACTTTGTTCATTTCCTGATATCAAGTAATTATTTTCTTTGTCTGGCAGGGTTTGGAAAGAGTTCACCGCTAAAGCTCCGGGACTGCCGGGGGAGCTCCGATTTACACACCCGAAAGTAAATACTACTAGCTAGTTCCGCGCATCTCCCATTGATTCTAGCTAGTTTCATCAATACCATTTAGCATGCTTGCTTATCAGTTTGATTGACCTCTATTTCTTGTAAAGTGGTTGTGGCAGAAAGGCAGGACTGATTTTTGTGGATACTACATTTGCGAGTTCATCCGCCACACGACCTGTGAGCGGGGCTACTCTGAAAAATAATATGAAGTGCGTAAGCAATAATATTCACAATTTTATTTTATTACCATCATTTGTGTTGAGTTTCATTCATATATATGTATTGACCCCCTTCTTCAAATTAGATGTGGCAGATGCGGGATGAACTCCTACCACAAGATCGCATAAAAGCAATTCAAGAGGAATTGGCGGGATTCTTTCTTGACCACGTCATCAATAAAGCCGGAGAATACCATGTGGAACTTGACATCAGATGTTAGGGATTGTAAGAGATCTTATATTGTATATATGTAGCTAGTAGCGTCGGATAGATATACGAAAACTTGTTGTTCGACCAATCTCTCGGAGAAGGAGGAGGTCGATCACTTCTCTCTATATATATATGCTCATGATGATCTTGTATACTTAATGGTTTCCTTCATTTCCTTACTAGCTAGCGTGTCGCGAGTTCTCTCTATACGTATAGTACGTAGCGTCGACCAAGCACGAAGATAAGAGAGGTCACTTCTCTCTATTACCTAGCTAACACAATATATGAAACCCCTAAACTACCCTCAAAACCCCCACCCCCCCCCCCCCCCCCCCTTTCAAAAAAGAAAAAAACCACAGCCCCTGAACTGCTGACGCGTGGATGTTTTTTGGTCCCGGTTGATGCTACCAACCGGGACAAAAGGCCCTCTTGCCTGGGCAAGCCGCAGCGGCCACGTGAAGCCCCATCTGTCTCGGTTCGTAGGCGAACCGGGATTAAAGGTATTGAGCTTTAGTTCCGACCTTTTAGTCCCGGTTTCAGAACCGGGACAAATGGGCCTCTGGAAGCGGGATAAATGGGCATTTTTCATTTTTCTACTAGCGAGACAATCACAGCCGGAAGTTGCTAGTACGCAGAGCCGCAGAGTACTGCATTTGCTTTAAAAAAAAACCCAGCAAACTGCATGCACTTGCTAATCGTTGCTAGTAACCCGGTTAATTACCGGCCAAAAGAATCAAAACACCCGCCTGCATTCGCTGCATAACAATAGAAAAAGGAATATTACATGGGGCCCACCATGAATTAGGGGCCAAAGTCACGGCGCCAATTTATTGGCGGAGCTTTTCTCCTCCCGCGGCTCGCCAACGCGTTGGCGCGATTTACACGGGCGTGCGGCGGCTGTGCTGGGCACGCCAAATTCTGAGTGCTGATCCAAACAGCTACCAAATGCCATGGGCTAGCCAATTTTTGGTATGGCCAGGTTTGGTGGTCATCCAAACACACCTTTAAACAAAATTATCCGTGTCTCCCACCCACTCCTCACGCCTGGGTTGTTGAGGTATCCGTGTGCCATCCACCCACTTGCTGCAGTCAAGGTCATCCCTGAAGACTATTTTGCCAAGAGTCTCCGCGAGACTTGGCAGAGCCCAGCCTAGTTAAATTTGTCCAGAGACTGACCAGCAGCTTACCTCATCAATTCCGGCCATGGAGGTAGCCATATCTGCAGTTGCAGGTGAACTTGTGAGTCGGTTCATCTCCTTCCTGATGAACAAGTATCACTCCTCCAGCCATGCACAATCAGAGCAGAAGGTGGTGGAGAGGTTGCAGCATCTCCTGATGAGAGTTGGCACCATCATCGAGGAGGCGGATGCTCGATACATAACCAACTCCGGGATGATGATGCAGCTCAAGATGCTCTCAGAGGCAATGTACCGAGGTCACCATCTGCTCGATACCTCGAGGTACCGAGCCCTCCAAGGTGGTGCAGGCTTTGATGAGGTTAGCAGCAATGACTCATCTAGCAGCAGCTTATATTTAGCCAAGCGTTCTCGACCAACAACTGATAAGGCCACATGCCTTGACTCACATGGTGCCTTGGAAAGCTTAGAAATTGCTGTTGCTAACATGACAGAATTTGTTCTGCTTCTGGTTGGATGCGAGCGCATGTCTCGTAGGCCATACGATGTTTATCTTTACACTGACAACTTCATGTTCGGCCGACACGCCGAAAAGCAAAAGCTCTTGAGCTTCTTGTTGAAGCATAACGGCCCTCCCGGTGATGCACCGGCCGTTCTTCCGATCATAGGTGGGTCCAAAGTTGGGAAGAAATCTTTGGTTGCTCATGCGTGTGGCGACGAAAGGGTTCGCTCATGCTTCTCTTCTGTTTTGCACTTGAATGGAGACAACCTTTCGAGAGTACATGACAATGGAAGGGTCATGTTTGGGATGACGATGTTGGTAGTTCTTGAGTTTGCTTCTGATGTAGGTGACGAAGACTGGAAAAACTTTCAGTCGTTTTTCATAAGAATGGGCAGAGGAAGCAAGATCATCATCGTAAGTAAACTTAGAAGATTAGCCCGGTTTGGATCGGTGAAACCAATTTTCCTTAGTGGTCTATCTTACGATGAGTTGAGGTACCTTTTCAAGAAACTGGCATTCGGAAGCGTAGACCCGGCAGAACATCCACGGCTAGTACAGATAGCAGATCAAATTGCCAAGCTGTTGCACAACATGCAAGGTTCACTTGTGGAAACAAATGTGACCGCGGATGTGTTGAGAATGAATCTCGATGTTCAGTTTTGGCGTTCCATATTGGACAAGAGGATAAGAATGGTTAAAAGAAACCTCTCCAAATATGGTGCGCACCCAATCACGCTTATAGAACAGGGCCATCCAGTGGACATAACGGACTTTGCTTTGCATCCACTTAGCATGATACCTCATATAATCAAGGAGGAAGCACCAAGTGTGTCGTTAGGGGCACTTCTAGCAGACCCTAGTGTCAGACCAGAAGGAGACTTCACTCTAATTGCATGGGAATCAAGGATACCTCCTCATAAATCATTTGTTCATTATGTGACAAGTCGTGCTCAGAATACACATGAAGGTAGCAGTGACTTGCCAGGGCGGAGGAAGCGGCGAGGAGTGCCAATCTAATTTTGCTTAGGACTCGTGTGGTGTGTATCTCTTGTTGTAATTTTTTATACAAGTCGTACGGATGTGTTCATGTGTACCAACGAACTATCACATATCTCAGTTAACGCGCGGTAAGCTTGTACTATGTTTTATCAGATCCAACAACCCTGTTAGCTAGTAATCTCGTGCACATGTGTTTCCTTAGCTATTTTCCCGTTTCTTCAGTTAGCAGTTCAGTTAGCTATTTTTCCGCTCCGTAGTTGTAGCTCGGGAGGGTATTGATGTGCGCCGCAATGCCAGGTCGTGGGATGGCACGATCACAAGGGATCGTGGCGCGCGTAGCACTCCACCTCTTCCGTTATTTCTGTTGTAATAATAAGCTGAATAAAAGAAGAAAGAATAGACAGAAAAGCTGCTCAAGTTTGGCAGCACAAAAAACTTGTCTGAACTTTTGTCATCCACCTGACGAGAGTGAGAGTTGAGCGACAGAGAAAAGAGCGGATCGGCTGCTCTTCTCAGATAACGGATTCAACAGACGACATCATCTAAAGTGGCAGATCAGATACCTACTGCTACCACTCCCCACTATCACTAGCTCGTCGTCTCAGTGTTTGCTGACGAAACAGAAACTAAGCTGACAAGAGAGAGGTTCTGACTAGCATTTTGATACCAACCAACAACTCTAGCATTTGGATGCGTGGGTACTACATCAGATCAGATCGCAGCTGCAATTACAGGACACGATTAGATCAAGAGGTCTGCTTAGGTACCCCAACTTCGCGTCGGAGATATCGGAGATCGGAACAGGTTTTAGATTGAATGTACGTACCGGGGACTTCCAAGAACTGGGAGAGCACCGCGGCGGGGCGCTGGATCCGCGAGGTTCCAGCTCGTAATCGACCGAGCTAGCCTCCGCCAACTTCGCGTGGACCCACGCGAAGGCACGACGGCGACGCTGCGTGCTTGGCGGCGCCGGCGCACGCGGCGACCCTGCAGTCGTGCCGCCATGGCGCGTATGGGGAAGAAGGGGATTGGGGATGGACTGGGCGCTGACGACCGGGCCCCGCGGAAAAAAATAAAAGTCTATTTTTAAGCTAAAAAAGCGGTATGGTCCCAGCAAGATTTGTGCTGCGTAGGTCCCACACGTCAGCGGCAAAGGAGGACCGTGCCTTCAATTTTCCGTGGCCACAATTTTTCTTTTTTTGAGCATCCGTGTCCACAATTTTGAAGGTGTTTTTTTTAACACCACCTAATATTAATTAATCAACCGAAACCGTTACAATCGTTCGATACAAAATTCACCACACAGGGCGGAATACCATTAACAAGAATACCATCCGATCTATTATCGAAGCTAAACTTTGCAATTAAATGGGCCACCACATTGGCCGACCGACAAATCTTAGACATTTGAAAGCTATTTATCAGCTTAGATAAACTCAACGCTTCCTTCTTCAAATCAAGCAGTGCTGACCTGTCAGAAATCTCTTTTGCAAGAGTCGCCACGACAAATGCACAATCAGTCTCTAAAATAATAGGATTGTGAAGAGTTATACCTATGTAGAGACCGGCAATGTACGCCCTTAGCTCCGCTTCCTCCACGCTCTGGCACGACCCAATGAAGTCCCAAGAAGAAACAATGACGTCCCCAGCCGCGTCCCTGACCACCACACCCACACTAGCTGCTCTAATGCTCTCCACAAAGCTTGCGTCGACATTAATCTTTATATAACCTACAGGAGGGGGAGTCCAAGCCATCTTAGCTTCCGAATTATTAGGAACCCATCTTAATCCATCCATTAGACCTTTTCCTTTATTTTTCGAGTCCACCGGTGGCACAGAATGACACGCGACAAAGGACGCCCAATAATTCTCCACAAAGCTAGCAGAGGCTGAGACTGCTTCCTTTCCTTTACCAAATATCAAGTCATTTCTCAAGTGCTAGGCTCTCCAGAAAATGAATATAATTTGGTCGCGCATAATAGGGTTCAGTTGACTTAGAAGAATAATAAACCAATCATACCCAGTATATCTGAAGACCTCCTCTGCAGGTAATTCCCAAATGTCCCTCATGGCCATACGTAGCGCAAATGCCTTCGGGCACATGACAAGCGCATGAAATGTACTTTCATCCTCCATTCCACAAATAGTGCACATACTAACAGAGGCTTGGTGATGCACCACTCTATTAACCTGGACAGCCAAGCTATTGGAAGCAACCCTCCACGCAAAAATGCGAACCTTTTGAGGAACATTGGCCTTCCAGATGACATCCCAAATTTTCCTCTCCCCCAACACAGCGTCACTATATTGCCCCTCGTCCTCTTTTTTATCCTTCAGGGTAAGCGCAAGCTTGTACACACTTTTAATCGAGAACATCCCCGTCTTTTCAAAGTGCCAAGCAACAAAATCACCATCCCCCTTTGACTGAATACGTAGCCTCAATATCTCCTCCGCATCATATGGATAAAACAGATGCCTAATCATATTTTCATCCCACCTCCTAGGACCGCTCAACATCAAGTCCAAAACCCATTTGACTCTAGTCCTATTCTTTCTAGCAGTAATTTTAAGTCCAGAAGATCTTGGGAGCCAATTATCTCTCCAGATATTAATATTAGACCCATCACACACTCTCCAAATGACTCCGGATTTAAGCAGATCCAAACCATGCAAAATACCTTACCAAGTAAGTGAAGCCGACGGTGGAAAAGCAGTATCAAGGATACGCCCCTGGGGATAATATTTTGCCTTAATCACTTTGGCGCACAGAGATTCAGGATTAACCACCAACCTCCAAGCCTGCTTAGCTAGGAGTGCCTGGTTAAATAATCTGAGGTCCCGAAATCCCATACCACTCTCACCTTTAGGCCTAGTCATCTTATCCCAAGCCAGCCAATGAGTCTTCCTCCTATCTTCCTCATCACCCCACCAGAAATTCCTTATAATCTGCGACAACTCCTCGCAAAGAGATGCCGGGAATTTAAAAATACCCATGGCGTACACCGGAAGAGCCTGCAGAACAGATTTAATCAAAGTTTCCTTTGCCCCACATGAAGCATATTTTTCTATCCAATCCGATAAAATTTTGAGAGATTTTTCCTTAGTGGATTGAAATTTACCAGCCTTCATTCTCCCTTGTGGCACCGGAAGCCCAAGATACTTGTCCTCAAATCCCTCCGAAGTGATGCACAGAATTACCGTAACAGCCACTTGGATCTCCATACTACAGTTCTTGCCGAGCAAAATTGAGCATTTATCTGGACTCAGCAATTGACCCGTCCCCTTCTCATAAGTCGCAATAATATTTTTAATTGTCAAAGCTTGATCAATAGACCCTTTGAAAAATAAAAGACAGTCATCGGCAAACAATAGATGTGAAATACCCGGAGCCTGCCTGTTAACCTTGAACTCCAGAAGAGATCCTCTATTACACGCATCCTGTAACAGTAAAGAGAGAGCCTCGGCCACAAACAAGAATAAATATGGGGATAGAGGGTCCCCTTGCCTGATACCACATGACGGCGAGAACGACTCCAAGAGCTGGCCATTGAAGCGCACTGAGAATTTCACAGAAGTGACACAAGCCATAATCCAATTTATCCACCCTATTGCAAAACCCAACGCGCTCAACATGCACTTTAAAAAATTCCAATCCACTCTATCATATGCCTTGGCAAGGTCCAATTTATAAGCATAGAATTCACCCCTCCCATCCTTAAGAGTACTCAACGAATGCATACACTCAAACGCAATAAGAGCATTATCAGATATTAGTCTCCCAGGAATAAAGGCACTTTGGGTTGGAGAAATCATACCATCAAGATCCGGTCTCAATCTGTTCACGAGGCACTTAGATATAATTTTATAAATAACATTGCACAGACTGATAGGACAGAAGTCTTTGATGGATTGGGGACTTTTCACCTTAGGAATAAGAACAATCACCGTATCATTTACGCCCTCTGGCATTATACCTGTCTCAAAGAATTTTTTAACTGCATGAATAATATCCTCCTTCAGCACTCCCCAATTTCGCTGAAAAAATCTTGCCGGAAAGCCATCTGGACCCGGAGCTTTAAGCGGACCAATTTGAAAGAGAGCGTCACTAATTTCTTGGTCCGTAAACGGTTTACATAAATCAACATTCATATCATCACTCACAAGCGGCTTGACAAGAGGAATGATCAGAGAAGGATCCACCATACCATCACATGTGTACAGATGCTTAAAAAATGAATTAGTGATATTATGAATCTCTGCCACATTCTCTGTAACCGTGCCATCATTCCTTCTCAGACTCAAAATATTATTTTTCTTAGCTCTCCATGTAGCCTTATATCTAAAGAAATTTGTGTTCCTATCCCCCCATTTAATTTTATCAATCCGCGATCTTTGCTTCCATAAAATTTCTTCTTTATAAAGAAGCTCATCCATTTCCTTTCCAGCAAAGCAGCATGATCATTTCTTTTATAGAGAGCATTAAGTCTTTTCCTTGCCAAATCAAGTTTCCTGGGAAGGTAGCCAATATATGCTCTACTCCAGTCATGCAAATTTCCTAGCATTCTTTTCAGATTATTGGCCACATACTTCAAATCCTCAATATGTGTGCCGACATTCCAACAAGATTTAATATGATCCTCTAAAACCACCCCTTCCCTCTCCCAGTAGGCCTCATATTTAAGTTGTTTAACGATTTTTCCAACGCGAGGAGAACCCAATAATTGAATGAGCAAAGGACAATGATCTGACCTTGAGCTGATAATATGAGATACCTTGCAATTCGGGAACAATGAAGACCATTGGGGACATGCGACATCTCGCTCCAGTCTCACCCTGACATTTTTGTTGCCCTCTTGCTTGTTATTATAGGTCCAAGGATCACCATGAAAGCCCAAATCAAAGAGATTACAGTCAGAGAGAACACTCCTAAAGTTGGCCATCAGAGTAGATGACCTCTTATGCCGAGAAAAAATGTTCATTCTGCCACATTGCTTCATTAAAATCCCCAACCATAAACCACGGTCCAGAACCAAGGGGTTTAATTCTTCGCAAAAGTTCCCACATAACGTACCTTTGACTTGCCTTAGGCTCTTCATAAACAAAAGTGCTTCTCCATTTTGTACCACTGCCAGTGCAAATATACATATCAATGAAATGCTCCCCATACTTGTTCAACTCCAGACTATAAGAGTCATCCCAGAACACAGCAAGGCCACCACCTTTCCCTTGAGCTGCAAAGGTAAACTCATTTTTCATACCCATATGATAACACAAACCTTCGACATATTCTTTATTTTTTCTAGTCTCTGAAAGGAAGATAACATTGGGTTGGTGCGTCTTAGATAGACACACTAGCTCTTGAACTGTGCGGGGTTGCCGTGTCCACAATTTTGAAGGTGTTTTCTGTGATGCCCCCGGCTCAAGTGTGCTCTAACCATACACGCAAATGCACACGATCAAGCCTAAGGACTCACTGGAAGATATCACAGCACAACTCTAAACACAAATAAAAGTCATACAAGCTTTATATTACAAGCCAGGGGCCTCGAGGGCTCGAATACATAAGCTCGCTTACAAGCGTCAGCGGAAGCATCAGATATCTGAGTACAGATATAAAAGATAAAACAGATAAGACTTTAGAAGGCGGGGCAAAACAAAGACTACGATCGAAAAGGCGCAGGCCTCCTGCCTGGGACCCTCCTAAACTACTCCTGGTCGTCGGAGGGCTCCTCGTAGTAGTACTCTCCAGCGGGGTAGTAGTAGTAGCCACCGTAGTCGTCAGCAGGGGCAACTGGCTTCGGGGCTCTGTCGTCTGAATGTATCAAGCGGGTATAGGGAAAAAGAGGAAGCAAAGCAACCGTGAGTACTCATCCAAAGTACTCAGCAAGACTTACATCAGATCTATTCTAAGCATGCAACATTATCAAAGGAGGCTGTATCAGTGGACTAGACTGCAGAAATGCCAGAATAGAGGGAAGGCCTAGTCCTATCGAAGACTAGCATCTTCAGCGGTCTTACAGTATTAGAAGAGTGCAGATTAGCATAAAGTAAAGTAATAGTAGTGTTATCAACCTCACCCAGAGATCCTTCCTCGACTCCCTGCGAGGAAGCGATCCCAGAGCCAACATATCCATTTCTCAGCCCAAGTATCCAGTTCTAGTTGTATCGATCGGGATACAACTCCGAGCGTCCGTTATCGAGGATCCGGCTATGCATAGATGTTTTCTTCCCTGCAGGGGTGCACCAACTTACCCACCACGCTCGATTAACTCCGGCCGGACACACTTTTCTGGGTCCTGCCCGGCCTCGGCTAAAACGACACGCCGCAGCCCAACCTAAACTCAATAGAGAGGTCAGCACGCTGGACTAACCTATGCCCCCAGGGGTCTTGGGCCATCGCCCGGGGAACTCCTGCACGTTGCGAAGGCGGCCGAGAGCAGACCTGGCCCCCCTTAAACAAGGACGGGCGTTCCCAGTCCAACTCGGCGCGCGCCGCTCAGTCGCTGACGTCTAGAAAGATAGGCGGATACCATGACGCAGAGTACCCATATTTATTCCCGCGTGATGGTTAGTGCTATCGGGCCAAAGGCCCACTCGGATCAAATATCCAAATCGTTAGTGTATTGGTAGCGCGCAGTAACGAGCAGACACTCACGATCGATGTGACCCCGTCGCCCCATATCGAGGACTTGCGGCAAGGGCTAAGAATGCCCTGCCACGCCTCGTAGTTATCTCGCGGGTACCCTCCAGGTCAACCCGACTCCACATCACTCGCATCATATGCTCGCGCGGGTACCCCTTAGGGCTGACCCGTCTTACTCAGTATATTCAGTATCAACAGTAAAGTAAAGGTAACCGTGTGACTACCACATCAAGAAGGAATCCGAGGAATCACCCTCGTTGGATTCCCGCTCGACAATCCCGTTAAGGTGATACCGGAGGAATCACCATCGGTGGCATTCACACTTGCGGGGTGCTCGACAGAAGCTGGTCGGAGGTGGGGAAAGGAATCACCCTCGGTAACCCACAGCTGACTAGCTATACTACAGAGGCAATATCAGGAGTGAGATAAGAGGTGTCACCCTCGGCACTTGATATTAACTCTGTAGAGTCGAGCCACTTAGGGGTGTGAGGTGATGTGTTGGACTCAAATGCTAAAGCGGGGCAACAACAGCAAGGAAGAGGGCCACAGATGAATTCCATCCATCCTATACTAAGCAGTTTAGGATAACAGCCATGTATCAAAACCAGTTACAAAAACAGGCTATGCAACAGAAATAGGATAAGCTGTAGCAGCAGCAATTTTCGAATGCAAGCAAGAGGGAGAAAGAATAGACGATATAGGCATGCGTCAAGGGAGGTTGATTGCCTGGAAGCTCTGTGGCAAGAGAGGGGCCGTCGGTCTCCTGAGCGGCGTCGGTCTCGGGGGCTATCGAATAGAAGAGGGGGAGGAAACAATAAATAAAAGCAGATGGATGCAACACAGATGCATGGCATGGTGGTATGCAGTGTTGGTGGTGACCTATTGCATTGCTATATGTCGCAGACGAGGCGGGAAAATATCTGGGATATTTTCCCAGCGTTTAAGTCGAACTCGGTATACTGAACCGGAGGGGAAGGTTCCATGTTCAGGTATTTAGGAGTGATGGGCAAGCATTTTGACCACATATTTGGATTCGTCTCATTTTTCTGATCATTTTTCATATATAAAGTTTTTTGATCTGAGCTACGGTTTAAAAGATATGAATTTCTAAAGATTTCAGCGTTTCTGGAATTATTAAAATTAACAGAAATGATTTATTGCATCAGCACTACATCAGCATGATGTCAGCAACCAGCTGACTCATTTGACTGGTCAAACTGAGCAGTGGGTCCCATCTGTCATAGACAGAGGGGCTGACAGTGATTTATTCTAATTAAACCGAGGTTAATTAACAGTTGGGCCCCACATGTCAGTGTCTAATTAAACTAACTAATTAATTTTGAAAACCTAATTAGTCTAATTATCGAAGGGGGCCCACACGTCAGTGGCTTAGGGTGAACACTAACCCACGTTGACCGTGGTCAACGGGGTCAGCTGAGGCGCTGGGGCCGACTGGCAGTCTCTTCGGGGTGGGCCCCACGCGTCCACGTCAGCGGACGGCGCCGGAGCAGCGCCAGCGACCAAAAACGCGGCGGCGCTGCCTCGGACCTCGTCGGGATTTCGCTACGGTGCACCGTTTCGCGCGTGGTTTGCGTCATTCGATCGGGCGTTCGACGCCGCGTCAGGTGGTGGTGGTGCCGTGGCCGGAGACGGCGTGTAGTGACGGCGGCGAGCAGCGCGGCGGACGCCGGCGTTCAGCCGTGGTCGGGATCGGAGCTAGTGGGCACGGCAAACGGCGTGGAGGGGCGCGTTCGAACCGCGTGGAGACGCTGAGCGCGTTCTCGCGCTCGGACGGCCATGACAGAGGCTACCTCAACGGTGGCGAGCTCCATGGCGGCGGTGCTTTCGGGAGGCGATGGCAACGGCGACTACGATGGCGGAAAGGCTTGGGAGAGAGAGGGGAAAGATGCGCGCGCTCACCGAGAAGGCACACGAAGGCCTGGCAAAAGTTTAGGAGCAGTAGATCGACGGCATTCGCCGGCGAAGCTCCGGTGACCGAAGATGGAGATGGGCTCGATCCCCTCGCCGTGGTGGCGCAGGGCTCGGTCCAGTAGTCAGAGAGGAAGGAGAGGAGGCAGGCGGAGCGAACGAGCTCGGTCTCAGGCGTCGGGGAGGTCTGTGGCCACGGCGGCAAGCTCGGCCATGTCGACGGCGTCGGGTGTCTGTGCGGGAGGGAGGAGACGAGCGAGGGAGAGAGATCTGAGGGTAGCTAGGGTTGCGGGGGAGGGAGAGGAGCTCGTGGGTGCCCTTATCCTCGCCGGGGAACCGGCGGATGGGCGACAGCGCGACAAGCGCCGCCATGTCAGTGTGCGCTCACGACAGCGCGCGAGGAGGACGAAGACCGCGGTTGATGGGCTGGGCCCTGCACTGTTTGACTAAAGCCCAGTTGCACAGTGCCGCTTCAGGCCTTTTCCAATTCCTTTTATGTTTTAATTTACAGAAGGGTTTTTGTATTAAAAGGAGCTGCCAAATGACTTTGTATAAATGTGAAACTTAGTCATATAAATACTATGAAATATTCCACATTGCCACAAAAAGTTTGGTAAATTTTGGAATCCTTTGGCATTTTTCAAAAATGAATTTAGGCATTTATAGTGCTGTTTTGGCACTGTTTAAAATGCTGGGGCCCATTTCAAGTTGACGGTGAGGTTGTTTTCCTTAACAACATTTGTTTTGGATTATTTGCTAGTTAGTGAACATTTTTCCAGCAACTTTTGAGCAACTTCAATTTGCACTTTAAATTTGATTTGAATTCAGAGAGGAAATTTGAGATGTAGTATTTAACCATTGTGAACAAACATTGCAAATGATGATGACTTGGCATAATTAGCAGAATGTCATAGTGCTTATTACACAGGGGTGTTACATTTTCTTTTGGATTTTGTTTTTTTTATCAAATATCTAATATCTATATTGACCTAAAGCATTATAGCTCAATTTTGAAGGTGTTTTGGTTTAGAGAGCGATGACACAAATGGAAAGAGAATTAAATAACGCTGGGAATGTAAACACCAAGATAGTAACCAATACCCATCTAGAGTTTGATACTCTTACAAATGGTAAAAGAATTAAATAACGCTGGGATTTTAAACACCAAGATAGTAACCAATACCCATCTAGTGTTTGATACTCTCGTGGCGATCCCGCGGTGAGGCCACCATACCACCAATGGATCGGAGACCTCCTCTACGGTATGATATTGGATTAGTCTACATAGGGTTTAGCCCCAGCTCTTGGGGGGAGCGACGACGTGTTCTTCTAGTTTTCTTAATCTATGGACATAATAAAAGACAAGTGAGATCAGGAAAACTGAGACATAAATAATTCTTTTTTTTTCAGGAAGAGACATAGACAATTCTTGGAGGATTTGTCAGACCCGTATATAATAAGGCATGTTAACGATGAAATCATCACGTTTTGTTGTACATCTTCCAGCTCATCATCTAGTTATATCTCCTTGTTTGCCATGTCTTGTCATCCAATAAAAGTCAAGAAAAGTCGTCATCTCCAGGTATACACATAGCTTCTTTTTTTTTTACATGAGGTATATATATACATATATTACCTCTGTCCCAAAATGCTTGTCTTAGATTTTTATAGATACGTATATATCTAACACTAAAACGTGTCTAGATACATTTGTATTTAGACAAATCTAAGACAAGTAATTCGGGACGGATGGAGTAGGTATTTTTTACATGAGGTATACACATAGCTTCTCTATAATGCTCTAGACCACGTACCTGTGTATCCACCCCATTTCGCCAGTATTCCCTCTGTGATCTATATAAAAGATCTTATATATCTTTATAGAGGGAGTAATATGATTACAACACCTTGGATTTCCATTTTACTACTAGCTTGTTATAAGATCTCCCTATACGACTACACGCATATATTAGCAGCTAGGCCCATTGACTTGTGGACTAATGCGTGTTGTAAAAAGTTTGAGCGAAATATGCCTCTATGGGAGTAACTTTTATCTAGTCACAATGTACACGCGCAGACAGTGCAGTGTCGCAAGTGTATTTTCCCTGGATTCTGCACGTCCACTCTGAAAACAAAGCACAGAAGACACTGGTTGGGCCTCGTTGTCAAAGAGCTTCATTTGGGCAGCGCGGCTCTCTTTGAGGTCGTCATCCTGTTCAGTTTTGGGCCGAAATGACGACGCGCCTCTGGCCCATTTCAGAGCTTCTCATGCTTCTGTGATTGCTCTGGCCCTATTGATCACAGGGACAAAACAATTTCAACTAGGAAGAAAGCTCCCATTTTCTACAGTATGCTTCTGAAGAAGCAACGGCGAATCATTTATTGATGTATGTTTGTTTGTTCTCACAAAATTCAGTCTTCCCCACAAAAATAATAATCAGTCTAACTAGATTTTGAGTTGCGCTGCATGGATGGGCTAGTTATATTCGAGGCAAAATAATTACAAATATGTTCATGGATTTTTTTAAAGAAAAGAAAAAACGAACAGGAAAAGAAATAAAAAATGGAAGAAAAAACAAAAAAACGCGCCTGGAACATTCTAGAAACTTTAGAAAACCGGATGGAAGAATTGTGCCAAATAGGATATTCCACTGATTACAGAGACAAAAGCAATTTCAACTAGGTAGAAAACTTCCAGTTTTGCACAGGAAACAAAACCAGGTCAACTAAACTAAACCAGCACAAAAATAAGCCACACGGGACTGACTGACCGGGCTCTGAAGAAACCAAAGGAGTCAAGCATGGAGTTGCGGCTCTAGTCATCCTCCGCGACGACGCGTATCGTCTCCAACCAGTTTCTTTGCCAGAAACGAGAGGTGCCTTGCTTCTCCGGTCAAGCTCATCTAGAAAAATCTCCAGAAATTTCTGTGGCCAGAATTTGATAGGGTAGAGCACACACAATTGAATAAAAAGATCGAACGAAAGATAGGCACAAAGATAAGTACATATATACAACTTCTTATGTAACAAATAATTAATGTGGTTTGGACAAGTTGGCTTGTCCTTGTCACCTGTTTGGACGTTTAGAAAATTATCTGTTCGTGACGGTAGAAGTTGCAAAAAGAACCCAAATGAAGGGGTCAAGAGAAATGCCTCTACAGTTCAGTTGTTACTGTATGGGTGCTGTAGCCTCTAATATCAACCGTCCATGCTAATCCAATGGATCTCCTTACTTCCACTCAACTCTGTTATTAAATTGCAAAAACACCACCCCGTATTAGAGACGCGCGCCGGCGGTCATAAGCTCCCCGCGCCGACCAGTTCGGTCGGCACGCACGGCGCCGGCACCGTCGTATGTCCAGAGCTTGTGAACCTGCAAACAAGGCATCGCGCGGCTACCGAAAACAGGACACCGTCACTAGACCTGCATCATTTGTTAGATCAATGCTAAGTAATTCATGCATCCAGACACGTATTCATCCTCCACTAGTTAACCAGCTAGCTTTCTTCTCCGTGGTAGCTCCAGACAACAATCGTAGGGCTACAAGAACTCACCATTTCTCAAAATATGATGGTCTCTTTGAGGAACTTATGCTCCGGTCATGCAGGCCATTTAGAAGCCGGGCGAACTCCCGGCCTCGGCCGCGGCGGCGCTGTCGCCGTGCATTTCAGTTTCACACGCACGCTGACAGCTAAGCTGGCCGGCGCGAGCAGCCGGTGGACCGCCGTCCATCGTTACAATTTTTGTTTTTGATTAATATAATAACATAATTAAGGCAGATGTTAAAGAGCCTTTGGATAGAAACCGACGGTAGATTTTGAGAGCAACAGTTATTACTGTAGAGGAGCCGAACCCGCAGTGCAGGGCACAACCTTATGTTCTTTCTGCCTATTATGTGTAGGTCAAAATTGCAAGGTGGTCAGTTGTTGGGGGCATGCCATTTTCTACAATATGCTTCTGAAGAAGCAACGGCAAATCATTGATTGATGTATGTTTGTTTCTTGTTACAAGATTCAGTCTTCCCTGCCAAAAAAAAAAAAAGTCTAACTGGATCAGGATCAGGCTACGCTAGCTGCATGGATGGACTGGTTATATTCAAGACAAAATTCAGTATAACCGAGCCAAAGACTCTCTTGCACGCATAGAGTAAAACTGGATTTAGTCGAGTTTTGATTGTGATGATGCTCCAGAGTCGAACAATTTGATAAGACCATTCTAACAAACACACGTTAAGAAAAACAAAAGGCAGTTTTGAGGGTCCGAAAGCTCAGCTGGGTGGGACTTTTTCAGCCTAAAACCGATCTAGAATCTCAATTTTCCCAGCCCACTCGAACCCACTAAGATCACTTGCATATGGATCAGCTTGCTGCCCTGCCATGCAACGTAGTCCTTTTTTTTTCAAGACGCAACGAAACTGAGATAGAATCAACTGTACCAAAAGTTCATGAAATTAAAAAGTGCTCATGAATTTGAAAAATCTTACACAAAATTTTAATAAGTTCACAATTTTTTTTTTAAATCACAATTTTGAAAACCCCCTGCAAATTACAAATATGTTCTTGGATTTTAAAATAAAAAGAAAAGAAAGAAAAAATGAACAGGAAAAAGAAAAAGAAAGACCGGAATAAAAAACCAAAAAAACGTGCCTGAAACATTCTAGAAACTTCACAAAACCGGATGGAAGAATCGCTCCAAATAGGATATTCCACTGATCACAGGAACAAAACCAGGTCAACTAAACTAAATCAGCACAAAAATAAGCCACACGGGGACTGACTGACTGACTGACCGGGCTCTGAAGAAACCAAAGGAGTCAGGCATGGAGTCGCGGCTCTCGTCATCGTTCACCACGCCGTTCCCACAACTTTCTTTCCCAAAGAACGAGTGGCGCCCTGCGTCTCCAGTCAAGCTCATCTAGAAAAATCCCAAGAAATTCCGTGGTCAGAATTTGCTAGAGTAGAGCACACATAATTGAATCAAAAAAATCCAACGAAGGACGAGCAGACAGATAATTAGATAAGTGCAATTTCTTATGTGACAATAATTAATGTGGCTTGGACAAGTTGGCTTCTCCTTGCCACGCGTTTGGACGTTTAGAAAAATATCACTGCACACAACCACTCAAGTCCCATTCAACAGTCTTAGTCATCCCTGGAGAATTATCACCATTTTGCCAAGAGTCTGTGCAAGACTTGGCAAGAGGCCAGCCTAGTTAAATTAGCCCAGTGACCGCCCAGCAGCTTTACCTCATCAATCCTTCCTTGCCCATGGAGGTTGCCATGTCCGCAGTTGCAGGCGAACTTGTCAGCCGGTTCATCTCCTTGCTGATGAGCAAGTACCACTCCTCCATCCATGCACAATCGAAGGAGCAGAATCTGGCGAAGCGGTTGCGGCATCTCCTGATGCGAGTTGGCACCGTCGTCGAGGAGGCGGATGGGCGGTACATAACCAACTCCGGGATGCTGGCCCAGCTCAAGATGCTCTCCGAGGCCATGTACGGAGGGTACCGCGTGCTGGACACCTTGATGTACCGCGCCCTCCGAAACAGCGCGGGCTTCGACGAGGTTAGCAGCAACGACTCATTCAACAACCACTTGTATTTAATCAAGCGTCCTCGGAGGATGGCCGACAGGGCCAGGTGCCTCGAGTCGGACGGTGCCTTGGAAAGCTTAGAAGCTGCTGCTGCTAACATGACAGAATTTGTTATGCTTTTGGGTGGTTGCGAGCGCATGTCGCGTAGGCCTTATGACACTTACCTTTACACCGACAACTTCATGTTCAGCCGACATGCTGAGAAGCAAATGCTCTTGAGCTTCCTGTTGCAGCACAACGACCCTCCTGGTGGTGATCAGGCAACGGCCGTTCTTCCGATCATAGGGGGCGCCAAAGTTGGGAAAAAAACTTTAGTTGCTCATGCCTGTGGCGATGAAAGAGTTCGCGCATGCTTTTCTTCTGCTTTGCACTTGAATGGTGACAGCCTTTTGAGGCATGGAAGGACCAAGTTTGGGGTGAAGATGTTGGTAGTTATTGAGTTTGCTTCTGATGTAGGTGATGATGACTGGAAAAAGTTTCACTCACTGGTCACAAGAATGGGCAGAGGAAGCAAGATCATCATTGTAAGTAGACTTCAAAGATTAGCCCGATTTGGATCGGTGAAACCGATTTTCCTAAGTGCTATGTCTTACGACGAGTTGAGATACCTTTTCAAAGCACTATCCTTCGGGAGCGAGGACCCCGCAGAACATCCACAGCTAGTACAAATAGCGGATGAATTTGCCAAGAGGTTCCACGGTACAGAAGGTTCACTTGTCGCCACAAATGCGTATGCAGATGTGCTGAGAAGGAATCTCGATGTTAAGTTTTGGCGTTGCATATTGGACAAGGGGACGAGAATGGTTAAAAGAAACCTCGCCATTTACGGCATGCACCCGAACACGCTTATGTACCATGGTCACCCAGTGGACATAACGGATTTTGCTCTGCATCCACTTAGCATGACACCTTATAGTGCTAGTTTTTCGGTCAAGAAGGAATCACCAAGTGTGACATTTGGGGATCTTATAACAGATCCTAGTGTTAGACCGAAAGGAGACTTCACTCTAATCGTATGGGAATCAAGGATACCCCCTCATAAATCATTTCCTAAGTCTGTAACAAGTTGTGCTCAGGATGCACATCAAGGTAGCGCCTTCCCAGGGAGGAAGCGACAAGGAGTGCCAATCTAATTTCCTTTATGTAAACTTTTGTAATGTAACTCTTGTACTTTTAGATACATGACAGACGGATGTGTTATAGACCATTCAACTAATGTGTTAGAGATTTCAATGCTGTATGTTCTACCATCCAACAATTCCCCTGCCCTTGGGCAGGGGAGGAAGGGCGGCCGCTCTGGGTCCTGACCCATCATGTGCAGGCATAGTGTATATACCATTGCAATGGTTTATGTCCTGCCAAACTAGCAAAAATAAGCAGCCCACCAAGGGTCGAACAGCATAGAGGCCATCTTGCCAGGGAGGAAGGAAGGAAGGGAGCACAAAAATGCCTTGCCAGGGATGAAGAGACGAGGAGTGACAGTCTAATTGTTTTTCAGAGCTTGCATAATGTAACCCTCGTTGTACTTTCTGATACATAAAAACAGATGTGTTCGTGTGGCCATGGACAAACCATTTTAAAGAGTGATTAACTAAATGTTCTGAAGATTTTAATAGAAAATAAAACTGTACTATCAGATCAAATGAATCCTGATCATTCACTTTCTAGATAACAAACATCATCTCACTCCATTGAATGAATCCTGATCCATATAGGAAGGTGAGAAAACTTAACTAAAATAAGAAAATAATAATATTTGTTGAAGTGCTGTTTATTTTAAGGACTCTGAAACTTCTGAACATTCAGAACACACTTTAAATTTGAAGCTGGCCAAAACAGGAGAAAAGCATCATTGGCTTCGCCGCCTTCACTCAAGGTTCACAGACGGTTCAGGATTGACCAAGTATATCCAATGGCATGATTATACTCGTCATTTATCATTTCATTGGTGTCTCTAGTTTACTGTTTATGCCGCAAATCTTAACTGAACCAGCTAATCTTCGGCAGGGAATTCACTTTGGGCTACTCGGTCCTCCTTGAGGCCTTACTGTTCAATTTTAGACTGTCTCGTGACTCGGTAATTGTTCTGACTGTACATCAGGTAAAGCCTGGAATTTAAGGGTGTGTTTGGTTAAAAAACGAAGTGGAATGGAATGTCATGGTTCCATTTCATGGGAATGGGCTGGTTCCATTTCTGTGTTTGTTATGGGTATTAGATGGAATGGAATGGTTATGTTCTGGTGTTTGGTTTGAGAGTTGGAATGGAATGATTTTCAGCAACAGTATGAATAATTGTAACTCTTTGTATTTTCAGCAGCAGAGTATTCAAATTCTGAGAAAACATTTGAATTTTATTTGGAACACGAACAATTTATAAATACATTCAAGCATATGTCAAACATAAATTCTGAGGTACGAGCGAGTTCTGGATCTAGAGGAATATGCCATTCCAGGGAATGAGTGGGTTCCGATTCCTCGACCCAACCAAACACGAGAATGACCTCTAGGGAGGGGACGGACACGTTACGTTCCATCCGATGACACAAACCAAACACACCCTAAGAGCGCACAAGGTGCAACAATTTCCCAAATTAAACTGAATTAGTACGAAATGAGCAACACAGAGATTGATTAGGTTATAACGAAACCAAAGGAGCAAATGTAGAAACAAACTATTACATGAGCTCAGAAAGATTAGTAAGGTATAGAGTTGTGATTCTCATCACTTACCAGGATAAAAGGGCACATATCATTTCCTTGTCAATGAACTGCGCTGCTTCTCTCCACCAGATAATTTCCATGGTCAAACTTTGCAATAGTAGACGGCAGATTGAATATTTCAAATACTGGTCGGACAATTCTTTTTCATGCTGGTTGGAAAGTTGACTGATCCTGGACACGTCTTTGGACCTTTAAATTGGCATCCACCCACCAACTTGTCCGGAGAATCTTTGTTTTAACAAGTATCCGCGTCTCACTCACCCACACATTGCAGTCAATGTTCCTTGGAGACTTCTAAATTTCGCCAAGTCTCTGCAAGACTTGGCAGAGACCGGCGTGCTTTATTTGTACAGAGAGACCTGACCAAGAGCTCCCCCCATCAATCATGGCCAAGGAGGTTGCCATATCTGCAGTTGCAGGTGAACTTGTGAGCCGGTTCATCTCCTTTCTGATGAACAAATACCACTCAAGCCATTCACGCTCGGAGGAGAAGCTGATGGAGAGGTTGCAGCACCTCCTGACGAGAGTCAACACCGTCGTCGAGGAGGCGGATGCGAGCTACATAGCCAACTGCGGGATGCTGATGCAGCTAAAGATGCTCTCCGAGGCTATGTACAGAGGACACCGCGTGTTGGACACCCTGAGGTACCAAACTCTCCCAGACAGTGCAGGCTTCGACAAGGTTAGCATCAACGACTCGTCTAGCTGCAGATTGCATTTAGCCATTCCTTTCAAGCGTCCTCGAACAACAACTGAGAAGGATGACAAGGCAATGCGCCTTGAGTCACATGGTGCCTTGGAAAGCTTAGAAGTCGCCGTTGCTAACATGGTAGAATTTGTTGTGCTTCTGGGTGGATGCGAGCGAATGTCTCGTAGGCCATATGACATTTATCTTTATACCGACAACTTCATGTTCAGCCGGCATGCTGAAAAGCAAAAGCTTTTGAGCTTCTTGTTGCAACACAACCCTCATGGTGATGCACCAGCCATTCTTCCGATCATAGGTGGTGTCAAGGTTGGGAAGAAAACTTTGGTTGCTCATGTGTGTGGCGACGAAAGGGTTCGCTCGCGCTTCTCTTCTGTTTTGCACCTGAATGGAGACAACCTCTTGAGAATACTTGACCACGGAAGGACCACGTTCGGGATGACGATGTTGGTAGTTATTGAGTTTGATTCTGATGCATGTGATGACGACTAGAATTTTTTTCACTCATTTGCCATAACAATGTGCAGAGGAAGCAAGATCATCATCGTAAGTAGGATTCAAAAATTGGCCCGATTTGGATCGGTGAAACTGATTCTCCTAAGTTTTCTATCTTATGACGAGTTAAGGTACCTTATTAAGACAATGGCATTCGGGAGCGTAGATCCGGCAGAACATCCACGGCTAGTACAAATAGCATATGAAGTTACCAAGGAGTTGCACAAGCAGCGTTCACTTGTCGGAACAAATATGTTTGCATATGCATTGAGAATGAATCTCAGTGTTCAGTTTTGGCGTTGCATATTGGAGAAGGGGACAAGATACGTTAAAAGAAACCTTTCCCTACATGGTGTGCACCCAAGCATTCTTTTAGAACAAGGTCATCCAGCGGACATAACAGACCTTGCTTTGCATCCACTTAGCATGACACGTTATACAATTAATGTTCCAATCAAGGAGGAATTACCAAATGTGACATTTGGAGGACGTCTAGCAGATTCAAGTGTTAGACCAGAAGGAGACTTTATTATAACTTCATGGGAATCAAGGATACCGCCTCATAAATCATTTGCTTATTTTGTTACAAGTCATGATCAGGATACACGTGAAGGCAGTGCCTTGCCAGGGAGGAAGCGACGGGGTGTGCCAATGTAATTTTGTTTGGGAACTCGTGTAAATGTAACTCTTGTTGTATTTTTTAATACATGATAAACAGATGTGTTCCTGTATACTATTGAACAAAATCTATCAGAGATCTCGATTAACAAGTGAAATTTGTATTACGTTTTTTTTCCGGAGTAGGGGGATTTCACACCTTAATAAATTTCAGAATAAATGGCTGATCCCAAGTGTCAGCTTAGACAAGGGAAAAATAGGGGGAAAACTTGTACTATGTTTTGCTGATACCAATACGTATGAGCTTGCAGGCGTTGCCCTCCTCTGGCGGTACGGGGGGAAATCCTAGCCGCGCCGCCAGACCTCCTCTCCCCGTTCTCCCTCGCTGCGCTGTCACCGGAGGGGGCGCCGGCGAAGCCGCGCCTGCCCTGGGAAGGTGGCAGCAAGTCATTTTTTTCATTCGATTCGCCTCTGCCCCGGTGTGGATCTCACGGTGAAGATGGCCCGGTGGTGCGCGGCGGTCCGGCGGCCGACGCTGCTTGCGGGCGGCCTCCCTCTCGTTGCAGGGCTGCCCATGGCGACGCTGAGTTGTGGCCACAACGGTGGCTTGTGGGGGGCCGGATCCGGGGACTTTCCCGGTCTTGGCTGTGTCCTACCGCCCAAATCCGTGGGTGCGCAGTGGCCGGACAGGCTTGACCCCGGCGTCAGCTAGCCAAATCGCGTTGGTGGGGGACATTGACGGTTTGCGTGGCATCCGGTCTGCGGCTCTGCCCGCACCACTTTGGCGCCGCGGCAGCGGTCCCGGACATGGCGGCGGCGGCCTCCTCCCTACGCATGAGTCCTCTTTGATCTACCCATCGACAAGTTCTGGACTTCTGCTTAAGGAAAACAAGGACTGGCGTATATGCTCTTTGCACACCTTGATTGGATAAGGACCGGTCGTGTGCCCCCGCAACGTCAGCATAACCAGCTTCATTGGGGTATCGCGAAGCTCTGTTTTTGTCGACACCTTGGGACATGTCTACACCAAGATTTTCAAGGCATCAACACATGCGGAGAATGCCATGTCGTGATTGGATGACCTGCAAGTGGCGAAGGAGGAGTCTTGGATGCGATGAAGACTTTGCTTCACAGGCAATTGTTTTGACTTGTCTTGCGGGAGATGTTCCCGTCCAGACCGGGCATGAGTTCCTGTGAGCCTGGTGGTACATGAAGTAGTACCCACCACAAGTGGGGGCAACAGTATTGGAGGACTTCTTGGTTGGTGGTGCTCCTTTGAGTACCGAGTTGTGACTTCCAAGGTGAAAACCCAAGGTCTGGCTTTTATTGGTTGTGCCTGACAATAGCCTTGTTGAAGGCATTGTTTTTGGGAACGCGGTCTTTCTCTAGGATGAAAACCTACGATCTTTGATCAGGCAACAACAATGCTTGTGCATTGTTTCCTTCATAAAGGCGTTGCTTTTGGGGAACCTTCTTTATAGTCTAGGTGCTGTCTTTGATGGTGGTTAAAGGGCTACTGCGGGTGATTGATCACCGTGGCAGGGGACATGAATTTTTGGGACATGGTTCCACATGCACCCGTTATGAATAGTAAATTCAAAAACAATACTAGAAAAACACAAAAAAAATCTGAATCTTTTTTGTAGTATACATGGTCAACCATTCATACTCAAGTATGAAGTTTCACAAAGAAATGACACCAATGGCATTCTGGGCAAAAAAGACAAAATATGTGCTATATCCGAAAATAGTATTTGAAGGAATAGTAAGGTCGGATTGTATTATCTTCACTATAGAATACCCTGCTGTCATTCCTTCAAGAAATTTTATACGCAAGAAGAATGGTCGACCAAATTTGATATCCCAAAATTTTAGAATTTTTCCTAATTTTATTGAATTTACTATTCACGTGGGTGCGTGTGCAACCATGTTCACATGTGTATTTTCGCCGTGGCAGGGTCTTATTTTCCTTTTTTCCTCTTTTATTTAATTTTTTGGCTGTGTGCATCCTGGATGTTTTTAGATATCTTATTGGTGTAGAGGCTAGGTGTAATTGGTATCTACTGAACCAACACGTGGTTGGATGGTTAGAGGGACCAGTGGCGGACCCAGAAAAACGGCAGGCCCCAGGCAAGCTTCGAAGCACTGTAGCTATAGTACTGTACTGTAGCTACAGTCAACGAAGGGAAACGCCCCCACGCCCCAGGCAGCCGCCCGGGCTGCCTGGGGCCTAAATCCGCCTCTGAGAGGGACAGTGGTATCCCCAGCCCACCAGGGTTCAAGTCCTGGTGCTCGCATTATTTCTGAATTTATTTCAGGATTTCCGGCGATGCACTTTCAGTGGGAGGAGACGTTCCCGTCGACGACGAGGCGCCTACGGTGACATCGTAAATTTCAAGATGACATGCCGGCTCAGTCTCTCGGAGGTGCTCATAGGGGTAGGGTGTGCGTGTGTGCGTTCATAGGGGTGAGTGTATGCGCGTATGTATGAGCGCTTGTGTCTGTACTGATGTTAAAAAAAAATTGGTATCTGCTTGATATTAATATACATTCTCTTTTTAAAAAATAAAAAAACATATGAGATTGCAATCGAGCAAACAACAATACTATGTGTGTGTAAACTCCATGGTTCCATTCCATCTAATCAAGCAACGGCAACCCTACATATAAAAGAGGATCACCTTACGTGAGCTCTGATTTGTGTCGTGTTGTGCTGGGGATGCGGACGCCACAAAAATGAGACCAGGTCAGACTAAAGTCTGTTAGGCGCTGGGTAAAATCAGAGCATCACACAAAATCAGTAATATTTTTGCAAAATTTAGGAAATCGAAACAGGTCTGAACTGAAATTACCAACGAATCGATTTCGATGAACTCAGGGAGCACCCACCATGGGGTCGCACTGCATCTAGCATGCCCTCGGTGAGGTTCCCACGCCAGCCTTTGAGGTGTTCCCAGTTGGTCTAGCCAGGCGCCTCCATCCCGGCACTTTGAAGTCACGTAGGAATCCAACGAAAGATAAATACAAAGAAAGATGATTAATTATACATTTTACTATGGAAAAATAATCAATTTGGACCCACCATGACTAGTACAAATTTTCTCTCAACCTTGCAAATTTGGCTTGTCCTCTATCACATGTTTAGATTTTTTGACAAGTATCCATGTATCCTCCACCACTTGTTGCAGTGAATGGTCATCCTTGGAGGAGACTTCTAATTTCGCCAAATCTTTGCAAGACTTGGCAGAGACCGGCGTGGTTTATTTGTCCAGAGAGACCAACTAGCAGCTCTCATCATCAATCCTGCCCATGGAGGTTGCCATATCTGCAGTTGCAGGTGAACTTGTGAGCCAGTTCATCTCCTTCCTGATGAACAAGTACCACTCAGGCCGTCAATGCTCAGAGGAGAAGCTGGTGGAGAGACTGCAGCACCTCCTGATGAGAGTCGGCACCATTGTCGAGGAGGCAGATGCACGGTACATCGTCAACTGCGGGATGATTACGCAGCAAAAGATGCTCTCTGAGGCCACGTACAGAGGACACCGCGTGCCACACCTTGAGGTACAAACCCCTCCAAGAGAGTGCAGGCTTCAACGAGGTTAGCATCAACGACTCATCTAGCAGCAGCTTGTATTTAGCAATTCCTTTCAAGCGTTCTCGAACAGCAACCGAGAAGGACGACAAGGCAATGCGCCTCGAGTCACATGATGCCTTGGAAAGCTTAGAAGTTGCCGTTGCTAACATGGCAGAATTTGTTGTGCTTCTGTGTGACGACCCCGGCTTAATCGTGCACTAATCATACACGCAAATGCGCACGATCAAGCCTAAGGACTCACTTGAAGATATCACAACACAACTCTAAATCATAAATAAAGTCATACAAGCTTAATATTACAAGCCAGGGCCTCGAGGGCTCGAATACATAGCTCGATGGCATACAAGCGTCAGCGGAAGCATTAGATATCTGAGTACAGATATATTACAGAGAGAGAAAGAGATAAGCCTTCACAGAGGCGGGGTAAAATAAAATACTACGATCGAAAGGCGTAGGCCTCCTGCCCTGGACCCTCTGATCCTACTCATGGTCGTCAGTCGGCTCCTCGTAGTAGTAGTACTCGCCAGGCGGGTAGTAGTACTGGTCGTCGGCTGGGGCGTCTGGCTCAGGGGCTCCGTCGTCTGGTGGCATCAAATGGAATATGGGGGAAAAAGAAAATAAAGCAAACGTGAGTACTCATCCGAAGTACTCAGCAAGCAAGGATCTGCACTACATATGCATCATTTTCAAAGGAATGGCTGTATATATGTGGACTGCGCTGCAGAAATGCCAGAATAGAGGGGGAAGCCTAGTCCTATCGAAGACTAGCATCTTCAACAATCTTCGACAGTCTTGCAGCATCAGGAGAGAGCAGATGAACATAATGTATAGTAGTATTAGTAGTATCATCAACCTCGACCTGAGATCCTTTCTCGACTCCCTGCGAGAAAGCAATCCCAGAGCCGTACTATCCAGTTCTCATCATATGTTCTAGTTGTACCGATCGGGATACAACTCCGAGTGTCCGTTACCATAGGACAGGCTATCGATAGAAGTTTCTTCCCTGCAGGGGTGCACCAACTTACCCACCACGCTCGCTTAACTCCGGCCGGACACACTTTTCTGGGTCATGCCCGACCTCGGCCAAGCAACACGCCGCAACCCGACCAAATACCTAACAGAGAGGTCAGCACGCCGGACTAAACCTATGCCCCCAGGGGTCTTGGGCCATCGCCCCGGGAACTCCTGCGCGTTGCGTGGGCGGCCGGAAGCAGACCTAGCAACCCCTTAATACAAGCGCGGTTGCGTAACCAGTCCAATCCAGCGCGCGCCGCTCAGTCGCTGACGTCCATTAAGCTCCGGCTGAAGTATACGACGCAGAACGCCCATACTATGCCCACGTGATGGTTAGTGCTATCGGGCCAGAGGCCCCTCGGATCAAATATCCAAACCGTAGTGGATTAGGAGCGCGCGGAAACGAGCAGAGACTCACGATCGATGTGACCCCGTCGCCCCGTCTCGAGGACTTGCGGCAAGGGCTAAGAATGCCCGGCCACGCCTCGTAGTTATCTCGCGGACACCATCCAGGTCAACCCGACTCCACATCACTTCGCACTAAGCTCGCGCGGGTACCCCTCAGGGCCGACCCGTCTTTAGTATCATGGTTTAGTGCAAGTCCACTCATCAACAGTAACTGTGTGTCTGACACCGAAGGGAACCCTGAGGAATCACCCTCGATGGAATTCCCGCTCGATGTTATCATCAAGGTGAACGGAGGAGGAATCACCCTCGAGGTCCACACTCGAGGAGTTGCGCGACGATGTCGTTATCGGGGGTGGTGTAGGAGGAATCACCCTCGCTTACCATGACCGATTAACTAACCTACAAGGTTATCATCAGAAGTGCTGACGAGGTATCACCCTCGGCACTCGACGGTAACCCAGCAGTGTCGGCAACTAAGGGGAAGTGATGTGCGGTGCCAGGGTCTGGTCTTCAATCCCGATGATCGGGTCTTCTGATATCCAGCAGGGCAGTCGGGATCAAGTGGAGGTCTCTGTCGTGTCTCTACCCAGCCTATACTAAGCAGTCTAGGATAACCAGTAAGGTAGCAAGGCATGTTACAATAAACAGGCTATGCAACAGATATAGGAAAGCAGTAGCAGTAGCAGTTCTAATGCAAGCATAAGAGAGAAGAGAATAGGCGATATAGACATGCTCATAATGGGGGTGCTTGCCTGTTTGCTCGGGGGGAAGGGCAAGGTCTTCAGTGGTATCGTCAGGGACGTAGTCGTACTCCTGTGCGGCGTCTGCCTCGAGAGCTACGTCAACGTCGGGGTCTACCGAGAGAGAAGAGGGGGAAGAAACAGGTAAACATAATGCAAACAAATGCAATACGGTGCGTGTGATGCTATGATGCAGTGCAGGGTTGCCTAATTATGCATCTAAGTCATTTTAGTTATTTTTAGAATTGTTCTGGGATTTAATATCCGATGTGTGTGCACTATTCATCTGCCGGATTCGGGTCCGGAGTTACGAGTTCTTCTACGTAGGGGGTTCCGATGGAGAAACAGACGGCACAATCAAACTCGGCTCGTCGTTCTGAGCAACTTTCATGTTTTAACTTTTTCGATCCGAGCTACGGTTTAAAAGTTATTAATTTTTAAAGTTTATTTGAATTTCTGGAATTATTTTATTTATCAGAAAATGAATTATGACGTCAGCATTGCGTCATAGTGATGTCAGCAGGTCAACTGCGGTTGACCAGGGTCAAACCTGACATGTGGGTCCAGTGGGACCCACATGTCAGTCTCTATTTAGACTAACAGTGTATTAGATTAATTAACAGGGTTAATTAGGGTGTGGGCCCCATCTGTCAGTGAGACAAAAGACTAACTAATTTGTTTTTATTTAATTAAACACTTATTAGGTTAATTAGCCGTGGGGGCCCCACATGTCAGTGGCTCTGGGTCGGCCACGTCAGCGCGTTGACTGGTTTGACCAGTCAACGGGGCCAGTGGGGGCCACGGGCAGCGTCACTGGGGGGCCCCAGGCCTGCCAGCAAGGCGGCGGATGGCGGCTCGACGCCGGCAACCTCCAGATGCGACGGAGGGGCGCGGCCGGCGTCGGAAATCCGCTACAATGCACCAAAACGCATGGGGCTGGCCGCGTTCGATCGAGGGGAATCGTGCGCATCCAACGCCGACGGTCTCGCAAGCTGAAGTGGACTATAGCGCCGGCGGCGAGGACCGGAGCGGCGCCGGAGCTCGGGCGTCATGCAACACGGCTTTACAGCGCGCGGCAGCTCGAGCTAAAGGCACGGTGGCGATCTACACATGCGTGCGAACTTGACGGACAGGCTCGCGCGTGCATTTGGTCACCGGAATGTGGCCGGCGATGAGATCAAGCGGCGGCGGTTTCGGGCTCACGTAGATCGGCGGCTACAGGCGAGCTACGCGGCGCGGGGACAGGAATGGGGAAGGGGAGAAGCTCACCGAGTGGCAACGAAATGCCGGCGACAGTTTAGGAGCAGCAGCGGGTGTTGAGGTCGCCGGAATCGCGCCGGAGATGCAGAAAAAAGGGGGAAGTGCGTAGCGGTCGGTGCAGTGCTCCCCGGCCCCAGTCAGCGGGCGTAGGAGACGTAGTCGAGCTCGGCACGCGTCCGAGACATGGTGGCGGCTCGCGGGGACGCCGGAGTGCGCGAGGTCGACGGAGTTGGGGCGGCGGTTGCGCTCGGATACGGAGTCGGAGAGGGAGTGAGAAGCGAGCGAGCGAGGGAGGAGATGGGAGAATGACGAGGAGGAACCAGGGGGGAGGCACTGGCCTCGGCCTTATCCTCCCCGCCTCCTGTTTTGTCGGTGGCGCCGCGGTGTCGCGTGCCCACCGGCGCGCGCGTGCTCGTCCACAGAGAGGATGACACGGCGAGGGAGAGAGAAGGGGATGGGCCAGCTGGGCTGGGCCAGTGCACTGTGCACTTGGTCCAGTCCAGTTTTAGCCTTTTTCCTTTATTTCTTTTCCTTTTCTCTTTTCTTTTCTGTTGCAAAACTAATTAGGCCACTTTAGCATTTCTGTAAAATATGGAACTTGGTCCAAATATTACAGTGCCATTTTAGCTCTCACCAAAAAGTGGTTTGGACAAATTTGGAATTCATTTGAAGCTGAAAAGAATTTAAATGAACTTGAATATTCTGTTTTGGTGTTGTTTCATCTTGTTAGAGTCACTTTTCTAACTCCAACTTCAATGATGATGATTTTACAAATGTTCCTGGATTATTTGCCATTTAATGAACATTTTCCCGACAGTGTTTGATCAACTTTATAATTCACTTTTGAATTTGAGTTGATTTTCAGATGTGGATTTGAATTGGATCATTAACCCATATGACTTGGCACTGCAAATGATCATGACTTGGCAATTTTAACAGAGTGTCACAGAGTTTATTACAAGGGGGTGTTACAAGTTCTCCTCTTCTAAAAGAAATTCTCGTCCCGAGAATTTAGGAGGTAGAAGGAAAGAGTCCGGGATATTCTTCCCGAAGATGATCCTCGCGTTCCCAAGTGGCTTCATCTTCAGTGTGATTCGACCACTGCACTTTCAGGAACTTGGTCGTCTTCTGACGAGTTCGACGTTCAGTTTCGTCAAGGATGCGAATTGGATGCTCCTTATAGGAAAGATCATCTTGTAGCTCGAGCATCTCATGATCCACTGCACGGTGCGGGGATTCCTTGAAGCACTTACGAAGTTGCGACACGTGGAAGACATCATGAATATGGGAGAATTGCGGTGGCAACTCTAATTTATATGCCACCTGTCCACGTCTAGCCACGATGCGGAAAGGACCAATATAGCGAGGAGCTAGCTTGCCCTTGATTCCGAAACGACGGGTGCCCTTCCTTGGAGTGACACGAAGATAGGCTTGATCACCAGGTTGATAGATCACACCCCATCGCTTACGATCATAATTACTCTTCTGACGGTCTTGAGCTGCTTTGAGATTCTCCCGGACAATTCGGACTTGTTCTTCGGCATGCTGAATAATGTCCGGTCCAACAAGAGGTCGTTCCCTAGTTTCTGACCAATTCAGAGGGGTTCGACATTTACGACCATAAAGAACCTCAAAGGGGGCCATTTTCAAGCTGGCTTGATAGCTGTTGTTATAGGAGAACTCGGCATACGGAAGAGATTCCTCCCATTTCTTACCGAAAGATATAACACAGGCTCGAAGCATGTCTTCAAGCACTTGATTAACGCGCTCAACTTGGCCTTGGGATTGGGGATGATAAGCTGAACTCCAGGTAATATGAGTTCCCATTGCTTTCTGGAAACTTTCCCAGAAATGGCCAGTGAAAATGCTGCCACGGTCTGAACTGATTTCCTTGGGAATACCATGGAGTGAAACAATTCTGGAGATATATAGCTCTGCTAACTGACTAGCAGTAATAGTCTCCTTAACTGGCAGAAAGTGTGCAACCTTGGAAAGTTGGTCAACGACGACAAGAATAGCATCGTGACCCTTCTGAGACTTGGGAAGACCAGTGATGAAGTCCATTTGCACTTTATCCCACTTCCATAGAGGAATAGGGAGCGGTTGCAGAATTCCAGCAGGTTTTTTATGTTCTGCCTTCACGCGACGACAAACGTCACACTCGGCAACATAACGAGCAATATCTTGCTTCATTCTAGACCACCAGTACCTTTGACGAAGATCTCGATACATCTTGGTACTACCCGGATGGATAGATAGCGGTGTATCATGGGCCTCCTTCATGACTTTGTCAGTCATCAGCTCGAAGCGAGGTACTACAATGCGGTTTCGGAAGTACAATGTTCCATCTTCAGCAATCGAGAAATCCCTGTACTTTTGAAGGTGAAGCTCTTTCTTCATTAGACCAATTTCAGCATCTTTGGCTTGCGCAATCTTGACAGCTTTCTCAAGATCTGGCTGTATCACAAGATTATTAAGAGAACCTCGCGGAATGATGCAGAGATTCAGCTTGCGCAATTCTTCATATAGCTGGGGTTGAGCTTGTTTAACCATGAGGTTACTACAATATGACTTGCGGCTCAAAGCATCAGCCATCACATTAGCTTTGCCGGGAGTGTATGAAATTCCACAGTCATAATCGGTGATTGTTTCCAACCAACGCTGCTGACGAAGATTAAGTTCCGGTTGAGTGAATAAGTACTTCAAGCTCTGATGATCGGTGTAAATCTCACACCGATTACCAAGGAGGTAATGACGCCACTGCTTCAAAGCATAAATGACAGCAGCAAGTTCGAGGTCATGCACTGGGTAATTCTCTTCATGTGGACGCAGTTGTCGCGAAGCATAAGCAATAACTCTTCGCTCTTGCATTAGGACACAACCTAGTCCTTGGCGAGATGCGTCGCAGAAGATCACGAAATCTTTGCGGGAGTCTGGAGGAGCAAGGACTGGAGCAGAAGTCAGCTTGTCCTTGAGGGTCTGGAAGCTTTCCTGACATTTGTCTGTCCACTCAAACTTAACGCCTTTGTGGAGTAGATTAGTCAGGGGCTTGGCAATCTTGGAGAAATTTTCGATGAATCGGCGACAATAACTTGCAAGCCCGAGGAAACTTCTGACTTGTTTGACATTCTTCGGATGAGTCCAGTCAAGAATAGCCTGAACTCGCTCCGGGTTAACTGCGATACCATCCTTGGAGATGACATGTCCAAGGTAGGTTACCTCAGAAAGCCAGAATTCGCACTTAGAATACTTGGCATATAATTGGTGCTCTCGAAGTCTCTCCAGAACTAGGCGAAGATGCTCAGCATGTTCTTCTTTGTTCTTCGAATAAACCAGAATATCATCCAGATATACCACGACAAATTTGTCGAGGTAATCCATGAATATGTAATTCATTAGGCGGGAGAATGTAGCTGGAGCGTTTGTTAAACCAAACGACATGACTGTATACTCGTATGAGCCATAACGAGTAACGAATGCAGTCTTTGGAATATCCTCTTCGCGGACACGGATCTGGTGATAACCCAACCTCAAGTCGAGTTTAGAAAACACCGAAGATCCTGCGAGTTGGTCATATAAATCGTTGATCCGGGGAAGTGGATATTTATTCTGAATGGTTGCCTGGTTGATTGGACGATAATCTTGGACCAACCTATTTGTTCCATCTTTCTTTTTGACGAAAAGAGACGGTGCTCCCCAAGCAGAGGAACTAGGGCGAATGAAACCCTTCCTTAAGGATTTATCAATTTCCTCCTTAAGCTCGATGAGATGGTGCGGAGGCATCTTGTAGGGACGCTTCGCAATAGGAGTGGTGCCAGGCTTCAAGTCGATGACAAACTCGACAGCTCTAGCAGGGGGTATTCCTGGAAGCTCTTCTGGAAAGACATCTGGGAAGTCACAGACAACTGGAATATTCTCGATCCCATCAAGCGGAGAAGCATTCAACGCGTTCAAGGCATAAATTTGAGCCTCAGCGTTCTGGGTAATGTGAGCTTGATAATTCACTATTTCGTTCGATGGGTGCAAGAGGTGTACAACTTTAGTGGCACAGTTGATTGAGGCATAATGAGCCTTCAACCACTCCATTCCCAAAATAAGATCAATCTTGGAAGATTGCAGGATAATGGGGTTTGCATTAAAATGCAACCCTTCAACCTCAATATTAACTCGGGGGCTGAATATGGAAGTTCGGCATCGTCCCGCGGGAGTGTTTATTACTATCGGATGTTGTAGCGTTTCACACTTAACATCATGCAAGAGTGCAAATTGTTCTGACATGAATGAATGCGATGCACCTGAATCAAATAAAACAGATGCTGGTACTGAATTAACGAGAAGTGTACCCATCACAGTATCTGGTTGATCTGGAGCTTCAGACATGTTGACGTGGTAACTCAGCCCACGACCATAAGGAGGTCTGGCATTATAATTGCGCTGTTGAGGAATACCACGGCCAATTGCACGGCCAGCAGAAGGGAGAGCCAGTTGATTCTGATTCTGAGAACAATCTCTAGCACGGTGACCTGGCTTGCCACACTTGAAGCATAGTCTGTTGTCAGGACGAGGTGCTGGAGCTCGAGGTGCTGGAGCTGGCCGAGGCTGTCTCGGTGGTGGAGGTGGTAGGCGTGGTGCAGCATAAGAAGGCCTGTTTGCAGGGGCTGCTGAACGGAACATGCCTTGGGGAAACCAGATGTGTCGCTTCTGGGAAGACGAGCCCAAAGATGAGCCCGACTCACGGGTGCGCCTGGACGCTTCCTTGTGCTTCTTAAGTCCAGTTTCAACCATGATGGCCTTATTCACCAAGGTGGCGAAATCAGGGTAATCTTGAACAAGAAGGGCTAACTGAATGTCATGGTGCAGTCCTTCACGAAACTTCTCCTGTCTGCGTTCATCAGTAGGAATGTCCTCTTCAGCGTAGCGAGATAAGTCCAGAAACTCGCGCAGATAGACTTCCACAGTCTTCTTTCCTTGGACAAGGCTACGGAACTCAGCCTTCTTCCTAGCTATGACAGCTACAGGAATGTAGCGGGCACGGAAAGCAATCTTGAACTCTGCCCAAGTGACGACAGTACCAGGCGGCAGAGTCTGTCGGTGAGTGGCCCACCATTGGGCTGCGGGACCCTTAAGAAGATATGTCACAAAAGTGACATAGTTAATTTCGGCGACACCAGCAGACTCCATCTCATGAGAGATATCACGCAGCCAGTCATCTGCATCTAGTGGGTTGACTGTGTTGCGGAAAAACGATGGACTGAGCCTCATGAACTCTGGTAAGGTAATGGATGGTTGCTGCTGATTAGCATCAGGACGAGGGAATTGCTGCATAATCCCCGTCATAAACTGGCGGTTGAGTTCAAACTGTTGCATCATCGCTGCCATGTAATCAGGTGGTGGCGGCGGTGGCGGGTTGTTGTCAGCCATCCTGCTATTCCAACAGGGGTATTTCAGCGATAGCTTATGCAAGTGTTTAACAATAATCATGAGGTAACTCGACATTATTGAAAGAGTGCAATAGATGCTTAAAGTAGTCATTAAGACATACAGATCCATACACAGTCGGTTAAAATCGGGCAGCATAACAGCGCAAATTGAAAAACTAGAGACACACTAGGCGGCACGCAGGCACGCGGTAAGGAAGTACACAACGTGACATAGCAAAGGCTACATCAGCGTCGGGGAAAACCACGGAAACGGGGTAACTGCAAGTGCGGACGACGAATGTTCGTCGCGGCAGGATCCTGTGCTCCATATGCACTCTGATGTAGAACCCGGTCTCGAACTGTAAGAAGAGGTCCACATGCAGGCGTGTGACCTCCCACTGCAGGCCAATCAATACCTGGCGGCATCTCGGTCCTGCGTGGGTAAAGAATATCCTCCGGATGTATCCCTGCACGAACAGCTGGTAGCAACTGTGTCATTGCCTCGTAGTAGCGTGCTCGAGTGGCGAACAACTCGACGGCAAGAGCCCGAACAGTGCGATCCAGAGCCTGAGTGCACTGAATCAGAACCTGCGGGTCGTAGCGTCGAGACTCGTACGGGGCACAGATAGCTGTGTAATATCCAGTAGCATCTCCAACAGGTGCATACGGAATGTACCGAAACACAGTATCATCCAAGTTAGCATTGTGCTCTCCTCGGAGACGTGCGACAGCAGAGTAGGCGGCATCATGTACTGCCATCTCAATCGTCACGCCTAATCCATGAAAAAGGTGTAGCTCGGTGTCTGAGTTGTTCTGCTGATCATAAATCCGAACTTCAGCATAGTACTGTTCCTGGTTGAACTCGCGGTAAACCTCATAGACCATGTACTCGGGATACCAGCGGTAACCCAGTCTACTCAGGAGGGCGATCAGAACAGCTGGAAATCCAGGGGCATCACGAGCCCAAGTGCGATGCACAAGCTGGGTCGTAGGCCGCGATGGAAACAGTCGATCCATCTGAAACAGAGAAGTTCAGGGTGGTCATAAGACAATGAGAAGTATAACCGATCCGAGAAGGAAAGGTTAAACAAAACAATGGAAAGGAAAATGATTATCAGACTAATCAGATCAACGTCAGGGAAATCGCACTGAATCCAGCTCTCCGGGTGGATAGAATTAACGAGAACCTAAATGTCGGTGTTAGTAAATTTTATTAAACCCGAATAGATGAGAGATTAGAATCCCAGAGTAAAGACGAGGAATAAAAGATCCTAATACCACCCAGTTGGCGACGTGGGCCCGTAAGCCACACAGCCAAGTTAGTAAAATCAGTTTTTGACTTCTAGACTCAACTTCGGCCAAGGAATTGGGAAGGGGGACTCCTAGAGGCAGTCGGCTCTGATACCAACCTGTGACGACCCCGGCTTAATCGTGCACTAATTATACACGCAAATGCGCACGATCAAGCCTAAGGACTCACTTGAAGATATCACAACACAACTCTAAAACATAAATAAAGTCATACAAGCTTAATATTACAAGCCAGGGCCTCGAGGGCTCGAATACATAGCTCGATGGCATACAAGCGTCAGCGGAAGCATTAGATATCTGAGTACAGATATATTACAGAGAGAGAAAGAGATAAGCCTTCACAGAGGCGGGGTAAAATAAAATACTACGATCGAAAGGCGTAGGCCTCCTGCCCTGGACCCTCCGATCCTACTCCTGGTCGTCAGTCGGCTCCTCGTAGTAGTAGTACTCGCCAGGCGGGTAGTAGTACTGGTCGTCGGCTGGGGCGTCTGGCTCAGGGGCTCCGTCGTCTGGTGGCATCAAATGGAATATGGGGGAAAAAGAAAATAAAGCAAACGTGAGTACTCATCCGAAGTACTCAGCAAGCAAGGATCTACACTACATATGCATCATTTTCAAAGGAATGGCTGTATATATGTGGACTGCGCTGCAGAAATGCCAGAATAGAGGGGGAAGCCTAGTCCTATCGAAGACTAGCATCTTCAACAATCCTCGACAGTCTTGTAGCATCAGGAGAGAGCAGATGAACATAATGTATAGTAGTATTAGTAGTATCATCAACCTCGACCTGAGATCCTTTCTCGACTCCCTGCGAGAAAGCAATCCCAGAGCCGTACTATCCAGTTCTCATCATATGTTCTAGTTGTACCGATCGGGATACAACTCTGAGTGTCCATTACCATAGGACAGGCTATCGATAGAAGTTTCTTCCCTGCAGGGTTGCACCAACTTACCCACCACGCTCGCTTAACTCCGGCCGGACACACTTTTCTGGGTCATGCCCGGCCTCGGCCAAGCAACACGCCGCAACCCGACCAAATACCTAACAGAGAGGTCAGCACGCCGGACTAAACCTATGCCCCCAGGGGTCTTGGGCCATCGCCCCGGGAACTCCTGCGCGTTGCGTGGGCGGCCGGAAGCAGACCTAGCAACCCCTTAATACAAGCGCGGTTGCGTAACCAGTCCAATCCAGCGCGCGCCGCTCAGTCGCTGACGTCCATTAAGCTCCGGCTGAAGTATATGACGCAGAACGCCCATACTATGCCCACGTGATGGTTAGTGCTATCGGGCCAGAGGCCCCTCGGATCAAATATCCAAACCGTAGTGGATTAGGAGCGCGCGGAAACGAGCAGAGACTCATGATCGATGTGACCCCGTCGCCCCGTCTCGAGGACTTGCGGCAAGGGCTAAGAATGCCCGGCCACGCCTCGTAGTTATCTCGCGGGCACCATCCAGGTCAACCCGACTCCACATCACTTCGCACTAAGCTCGCGCGGGTACCCCTCAAGGCCGACCCGTCTTTAGTATCATGGTTTAGTGCAAGTCCACTCATCAACAGTAACTGTGTGTCTGACACCGAAGGGAACCCTGAGGAATCACCCTCGATGGAATTCCCGCTCAATGTTATCATCAAGGTGAACGGAGGAGGAATCACCCTCGAGGTCCACACTCGAGGAGTTGCGCGACGATGTCGTTATCGGGGGTGGTGTAGGAGGAATCACCCTCGCTTACCACGACCGATTAACTAACCTACAAGGTTATCATCAGAAGTGCTGACGAGGTATCACCCTCGGCACTCGACGGTAACCCAGCAGTGTCGGCAACTAAGGGGAAGTGATGTGCGGTGCCAGGGTCTGGTCTTCAATCCCGATGATCGGGTCTTCTGATATCCAGCAGGGCAGTCGGGATCAAGTGGAGGTCTCTGTCGTGTCTCTACCCAGCCTATACTAAGCAGTCTAGGATAACCAGTAAGGTAGCAAGGCAGGTTACAATAAACAGGCTATGCAACAGATATAGGAAAGCAGTAGCAGTAGCAGTTCTAATGCAAGCATAAGAGAGAAGAGAATAGGCGATATATGCATGCTCAAAATGGGGGTGCTTGCCTGTTTGCTCGGGGGGAAGGGCAAGGTCTTCAGTGGTATCGTCGGGGACGTAGTCGTACTCCTGTGCGGCGTCTGCCTCGGGAGCTACGTCAACGTCGGGGTCTACCGAGAGAGAAGAGGGGGAAGAAACAGGTAAACATAATGCAAACAAATGCAATAAGGTGCGTGTGATGCTATCATGCAGTGCAGGGTTGCCTAATTATGCATCTAAGTCATTTTAGTTATTTTTAGAATTGTTCTGGGATTTAATATCCGATGTGTGTGCACTATTCATCTGCCGGATTCGGGTCTGGAGTTACGAGTTCTTCTACGTAGGGGGTTCCGATGGAGAAACAGACGGCACGATCAGACTCGGCTCGTCGTTCTGAGCAACTTTCATGTTTTAACTTTTTCGATCCGAGCTACGGTTTAAAAGTTATTAATTTTTAAAGTTTATTTGAATTTCTGGAATTATTTTATTTATCAGAAAATGAATTATGACGTCAGCATTGCGTCATAGTGATGTCAGCAGGTCAACTGCGGTTGACCAGGGTCAAACCTGACATGTGGGTCCAGTGGGACCCACATGTCAGTCTCTATTTAGACTAACAGTGTATTAGATTAATTAACAGGGTTAATTAGGGTGTGGGCCCCATCTGTCAGTGAGACAAAAGACTAACTAATTTGTTTTTATTTAATTAAACACTTATTAGGTTAATTAGCCGTGGGGGCCCCACATGTCAGTGGCTCTGGGTCGGCCACGTCAGCGCGTTGACTGGTTTGACCAGTCAACGGGGCCAGTGGGGGCCACGGGCAGCGTCACTGGGGGGGCCCCAGGCCTGCCAGCGAGGCGGCGGACGGCGGCTCGACGCCGGCAACCTCCAGACGCGACGGAGGGGCGCGGCCGGCGTCGGAAATCCGCTACAATGCACCAAAACGCATGGGGCTGGCCGCGTTTGATCGAGGGGAATCGTGCGCATCCAACGCCGGCGGTCTCGCAAGCTGAAGTGGACTATAGCGCCGGCGGCGAGGACCGGAGCGGTGCCGGAGCTCGGGCGTCATGCAACACGGCTTTACAGCGCGCGGCAGCTCGAGCTAAAGGCACGGTGGCGATCTACACATGCGTGCGAACTTGACGGACAGGCTCGCGCGTGCATTTGGTCACCGGAATGTGGCCGGCGACGAGATCAAGCGGCGGCGGTTTCGGGCTCACGCAGATCGGCGGCTACAGGCGAGCTACGCGGCGCGGGGACAGGAATGGGGAAGGGGAGAAGCTCACCGAGTGCCAACGAAATGCCGGCGACAGTTTAGGAGCAGCAGCGGGTGTCGAGGTCGCCGGAATCGCGCCGGAGATGCAGAAAAAAGGGGGAAGTGCGTAGCGGTCGGTGCAGTGCTCCCCGGCCCCAGTCAGCAGGCGTAGGAGACGTAGTCGAGCTCGGCACGCGTCCCAGACATGGTGGCGGCTCGCGGGGACGCCGGAGTGCGCGAGGTCGACGGAGTTGGGGCGGCGGTTGCGCTCGGATACGGAGTCGGAGAGGGAGTGAGAAGCGAGCGAGCGAGGGAGGAGATGGGAGAATGACGAGGAGGAACCAGGGGGAGGCACTGGCCTCGGCCTTATCCTCCCCGCCTCCTGTTTTGTCGGTGGCGCCGCGGTGTCGCGTGCCCACCGGCGCGTGCGTGCTCGTCCACAGAGAGGATGACACGGCGAGGGAGAGAGAAGGGGATGGGCCAGCTGGGCTGGGCCAGTGCACTGTGCACTTGGTCCAGTCCAGTTTTAGCCTTTTTCCTTTATTTCTTTTCCTTTTCTCTTTCTTTTCTGTTGCAAAAATAATTAGGCCACTTTAGCATTTCTGTAAAATATGGAACTTGGTCCAAATATTACAGTGCCATTTTAGCTCTCACCAAAAAGTGGTTTGGACAAATTTGGAATTCATTTGAAGCTGAAAAGAATTTAAATGAACTTGAATATTCTGTTTTGGTGCTGTTTCATCTTGTTAGAGTCACTTTTCTAACTCCAACTTCAATGATGATGATTTTACAAATGTTCCTGGATTATTTGCCATTTAATGAACATTTTCCCGACAGTGTTTGATCAACTTTATAATTCACTTTTGAATTTGAGTTGATTTTCAGATGTGGATTTGAATTGGATCATTAACCCATATGACTTGGCACTGCAAATGATCATGACTTGGCAATTTTAACAGAGTGTCACAGAGTTTATTACAAGGGGGTGTTACATTCTGGGTGGATGTGAACGCATGTCTCATAGGCCATATGACATTTATCTTTATACTGACAACTTCATGTTTGGCCGACATGTTGAGAAGCAAAGGCTTTTGAGCTTCTTGTTGCAGCACAACCCTCCTGGTGATGGACCAGCTATTCTTCCTATCATAGGTGGTGTCAAAGTTGGGAAAAAAACTTTGGTTGCTCATGTGTGTGGCGACGAAAGGGTCCGCTCGCCTTTTTCTTCTGTTCTGCACTTGAATGGAGACAGTCTTTTGAAAATACTTGATCATGGAAGGGCCACGTTTGGGGTGACGATGTTGGTAGTTATTGAGTTTGATTCTGATGTAGGTGACGATGACTGGAAAATTTTCCACTCATTTGCCATAAAAATGTGCAGAGGAAGCAAGATCATCATTATAAGTAGAATTAAAAGATTGGCCCGATTTGGAACGGTGACACCAATTTTCCTTAGTGTTCTGTCTTATGATGAGTGGAGATACCTTTTTAAGACAATGGCATTCGGGAGTGTAGACCCGGCAGAACATCCACGGCTAGTACAAATAGCAGATGAATTGGTCAAGGAGTTGCACAAGCAAGGTTCACTTGTCACCACAAATATTTTCGCGTATGCGTTGAGAATGAACCTCAGTGTTCAGTTTTGGCGTTGCATATTGGACAAGGGGACAAGATACGTCAAAAGAAAATTGTCCCTACATGGTGTGCACCCAAGCGTGCTTGCAGAACACGGCCATCCAGTGGACATAATGGACCTTGCTTTGCATCCACTTAGCATGACATGTTATACAAGCAATGTTCCAATCAAGGAGGAATCAGCAAGTGTGACATTGGCGGAACTTCTAGCAGATCCTAGTGTTAGACCAGAAGGAGACTTCAACCTAATTGTATGTGAATCAAGGATACCCCCACATGAATCATTTGTTCATTTTGTCACAAGTCATGCTCAGGATACACATGAAGGTAGTAGTACCTTGCCAGGGAGGAAACGACGGGGTGTGCCAATCTAATTTTGCTTCGGAACTCGTAAATTTCAAGATGATATCCCGGCTCAGTTTTTCGGAGGTGCTCATAGGGGTAGGGTAAGGAGGAGGGTTGTGATAGGCTTGGCGAGCCAATGAAAAAACTCAGCCACTCTTATGGAGATGAAACACAAAAGATTTTCGTTGGGGCGTAACCCTCTCAGCGACGCGCCACATCGGAACCCGGGTGTGGTGGAAAATGGGCAATGGCTGGGCCGTCACCCCCCTGGTGGCGCGCCGTATCTTGATCCGGATACGGTGGCAAGTGAGCGAGGATCGGGTCGTCGCATCCTTAGTGGCACGCTACATCGGTGCCCGGATGTAGTGGAAAATGAGCAAGGGTCTTCGCATTTGACTCGACGAGTGCGAAGGGTAAGCTAGCCGAGCCTAGGAGGATTCGCTTAGGTAACTGGAACATAGGGTCTCTGACAGGGAAGCTTTGGGAGCTAGTTGATGCAGCGGTGAGGAGAGGTGTTGATATCCTTTGCGTCCAAGAAACCAAATGGAGGGGACAGAAGGTGAAGGAGGTGGAGGATACCGGCTTCAAGCTGTGGTACACGGGGATGGCTGCAAACAGAAATGGCGTAGGCATCTTGATCAACAAGAGCCTCAAGTATGGAGTGGTAGACGTCAAGAGACATGGGGACCGGATTATCCTGGTCAAGCTGGTAGTTGAGGACTTAGTTCTCAATGTTATCAGCGCGTATTCCCCGCAAGTAGGCCACAATGAGAACACCAAGAGGGAGTTCTGGGAAGGCCTGGAAGATATGGTTAGGAGTGTACCGATTGGCGAGAAGCTCTTCATAGGAGGAGACCTCAATGGCCACTTAGGTACATCTAACACAGGTTTTGAAGGGGCGCATGGGGGCTTTGGCTATGGCATCAGGAATCAAGAAGGAGAAGATGTCTTAAGCTTTGCTCTAGCTTACGACATGATTGTAGCTAACACCCTCTTTAGAAAGAGAGAATCACATCTGGTGACTTTTAGTAGTGGCCAACACTCTAGCCAGATTGATTTCATCCTCTCGAGCAGAGAAGATAGGCGTGCGTGCCTAGACTGTAAGGTGATACCTGGAGAGAGCATTGTACCTCAGCATAAGCTGGTGGTTGCTGACTTTCGCTTTCGGATTCGTATCCAGCGGGATAAGCGTGCCAAAGTCGCTAGAACGAAGTGGTGGAAGCTCAAGGGGGAGGTAGCTCAGGCGTTCAAGGAGAGGGTCATTAAGGAGGGCCCTTGGGAGGAAGGAGGGGATGCGGACAATGTGTGGATGAATATGGCGACTTGCATTCATAAGGTGGCCTCGGAGGTGTTTGGAGTGTCCAGGGGAAGGAGAAGCGAAGATAAGGATACCTGATGGTGGAATGATGATGTCCAAAAGGCGATTAAAGAGAAGAAAGATTGCTTCAGACGCCTATACCTGCATAGGAGTGCAGACAACATAGAGAAGTACAAGATGGCGAAGAAGGCCGCAAAGCGAGCTGTCAGTGAAGCAAGGGGTCGGGCATATGAGGACCTCTACCAACGGTTAGGCACGAAGGAAGGCGAAAGGGACATCTATAAGATGGCCAAGATCCGAGAGAGGAAGACGAGGGATATTGGTCAAGTCAAACTCATCAAGGACGGAGCAGGCCAACTCTTGGTGAAGGACGAGGAGATTAAGCATAGATGGCGGGAGTACTTCGATAAGCTGTTCAATGGGGAGAATGAGAGTTCTACCATTGAAGTGGACGACTCCTTTGATGAGACCAGCATGCGCTTTGTGCGGAGAATTCAGGAGTCTGAGGTCAAGGAGGCTTTAAAAAGGATGAAAGGAGGCAAGGCGATGGGCCCTGATTGTATCCCCATTGAGGTGTGGAAAGGCCTCGGGGACATAGCGATAGTATGGCTAACCAAGCTTTTCAACCTCATTTTTCGGGCAAATAAGATGCCAGAAGAATGGAGACGGAGTATATTAGTACCAATCTTCAAGAACAAGGGGGATGTTCAGAGTTGTACTAATTACCGTGGAATTAAGCTGATGAGCCATACAATGAAGCTATGGGAGAGAGTCATTCAGCACCACTTAAGAAGAATGACAAGCGTGACCAAAAATTAGTTTGGTTTCATGCCTGGGAGGTCGACCATGGAAGCCATTTTCTTGGTACGACAACTTATGAAGAGATACAGGGAGCAAAAGGACTTGCATATGGTGTTCATTGGCTTGGAGAAGGCCTATGATAAGATACCGAGGAATGTCATGTGGTGGGCCTTGAAGAAACACAAAGTCCCAGCAAAGTACATTACCCTCATCAAGGACATGTACGATGATGTTGTGACAAGTGTTCGAACAAGTGATGTCGACACTGATGACTTCTCGATTAAGATAGGACTACATCAGGGGTCAACTTTAAGCCCTTATCTTTTTGCCTTGGTGATGGATGAGGTCACAAGGGATATACAAGGAGATATCCCATGGTGTATGCTCTTTGCGGATGATGTCGTGCTAGTTAACGATAGTCGGACGGGGGTAAATAGTAAGTTAGAGTTATGGAGACAAATCTTGGAATCGAAAGGGTTTAGTCTTAGTAGAATTAAAATCGAGTACATGATGTGCGGTTTCAGTACTACTAGGTGTGGGGAGGAGGAGGTTAGTTTTGATGGGCAGGTGGTACCTCAGAAGGACACCTTTCGATATTTGGGGTCAATACTGCAGGAGGATGGGGGTGTTGATGAAGATGTGAACCATCGAATCAAAGCCGGATGGATGAAGTGGCGCCAAGCTTCTGGCATTCTCTGTGACAAGAGAGTGCCACAAAAGCTAAAAGGTAAGTTCTACAGGACGGCTGTTCGACCCGCAATGTTGTATGGCGCTGAGTGTTGGCCGACTAAAAGGCGACATGTTCAACAGTTAGGAGTGGCGTAGATGCGTATGTTGAGATGGATGTGTGGCCACAAGAGGAAGAATAGAGTCCGGAATGATGATATACGAGATAGAGTTGGGGTAGCACCAATTGAAGAGAAGCTTGTCCAACATCGTCTGAGATGGTGGGCATATTTAGCGCAGGCCTCCAGAAGCTCCAGTGCATAGCGGACGGCTAAAGCGTGCGAAGAATGTCAAGAGAGGTCGGGGTAGACCGAATTTGACATGAGAGGAGTCCGTTAAGAGAGACATGAAGGATTGGAGTATCACCAAAGAACTAGCTAGGGACAAGGTTGTGTGGAAGCTTGCTATTCATGTGCCAGAGCCATGAATTGGTCGCGGGATCTAATGGGTTTCACCTCTAGTCTACCCCAACTTGTTTGGGACTAAAGGCTTTGTTGTTGTTGTTGTTGTTGTTGTTGCTCATAGGAGTAGGATGTGCGTGTGTACATTCATAGAAATGAGTGTATGCGCGTGTATATGAGCGATTGTGTCTGTATTGTGTTTAAAAAAACAATCCGCTGCCTAAAAAAAAATCCACCACCTGCTCTTCTTCGAAAAGCAACATCATCTAAAATGCATAGTTTTAAATAGCCGGTTATAACTCCGCTATAGCCTGCTATAGTCTTTTCAGCAGAGTACTGCTAAATGCTCACCTTCACAAATAACCCGCTATAGCTTCGATATAACTGATTTGGAGGCCCGCCGCTATTTTCCATAGCCCGCTATTTAAACCATTGCTAAAATGTCCTCTGCTCACTATCTGTAGTGAAACAGAAATCAAACTGCCAAGAAAGAGGTCTATGCATCATCATGACACCATCATCTATATGTGTGTTGCTGATACCAGCGCGTATAAGCTTGCAATCGACCAAGCAACAATACTACGTGTGTGTGTGTGTGTAAACTCCATGGTCCCGTTCCATCTAATCAAGCAACGGTATGGATGAGGACGCCACAAAAATCAGATCAGATTAGACTACGGCGCTGGGAAAAATAAGAGCCACTCAAAAAATCTGTACTAAAGTTTTTGCAAAACGTTCTTAGATCGAAACAGGTTTAGAACTGAAATCACCCAGGAATCGATTTCGGGGAGCACCGCGGCGTGGCACTGCATCCAGCACCTCAAGGGCTGGCGGGGGAGCCTCGCCGACGGCATGCTCGCAGTGGACCTAGCCAGGCGCCTCACTCACCTCGCATGAAACCGGCGACCACACCATGGGGCCACCGTGGCTGGGCGGCGGTGTGGCTCGCCGATGGCCGCCATGGTGGTTTGGGGACTGGGGGAAAGGATTCATCGCTGGTGGACACTGACCACTGGGCCCATGGGAAAACAGAAACGGTTTGGCTACGTCAATAGCACAACAAGTTGGGCCGAAATGTCTCTCAGCCGAGAAAGAAAATGGACCCTAGCCTAATAATCCTTTCCTGGGCCGGGATTTTTTTGGGCTGGGCACTAGAAACCTGGAAAAAAAATCCAAACCCAAGCCCAGCCTGAAATATATGCAAACAAATGGGGAGCATGTTCTAAAAAAACAAAAAAAACATAAAAACAAAAACAAACGGGGAGCAGAGCAACTAACTAATGGTTGCCAACCCCTCAAGAAACAAACTAATGGTTATCATTTGTGGGGCTCCCGCAAGGGTCATTTTTGGCCTCTGAGCGTTTGACAACGGGCAACATTTCCATGGGAGGGGGGGGGGGGGTATTTGACAAAAAACTACCACAATTGGGGTCGTCGTCCCACTGAACTACACCTTTCAATTTTTTGACCAAAAACTGCCACTTTTTTTTCTAATTTGTGCCTAAAAACTACCGAAAACGATTGATGACCGTTTTAGATGATTTTACCATGTTTATGACAAGTGGGACCCACCCGTCAGAGCTGATGTGGCAGAAAAGTCAACACCATTTTTTTAACCGTTATGATGGGTGGGGCCCACATCAACCTTCTTCTTCCTTCCCCCTCTCTCCCTATCTCTTTGGCATTGCAACAAACATCTTATGTGCATGGGAGGGAAGCAGGTCAGCTCTGGTGATGAGCCTGCTGTGAAGATGCCCCCACCGCTCCTGACTGAGGAAGATGGTCTACAGGACCTCCCGCACCTCATGTCCGAGCACTAGTAGAAAACAGGGCATCAGTCCCGGTTCCAGAGGGCCTTTAGTCCCGGTTCTGCAACCGGGACTAAACGATCGGGACTAATGCCCTTAGTCCCGGTCGTTGTACGAACCGAGACTACAGGGGCTCCACGTGGCCGTTGTGGGGCGCCCAGGCAGGAGGACCTTTAGTCCCTGTTGGTAACACCGACTGGGACTAAAAGGCAGCCACGCGTCAGCAGGTGCCAGGCGCTGTTTTTTTAGAAAAGGAGGGGTTTAGGAGTTTTGGAGGGTTTAGGGGTTTCATAGTGTTAGCTAGCTACTACATATAGAGAGAAGTGACCTCTCTTTCTCCGTGCTTGGTCGACGCTAGCTACTACATATAGAGAGAACTCGACGCTAGCTAGTAAGCAACGGAGGAACCATTAATTACACAACATCGTCATGATCAATATATAGAGAGAAGTGACCTCTCTTTCTCCGTGCTTGTTGGTCGAACAACAAGTTTTCGTATATCTATTCGACGCTACTACATATAGTACACGTTGATGCATATATACAATATAACATCTCTTACAATCCCTAAAATCATCTACCAAAATCGCATTGCAATTCCCGATGGTATTCTCCGTCTTCAGGTATAACGTGGTCAACAAAGAATCCGCCAATTCCTCTTGAATTGCTCTTATGCGATCATTTGGTAGGAGTTCGTTCCGCTTCTCCCAGATCTAATTTAAAAAAGGGGGTCAATACATATATATGAATGAAACTCAACACAATTGATGGTAATAAAATAAAATTGTGAATATTGTTTACGTACTTCAAATTGTTTGTCAGATAAGCCCCGCTCAGAGGTCGAGTGGCGAATGAACTCGCAAATATCCATATAAATTATTCCCGGGTGCCTGCCACAAGCACTTTACGAGAATAGAGTTCAATCAAAATGATAATCAAGCATGATAATGGTATTGAAACTAGAATCAATGAGAGATGCGCGGAACTAGGTAGTACTACTTACTTTGGGGTGTGAAAATCGCAGCTCTTTTTTCCATTCACCCGGTACCTTGCTGGTGAACTTTTTCGAAACCCTGCCCGGCAAAGAAAATGATTACTTGATATCAGGAAATGAACGAAAGTTGCCGATATGGTGCGATAATGATTGAACTTACTTCTGAAGCAATTCACTCATGTCCGCCCACTCATTTTGCTCTTTACGTCTCGAGTCCAAGACAGTTACTAGTCCCGCGTCAAGCTTAATGGATAGCAGAATAAAGTGGAACCTGCGCACGCATAACTCATCAATTACACTTAACCTCGAGTAAGCGAAACAGAATGTGCACAAGATAGTAATTAACACTCACTTGAAGTTGTAAGGAAGGAGTATTTCCCTTCTGTTTCGAAGTCGAAGTAACGCCTTTAGCAAGTTTTTCTCAGTTTCGTCGGTTTTCTTTTGTACCGTATATTCATTTACGGTGTTTGGGTTAATGGACCCAATGTCATAGATTTGTCCTCTATTGCATTCGACGATCTTCAATTTGCATAATATAGTGAGGATAATTATACATGCAATGAACGAGCTGAGCTAGAGACTTGATTACAGAAATAATACTTACAGGCAATAGCAAGTCATAAGAGTTTTGTCGAGGGCATCTTGATTGTATAACTGAAATAATTCTTCAAATTGAACGTACAACAAGTTGACTCCAATGAAGTCGTGCTCATCTTTAATTCCCAGCAAGATACTGTCGGTCCCATCCTTGCAGGTTTTCAAGTACCAGTCATGCAATCTTCGCATCATCGTTGATAGATGTGGGAGCTGCTCAGGTTTGACGAGAGGCTTCCCGTGCTCGTATCTAAAGGGCGCTACTAACTCAGCCATTTCGAACTGTACATTATCGTCTAAGTAATCACCAGGAGTAGTACCGGCCGCTACCTTGAGCGGGGGGCATGATTGCTTTTCCTATTTGCCGAGCTGGGGAATTGTTTTCCCACTTTGTCTTGCAGCACTGCTAGTACTTCCCGACCGCTGCGCTTCATCAAATGTCTTTTCAATACAGCGGTCATAGTGTGATAGCGGTGGAGGCGGTGGTGGTTGCCTTAGGGTATCCAGAGAGCGCTTTGCTTTTACCAGATCTATTTTCTTCTTCGGAGGTGGACCTTTCGGTGCAAGCTGGTGTTTCACATCGACAGTCATGATGTCCTTGTTTTCCTCGTCAGTCATATCATATGGTAACTTGGCAGGAGCCTTGAGGCTTGGACCAGCTTTGAATTTCTTCCCTGTTGTACCGCTAGCCGCCGGAGCGGCGATGGCTCTCTTTCGCCATCGCTGAGGAGTCGGAGTCCGCTGACATGGCAGAGACAACTGAGGCGGAGGAGGATTCTGCTGAGGGGCCTCCTCCACCGGAGTCCGCTGAGGCAGCGGAGACGGCTGAGGCAGCGGAGACAGCTGATGCGATGAAGACGACTAAGGCAGTGGAGATAGCAGAGCTGGACTGTGAGGAGTCTGCTGAGGGGCCTCCTCCGGCTGAGTCTGCTAAGGTGGCGTCCAGTTTGGAAGCAAGATGTTTTCCGTTCTCCATAGATAGGTAGTCCTTAAGGCATTTTCCAGATGAATCTCCCCTTCACCCGTAGGGTACTCAAGCTCCAGCCCCTCTAATCCGTTCATTATTTCATCCACCCCGACAATAGCAAAGCCATCTGGAATCGGAGCGAAATGGAAAGTTCCATCAGGCCGAGGAGGTAAGACATAGCCGACCGCCACCTTCAAGGTTAGGTTATGGCATTTCGCAATTAGCTCACAATGTTCATTCTCCGTGAGACCATCCAGTTGGGGAACGCGACAGAAAATAAAAAAATTCAGTATAGCGAGCACGCCCAGGACCACTATGGAGACTGCATACAAGGTTTGATCTGATCCGTACCGACTCGAAGCGCAGCGGAAGAAGAGTCGGTGGAGATCGTTGGTGCAAATCCCCGCAGCTAGGATTTACAACCTCCCAACCGCGAGGATGTACTCCCTCGTCGGACAGCCCTTAGGGAGGCGGTCGGACAGTCCCCCGGACGATGTCGCGGACAGCCCTTCGGGAGGACCCTCGAAACTCGAACGAAGACTCAGACAGCCCTTCGGGAGGACACTCGAAACGCCCCTCTGGCAAAAGATCAGAACTGTGACCTCTCTACGGGGTTGCACACATACGGTGTCAGCTATCTGGGAGGGCTTCGCCGTCCAGAACTAGTTCCTGCCGGAACCCAGACAGCCTTTCGGCTCTACGAAAAACTCTTTTCGTGGGAGGGAGAGAGAGAGCTAGCAAAGCATAGCATGTGTATGAGAGCAAGAGATGAGGAGAATGGCAGCCCCTTCTCCTCCTTTTATAGGCCAAGGCAAGGGGTGGGGTGGTGGAGGAAATACCAAAACACCCATGCTACATGTCCCACATGAAGGGTGAAATGGTAACACAAGTGGGGCACCAAGGGGACACCATGGGGGCACCCCTTGGGCCGGCCACAACCTTGTCCCCCCCCATTGGGGGGGCCCCCAACAAGCCACCAACATGTCTCCTAGAAACATGGGTGCTCCCTAGACAAAAAGCCACCAAACATGCAACCCCCGATTCGTGGGATCTTGTCCCCTTGCGCTGAGACAAGATGTTTTTCCGCGAAACTTTTTTCTGAAAAATTCCGGAAGGTCCCAGAACATTTCCGGCACCCTCTAAAATTATTCTGGGCATGATCCGAAACATTTCCTGTGTGGTGGTTTTTATCAGTGAAAAGCAACAACAGTGGTTACGGCAGCTCCGGAACATTTCCGGTTTTTCTCTCTGAAAATTCCCAGAAGTTCCCAGACCAATTCTGGTGCCCTCTAAGAATTTCTAGGCGAGTGCCGAAACCATTTTGACCTAATAATATATTCCAAAACAACTTTTCGGTTTTACCGAAACTCTTTCGGTGTTCTTTCTCCGGAACTCTTCCGTTATCTCCGAAACTTTTTCGGTGACTTTCTCTCAGACTCCCTGTCTAGTATTCAGCAGATAGATGACCCTTAAGCGTGTGACCCTATAGGTTCAGTGAAGTATAGACATGACCCGGAACCCCTTCCGATCAATGATCAACATCGGAGCCGTGGACACTCATATTGACCCCTATACCCACACGAATGAAATATTCGAGTGAACCTCCAGTTGCTGTGAGCTATTCTTGTTGCTTCGCGATATGTCACAAATACCCGAGGTGAGATTTATTGCATTCCCGTGGGCCAACACTTTGTCCACCATGCAAGTTACCTCGTTACCGGTTTTGTTCTCTTTTCTCGTTTCCGTGTTCCGGCATCCCAGTGATCAAATCACAAGGTGTCTGGCCAGACGATGATGGATACCGTTACACCGAGAGGGCCCGAGTATATCTCTCCATCGTCAGAGGAGCAAATCGCAATCTTGAGCTATCTCGTTACTTGCCATACTTTTCTGTGAACCCGTAAGACGCCATAATAGCCACCCAGTTACAGATGACATTTAACAAACCCCAAAGTTCACGAAGCAAGTACGAAGGAACTCGATACTCTCATGGTCTAAGGAATTATGCAAACAATAACTTCCCTGTGTTATTAACCATAAACTTGTGACAAATGTATCTCATAGCATAACATCAATCTGGGTTGATTCAACACAAGTGTTCTACCAACAATTGTGCCCTCAAAATTGCCGGCATAGTCATGCCCATGATCGGGAAAACAGGATCATCATGCAATACTTGAGCTAGTCATAGGGGCTTGACCAGGAATACATTTTTCTGTTTATTATCCCACACGTGCACATGAGTTTCCCTCCAAGCCTCGTTTTATTGTAGACTCGAGAATCATTGCAGTTATAGCATGGAACATAAACTTTCATTACAAACCAGGAGATACAAAATAACTGATATTACTGCCTCTAGGGCATATCTCCTACACATCCACGGGCTAGCGAGGAGCCGTGATATCAGGTTGAACAAGCTCCGTGGAAGCCATGCTGCTTTTCCACTGAGATGGTGGGGTAGCTTCATGGGCAGTATCGAATGAAGGATCTTCGTGCTGCTGAGAAGCTCGCTGACTGGTAAGTGTTGCTTCTAGTTTCTTCTCATGCAGCGTTAATCTTTCTTCCAAATTCTGCAGCCGGTCAGCTTCTTCTTTCTTCTTTCTCCCTCGGCTTCTATAACCAGTGCTGTCCGGAAACCCATACTTCCACGGAACGGAGCCTGATGTGCCTTGTCTTCATTGATACGTCTCCAACGTATCTATAAATTTTTATTGTTCCATGCTATTATATTATCCATCTTGGATGTTTTATATGCATTTACATGCTATTTTATATGATTTTTGGGACTAACCTATTAACCTAGAGCCCAGTGCCAGTTTCTATTTTTTCCTTGTTTTTGAGTTTTACAGAAAAGGAATACCAAACGGAGTCCAAACGAGCTGAAAATTTACGGCGATTTTTTATGGACCAGAAGAAGCCCCCGAAGCAAAAGAGTTGGGCCAGAAGAGCCACGAGGCCTCCACAAGGGTGGAGGGCGCACCCTACCCCCCTGGAGGCGCCCTCCGGTCTTGTGGGCTCCTCGTGGACCCCCCTGACTTGTTCTCGATGCCAAAAATTCCTATAAATATAGAAACCCCCAGAAATAAACCTAGATCGGGAGTTCTGCCGCCGCAACCCTCTATAGCCATGAAAAACCAATCGGGACCCTGTTCCGGCACCCTGCCGGAGGGGGAATCCATCACCGGTGGCCATATTCATCATCCCGGCGGTCTCCATGACGAGGAGGGAGTAGTTCACCCTCGGGGCTGAAGGTATGTACCAGTAGCTATGTGCTTGATCTCTCTCTCTCTCTCTCTCGTGTTCTTGATTTGGCACGATCTTGATGTACCGCGAGCTTTGTTATTATAGTTGGATCATATGGTGTTTCTTCCCTCTCTATCTCTTGTTGTGATGAATTGAGTCTTGCTCTTTGAGGTTCCGTTATGTTGGATTGAGTATTGGATTTGAGAACACTTGATGTATATCTTGCGATGGGATATCTGTGGTGACAATGGGATGTTCTATTGATTCACTTGATGTATGTTTTGGCACTCAACTCGCGGATTCCCGAGGTGACATTGGGGTAATCTATGCATAGGGGTTGATGCACGTTTTCGTCCTACGTTCTCCGATAGAAACTTTGGAGTGATTCTTTGTTGCACGTTGAGGGATTGTTATGTGATCCAATTATGTTATCATTGTTGAGAGAACTTGCACTAGTGAAAGTATGAACCCTAGGCCTTGTTTCTAAGCATTGCAATACCGTTTTTGCACACTTTTGTTACTAGTTACCTTGCTGTTTTTATATTTTCAGATTACAAAAACCTATATCTACCATCCATATTACACTTGTATCACCATCTCTTCGCCGAACTAGTGCACCTATACAATTTACCATTGTATTGGGTGTGTTGGGGACACAAGAGACTCTTTGTTATTTGGTTGTAGGGTTGTTTGAGAGAGACCATCTTCATCCTACGCCTCCCACGGATTGATAAACCTTAGGTCATCCACTTGAGAGAAATTTGCTACTGTCCTACAAAACTCTGCGCTTGGAGGCCCAACACGAGTCTACAAGAAGAAGGTTGCGTAGTAGATATTAAAATCTTTTCTGGCGCCGTTGCCGGGGAGGTTAGTGCTTGAAGGTATATCTTTAGATCTTGCAATTGAATCTTTTAGTTTCTTGTTTTATCACTAGTTTAGTCTATAAAATAAAACTACAAAAAAATGGAATGGAGGTTGCCTCATATGCTTCATCTTTTTAATATCTTTCGTGAAAATGATGGAAAGGAAAATTGTGCTCAATTCCTAGAAGAAGAAGTCAATAAAATGTTTAACACTAAATATTTGAATGATGAGCATGATTGCAATGTTGTTAGTATGAATTCTTTGAATATCCATGATGCCAATGATATGCAAAGCCATAAGCTTGGGGATGCTATGTTTGATGAAGATGATATTTTTTGTCCCCCAAGTTTTGATGAGCAAATTTATTATGATGATAGCATGCCTCCTATTTATGATGATTATGTTGATGCAAGTGGGTTTGGAAGAGTGTCAACTCTAGTTAGTGATCCCACTATTTTGGAGGGTGTTGAATCTTATAATATTTATGAAAGTGGATTTGGAGAGGTCATGACTTTATTTAGTGATGAATCCACTATTTCGGAAGAGGTTCCAATTGATTATGAGAACAAAGTTGCTATCTATGATGATTATTGTGATGACATGTATGCTATAAAGAATAATGATAACCATGAAACTTGTCATCATGACTTTAATTTTCAATTGGATTATGCCTCACATGATATTTATTTTGTTGAGTTTGCTCCCACTACTATGAATGAGAAGAATTTTGCTTATGTGGTGAGTAGTAAAATTTCTATTCCTTTGCATCATGAGAATAATGCTTTATGTGATGGTTATATTGTTGAATTCATTCATGATGCTACTCAAAATTATTATGAGAGAGGAACATATGCTTCTACATATTGCAATAATATCAAGTTTCCTCTTTATGTGTTGAAAATCTTGAAGTTTTGCTTGGTTTGCCTTCCTATGCAAGTTGATTCTTGTTCCCTTAAATTGTTTGCTCAAAAAATCCCTATGCATAGGAAGTGAGTTAGACTTAAATGTGATAGTCATATTCTTCATGATGCTTCCATTATGTTTCAATTCTTATCTTTTATGTGAGCATCATTGAAATCATCATGCCTAGCTAAAAGGCATTAAAGAAAAGCGCTTGTTGGGAGACAACCCAATGTTTCTACCTACTGTTTTTGTGTGTTCACATGATTAGGCTACTGTAGTAATCATATTTTATAGCTTTTGTTTCAATAAAGTGCCAAGTAAAGCCTTTGGGATAGTGTGGATGATAGTTGACTTGATTCTGTGCAAAAACAGAAACTTTTGCATCCAGTACAGAAATTCCTATCTTTCACTGGAACGTGGAAATATTTTGATTTTTTTACAGTTGATTGGTATATAAATTTTCTACGTTGTCCTAATTTTTCAGAATATTTGGAGTTACAGAAGTATGACCTTAGTTCAGATCTTTACGTACTGTTCTGTTTTTGACAGATTCTGTTTTCGATGCATAGTTTGCTTGTTTCTTAGTTTCTATGGCTTATATTGTTCAATATAAATTGTAGAAATGATAGGGTACAGTAGGTATCATGTGATAAAAAATTTGAATCTTGTCTTGACAGTACCAAAGTGAATGATTTGTTTTATCATACTAACCCATCTCACGAAGTTCCGTTAAGTTTCGTGTGATTGAAGTTTTCAAGTTTTGGGTGAGAAATCGATATGAGGAGAATAAGGAGTGACAAGACACTAAGCTTGGGGATGACCAGGGCACCCCAAGGTAATATTCAAGGAAGATCCAAGCAACTAAGCTTGGGGATGCCTTCCGGGGCGTCCCCTCTTTCGTCTCCAATATTATCGGTAACCTTACTTGGAGCTATATTTTTATTTGTCACATAATGTGAGTTTTGCTTGCAGCGTCATTTTATTTTATTAGGATTTTCTTGCTGTTATTTAGAGTAATGTTATGTATCTTTTATTTCAATAAAAAGGTCAAGTATATCCTTTACCATGCTTATTTTGCATGTCTATATGTTGCTGTTTTGAAAACAGAAAGTTTTCTATTGTTGTCTGAATTCTTCTGGAAAGTCAGAACACGATAAAATATTGAAATTTTTACACGTTGAGCAATAACAAATTTTATACAGTGTGGTAAGTTTTCAGAATTTTTGGAGTTATGGAAGTATGAGTACAATTGCACTCTTTACAGACTGTCCTGTTTTGACAGATTGCTGTTATGTTTGCATTGTTTGCATATGTTTGCTTGTTTAATGATTCTATTTGAGGATAGGAGTATTAAATATGCAGAGGCATTTAGTATGCAATGTCAAATAATAATTTTAGTGATTTTCTACAGTAGAGAATGATAAGGTTTTGTATTTGATTTATACTAACTTTTCTCACAAGTTCTTGTTGAGTTTTGTGTGCATGAAGTTTTTAAGATTTACGGAAACCGTGATATAAAAGGAATTAAGGAGACACAAAAGCTCAAGCTTGGGGATGCCCAGGCATCCCTAGTTAATATTTCAAGAAGTCTCAAGCATCTAAGCTTGGGGATGCCCCGGTTGGCATCCCACCTTTCTTCATCAACAATCATCGGTTAGCCTCGGTTGAGCTTAAGTTTTTGCTTCTCCACATGATGTGTGCTATTTTTAGAATGTCATTTTATTTTGTTTTGCTTGCTGTTTTAATGAAGTACTTAAGATCTAAATTTTATTTATGAGAGAGAGTCTTCATATAGCTACATAATTATTCGACTACTCATTGATCTTCACTCATATCTTTTGGAGTAGTTTGTCATTTACTCGTGTGCTTCACTTATATCCTATGAGTAAATAGTTGAATGAATTGAATATCATAAATCTGAAATTATATATGCTTCATATGCTTATACCATGGGGAGTAGTGACTTCACATATAAGAAGTAGAGGTGGTAAATTTATTTAAAGTTAGCAAACATTGTATTGGTCACTTGAACAATTCATGAATGAATGTTGAAGGAAGAGAGATTTCACATATAAATATACTATCTTGGACATCTTCTATGATTGTGAGCCCCATTAATTATTTTCAAACCTGAGCAAATTAGTTGAAGTTGGACAAGGAAGACAACATAATGAGTTATGCTTGGGTATATTTGTATAGAAGTTATATTGTTATGGATCCTCCAACATTTGGTGCTTGCTATTTAGAATCTTTTGCTAGCCAAAATTTCTGTACTAAGCGGGAATACTGCTTGTGCATCCAAATTCCTTGAACCAAGTTTCTTCCATGAGTGTCCACCATATCTACCTATATGCGGTATTTACCTGCCGTTCCAAGTAAATTTGCATGTGCCAAACTCTAAACCTTCAAATAATAATCTGTTTTGTATGCCCGAATCGCTCATGTAGCGACTAGGGGCTGTCAGTATCTTCCATACTAGGTGGGTTATTCTCACGATGAGTGTTTATTCACTTATCATTCACGAGAGAGTGGCTGGTAATTGGGATGCCCAGTCCTATGATCAAAAGACCAAAAACAAAATTTCAAATAATTAAACAAAACTCCCCCAGGACTGTTGTTGGTATGGACGGTACCCGTTGTTTCGGACCAGCCATGGAGTGTGATTGTTGGTGGAGGGGGAGTAAAAAATTTATCTTTCTGTTTGGGAACCGCCTATAATGTATCTAGTATGGAAGATATTGGGAACTCTTGGTTGTTATGTTGACAATGAAAGCATACCTCTCAAAATTATTTTCATCTCTGTTTTTAAAGCTTCGAGCTCTGGCACCTCTGCAAATCCCTGCTTCCCTCTGCGAAGGGCCTATGTTTTACTTTTATGCAAGAGTCAGTAGTATTCCTTCTCATTCCAACCTACTCTTTAGTTGGCAAGCATCATGTGATGGGAAAAAATCTAAGCATATATGGCCATTCAAATATATTTGACCATGAATTATTATTGTTGACAATTATCTATATGATAAATAAGTTGGGAGGTGAAACATTAAGCCCCTATCTTTCTCTGTGTTCGATGGATGCTATTTGTTCTAAAAATATGCTTTGAGTGGTAGCAATCATGGAAGACTATATGATAGTTGAGTATGTGGGATTTGCTGACTAAGAACCTAGTTTGATGACTTACATAGACCCTTCCTGAAAATAAGATGAATTGCAATTGTTTGATGACTGAGAACCTAGTTTGTTAGTTTTCAAGAAAGTTTATGATCTATGCTTTAACATGTGAATAGTTTGCTACTTGATCATCAGAAGTTTTATTAGATGAGCTACTGTTTATGATATATAATGATGCTAAAAAAAGTGATTGAAATTATCATTGATCAAACTTGTGCACTTGCTAGCATTCCACATAAAAAATTCTGTTTTTATCATTTACCTACTCGAGGACAAGCAGGAATTAAGCTTGGGGATGCTTCATACGTCTCCAACGTATCTATAATTTTTTATTGTTCCATGCTATTATATTATCCATCTTGGATGTTTTATATGCATTTATATGCTATTTTATATGATTTTTGGGACTATACTATTAACCTAGAGCCCAGTGCCAGTTTCTGTTTTTTCCTTGTTTTTGAGTTTTACAGAAAAGGAATACCAAACGAAGTCCAAACGAGCTAAAAATTTACAGTGATTTTTTATGGACCAGAGGAAGCCCCCGAAGCAAAAGAGTTGGGCCAGAAGAGCCACGAGGCCTCCACAAGGGTGGAGGGCGCGCCCTACCCCCCTGGGGGCGCCCTCCGGTCTTGTGGGCTCCTCGTGGACCCCCCCTGACTTGTTCTCGACGCCAAAAATTCCTATAAATATAGAAACCCCTATAAATAAACCTAGATCGGGAGTTCCGCCGCTGCAAGCCTCTGTAGCCACGAAAAATCAATCGGGACCCTGTTCCGGCACCCTGCCGGAGGGGGAATCCACCACCGGTGGCCATCTTCATCATCCCGGCGGTCTCCATGACGAGGAGGGAGTAGTTCACCCTCGGGGCTAAGGGTATGTACCAGTAGCTATGTGTTTGATCTCTCTCTCTCTCTCGTGTTTTTGATTTGGCACGATCTTGATGTACCGCGAGCTTTGTTATTATAGTTGGATCATATGGTGTTTCTTCCCTCTCTATCTCTTGTTGTGATGAATTGAGTCTTACTCTTTGAGGTTCCGTTATGTTGGATTGAGTATTGGATTTGAGAACACTTGATGTATGTCTTGCGATGGGATATCTGTGGTGATAATGGGATGTTCTATTGATTCACTTGATGTATGTTTTGGCACTCAACTCGCAGATTCCCGAGGTGACATTGGGGTAATCTATGCATAGGGGTTGATGCACATTTTCGTCCTACGTTCTCCGATAGAAACTTTGGAGTGATTCTTTGTTGCACATTGAGGGATTGTTATGTGATCCAATTATGTTATCATTGTTGAGAGAACTTACACTAGTGAAAGTATGAACCCTAGGCCTTGTTTCTAAACATTGCAATACCGTTTTTGCTCACTTTTGTTACTAGTTACCTTGCTGTTTTTATATTTTCAGATTACAAAAACCTATATCTACCATCCATATTACACTTGTATCACCATCTCTTCACCGAACTAGTGCACCTATACAATTTACCATTGTATTGGGTGTGTTGGGGACACAAGAGACTCTTTGTTATTTGGTTGCAGGGTTGTTTGAGAGAGACCATCTTCATCCTACGCCTCCCACGGTTTAATAAACCTTAGGTCATCCACTTGAGGGAAATTTGCTACTGTCCTACAAAACTCTGCGCTTGGAGGCCCAACACGAGTCTACAAGAAGAAGGTTGCATAGTAGACATCATTCATCCAGGGTGTTCAGGATTCCCGAGGGCCTTTGACAACTCGTCCTTCTCTCTGTCGGGATGGAACCTCCCTTCCTGCACTTCCTTGATTGCTTCTTGAATCTTTGTGACGGGTGTTTCAAGTTGAGCTTTCGTGAAAATACACTTCCCTGTTTCTAGGTCCAAAGTTCCCCCAACCCCGAAGAACCAAGTCCTTGCTCGATCGGGCCAGTTCAATGTCGCCGGTTGGAACACTTTAGCAAGCAGGTCGTCCTCAGCTTTTTCCCACATAGGCCGGGCTTTGCTGTAGCCACTTGACCCCGTAACATGGTGATACTTCTTCTTTGCAGCATTTAGCTTATTTGTCTCTGACCTTTTCTTAGCTTTCTTCGATTTCTTGTACGCCACAAATGCGGGCCAGTGATCTTTTATCTTCGCATATTGACCGGTGAATTCTGGAGTCTCGTCTTTGTCGACAAACTCGTTCAATCTTTTCTTCCAGTTCTTGAATAGTTCTGCCATCTTCTTAAGAGCCCAAGACTTGACTTGTCGCTATATAACTAGGTTATTTGGATCCTCCTCTGGTGGTAAGCTGAATTTGTCATCAGCGAGTTCCAAAACTCATCTTTCTGTCTATCATCGACATAAGAAACTTCAGGGTCCTTCTTATTCCATTCTTGGATGCTGATCGGGACGCTGTCCCTAACAATAACTCTGCACTAATGTACAAATTTGTCTTTGGTCCGCTTGGGAGCAATCGGTTGGCCATCTGGAGCGACTTCTTTGATCGTGAACCTTTCATCCTGGCCCAACCTTTTCTTCGGGCCTCGTCTCCTTATAGAAGTTTGGCTCGATCCGGAGGGCTAAAAGAAGAAAGAAGCTTTAATATATGTACATACCAAACAATTAATGCATCTAGTTAGCAGAGGCTTAATTAATATATATATATATATATATATATATATATATATATATATATATATATACCTCACCGGACTTTGCAACAGTTAAGGCTCCAACACCGGTGGAGCCGTCATATCCTCCATCCTTCATTCGATCACCGGAGCCTTCATGATCTCCTCCCTCCTCCATTCGATCACCGGAGACGTCATCCTCTCTTTCCTCACCATCCGTGTCGTTGAGAAACGACAAGGTGATATCACCTCCGTCGCGGATTATATCCCCCAACAACTCTTCTTTTCTAAGTCTCTGTCCATAGTTTCTGCAAATATTACAACATGGCAATATACAACTATGAGAGATGGATTAGTGGCAAACATAGACCTAATCACAACAAGGAATCATATGCATATGAGCAATGGATTAGTGGAAAACATCATGCAAAGTTGACCAGTTTTATAACAGTCAGTTTCAGATGATCGTCACGGACTCCTCCCCCCTCAAGTCTGATGAGTCGTATTATCTTTCGAGAGAGGATACTTTGCGGACCACCTCTCTCATGCCTGTCCGACGTGCAAATCATGTTTTCATATCCTCAAAATCAAAGTTATCGGGGTTATGTTTTAACGACCCCTCCCTCATGTCGAAGTTATCGGGGTTATGTTTTAACGACCCCCTCTCTCATGTTTTCATATGCCTCAAAATCAAAGTTATATATCGGGGTTATGTTTTAACGACAAGATGAATACAAGATTTATACACAAGATGAATACAAGATTTATATACAAGATGAATACAAGATTTATACACATGGATGAATGCACAACTCAACAAATGAACCAACCATCATCCTATGAACAAAACTCAACATACAATAAATGGACACCTTTTTTCGAACAGTGGAGGGATGATCAGGGACCAACTCCACAGAGATGCAACACCACAACCTGTAATTCCACCGATTGAAAAAAAAAATTTAGGCAAAACCCAAGTATAGTAGCGCTTGCATGGCAAAAAAACCTAGTAAACCTAGTAAAACCTAGTAAAAAGAAGTATATTTGTCACCAAAATACAACAGTTGACATGGCAAAAAAACATTTTTTTATGAAGGAGAAAATAGATCCTGTTGAACTTGAGCATTTCTCAAACTTTGAAATGCTCCTGTTGAACTAAAACTATTTCAATAGGATCAATGCAAAATGCAAAGTTCTGTTACAGATTATGACTTGGTGAATAACAGAGCACATACATGAGCAGAGTTAATCTGATGACATGTTGAAGACAAGAAACAAATATGCTACAGTGGTTATACATGGCAACTAAAAGTATGGCATGGAAGTACTAGTTGCACATAACAAATGATGTTTACTGAACATGAGCATATGACCTCTAGATCAGTGGGATTCATCAAGGCAAGTTGCATAGTTAAAACAGATTCTCAGACTTGGTGTAATTCACAGTGTGGCAGAAACAGATTTAAGATGCACACTTGGAGGCAAGAATTAAATATGCTACATGGCAAGAACATGGCATGATAGAGCATAACATAAACAACAAAACATGGTTACTGATCATGTTTAGAAGAGTCATGGATATGATGGTAGCATCAAGAGAACATGGCAAGAAGATATAACAGATTTCAGATAGTGAAAAACTGGGCATGCTGACAACAACATCATGATATTGACTTGGGAGGCACATAACAACAAGCATAATAATTTTACAATTTATGAAACTGACATGAGCATGTAGTAGACATAGCAATCTTCAAATACTCCATTGGCACAAGTTCATATGATGCACAGATCATTTACTATGGATTTTACAAAATGGAACATTTTGTTAACAGGCTGACAGATATAACATGATAGCAACTTGAGAGCAACAACTAAACATGCTACGGCAAGGTAACATAGCAACCAAAAGCATGGCATCAAAGTACACATCACAAACACCAAATCACATGAAGGAATCATATCCATATGAGGTCTAGATTAGTAGCAACCAATAAGCAAAGTTGGCAAGTTTTATAACAAACAGTTTAAGACTTGGTGAAATTACTGTCTGAAAACAGAAACTGTGACTAGGCATGTTTGCAAGCTCATGGTACTCACATCAGGGCATATCATGGCATGACAAAATTACTAGCAGCAAGTACACATAAAAATGAACCAATGTCATGTTGACAAGTTGCTCATATGGTGCATGCATTAATTCACACAAAAAATGACAAAGTGACAAACATCAACAATTTTCAGCACTTAACATCATTTAGCACGTTTGCAACAGAGCTTACGGCATGAAGATGAATCCTAACATGCATTCAACAGGAAGGAGGGAGGATAGGGGTGGAGGGAGTATACCTGGCCGGCGGCGTCGGGGCAGGGCAGGGGCGCGGGGAGCGGCGGCGTCAGGGTAGGGTGCACGTCAGGGCAGAGGGGCAGGGCACGGCGAGGGCATCGGCGAGGGGCAGGGCGTAGTGAGGGCGTCGATGGCGAGGTCCAGCAGCCTGGTGGCGAGGGCATCGACGGCGAGCTCGGGCAGCCTGGCGGCGTCATCAGGGGAACTGCAGATGGGGATTGGAAAATTTCCTAAGTCCCTTGTTATATACCCTATCCTTTAGACCCGGTTGGTGGCTGCAATCGGGACTAATGGCCCCCCTTTAGTCCCGGTCCGAGCCACCAACCGGGACTAAAGGTGAATTTTACCAGGCGAAAGGGCAGGAAGCCCAGGCCTTTAGTCCCGATTGGTGGCCTGGACTGGGACTAAAGGCCCCCCTTTAGTCCCGGTCCGAGCCACCAACCGGGACTAAAGGCTTGTTGCTGGCACAGCCGCGGGGCGGTGGAAGTTTAGTCCCACCTCGCTTGGTGAGAGGCCCTCGCGGTGGTTTATAAGCCCTGCTACGGCTGCCCTCTCGAGCTCCTCTATAATGCAGGCAGTACATGCCTAACGTTCCTCTCTCACCTGTTGGGCCTACTTGCCCCGCGGGCCTGCATCCTGGGCCATGTACAGATGGGTTTCTAGTCGTATGCAGGCCGTGATGGCCTAGTAGGCGGTATTTTTTTATTTTTTTATGTTATTTTAGTTTGCTATTAAAGTTTTTAACAAAAAATACTTTATAAAAATTCTTTTGCTATTAAAGTTTTTAACAAAAAATACTTTGATAATTTTAGTTGCATACATTTTATATAATTTTAAGTTAATATTATTTTGATCATAACTAGAGGTTTATAAAAGCTTTTTTGGTTGATTCTTTTTGCTATTGAAGAATATTATAGTTTTGTTTTAGTTGATCATAACAAAATATTTTAATTGATTCTTTTTAGTTGATTCTTTTTGCTATTAGAGTTTTATAAAAGCTTTTTAGTTGATTATTTTAATAATTTTTTGAGCTAAATGACCCTAAAATTAAAAAACACTACAAATGAAGAATATTATAAAATACTTTTTGTTAACCTAATTTATTTTGATGCATAGACACATGGTGACTCAAAAAAGCCGACACCATTGTTCTATGTTAAGGAGATAGACCCTTACTACGAATCTTAAGACAATTCGTAGTAGGAGTCCATATCCTTAACAAAGGATGCAATGGTGTCAGAAGCTTATCCCTTCTGGACGACCCGGATATTTAAGGTGGTCGACTAGCTCGTCACTTGGCGAGGAGGGACTAAATACGGGTGTGAAAATCTGCGGTAGGCCTTTAGTCAACCGGGACTAAAGCTAGGTTTTAGTTTAGAATTTTCTTTTTTTTTCATGCATTTAATGATTTTTTTACCTAATGACCCTAAAATTGAAAAGCACTACAAATGAACTTTGAAAAGGTTGAAACTTGGCATGGTATCATAATTTCACTCACATAGCATGTGCTAAAATGTTTAGAGGGTTATGGAAAAAACTGGATGCACTTCTTGTACAAACTGGACAATCTCTTTCGAAGTATCAGGGTTTCAGACGAAAACTCATATATTACAAAGGATTTCACTTTTTAACATATTTTAACTCTGGACTTTTTGTACGTTCAATATGCACCATTCAAAGCCACATCATCAATTTTCAACCCTTTTTTGACTTTATTTGCTATTTTTCATGCATTTAATGCTTTATTTTGAGCTAAATGACCGTGAAATTGAAAAACACTACAAATGAACTCTGAAAAGGTTGAAACTTGGCATGGTATCATAATTTCACCCACATAATTTTGTCCTCCACTCCCACGATGTTTCTTTTCCCTGAAAGAACTATGTGGCGCTTTGGCTCATCGTATGATGTATTCGCTTCCTTGTCTTTTCTTTTTCTCGGTTTGGTGGACATGTCCTTCACATAGAAAACCCGCACCACATCATTGGCTAGGACGAATGGTTCGTCTGTGTACCCAAGATTGTTGAGATCCACTGTTGTCATTCCGTACTGCGGGTCTACCTGTACCCGCCTCCTGACAGATCGACCCATTTGCACCGAAACAAAGGGACCTTAAATTCATGTCCATAGTCAAGTTCCCATATCTCCTCTATGTAACCATAATATGTGTCGTTTGCCCTATTGGTGTTTGCTGCATCAATGCGGACACCGCTGTTTTGGTTGGTGCTCTTTTTATCTTGGGCGATCGTGTAAAATGTATTCCCATTTATCTCGTACCCTTGGTAAGTCAATACAGTCGAAGATGATGTCCTGGCCAACAAGTACAACTCATCTCCAACAGTGTTGTTACGCATGAGATGTGTTCGCAACCAAACGCTGAAAGTCCCGATGTGTTCACGTGCAATCCAGTCATCAGACTGCTCCGGGTGTTTGGAGCATAGAATATTCTTGTGTTCATTGATATACGGGGCCACCACGGTAGAATTTTGTAGAACTGTGTAGTGTGCTTGCGCCCAAGAATGCACGTCCCTACATATTATTGAATCTGCTCCTAGCGTGACTTTTCCACTCAGTCTCCCCTCATACCGCGATTGAGGGACACCAATCGGCTTAAGGTCAAGAATAAAGTCAACACAAAACCCAATGACCTCCTCTGTTTGATGGCCCGTGGAGATGCTTCCTTCTGGCCTAGCACGGTTACGAACATATTTCTTTAAGACTCCCATGAACCTCTTAAAGGGGAACATATTGTGTAGAAATACAGGACCCGGAATGGCAATCTCGCCGACTAGGTGAACTAGGATGTGCATCATAATATTGAAGAAGGATGGTGGGAACACCAACTCGAAACTGACAAGACATTGGACCAAATCATTCTGTAACCTTGGTAGGATTTCTGGATCGATTACCTTCTGAGAAATTGCATTGAGGAATGCACATAGCTTCACAATGGCTAATCGAACATTTTCTGGTAGAAGCCCCCTCAATGCAACCGGAAGCAGTTGCGTCATAATCACGTGGCAGTCATGAGACTTTAGGTTCTGAAAAAAATTTCTCTGCCATATTTATTATTCCCTTTATATTCGACGAGAAGCTAGACGGGACCTTGATACTGAGTAGGCCTTCAAAGAAGATTTCCTTCTCTGCTTTGGTAAGAGTGTAGCTGACAGGACCTTGATACTGGTTTGGATGCATGCCGTCTTTTTCGTTCACACCTTGTTGGTCCTCACGTGCCTTCGGTGTATCTTTTGTCTTCCCATACACGCCCAAGAAGCCTAGCAGGTTCACGCAAACATTCTTCGTCATGTGCATCACGTCGATTGCAGAGCGGACCTCTAGGTCTTTCCAATAGGGTAGGTCCCAAAATATAGATTTCTTCTTCCACATGGGTGCGTGTCCCTCAGCGTCATTCGGAACAGATTGTCCGTCAGGACCCTTTCCAAAGGTTACTTGTAAATCCTTGACCATATCAAGTATATCAGCACTAGTAGGGAGGACGGGCTTCTTCTGGTGATCTACCTCACCTTTGAAATGATTGCCTTTCTTTCTTAAGGCATGCTTGGTCAGAAGAAATCAACGATGTCCCAGGTACACATTCTTCTTGCATTTGTCCAAATATATACTTTTAGTCTCATCTAAACAGTGTGTGCATGCGTTGTATCCCTTGTTTGTCTGTCCTGAAAGTTTACTAAGAGCAGGCCAATCATTGATGGTTACAAACAACAATGCTCGTAGGTCAAATTCCTGCTGTTTGTGCTCATCCCACACACGTACACCTTTTTTACCCCACAACTGCAAAAGTTCTTCAACTAATGGCCTTAGGTACACATCAATGTTGTTGCCGGGTTCCTTAGGGCCTTGGATGAGCACTGGCATCATAATGAACTTCCGCTTCATGCACAACCAAGGAGGAAGATTATAGATACATAGAGTCACGGGCCAGGTGCTATGATTGCTGCTCTGCTCCCCAAAAGGATTAATGCCATCTGCACTTAAACCAAACCATACGTTCCTTGCGTCATCTGTAAAGTCCCGCCACTTTCCCTCGATTTTTCTCCACTGCGTCCCGTCAGCGGGTACACTCAACTTCCCGTCTTTCTTACGGTCTTCTTTGTGCCATCGAAACTGAAGGAAATAAGACCTAGAGGCAATAATAAAGTTATTATTTATATTTCCTTATATCATGATAAATGTTTATTATTCATGCTAGAATTGCATTAACCGGAAACTTAATACATGTGTGAATACATAGACAAACAGAGCGTCACTAGTATGCCTCTACTTGACTAGCTCGTTAATCAAAGATGGTTAAGTTTCCTAGCCATAGACATGAGTTGTCATTTGATGAACGGGATCACATCATTAGAGAATGATGTGATTGACATGGCCCATCCGTTAGCTTAGCACTATGATCGTTTAGTTTGCTGCTATTGCTTTCTTCATGACTTATACATGTTCCTATGACTATGAGACTATGCAACTCCCGAATATCAGAGGAACACTTAGTGTGCTATCAAACGTCACAACGTAACTAGGTGATTATAAAGATGCTCTACAGGTGTCTCCGATGGTGTTTGTTGAGTTGGCATAGATCAAGATTAGGATTTGTCACTCCGATTGTCGGAGAGGTATCTCTAGGCCCTCTCGGTAATGCACATCATATGAAGCCTTGCAAGCAATGTGACTAATGAGTTAGTTATGGGATGATGCATTATGGAACGAGTAAAGAGACTTGCCGGTAACGAGATTGAACTAGGTATGATGATACCGACGATCGAATCTCGGGCAAGTAACATACCGATGACAAAGGGAACAACGTATGTTGTTATGCGGTTTGACCGATAAAGATCTTCGTAGAATATGTGGGAGCCAATATGAGCATCCAGGTTCCGCTATTGGTTATTGACCGGAGATGAGTCTCGGTCATGTCTACATAGTTCTCGAACCCGTAGGGTCCGCACGCTTAACGTTCGATGACGATCGGTATTATGAGTTTATGTGTTTTGATGTACCGAAGGTAGTTCGGAGTCCCGGATAAGATCACGGACATGACGAGGAGTCTCAAAATGGTCGAGACATAAAGATTGATATATTGGATGACTATATTCGGACATCGGAAATGTTCCGGTGAAGTTTCGGATTAAACTGGAGTGCCGGAGGGGTTACCGGAACCCCCCGGGGGAACTAATGGGCCTCATGGGCCTTAGTGGAGAGAGAGAGAGGGGCGGCCAGGGCAGGCCGCACGCCCCCTCCCCCTTGGGTCCGAAATGGACTAGGGAAGGGGGGGCGGCGCCCCCCTTTCCTCTCCCTCTCCCTCTCCTTCCTTCCCCCTCTCTCCCTCTTGGTGGAATCCTACTAGGACTAGTAGTCCTAGTAGGACTCCCCTGGTGGGCCGCGCCCTAGGAGGGCCGGCCGGCCTCCCCCTTGCTCCTTTATATACAGGGGTAGGGGCACCCTAGGACACACAAGTTGATTGTTTTAGCCGTGTGTGGTGCCCCCCTCCACAGATTTCCACCTCGGTCATATTGTTGTAGTGCTTAGGCGAAGCCCTGCGTCGGTAACTTCATCATCACCGTCACCACGCTGTCGTGCTGACGAAACTCTCCCTCGGCCTCAACTGGATCAACTGTTCAAGGGACGTCACTGAGCTGAACGTGTGCAGATCGCGGAGGTGCCGTACGTTCGGTACTTGGATCGCGAAGACGTTCGACTACATCAACCGCGTTACTAAACGCTTCCGCTTTCGGTCTACGGGGGTACGTGGACACACTCTCCCCACACGTTGCTATGCTTCTCCTAGATAGATCTTGCGTGATCGTAGGAATTTTTTTGAAATACTACGTAACCCAACAGTGGCATCTGAGCCAGGTCTATGCGTAGATGTTATTTGCACGAGTAGAACACAAAGGAGTTGTGGGCGTGGGTGTATACATATTGCTTGCCGTTACTAGTTGTTACTTGGTTCAGCGGTATTGTGAGATGAAGCGGCCCGGACCGGCATTACGCGTACGCTTATGCGAGACTGGTTTCACCGCTGTGAGCACTCGTTGCTTAAAGGTGACTGGCGGGTGTCTGTCTCTCTCACTTTAGTTGAATCAGTTTCAATGAAGAGGGTTCTTTTAGAAGATCAAAAAGCAATCACTACACCATGTTGTGGTTTTGCATAGGTAAGAACGGTTCTTGCTAGAAGCCCGTAGCAGCCACGTAAAACTTGCAACAACAAAGTAGAGGACGTCTAACTTGTTTTTGCAGGGCTTGCTGTGATGTGATATGGTCAAGACATGATGTGATATAATTTGTTGTATGAGATGATCATGTTTTGTAACAAAGTTATCGGCAACTGGCAGGAGCCATATGGTTGTCGCTTTATTATATGCAATGCAATCGCCATGTAATTGTTTTACTTTATCACTAAGCGGTAGCGATAGTCGTAGAAACAATAAAGTTGGCAAGACGACAACGATGCTACGATGGAGATCAAGCTGGGGCGCCGGTGACGATGGAGATCATGATGGTGCTTCGATGATGGAGATCAAGAGCACAAGATGATGATGGCCATATCATGTCACATATTGAATTGCATGTAATGTTAATCCTTTTATGCATCTTATCTTGCTTAGTACGGCGGTAACATTATAAGATGATCTCTCACTAAATTTCAAGGTACAAGTGTTCTCCCTGAGTATGCACCGTTGCTACAGTTCGTCGTGCCGAGACACCACGTGATGATCGGGTGTGATAAGCTCTACGTTCACATACAACGGGTGCAAGCCAGTTTTGCACACGCAGAATACTCGGGTTAAACTTGACGAGCCTAGTGTGACGCCCCCGGCCCAATCGTGCACTAATCATACACGCAAATGCACACGATCAAGCCTAAGGACTCGCGGGAAGATATCACAACACAACTCTAAAACATAAATAAAGTCATACAAGCTTTATATTACAAGCCAGGGGCCTCGAGGGCTCGAATACATAAGCTTGCGAACAAGCGTCAGTGGAAGCATCAGATATCTGAGTACAGATATGAAACAGAAACAGAAAGGCCTTTAGAAAGGCGGGGCAAAATAAAACACTACGATCGAAAGGCGAAGGCCTCCTGCCTGGGACCCTCCGATCCTACTCCTGGTCGTCAGTCAACTCGTAGTAGTATCCATCCTCTGGGTAGTAGTAATAGCGATCGTCGGCAGGGCAGCTGTCTCAGGGGCTCCGTCATCTTGGTCGCGACAAACTGATATGGGGAGTAAAGGAAAACAAAGCAACCGTGAGTACTCAGAAGTACTCAGCAAGCAAGGATCTACACTGCATATGCAACATTATCAAAGGGAGGCTGTATATGTGGACTGGGCTGCAGAAATGCAAGAATAGAGAGAAGGCCTAGTCCTATCGAAGACTAGCATCTTCAGCGGTCTTGCAGCAGTAGAAGAGAGTAGAACAGTTCAATATAATGTAGCAGTATCATTAAGTCTCATCCTCACCCAGAGATCCTTTCTCGACTCCCTGCGAGAAAGCAATCCCAGAGCCATAAAGTCATCAACCTTGTCCGGAGATCCCTTCTCGACTCCCTGCGAGAAGCAATCCCAGAGCCATAGTATCCAAGTATCCAGTTCTAAATTGTATCAATCAGGATACAACTCCGAGTGTCCTTTACCGTAGGACCGGCTATCGATAGAAGTATTCTTCCCTGCAGGGGTGCACCAACTTACCCAACACGCTCGATTAACTCCGGCCGAACACACTTTCCTGGGTCATGCCCGGCCTCGGCCAAACGACACATCGCAGCCCTACCTACAGCTCAGCAGAGAGGTCCCCGTCGGTCTACATCCTAAGCGCTCAGAGGTCTTGGGCCATCGCCCTGTGCACTCCGAGTCGTTGCGTGCAGGGGGAAGCCAGGCACCAGGGGGGCGCTGGTCCGTCCCGGCCGCAAGGCTGAACTAGACGTCTGACAGAGCTTTCGGCTGATGCTACGATGCAGAACGCTCATACTATGCCCACGTGATGGTTAGTGCTATCAGACCAGAGGCCTGCTCGGATCAAATATCCAAATAGTTAACGGACTAGGGCTTGCGGTAACGAGCAGAGACTCACGAAAGATGTGACCCCGTCTCCCCGTCTCGAGGACTTGCTGCAAGGGTTAAGAATGCCCGGCCGCGCCTCGTATTCACCACTCGGGCACCACACTGGCACCCGTCTTCACAGCACTCGCCTCTTAAGCGCACGCGAGTACCCCTCAGGGTCGACCCGCCTATCCAAGTAATAGTGTAAAGTCCAAGTATCCGTGTGTCCATAACTTTAGGGGAATCCGAGGTATCACCCTCGTTGGATTCCTACTCGATGTCTCCGTCAAGGTGAACTCGGAGGAATCACCCTCGCTGGGTTCACACTTGAGGTGTTGTACGACGGCGTCGTTATCGGAAGCGGTGAAGGAGGAATCACCCTCGATGACCGCGACCGAATAGCTACTCTACAGAGTTAACATCAGAAGTGCTACAAGAGGTTTCACCCTCGGCACTCGATAGTAACGATGCAGTGTCGTTACAACTAAAGGGGGTGATGTGCGGTGTCGGGGCCTGGTCTTCAATCCCGTTGATCGGGTCTTCTGACGATCCAGCGCGGCAGTCGGGATAAGTGGGGTCACTGATAGGTCTCTACCCAGCCTAAACTAAGCAGTTTAGGATATGCAGGTAATTATCAACAGCAGGATACAATAAACATGCTATGCATCAGAATAGGTAAAGCAGCAGCAGCAGCAATTCTAATGCAAGCATGAGAAATAGAATGGGCGATATCGGGATGATCAAAAGGGGGGGGGGGCTTGCCTGGTTGCTCGGCGGCAAGGGCAAGGTTGTCAATGGTGTCTTCGGGCTCCGGAGCTGCGTCGGTCTCGGGGACGACGTCGAGGTCGGGGCTATCGAGAGAGAAGAGGGGGAGGAAACAGTATAAATACACGACAAACAAGTGCAGCACAAAGCATAACATGGCAATACGCGGTGACGGAGGTGATCTAACGCAGTGCCGGGTGATACTGGCGAAGGTGGAATTCATCCGGGAATGTTTTCCCGGTTCCGGACATTTGTCAGACAGATGACCGGAGGGGAACGGTTGCATGTTCGGATAGTTAGGGACGTGTGGCGGACGAACGGACCGCGTATTCGGATTCGTCCCGTCGTTCTGAACAACTTTCATGTACAAAGTTTTTCGATTGGAGTTACGGATTAAAAGATATGATTTTCTAAAGTTTTTATTAATTTCTGGAATTTATTTATTTATTTAAATTAAACATTATCCGAAACAGTGTCTTGCTGACGTCAGCATGATGTCAGCATGACGTCAGGACCAGTGGGTCCCACCTGTCATAGGCTGTTTAGTTAATTAAGGATTAACTAATTAAATTACTATTTAATTAACACTAACTACTTAATTAAATTAACCTAATCAGGATTAATTAAATTAATTATTTCACTAATTAATTATTTATTTAATTAATTAATTTTATTAATTATTATTATTATTATTATTATTTTAATTTATTTCGTTCTGGGCCGTGGGGCCCCACTGTCATTTGCTAAGGGGGCCTTGGGCCCATTGGTCAGTGGCACGAGGCCAGAACGGGCGCGGGCGTGCGGGGTTTGCGGGGCGGAGCCGGGCGTGGGCGCCCGGCAGGGCGCGCGGCGAGGGACGGCGTGGGGCGCGCGGCGCGGCCAGGCATGCGTGGGCGCGCGCGCACGCACTGGCCGAGGCCAGGGTGCGGTGGCCGGCCGGGGGTGGCGGCGAGGGGCAGAGGGAGCGGCGGGCGGAGGAAAAAAAAGGGGGGGCGGCCGCGGTGGTCTGGCGGTGGCCGGAGCGCGGCGAGCGCGCAGCTGGGCACGGGCGGCCAGCAGAGCAGCGGCAGCGTGGAGCAGGGGCGAACGGGGCGGGGGGCGCGCGCGGGTCACAGCGGACATGGGACGGGGCGCGAGCCGCCGTGGTTGGGTGGGCAGGCGCGGTGAGCGTGGCAAGCGGACGAGCGAGGCGACGGGGACCGAGAGGAGAGGGGGCGGGCGACGGAGGCCGGAGCTCACCGCGAGCTGTAGGGCACGGGGCAGAAGGCTTGAGCTCGAGGGGGAGGACGAGGAGGACGGCGTGGCAGCGCAGTCCGGCGAGGGGCGGCGGTGAGCGACGGGGTCGGGGCGCGGTCGGCGCGTGCGCGTCGGGCGCGAGCGAGGGGCGATGGCGTCGAGGACGCGTCCGGCGACGAGGCGAGGCCACGGCCTCAGTAGGGCGTCGCGCGCGAGAGAGGAGGGGCGACGAGGAGGCCGGTAGGCGAGCGGCGGCGGCCCGCAGTGGCGCGTGAGCGGGGCTGGCCGGAGCAGAGGGAGGGGGCGGGCGCGGCGCCGGGATCGGGTTCGATCCCGATCCAGGAGGGAGAAGGGGATCGGGGGGGAGTGGATCGGGCTAGGGTTTCGATGGGGAGTGGGGGGGGTTATCTGGGGGATGGGGTGGACCGATCGGGTCGGCCTGGTCGGCTGCGCCGACTGGGCCAAGAGGCCCAGTGGGGGAGGGGCCTTTTGCTTTTATTTGTTTTCTTTTCTCTTTTTCTTTTTATTTATTCTTTTCTGTGTTTTGCAAAAATGTCTAGGCTACTTCTGGACTTTTGTAAAATATGAGACTGGTCCAAATATCAACAGTGCAAAATTAGTCACTGCTAGAAATTGGTTTGGCGTCCATATCTTTTTGTTTGGATTTTATTTAATTTGAAAAGGATTAAATAGTGCTATGTTGCTGCTGTTTCTTGTTGTTCGAGTCCTTTTACAATTCCAACAAATGTTGCAATCATTTTTATAAATGCTTTGGGAATATTTGCAACATGAGGCACATTTTAGTTTCCAGGTTTGGACAACTTTTATTTTCCACTTTTATTTAAATTTGAATTTTGACTTAGGAGTTGAAATGCAATATGATGCAAATGATGATCATGCACTGTTAAACATAATGACATGGCATAATCAAAAGGGTGATTACTGTAGTTAACCACTGAGGGTGTTACACCTAGCATATGCAGATATGGCCTCGGAACACCGAGACCGAAAGGTCGAGCGTGAATCATATAGTAGATGTGATCAACATAGTGATGTTCACCATTGAAAACTACTCCATCTCACGTGATGATCGGACATGGTTTAGTTGATTTGGATCACGTGATCACTTAGATGATTAGAGGGATGTCTATCTAAGTGGGAGTTCTTAAGTAATATGATTAATTGAACTTTAATTTATCATGAACTTAGTACCTGATAGTATTTTGCATGTCTATGTTGTTGTAGATCAATGGCCCGTGCTACTGTTTCTTTGAATTTTAATGCGTTCCTAGAGAAAGCTAAGTTGAAAGATGATGGTAGCAACTACACGGACTGGGTCCGTAACTTGAGGATTATCCTCATTGCTGCACAAAAGAATTACGTCCTGGAAGCACTGCTAGGTGCTAGGCCTGCTGTAGACGCTACTGATGACGTTAAGAACGTCTGGCAGAGCAAAGCTAATGACTACTCGATAGTTCAGTGTGCCATGCTTTACGGCTTAGAACCGGGACTTCAACGATGTTTTGAACGTCATGGAGCATATGAGATGTTCCAGGAGTTGAAGTTAATATTTCAAGCAAATGCCCGGATTGAGAGATATGAAGTCTCCAATAAGTTCTATAGCTGCAAAATGGAGGAGAATAGTTCTGTCAGTGAGCATATACTCAAAATGTCGGGGTATCATAATCACTTGACTCAGCTGGGAGTTAATCTTCCGGTTGATAGTGTCATTGACAGAGTTCTTCAATCACTGCCACCAAGCTACAAGAGCTTCGTGATGAACTATAATATGCAAGGGATGGATAAGACAATTCCCGAGCTCTTCGCAATGCTAAAGGCTGCGGAGGTAGAAATCAAGAAGGAGCATCAAGTGTTGATGGTCAACAAGACCACCAGTTTCAAGAAAAAGGGTAAAGGGAAGAAGAGGAACTTCAAGAAGAATGGCAAGCAAGTTGCTGCTCAAGTGAAGAAGCCCAAGTCTGGACCTAAGCCTGAGACTGAGTGCTTCTACTGCAAAGGGATTGGTCACTGGAAGCGGAACTGCCCCAAGTATTTGGCGGATAAGAAGGATGGCAAAGTGAACAAAGGTATATGTGATATACATGTTATTGATGTGTACCTTACTAATGCTCGCAGTAATGCCTGGGTATTTGATACTGGTTCTGTTGCTAATATTTGCAACTCGAAACAGGGACTACGGATTAAGCGAAGATTAGCTAAGAACGAGGTGACGATGCGCGTAGAAAATGGTTCCAAAGTCGATGTGATCGCCGTTGGCACGCTACCTCTACATCTACCTTCGGGATTAGTTTTAGACCTAAATAATTGTTATTTGGTGCCAGCGTTAAGCATGAACATTATATCTGGATCTTGTTTGATGTGAGACGGTTATTCATTTAAATCTGAGAATAATGGTTGTTCTATTTATATGAGTAATATCTTTTATGGTCATGCACCCTTGAAGAGTGGTCTATTTTTGTTGAATCTCGATAGTAGTCATACACATATTCATAATATTGAAACCAAAAGATGCAGAGTTGATAATGATAGTGCAACTTATTTGTGGCACTGCCGTTTGGGTCATATTGGTGTAAAGCGCATGAAGAAACTCTATACTGATGGACTTTTGGAATCACTTGATTATGAATCACTTGGTACTTGCGAACCATGCCTCATGGGAAAGATGACTAAAACTCCGTTCTCTGGAACAATGGAGCGAGCAACAAATTTATTGGAAATAATACATACTGATGTATGCGGTCCGATGAATATTGAGGCTCGCGGCGGGTATCGTTATTTTCTGACCTTCACAGATGATTTGAGCAGATATGGGTATATCTACTTGATGAAACATAAGTCTGAAACATTTGAAAAGTTCAAAGAATTTTAGATAGAAGTGGAAAATAATCGTAACAAGAAAATAAAGTTTCTGTGATCTGATCGTGGAGGAGAATATTTGAGTTACGAGTTTGGTATTCATTTGAAACAATGCGGAATAGTTTCGCAACTCACGCCACCCGGAACACCACAACGTAATGGTGTGTCCGAACGTCGTAACCGCACTTTATTAGATATGGAGCGATCTATGATGTCTCTTACTGATTTACCGCTATCGTTTTGGGGTTATGCTTTAGAGACGGCTGCATTCACGTTAAATAGGGCACCATCTAAATCTGTTGAGACGACACCTTATGAACTGTGGTTTGGCAAGAAACCCAAGTTGTCGTTTCTTAAAGTTTGGGGCTGCGATGCTTATGTGAAAAAGCTTCAACCTGATAAGCTCGAACCCAAATCGGAGAAATGTGTCTTCATAGGATACCCAAAGGAGACTGTTGGGTACACCTTCTATCACAGATCTGAAGGCAAGATATTCGTTGCTAAGAATGGATCCTTTCTAGAGAAGGAGTTTCTCTCGAAAGAAGTGAGTGGGAGGAAAGTAGAACTTGATGAGGTAATTGTACCTGCTTTCTTATTGGAAAGTAGTTCATCACAGAAATCAGTTCCAGTAATTCCTACACCAATTAGTGAGGAAGCTAATGATAATGATCATGTAACTTCACATCAAGTTACTACTGAACCTCGTAGGTCAACCAGATTAAGATCCGCACCAGAGTGGTACGGTAATCCTGTTCTGGAGGTCATGTTACTTGACCATGACGAACCTACGAACTATGAGGAAGCGATGATGAGCCCAGATTCCGCGAAATGGCTTGAGGCCATGAAATCTGAGATGGGATCCATGTATGAGAACAAAGTGTGGACTTTGGTTGACTTGCCCGATGATTGGCAAGCCATAGAGAATAAATGGATCTTCAAGAAGAAGACTGACGCTGACGGTAATGTTACTGTCTACAAAGCTCGACTTGTTCCAAAAGGTTTTCGACAAGTTCAAGGAGTTGACTACGATGAGACCTTCTCACCCGTAGCGATGCTTAAGTCCGTCCGAATCATGTTGGCAATTGCTGCATTTTATGATTATGAAATTTGGCAAATGGATGTAAAAACTGCATTCCTGAATGGATTTCTGGAAGAAGAGTTGTATATGATGCAACCCGAAGGTTTTATCGATCCAAAGGATGCTAACAAAGTGTGCAAGCTCCAGCGATCCATTTATGGACTGGTGCAAGCATCTCGGAGTTGGAATAAATGTTTTGATAGTGTGATCAAAGCATATGGTTTTATACAGACTTTTGGAGAAGCCTGTATTTACAAGAAAGTGAGTGGAGCTCTGTAGCATTTCTAATATTATATGTGGATGACATATTGTTGATTGGAAATGATATAGAATTTCTGGATAGCATAAAAGGATACTTGAATAAAAGTTTTTCAATGAAAGACCTCGGTGAAGCTACTTATATATTGGGCATCAAGATCTATAGAGATAGATCAAGACGCTTAATAGGACTTTCACAAAGCACATACCTTGATAAAGTTTTGAAGAAGTTCAAAATGGATCAGTCAAAAAAAGGGTTCTTGCCTGTGTTGCAAGGTGTGAAGTTGAGTAAGACTCAATGCCCGACCACTGCAGAAGATAGAGAGAAAATGAACGTCATTCCCTATGCCTCAGCCATAGGTTCTATCATGTATGCAATGCTGTGTACCAGACCTGATGTGTGCCTTGCTATAAGTTTAGCAGGGAGGTACCAAAGTAATCCAGGAGTGGATCACTCGACAACGGTCAAGAACATCCTGAAATACCTAAAAAGGACTAAGGATATGTTTCTCGTTTATGGAGGTGACAAAGAGCTCGTCATAAGTGGTTACGTCGATGCAAGTTTTGACACTGATCCGGATGACTCTAAGTCACAAACCGGATACGTATTTATATTGAACGGTGGAGCTGTCAGTTGGTGCAGTTCTAAGCAAAGCGTCGTGGCGGGATCTACGTGTGAAGCGGAGTACATAGCTGCTTCGGAAGCAGCGAATGAAGGAGTCTGGATGAAGGAGTTCATATCCGATCTAGGTGTCATACCTAGTGCATCGGGTCCAATGAAAATCTTTTGTGACAATAGTGGAGCAATTGCCTTGGCAAAAGAATCCAGATTTCACAAGAGAACCAAACACATCAAGAGACGGTTCAATTCCATCCGCGATCAAGTCAAGGAGGGAGACATAGAGATTTGCAAGATACATACGGATCTGAATATTGCAGACCCGTTGACTAAGCCTCTCTCACGAGCAAAACATGATCAACACCAAGACTCCATGGGTGTTAGAATCATTACTGTGTAATCTAGATTATTGACTCTAGTGCAAGTGGGAGACTGAAGGAAATATGCCCTAGAGGCAATAATAAAGTTGTTATTTATATTTCCTTATATCATGATAAATGTTTATTATTCATGCTAGAATTGTATTAACCGGAAACTTAATACATGTGTGAATACATAGACAAACAGAGTGTCACTAGTATGCCTCTAATTGACTAGCTCGTTAATCAAAGATGGTTAAGTTTCCTAGCCATAGACATGAGTTGTCATTTGATGAACGGGATCACATCATTAGAGAATGATGTGATTGACATGACCCATCCGTTAGCTTAGCACTATGATCGTTTAGTTTGCTGCTATTGCTTTCTTCATGACTTATACATGTTCCTATGACTATGAGACTATGCAACTCCTGAATATCGGAGGAACACTTAGTGTGCTATCAAACATCACAACGTAACTGGGTGATTATAAAGATGCTCTACAGGTGTCTCCGATGGTGTTTGTTGAGTTGGCATAGATCGAGACTAGGATTTGTCACTCCGATTGTCGGAGAGGTATCTCTGGGCCCTCTCGGTAATGCACATCATATGAAGCCTTGCAAGCAATGTGACTAATGAGTTAGTTACGGGATGATGCATTACGGAACGAGTAAAGAGACTTGCCGGTAACGAGATTGAACTAGGTATGATGATACCGACGATCGAATCTCGGGCAAGTAACATACCGATGACAAAGGGAACAACGTATGTTGTTATGCGGTTTGACCGATAAAGATCTTCGTAGAATATGTGGGAGCCAATATGAGCATCCAGGTTCCGCTATTGGTTATTGACCGGAGATGAGTCTCGGTCATGTCTACATAGTTCTCGAACCCGTAGGGTCCGCACGCTTAACGTTCGATGATGATCGGTATTATGAGTTTATGTGTTTTGATGTACCGAAGGTAGTTCGGAGTCCCGGATGAGATCACGGACATGACGAGGAGTCTCAAAATGGTCGAGACATAAATATTGATATATTGGATGACTTTATTCGGACATCGGAAATGTTCCGATGAAGTTTCGGATAAAACCGGAGTGCCGGAGAGGTTACCGGAACCCCCCGGGGGAACTAATGGGCCTCATGGGCCTTAGTGGAGAGAGAGAGGGGCGGCCAGGGCAGGCCGCGCGCCCCCTCTCCCTTTGGTCCGAATTGGACTAGGGAAGGGGGGGCGGCGCCCCCCTTTCCTTCTCCCTCTCCCTCTCCTTCCTTCCCCCTCTCTCCCTCTTGGTGGAATCCTACTAGGACTAGTAGTCCTAGTAGGACTCCCCTGGTGGGGCGCGCCCTAGGAGGGCCGGCTGGCCTTCCCCTTGCTCCTTTATATACGGGGGCAGGGGGACACCCTAGGACACACAAGTTGATTGTTTTAGCCGTGTGCGGTGCCCCCCTCCACAGATTTCCACCTCGGTCATATTGTCGTAGTGCTTAGGCGAAGCCCTGCGTCGGTAACTTCATCATCACCGTCACCACGCCGTCGTGCTGACGAAACTCTCCCTCGGCCTCAACTGGATCAAGAGTTCGAGGGACGTCACCAAGCTGAACGTGTGCAGATCGCGGAGGTGTTGTATGTTCGGTACTTGGATCGGTTGGATCGCAAAGACGTTCGACTACATCAACCGCGTTACTAAACGCTTCCGCTTTCGGTCTACGAGGGTACGTGGACACACTCTCCCCACTCATTGCTATGCTTCTCCTAGATAGATCTTGCGTGATCGTAGGAATTTTTTGAAATACTACGTAACCCAACAGCAACAACTTGGCATGCTCTTTGTTCCTGAATAGACGTTTCAACCATGGTATTATAGGAGCATACCACATCACCTTGGCAGGAACCCTTTTCCTGGGGCGCTCGCCCTCAACATCACCAGGGTCATCTCGTCTGATCTTATATCGCAATGCACTGCATACCGGGCATGCGTTCAAATTCTCGTACTCCTCACAGCGGTAGAGGATGCAGTCATTAGGGCATGCACGTAGCTTCTGCACCTCTAATCCTAGAGGGCAGAGAACCTTCTTTGCTTCGTACGTACTGTCAGGCAATTCGTTATCCTTTGGAAGCTTCTTCTTCATTATTTTCAGTAGCTTCCCAAATCCCTTGTCAGACACACCATTCTCTGCCTTCCATTGCATCAATTTCAGTGCGGTACCGAGCTTTGTGTTGCCATTTTCGTAATTTGGGTACAACCCTTTTTTGTGATGCTCTAACATGCGATCGAACTTCAACTTCTCCCTTTCACTTTCGCATTCTCTCTGTGCATCAACAATGACCCGGCGAAGATCATCATCGGGCACATCGTCTGGTGCCTCTTGATCTTCAGCTTCCCCTGATGCAGTATCACCGTATTCAGGGAACATAGGATAGTTGTCATCATCCTCTTCTTCTTCGTTGTCTTCCATCATAACCCCTCTTTCTCTATGCTTGGTCCAAACATTATAGTGTGGCATGAAACCCTTCTCAAGCAGGTGGAAGTGAAGGGTTTTCGAATCAGAGTAATCCTTCGTATTCCCATAGACAGTACATGGACAATACATAAAACCATTTTGCTTGGTTGCCTCAGCCACATCGAGAAAAATATGCAGGCCTCTAATGTAGTCGGAGGTGTGTCGGTCACCGTACATCCATTGCCGGTTCATCTGCGTGCATTATATAATTAAGTGTATCAAAAACTATTACAAAACATCATGAATAGAGAAATGACCAAAATCATACAAGTTTATCATCACATTAAAACCAAACTACAGTAGTGATCAAATATTATTACTGAAAAAAAATACATAAAGTTCATACATAGTTCTCATAGAACAACATACAGCTCTCTAAAGCATCTAATTAAAACATACATTGAAACTAACATACAACTATGTAAAACATTTAAATGCAACAACAAATGCAATCAAAATCGCAACTAAGGTAACAATTGATCCAACAACATAATGATACCAAGCCTCATTATCAATGGCATATTTCTAATCTTTCTAATCTTCATGCGCATTGCATCTATCTGGATCTTGTGATCATCGACGACATCGGCAACATGCAACTCCAATTTCATCTTCTCTTCTTCAACTCATTTCAATTTTTCTTTCAAATAATTGTTTTATTTTTCAACTAAATTTAACCTCTCGACAAGAGGGTCGGTTGAAATTTCCGGTTCACATACCTCCTAGATAAAGACATCTATGTCAAGTTGGTCGGCATAATTGTCATAAACACTAAATGAAACAAGTAGTTATAAAAGATAATATACCACGTCTGAATCATAGACCGGACGAGAGCCGACGGGGGTGGATACCAAAACCATGGCACTATATAATAACAAACAATAATAAAAGTAAGAAAATCATACAAGTAGCTATCTAAATCATACAAGTAAGATTTTTTTTTTTAAAAAAAGATAAGAACAAGAGGCTCACCACGGTGGTGCCGGCGACGAGATCGGCGCGGGCGATCGATGGCGGTGATGACGGGGACGGGGACGGGACGGCACCCTACACATGTGCAGACTCTAAAAAGTTAATTTGAGCTCAAATTGTGCATCTAAATCAAATGAATTCCCACATACACTCCTCCACTAGAACCCACAAACTACTCTACTTCTAGAGCATTTGAAATAAGCTAAACTAGCAGTGAGAAATAAAAGGATGAAGTTGCTAACCTTTTAGAACACCTCCCCTTTAGTCCCGGTTGGTGACTGGAACCGGGACTGATGCCTGCCGAGGCCTGGCCGGCATTCTAGCCTCTCGAACCGGGACTGATACTCCCATTAGTCCCGGTTCGTAACACGACCGAAACTAATGCTCTGATCTGCTCAGGACCAAAGCCTTGTTTTCTACCAGTGGAGTGGACGGCGGCGACAACCACTTGTCTTCCCGCGGATAGCTATGGCCGGCTCGGTCGAATTCGCGCGGTCGTTGTCCACGCCGGTGAGAGGAGCGTTGTCACCGCGGCCGTCTCCATCGCGGAGCTCGAGCTCATCTAGGGATCCAAGGAAAGGCGTCATCGGCACGTCGGCAAGCAGTTGGCTAGGATGCATCTCACGTGCCACTCGCCGTGATGCATCTCGCACGCCAGCAGCGCACCAGCCAAGCTAGCACACGAGCAGCTGGATGCATCCAGCAGCTTGTGTGCTAGCCTTGTGAGCAGGAGCAGGAGCAAAGTAGTTGCCGCGCTATCATCTTCTCGTCCTTGAGCTCGTCAGAAAAATCATGGCGGCAAGCTCCGCCGGAGACCGGTGAGCTCCGGTACAGAAATAAGAATAATATGTCCAACAAGAAAGTAATAGAAACGACAATCATATTTGCTGCCGGTGGATTACATGAAAACCAAAAAATGGTGAAGTGCTAGATTAAGAAGGACCAAAGATTTAGTGTAAATTAAAGCATGCATGGAATCAGGCGTCATTGTGGTATGTGTCCAGTAGCGCGTTGTGTGAAATAAGAAGCATGGTGTTTTGGCAATTGCCATAAATACTGCAAAACAAAGAATCATGTCAAACTGAAAGAAAACCCTAGCAATTTTCGATGAGCATGCACTAATGAATGTATTTCATTAGGGCCATCAACAAAAGAATTTAGAATAATATGAACTTGTGTAAAAAATTGTAGACGCATGCCATTAGGCTCATCAAATAACACAAATGATATACAAATAATGATGAGGCGGGTGGAGGAAAAGAGCACAACGTTGGACATGAAGTTTGTGAGCTTGAGTCACACACGCCCTTTGCTACAATAAAATCCAAATAATAATAAAAATTTCAAAAATCTATTTTTTTGTCAACAAACATTGATGTGTGTTTCACATGCATGCAAAATTTTGCGATGGAATGATATTTGTGGAGGTCTCGGCAAAAAGCCAAAATGGATGCTCCAAGAAGACTGTTTTTGGAAGCATTCTGGAGCAATTTTTTTTTTTGGCCAAAACTTGCATGAATTCATTTTTATGGGCGAGTTCATTTTTTTCCCGCTGAGGTGTGGAAGACTTCGATCTCGGATTTACAACTGGTAACCATCCACAAACTGCAAACCGATATTCGAAAAAAACACTACAAACAAACAAGTCAATGTTACTGGGACGACATCAAGTTCTCATCTAATCATATGGACAAATTTTAGAAAGGAGTGTCTAGGTTCTAATACAATGCAGTGTCCCTGTAATCATGCAATATGATTGCTACAGCGAGAGTTCGTGTTGGAGATGAATTGGGGATTGGAGGGTTCGCAGATAAAGTTCATTATTTTTTTGAGATGAGAACAGGTTTATTTCCTTTATTTATGGGTGATTTCATATTTTTTCCGCGATTGAGTTCATTTCTTTCATGTCTTTTTTCAGATAATTTCTTTCATTTTTTTTGAGACAAAGATGATTTCTTTCATGCCTAGTATCAACAGTTTTCCCTCCACCGGTTCAAAAAGAAAAGAAAATGGACTACGGCCCATGGAGACGCTAGACGAAGAAAAGGGTCCGGTATCGTTTTGTATTAAAAAAAAAACACTACAGTAGTCCATTTTCACGTTTTTTTGAACTTAGTCCATTTTTCACGTTTTAATTACACAGAGCACATCACGCTAAGTACAAAAAGAAAAGGTACAAAAAAGAAAAGAAAAAGAGCAGCGTATAGCCCTCTCCAGAATCCAGATCCAGCGTCGAGAGGCCGCCGCCGTCTGCCCTAGTCCCGGCCGCCGACGCCTCAGTCCCGGCCGCCCCTGCCGCTCACATACGCGCGTGGCCGGCCGACGCCGTTCCCCCCGATTCAGCAACACCAACACCAACTCCCACAGCCTTTGGCTTGAAGGTAAGATCTTGGGTGCTTCTCTCGATTCGTTGATCCGCCGTAATTCTTCGTCTTGGTTGTGGATCGATCCGGACCGGAGCCAGATTCTGGGCGCAGACGGCGCGTCTCAGTTCTCCTTGTCCGTCTTTTACTCTCGCCGCTCGGTGTCAGTCGCCGTAAAAAAATCGTGCGTGGAGGAGGAAGAGAGAGGTCGTCCTTGTGCGAGACAATGGTGCTGATGCAGTTCTCGGCGCCATGGCGCGGCCCCCTACCGCCTGATGCACCCAGGCCCTGGATGCACCCATCATCGTAGATCCCAGGCCGCACATGGCGGTGATTCCTGGCTGGCGGAGGAAGGGTGCCATCTTCGCAGGGAGTCAGAGGCGTGGCAGTGGTTCCTCTTTTTGGTTTCTCTGGACGGCGAGGCGCAGATGGATACGCAGAGCAGATGCGCGGCTGTTCCACAGATCAGGGCGGTGGTAGTGGAGGTAGTAGGTAGGAGCCATGGAGAGGAGGGTCCTGGTGTGGTTCGGGGTCGGGAGGCAGGAGGCGGGAGGGAGAGATCAGGAGATGGGAGATGAGACTGGCAGGTCGTGGCATAAGTGGAGGTCGTGCCGTGAGAGTTTTTCTTCTCCTGTTTTTTCGCGGTTCGGAGAGTGGGGTTTTCCTCCTCAACCTTTTTCTGCGTGGGAATCCGACGAGAGGAGGGGGAGGAGGTCGAACGAAAACGACGTCTAATTCTGCTTTAATGGTAGAGATAATATTTCATGAATGTGGTATATACTACACAAAACTCATGTGAAACATATAAGAACAGTTGGGTACTCATATAAGAACAGTCTAATGCTCGATTGTAGGGGTTTTACACATTTGTCTTGCGAACACCCCAATAATTTGGGTGATCCAAATTATTGGCCGTCATCCAAAGATGCACCCACGCCCACGGTCAACAACCAATTTTTTGGTTGAGCTGCTGTAGGCTCCAATCCAAACAGCCTCTAATAATACCTGCCCTGCCTGTGCTCGCCCCCTGGGTGGCTAGCTGTGTTCACAAGCGCTGCCTCACCGGCACGGGCCACAACCTGAAGCGTAGTGGCTGACAGCATTTCCGTTCAGGGACGACCGGGGGCTTCCCTAGCTTAAGACCAGAAAGCTGCCCCCACAGAATACCTCCTTTTCTACTTAACTATCCAAGTGACCTTTTGAGATTGTGTAATGATAATTCATGAGATTGAAAACTAGGGCGAGCAAGTGCAGAGCTATACCTTTGGGCACGGCGGGCTCATCCTATCTGGTGTGTGCTCGTGAGGAGGGCAGGATGGGCAGTACCACCTGCTCATTTCACCAGTACACTTAGGGGTCATGTGGTAAGCTGAATAAAGGGTTGCAACTTGCAACTATGATAGCAACCCTGGGGACAAGATACATAAGTTGTTAGAACTCCAGTCGCATCGTGATACCTGATGGGGGGGGGGGGGGGGGGGGGTATTTTGTTGTGGTAGATAGTGAAGTCTCCTTATGACAGTAAGTAGTTCCAAAAATTAATGGTTGCTTAGTTCAAGTATATATGTTGCTAACCTTGTTTGCATCTGGAAATTAATAAAATGGCAATTGTCTAATTCATTCATCACTGGTTGATAATCTCCGTGGATAAATTAATGGTTGCACATTTTGATTCTAGTATATGTCAAGTTCTGACTTTTCATGAATTAATGACTCCCCACTTCAAATCTAATTTGCGCTGTTTGGTTGCATCCTGATTCTAGAAACTAATTGAGTTTATCTATGTCTATTTAGCTGCTTTTAAGATATGCAACCATGTAAATATGGCAAATGATTTTCTTGTTATTAATAGTGAAAAGAGATTACTTGTATCTTCTTTATTTGACGCTGTTGCAAATTATGTACAGGGAGTCAGGTGCAGATTTCATTAATCTCGTCCGCAGACCAGATGTGCCCTCAATTGTCTCCAGATGAGAAGCTTGCTTCTGAAGAAAGCCTCAAGTTGTACTGCAAACCAATTGAGTGGTACAATATTATTCAACATCGAGCCGCTAAAAATGTAAGTTTCTTTTTAAAATTCTGGCCTCATTCGACACGGATTGCATGTGCTTATTCACACTCACACCCTTCACCATGTAACTGATCACATAACAATGATGTCTCACTGACTTTTGCAGCCCACTTTCCTGAAAAGATGCCTTGATTACATGATAGAAGCAAGACGAAAAAAGAGGTATAGTACAAGCTTTGACTACAATCTATTTTAGGACATGTGTAAACTTAATATAATATTGTTCTGATTCAGATTGAAATATCAAATGATTAACTGTTCCATCAGATTTTCTTTTCCCGGCATAGCAGAGACTTCACTATTACTCCCTCCATTCAAAAATGCATAGCGAATTTTGTTATTATTATGTACTTTTTTATCAGAAAAAACCATAACCACAAAAAAACTAGTACTTTGGAATATGAATCTAATGACATCAATTTTATTCGAAAATATATATATTAATTGAGCAGTTATTGGTCAAGGCTTGCCCTAATGGAACCTAGTAGCCAATGTATTTTGGAACGAAGGGGGTATGCAGTTTGCTGGTCCGTTTAGCTCTGTTCGAACCACATAGTGATGTACATAAGGTTACCGCCATAAGGATTGAATAAAATTGTAAATGCGCATGATCAAACTGTAGAATTGGTCTGATCATAACTGAGTCTGCCCAATAATTTGAAGAATGTGATGCACTTCATCATTAATGTTAGTGCTTGTCTAGTCATTTGGTAATCAATTTGATTGATTTTTGCCCTTCATAATGACATGCCTAGGTTGGCTATATAACATTTCACACGAACATGATCATAAAATGTAGAGTAAACAATCACAATTAAGTTAGTGAAAAGTAGCATATATAGGGATCCAAGGATTTCAGAATGTTAAACTCCACCAGATTTTTGTATTACCCGTATTTGGTGCATTGCTGTACACATGGAAGCATTAATTAATATCCGTGCAAAGATAACTAAGGTGGAAAATATCATCTGATGTGTCGCTGATATGCCCCAGCCTGTCATCCTCACGTAGGGAGATATTTTCAAATCGATGCATCTTTGCGATATCATGAGCTAATTGATAGCATATGACTATATCCCACATCTAATGCAAGATTGTGACCATATTAATATTCTAGCAAATTAAACATGTAACTGGTATTTGTTGTTCCATTCAATCAAGTATCATATATTTATAGATTATGGCAGCATGTACAACACAGTGAGCTTATTAGATGCGATACAAGCTGTAAGTCGAAATGTACACATGTTATAAATCTTGTACACAAAGTCGAGTATTATTTTTTCTAGGTGTGGCAATGTAGGTAACAACACAGCAAGGAATAATCACTATATTGATATTGTATGGCAACTACTTTTAGTTAGCAATATTGGACATGGAGCTAGATGGTTTCTGCCCCTACATACACCAAAATGGTAGTGTGGCTAAACAAGGACCAAGAAATGGTAGCTTGGTTGCTGCCCTACATACACCAAAATGGTAGCTGGGCGAAACAAGCCCAAGAAATTAAGTTCTTTCATGTGTAATCTCTGTGATACTACAAGTACTAACCACTATCGAAATTTAATCTTATGTGTTACATCATGCAAATGCTGACCAGTGTTTGTGCTTATGGATGTAGGATTCAACTAACTGTATCACTCTCTAGAGGTACAAATACTGCATGTCGCGACCAGAATATCTTCCCTCTTTATGTTCTGTTAGCTACACCTACTAGTAACATTTCACTTGAAGAGGTAAGTCTACCTTTTCTTAGTTTCAATCGATATTTTGTACCAAATTATCTCTTATTATTGACAAAATGTTATGCACAGCACCCTCCCATATATCGATTCAGTCGGGCCTATTTTCTTACATCTTTTGGTGGATTTGGTAGTAAAGATCACACCAAAGCTACATTCATAATTCCAGACATCGAGAATTTAGCATCCTCCAGAGCTTCCAACCTTAACATTATCCTTATCAGCCGTGGTATGATGTGCATCATATGTGATTCCGTGTGTTCTACAGTTCTCCACAGCCATCACATTTTAATTCTCTTTAGTTTCAGCAGGACAAGTCGGAGAAGATATTGGTGAAAACAACTGCACCGGGGGCCATTTGGAACGATCTGCTCTCCAAAGTAAGCTTCTGGTTTCATTTTTTGAAAGATGCTAAATAGTTTCTAGAACAAGCGCAAGGTGCAGTTGTCTGTAAGACTTAGAAACTAGTACTTAATACATTTAGCTACACAACACATGTGTCAACTGGATTGAGCTACTCGCTAGCTGGCAACTTATATTGCTTATTCATGTGCTTGAAGATACAACTGTTCTCCCAAACTCCCAATTCTTGAATGATATCAAGACCAATGGCCAAACTACGACTATCTCACAGTATATTTGAATCTAGTTGACGTCTGTATTTTGGGTCAAACCAGGAACCCTTGCAGGACCTATCTCCAGGTGGTAAACAGCTGACAACAGTATGCCAAACCTTCTGTTGCGTAAAGATTAGTGTCACAGTTTTCTGTTTTCAAAGAATGATTAGTATCACAGTTAATCTCGTAAACCAACACTAATAATTAACAAAGATTCCTTTAATACATGGATAACTAGTGAACATAGTGGTGGTGAGCAAAGTATTGGCTATGTGTATGGCTGCCTTTATGTAGGAGATCCAATGAATAAAATATCTTTAAACATTGTTTGGTTAGATTTTTACAGGAGGGGGGGGGGGGGGGGTGATACTAAGCTCTCTGCATTACTAATTTAGATTATTTTATTCTGCTTGGGGTGGATCCTTATTATCACATGTACCACTTCTAGCCATAACACATTTTCCTTCTAAAAATAATTTTCAAGACCAACATTTTAAATCTCAGAACGCAGTTATGATTTGTAGGATTGTTGAGTGCAACTATTTACCAATTCATTTTGACAGAACTTGAAGGGAAATGTTTCTGGGGTAATATATCAATTAATTTACTTCGTTTGTCATTGGAGAATCATGCGACGACTTTAAATTTGGGACATACCGTGAAGTTAACTTCTATGGTTGAAATGAGACCAAGCTTCTTAGAGGTACTTTAATTGAACTTCTCCATAGTATTAAGCTTGAATGTTCTTATTTATGTACCATAACTTTTCTGTAGTTGTTTACCATAGGATGGATTGTTAGCATAATCTTGATTAATGTCAAGTCTGATTGGTGTCTAAGTTGTAGTTAAGTTAGTTTCCATGTATTAGGAATACATGGTCATGTGTAGTAGTAAAACAAGAGTTTGAGTAGTAGTAGGTTTAGGTTAGTCCATGTCACGTTAGGAAATCACTAGTCAGCTAGGATGTATACGTGGTAGTACAGGTAGGAGTCATAGTCGTGTAGTACTAGGCTAGCTGTACTAGGTTAGGCAGCCACTACTTTCCCCATCTATATATATACACGGCCAGAGCAACACCATGAGATATGTATTGAAGGGGTGAAAAGAGAAAAGAAATTAAGGGAAAAAGAAGGGCACGATACAGGCTCTTGGCTAAAAGTTTTCGTGCGTGTGTATTTTGATGTGATCGATCCTGTGGGCAGAATTCCAACATGGATGAAGCACAATCCTTTGCAGCACCTGAAGTTTCAGACTGAATAAATTAGCTTAGCCACCTGTATTTGGATGATTTACGTGTCATGTACTTTTAGTTTTCTAGAATATTGTAGTGCTTGTCTTTAATTAGAAATCACCTTCCAAAAGTTCTGGCAGTGAATTGCCACATCAGAAGTAGTGCACTTTGCATCTTTGGTAAGAGAACATGTTATAGGATTAATATTATCAGTAAAGGATGGAATCTGCAGTGTATGTAAGCTTAAGTGATTCTGCGAATCTGCTTTTCTTCGGTTGTTCCTCTGATTTCACAATATGAAGAGAGAGATTACTGGGGTGTAGTGGAAATTAGTTGCTTCAGCTGTATGTTGACCTTACTTATATTTCCTTTTGTTATGCATGCAGAAAAAATTTCTTGAGCAAGACAATTGCTTGACATTTTGCTCTCACAGGGTTGATGCTACGGTAAGGATATCGTTGTACCTTTTTTTGAGCGGTCTCCTACCTTTATTTATTGATCTACTCTCATTTCCATATTTAAGGGACTAATAAGTGTTGTTATCTAGTGTGGCAATGTATTATGTTGGAAACTGCCTATCAATTGCTCCAGCAGCTTGTCTAAGTTTGTTGATTTTGTTTCAGGGTTCATATAAACTCCAAGTTGGCATATCTGCTCAAGAGGCTGGTGCAAGAGACATCCGTGAAAATCCATATAGTAGTTACTCATACAGTGATGTCCCAACTACGTCATTACCTCGTATAATAAGGTAACACAAGTACATATCTAGCTAAACATAATAATCGCATGCCTTCCTTAGGTAGTTTTTCTCAAACATAAACTTGACCCATCGCCACTAGCACTTGGGGCATTTTATTTCTTTGAAGAAATGAGCCACCCTGCAAAGCCTGCGCCTCGAATGCGGCTGGGTGAGCGTGCAGACTTGCGGTCTAGGAAACCGAGCACCGCTTGGTTCTCTTTCTTAGGTAGTTTAGTTTGAAGGTATTCATTAATAGAAAAGCTCTGGCTCCACAATGCTGCGATCCTGCTGTCTCCGCGGCTGTTTGACTGCAAGCGATTCTGTGAGCACTGTCGCTGCAAGCACTGTCGCCACTGCACGCAAGCAAGACCACTAGTTTGCTGCCGCTGCTGAAAGCTTACTACTCCGCCGTTGTAAGAATATGTCGCTGCTCCTGCAAGTCTGTTGGCAATGGACGCAAGGTCTGCCGTCGGTGCTGCAAAACTAGAGATAGATGCTCCAACATAGCGGACACTGCTGCAATCCGAGATCTGCTGCTCCAAGCGGCAGACGAACTGGTATGAATGATGGCATTGCTGCTCAAGATGGCAACGGGGACGAAACCCACCGGGTTTTTCTTGCCCAAACTCATCCCCACAAGGAAATTGCAAGCCTGTCCACGTCACCATGCGCGCGGCTAGTTTTTTGCCCGCCCCCTAAACCCGTCGGGTTTTCTAAACCCACGGGGAACCCGTCCCCATGAGCAATCAAGGAAAAGAGAAGCATTTGAAAGAAAACAAGAGCATATTACGGCAGAAAAATCAGCATATTTAAGCAACAAACATAGTACATTTCAGCAGCAAAAATCAGCATATTACATCAGCAAAAATCAGCATATTACTCCAGGGCCTCAACTCGGGGGGGGGGGGGGGGGTGGGGGGTTGGGGTGGGGGGGGGGGGGGGGTGGGGGGGGGGGGGGTGGGGGGGGGGGGGGGGGGGGGGGGGGGGCTCAGCCACTCCGGCGATGTGGCTTTGGGCCGCTTGAGTCAGGATGGATCAGTGCACGCTAAAAAATTTATTTTCACGGGTATTGTCAGGTTTCGCGTTCGGGTAGTACTGAAACGGGTTTAAACCCGCGAAACATGCCGGAGTTGATAATGTACCCACCAGCAGCCCCGCGGGGATAGAAAATCGCCCATCCCCGTCCCCTAATAGGATAAAATCCCGCGGGGACACGGTTTCGAGGCCCCATTGCCATCTTTTTTTTGCATGGTAATACGTGTCTCATTCATATTATAAAGATCAAAGTACAAGTCACGTAAGGACCGGCATGAAAAAACTGAAAAAAGATAGCAGAACATCTCTGAGCTTCACACCAACGCCCGTCACCTGTCTTCGGCATCACCATAGCAGCCACCGAAGAAAAGAATGATGGATCACCTCCTCACCCGAGCTCGACTCGGCTCCATCGCTGATATGCAGCTTTGCGGACCTCCAAGGTGGCTCACCAAAAGTGAACCCATTGCCGTTGAACGAATCAGATCGGGGCAACACCCCGGACACGCCATCGAACTCCAGATCTGGCACCCCACCACGACTAAGACGCCGAAGGAGGAGACCATACCTGCCATCCACGAACCTCGAACCCAGCACACGTTCCGTCTTCCAGATGTCGTCGATGCGGACCACAATCTGCATCCACTCCTGGACGACCTCCCAAGCTCCGCACCGACGCTGGGGCAAACGCCATCGCAACGGCGGAGCCCGAGGACACAGGTCCACCACGAGGATGCTGCCGCCGCCACGCCATCCTTGCTTGAACAGACTGGTTTCCAAATTCACCCCCAACCATAGGGCCGAAGGCCTCGTCAGGGATGGATCCGAAGAATCTTTATTCAGCGCCGTCATCGTCACCGCTGAAGCCAAGACGATGAGCAGCCTAAAAACCTAGACTACGAGAGAGTAAAACGATCCACACGCGTGGATCCGGCGACCCCCCTCACCACCGACGACCGAGGTCGCCGGCGGAGGGGAGCCGCCGGAGGACGGTGCTAGAAGATTGGCCTCCTGGCGGCGGCTAGGGTTCCAGCCGCCAGGACCGAGGGGTAGGTATATGTAGCTACCGATATAATCGCACGTAATCTTGAATTGCTGCTGCTGACAGCCTGGTGTTGCGGGTCGGGTGTTGCAAAATTGAAGCCTGAGGCTCCAACACGGCGGACACTGCAGTTGCAAGCGGCAGACAGACCGCTACTAACGCCGGCAGTGCTGCTGCTGACGGCCTGGTGTTGTGAGTTGGGGTGCTGCAAAGGGGTGGTGCTTGGTGCTACATGCGGGGCAACCCACCTGTGCCCCAAGTGTCATCATCACGCTGCCAGAGGGGGCACAGACTGCCGCCGTGCTGTGCTGTGAGTCGGTGCGGCTGTTGCGGAGTGCGGAGCTCGGGTAGTGGCGTAACTATGAGCCACGACTGGTGACACCAGCATGGGATTTCCTGCAGATATTGCGTTGCTGCAGGCGGTTCGCTTCTTCGGTGGTGAGCACATATTTTAATTCACGGCAAAGCAAGGCCAAGCCAAGGGGAGACGAGGTACATTGGAGAGACAGATGCTGCGAAAGGGCGAGGGAAGAGGGACGACCTAGTCATCAAAAAAATCTGATGGCTCCCGACCCGGCTGATCCCTTCCCAGGATCATCTAGATGACGCCTAGCACGGGGCTTCCTTGTTAAGTGTTTTTTAGATGAAAGGGAGGATCTCCCCAGCTCCCATTTTTATTAAAAGGAAGCTAATTCCTTGTTAACTGTTAGTTTAGAATACGCGGAGTCGATCTTTTCACTTTGGCTGCTAACATAAAAATACATTTTGGTTTGTCGTGTTGATATGTTACTAGATCATTAGTACTTTTATTGTTCTTTCCTAAAATATAATTGAAGAAAGAAATGGCCATTGGTCGAAGGACATAATAGAGACATCTGTAATTCCACACGTGCAAAGCATATCTCTACGAAGGCAAAATGTAATAACTCCCTCCGGACCATATTAATTGTAGCGATAATTGATATAGACCGTAGGGAGTAATAATGTTGTAAACACAACACATTTCCATCCAACTAGTAATCACACATGTGCAACACACATATCCATCACTACATATTAAGTTGAGCATACTTCATGGACAACAGAAAGTTCATCTTTATCATAGTTCAATTTATCAAACGATATTCTTAGACGAAGAAATATCTGGAAATATCCTGGAATAAAATTCCCGAAAGCATTCTTACTGACCATTAGATTATTAGCATTGCTTCCATGAACCATACATGGCCATCTAAATATATGTGGCAAATGCGCATGATTCATAAATAGGTTGGAAATAACATCATCCTTGCGACCGTATTACGAAATGCAAGCTGTGCACAAAGAAAAGACCAGTCCGATTTGATACATAAGGTACAGTACCGGAGACACTGGGATTTTCCAAATCACAGAATTAAATAGTGAAGCAAAATAATATTGTACAATCACTTTTTTCTCTTCTGAAAAATATTTCTGTAAAAGACTAAAATAATAATAGAATTCATACAATGAAAAACACAAGTTCGTAGTTGTATCACACTTGAATCATATTACAGATAGGGAGCTCAGACTTGTATAGGAGGTCATTATCATATATTCTGTGTCTCTGCTCCTGGGATAGATGGCAAGACTGTTTAAGGGCGTAGACGAAAAAAATTCAAGGTGGGGCGAACTCTTAAGTATATTGTTTTGATGCAAAACCATACTAGACTAATAGTCAAACAATTCACATTAATATTTTCATGTGATCCTCAATCGAATAGCGCATACAATCAAAAGGTAGACATATTTAAATAGAGAAAATATATAAAACATACCAATAATGACCAAGAAGCATCGTTGTCTTTGGCCGGCTCAAGAAGAAGGATACCAACAGATTTACGTACTGCCTCTGGAGCATTTAATCCAGTGACATCTCCCTTAGCAATGAAGTAGAAATAGTTCCAATTTTTATGCTACATGAACTTGTATTGAAAGAAGTTTCTAATGTTTTTTTGGGTAATATAAAATTCAGGAGTATTTGGTTGGTCATGTTGATGACCTAGAAATACAAATACATTCGGAAATGGGAGAATATTGGAGAGATGCTCTACTAGGTAGAACCTTTCTACGCTGGTCCGAAATCTATATCAGTTTTACTCATTTGTCATCCAGTGGTTAACATTACCTTTAGCTCCCCAATGAGAGCTAATCACAATTGGCAAGCACTTGATAGCAGGAATATATTGAATATTATATTAAGAGAGATGTGAAAAATGTGTCCTCGGTAACATATCAAATATGTATGCATGTTTACGTACGAAACCTGACCACGAAAGTGTATGCTTCACAATTTAATTACTTGAGGAATTTAGTATGTTTCTACTGCTTAAAAAATATCCACGGATATTCAACTCTGTGATCATGACCAACAAACCAATAAAAGGAAGCATATATGAGGTATGTCTATGTATGAATGACATGGTTTGCATTACACAAAAATGCATAATAATATTTGGAAGTCATGAACATTAAATCTCTCTACCACTAATAAATGTTATGCTCTTATGCATGTTTTATGTAGTCTGCCAGCAGTGCCCATGATTAACCAACGACTAGGATGAATTTCTCGGTTTAGGAGGTTAAGTGCGAGCATGTTAAAATTCTATTGCTTGATTTATGATAATACTGCTAGTTCTATCATTGTGTTGCTTTGGGATCAAGTCCTTGTGTTGGTAAATGTACTTGTGCTGATCATGTTGCTAGTTTGTTCTTCCATTTGTCCATCACGTAATAATGGCAGGATAAAAACTATACGGGTTTTATTAATAGGATTACCGTGCAATTAAAGCTAAGTTTATAGGGTTTCAACTAAATTGTGAGTTATTGGATGGAAGCTGTACCTTTTTAAATTGTCATGGATGTGGATGTGTAAAAAGGGCAGGTAAAAATATCTCAACATGAAAGAAATTCTATTAATCTTAGTATTTGGACTTGGGGTTTTGGCTAGCGAGGCAGGTTTATCTGGCTTGTGAGCCTGGCCTTTTGTGGTCAGGATAGTCAGCCTAGAGCTAAGCCTGGCCGATCTAGTGTTTCACTAGGGATTATCATGACACATTGCTCTAAGTATCAGCTTTACAAACACATTTTTATTTGTTTATATTTCTGCAGATTAAGAGCTGGTAATATGCATTTCAACTACAAGTATTACAACAATACTATGCAAAAGACTGAAGGTTCTTTCTTACACAACATTTGGGCTAGCACATTTTTCATTTTCATCGACATTTGTTAGCATCATGTACTGACATTTTCCCTAGGTTCTCTACATTTTCTCCTAGTGTAACTAACTAGATATGTTTGATTGTTAATAATAATAATATCAATATGTATGCAATTGTAAATTAAATTTTGCTAAGATTCTGTGGTAAAACATGTTATTGGTTGAAAGCTTCTGATGTTTTATGGTGGTAAGTAATCTTATTAATTACTTTGTCCAATTAGTTATGGTGCCCTAGCAAGGTAAAAAATGTGGGGAAAATATTCATTATAGGAATATTAGGGTATCAATACAAAAGGAAGTAACATAGTGGAGAATTTATGCTGTTAATGGTTTTGAATATGATCCTAGAACTAAAGACGGGGACGATATTAATGTTTTTTTATGTGCTATCATGTTTTGAATGTTTATCATCGCAATGATCTTGTGTTAAATGCTTTGCGGTTACCTATGTGCAGTTTTGCATCACTGCATAACATTTGTTGCTGAAGTTAAATATTTTTGTTCAGTTCATGATTCTTATATTGATCCCTTCTTACCAGTCACTGAAGATTTTGCTTGCCCCTTTTGCTTCGTAAAGTGGGGAAGCTACAAGGTAAAATTTGAAGATAACTTGCATTTTGTTTATTTATTTAAATGTTGCTTATTGCTGCTAAGGCTAGGGAGCCGTGTCATATGCTACATTTGGGGTAAACCATTTTTTTGTTATTTCACACTGCACATTTGTTATTTCACACTGCACATTTAAATGTTGCTTATTGCTGTCTTGTTCTTGGTGAGGAAATTTACATTATATTATTACTCTATCCACCCTTATTTATTTTTATGTGAACAGTTTTTATGCACACTTTCTCAAGGCACATATCTGACGTTGTGATTCTCGTGATATATACTAGGGCCTGGGGTGTCACCTGAACTCATCACATGACCTATTCCACTTTGAGTTTTGGGTTCGTAAACTTCTAGAATTTTCATTCCAAAGTTATTTTTCAACATTGCCATAGTTTGATTGTTGGTTTGTTCTTTTCATTCATGCAGATATCTGAAGAACGCCAGGCTGTTGATGTTAGTCTGAAGGCTGATGCATGGAGAATAGAGGTAAATTAGTGATGGAACTTCCAAAATTTCCTAATAACAAATGATAGATTTAGTAGCTGAGCCGGGCTGTTCTTATTTACCCCAGAGTTGTTTGAAGAATGTGCAGGATACTTGCAGAATCCGCATTGTGTATCATTTTACATGCTTAGCATAGTAAATCTATGAATACTGCATATTGATTTAAATTGAAACATTTTGTTATTAGCGTCTGGAACTAATAATCCCATTTATTTCTCAGCTTGGGCCTGAGGGAGTTGATCCAATACATCAAACATTTTTCTACTGGTATGCTATTTCTAAAGCAATTTGATCAGTTCAGTTCATTTATTTCTATTTGATTTTCGTAACTGTGTTTCATCATCAGCTCAAGCTTTAAGACTAGAAGGTCGGTAACCACATCTGCGAAAATAAGCCTTGACGATGGTACATTCTCATCTTATGAAACTTTAATTTCCCCTTTTCCTTTTTGGTAGCAGACTTACGGTTTTTCACTGTGGCATAACTACATTAAATTGGTAACGCCATATTACATTGAAAAATGGTAACACCAAAAGGTGGTGATGTTTCTATCCTTGTCTCCTGTCTGCTATATAATTATATAATAATAGTTCAAATTTTGTTCCTGATGAAATTGGTTAGAGTTATATATATTTAGCTGTGTATCCCTTTGTAATTTCTCCATTCTATAAAATGGTTTTCTATATTGGCCTAAGCCCACCTGAAAATACAAATTGAATATTTCTTATAACATGGTATATTAGAGTTTATGTCTTCTTTCGCACCTGCATCTTCTTATGACATGGTATATTAGAGCCATGTGTCCCTTTGTATTCCCCCCATTCTATAAAGGGTTTTCATATATATACTGGTCTATGCCCACTTGGAAATGCAAGTTCTATATTTCCAAACATGATATTAATGCCTAGGTATTTTTCCGCACGTGCAACACATTCTAAGATCCCGTCGCGCTGCCGCCATCCTCTATTTTGCCGCAGCTGCTGATTTCTTCTCTCGCCGTCACCATCTCTTTCTCGTGGCTGCTGCTGCTGCTGCTGCTGCTAGCCCTGCTAGCTTCCTCTATTACTTGTGCCACATCACCTTCCGCCATCACCCATCTCCTTCAGGAATCAGCCCCATCTCCACACGCCGGCTGCTGGCCCTTCTGGCCTTCCCTCTGCCCACCGTTTTCGCCCTGCTGCCAGGAGGCCGCCGCTACACGATCCAGGAGGTCGCCGCCCCATGCCAGCTCGCTCCGTCGTCCGCCGCCTGTCCTGCGACTGCCGGCTTGTTCCGTCTCATTGCTGGCACCCGCTCGTGCAGGTCTCCCAGGCGGCCCGTGAACCGCGGATTTTTATATACTGGCCTATGGCACCGGAAATACAAGTTGCATACTTCCTAACAAAATTAACCAGAAAATCTGTTCCTTACTAATTCAGTTAATTTGGATCTCCAGGATTACTTTCAGAATTAAGGATGAACGGACGCGCCTATCATCGTCCTGCGGTCTATTCTCCACCTTTTCTCGACCGCGACCGCGTCGCCCCCGCGGGCGGCCGGCCGCGCCTCCCCTCCTTCCCCGCGAGCCCTCCCCCTCTCTCCTCCTCCTCCCTGCCGCCGTCGCCGGTGCCCGCCGCGGGCCTGGCCCGGGCGACGTTGGCGGCGGCGGCCCCCGGCCCTTCCCCGTCTAGGGTTTCTCCGGCGCGGGACGGAGCGCTCCGGGCGGTGTCTTCAGGCGGCGGCGGTCCAGCGCGGTGGTGGGGTTTCCTGTCGCGGGCGGGGGCGAGCTCTGGGCGGCGGGGCTGCGCGGCGGCGCCTGCCCGGCCCAGATCTGGGCCCTTCGGGCCCCATCTGGGCCTGGGCGGGCCGGCGACAGGCGTGGCGTTGGCGTGGCCCTCAGGAGGCGGTGGCGAGCGGCGATGATCGGCGGGGTGCTGGCGGCGTCGACGCCAGCCTGCTGCAGTGTGGCCGGCGGGGCTTAGCGGGCCCTTTTCGGGCCTGGCCGGGCCAGGGGTGACCTGGTATGCCCCGCTGCCGTGTCCGGACGGCTACCGCGACGGTGCCGGAGGCGCGGGCCTCCCGCACGACGGCGGTGGAGGTGGTTCCCTCCCGCTCGGTCTTGGTGCTGCTGCTCCCGTCGCTTGGATCTTCTCTCCGGTCTTCTTGGCCTCGTGGTGTTGCTCGCAGCGAGACGGCGTTGGTGGCGGTGCAACCGTGATGGTGCATGGTTGGGCGGTGGTTTGGCTGGTCGGCTCCGGTTGGCCGGTGGGGTTTGGCGTGCGGGTGAAATCCTTGCCGGTTCGTCCGGCTCCGATGCGGTGACACCGGCGGGTGCCACTATCCCTTCTTGGAGGGTGTCGGGAGTAGCTATCCCCCACCTCCCTCCGCGTACTGGGGGAAACCCTAGAACTTGTCCGGGCAGCAGCGTCGTTGGCGTCGCATCCCTTCTTGGAGGTGCTGCTTAGTTCGCGGTAGATCGGAGCCTCGGGCTGTGGTGGTTTGTTTCCGAAGGGCGCAGCGGTCGCGGGTCTTCCGCGCTTCGTCGAGCTGCCGCTGTTGGCATTTATTTCTTTTTCTTTTTCTTTGGGCTTGATGTGCTGCTCGCCCCAGCATTGCGATGTGTACAATGGTGGTTTGCTTTGGAATACAAAGCGGGGGGAAACCCTTTTTCGGTAATTAAGGATGAACTAGTTCTTGTTTGTTTGCTCAGACCTGCTAATTTTTATGCCTGAAATTTGGTCCTAGATTAATTCCCTTATCTGCTGTTTTTTTTTGTCTCTGAAATTGCAGATATTTCTGTGGAACGTACTTCTGTTGATCCTTCTCACTCATCACCGACAGTATGAGGGAAGACAAGGAAGTTATCTGTAGAGCGAGCTGATCACAGAAAGTAGCCACCCTTCTGTTTACATTGCTGATACATCAGGGTTACTCGCCTACCGCTTTAGCCATAAAAACTTGACAAGACGAGGATGATTTTGATCCGACTACAACAGAAATTGTTAAACCAAATGTTTTTATGTGTATACTGTCCGGCAGCCAGCAACTCCTGCAGAAACGTCAGTCCCTGCACTCTCACAGGGCACAGGTCGGTGTGAAATAAATTGTGTTAATACTTGGTATCTATCTTTTCTTTCTGTGCTGTTATTACTTCCATATATAACTCCTGTACAGCCTTATGATTTGTATTTCGAAAATGCCAAACAGAGACCGAGCTCCATGGAGGCCTTAATTTGAAAACTTCAAAATTCAAACTTTTTAGTTTTAAAATATTCTGAAAAAATGCGCACATACCTAGATACGTAATGTATGTGTGCAAATTTTCAGGTTGAAATATGTCAAAAAAGACAAATCTGTTGCTTTTTAGCATATGTACTGTTCATCCTCAAAGTCCATGATTTTGTTTTTTTTGTGCAGCTCACAATTCAACGGATTTCATCCTGAAATTTTTGACACATACACATTACATCCTTGCATATGTGTGTTTTTTTTTGGAATTTTTTAGAACTAAAAATATGGAATTTTGAATTTTTCAAAATAAAGGCCTTCATGGAGTTCGGTCTCCAAAATGCCCGACTCTTTGTATTTTTCTTACTCACTTTCTATTTTCTGGTTGCCTGGTCTTCAGTTACATGTTTTATATTAGAACTAGATTTTGATCCGACTTAGTCCCGGGCGTCGGCCATCATCGTTCTTGCTGGGTTGGCGGGTGGCGGGGAGGATGTTGGAAGCCGTCCGAAGTTTGGGGAGGATAGGGTTGGAGATGTTTGGGAAACCCCGTAGGACTTAAGAGACGTGTGAGAAAAGTTGAGGTCTATATTCACATACGTATTTGTTGGTGGCTGGCTCCCTGGCTGGCCTGATGGAGGTTTGTTAATAGTTATATGCCAAATATCTGTATTTGGATTTAAATTTTGGAGGTCTAAAATTTTATGTTCTAACGACTAGATCCTTAGAGGTTGGTGATAAGTAATACTGTTGTTGTCTTCACTGTTATTTTCCCTCGAATTAAAATATGATTAGCTGCAAAAGCTTGCCTATCGCTTAATGTATATAAATACGAGGCCGTGCCGATTTTACGAGCATAGTGTATGAATTATTGCGTTCAGTTACAACTACGAGGTGATTGAACTCATTTCTCCAGAAACAAATGTCAGGACTATCAGCGTTGTTCCAGTTTGAAGCATAGGATTTCACATGTAAAGATTGTAATCCCTAATCTCTTTCAGTGATTTTAGTTGTAGTCAAATTCGGATATGTAAATCTTCAAATACCAAAACCTCACTATTTTCTATGCACATATTGTTTTTGCATGTGTTATGTTGAAACTGCTTCCAGCAGAGCTTATCTTTGGCATGTTTTCATGTTGCATGGCACGGGCATGACTTCAGTTTTCTGCTACTAGGTGACTCAATGAGAGCGCTACAATCAATGTAATCTTTTTACTTGATAACAGATTTGGCGTCCTACAAATTTGGCTCATGTCTTATTTGCTTTCACTAGGAGAGTGACTATGTCTATTGGACTTTCCAGCATTGTGCTCATCGTATTCTGGTGATGCGAAATCAGTCTCATGACATGTTAGCAGTGGAGTCGAGTAGGCCATACAAGTTCTAAACAGTGACAGTGGTACGTTTTTTCTTCAGAACCTGAATTCTCTTACTTGACTTTTCGAGAGATCACTAGTGTGCTGATCGAATTGTAACCGTACTTTTGCTCCATAATTACTGCAGCCTTGGTATTTGGAAGGTTCATAAGCTGCTCACTCTTTGACAGCTTGGACACTGGAGGATCACTAAGAAGAAAACCACCTTAGTGATAAAAATGTTGTTGTCACTTCAGGATAGCGTCTTTCAGTTCCTTCTCTCTCGGGTCATACTCCGTGTATCAGTCAACAAGACCATGGATTTCTTCATCCGATTCATCATAACTAACAAAATATGATGAATTCGAACCTTTACAGTCAAAAGTGGAGAGGATAGCTGTTAACCATACTAATGTCTCTCTCCCTGCATATTACCATGATATTATTCTTCACAATACTTCCCAGTTGTTGCATATTTGGTTATGTTTCATCTTTATTTATTTATTTTTTATTCCCATGCAAACAATTCCCTATTGATAATTATTTCAATTTCATTTTATTGTGTTGTTTCTATAGCAAGAGCCAAGAACTGGCTTCAACATAAAAGATAACAGGAGCCAAGATCTGGCTTCTACACAATAGATAGCAGGAGCCAAGAAGTGCCTTTAACACAAAAGATAGCAGGAGCCAAGAAGTGGCTTTCACCACTGATGTGAAATAAGTCTCATGACATATTGAACAGAGATGTCGAGCAGGCCATATAAGTTCTAAAGAGTCACAGTGGTATGTTTTTTCATCCTTGCCTTCTCCAGAGATAACTTGTCTCCTGATCGAGTTATAAACCATACTTTTGCTCCAAAATTACTGCAGCCTCGGTATTTGGAACGTCCAGAAGATGCTCACTATTTGACAATTCGGACACCGAAGTATCACTAAGAAGAAAACTACTTGGTACTTTCCATTTTGTTTTATTGTCTTGTTGCTGTAACAGGTTCCAAGATGTGGCTTCAACTCACAAGATAGCAGGAGCTAAGAAGTGGCATCAACACACAACGGGATGTTCTTCCTTGCCTTTCTTGAGAGATCACCTGTGTGCTGATCAAGTTGTGAGCCATACTTTTGCTCCAAATTTAGTGCAGCCTTTATATTTGGAAGGTTCACAAGCTGCTCACTCTTCGATAACTTGGAGAGTGGAGGATCACTAATAGGAAAACTATATTGCTAATAAAAAATGTCGTTGCCACTACATGATAGCATATTTCAGTTCCTTATCCGTTGGATCATACTCACTTATTAACCAGTCAACAAGACCATGGATTTCTTTATCTGATTCAACAAGTGGCTTCAACACACAAGATAGCAGGAGCTAAGAAGTAGATTCAACACACAACGGTATGTTCTTCCTTCCTTGCCTTCCTCGAGAGATCACATGTGTGCTGATCAAGTTCTAGGCAATACTTTTGCTCCAAAGCTACTGCACCCTTGGTATTTGGAAGGTCCATTAAGCAGCTCGCTCTTTGACAACCTGGACACTGGAGAATCCACTAAGAGGAAAATTACCTTGGTGATAAAATGCTGTCGCCACTCCAGGTATAACCTATTTCAGTTCCTTCTCCCTCGGATCATACTCCCTTCCCTTAATTAGTTAATAAGGCCATGGATGTCTTCATTTTATTCGGAACTTAGATGCTGAATTCCATCCTTTACAGTCAAAAAAGTAGACAGAGTATAGCTGTTAACCATACTAATGTGTCTCTCCATTATTAGCTTGACAATATTCTTCAGTCCTTTCCAATTTGTTGATTGCTGCACATTTGGCTATTATTATGTTTAATGTTGTTTTGGATTAACGTACAAGCAATTACCTGTTGATAATTTCCAGTTTATTTTATTGTTCGTTGCCATTGCAGGAGCGAGGAAGTGGCATCAACACAAGATCTTATAGATATACACTAATAGGGGCACCATAGGAGCTCCCACATTAATCCTAGGTAAAGTCAGAAAAAAAGAGATCTACCTGTTTAATTGAACGGATCAATGGGTTAGATTTAATGATGACTGGGCAACTGTTTACTGAAAGCTGAAACCGGTTCTGCTCCTTCCCAAGGAAACATGGTTTCTCTATTAAAAACACTCGTGTGTTCCCCTCCTCCCTTCTCCCGTGTACCCTCCTTCGATATGCTAGCTAGATCGCGTCATTCTCCACCAGGTTTCCTTCTCTGACCCGGCAGCCAGTGCAACATGCTACCAGGTCTGATTCCAGGTTTCCAACAGCTTATGCCACCTATGGTTGTGTTGTGCTGTGCCGCTAGCAGGCAAGCAGGCCCCATCGTCGGCTGGCCGGACAAGTCTGCTCAGTTCCTCACCGTGGCTTCAACCCTGTTAGAGGTCAGATGCTCATCTCCACATCAGAGAAAGGGGAAAGATCAAACACGCCAAGGATCAGGTATGCTGGTCGTTTATTTGTCTAAGATTGATGGGTTACCTATATTGATCGCAGCTTTTTGCGTGCTTCTCATCTAACAGAAATATTGTGTGTAATTCGAGCATCGATACCTTTGATAATGCCACATCTTTCTCATAACTATTAGTCCAGGTTGTAGCACTCGGTGGCAGGTGATGCAAGTTCAGCTACATATGAACTAATTGGTGCATCATAATGGCACACGCCCCTGCAGAATAGCATATCGATCCTACACTGCATATGCACAAGGCATATTATCACATATATCTCTTCCTTCGCCCTGTATCGTCACCCTCTGTTGTTCCTCCACTACAAGATCGTTTCTCTTTCAGGTCAAGCACTTCTCGTGAAATCCTCAGGTATATTTCGATATGATTGCAAATAAGCTAAACACAAGAAGATGGAAATATTAGTTCTAAAAAAATGGTATCCATCATGCTGCTTTTATTTCATCTGCGAATCCTGTGTGGTTCCAGTCTGAATTTCTCTACCTTTTTCCGCTCCAGTGTTATGAACGTTTAGTCTACTAAATGCTGCATGTGTTCAGTCTGCAACTTAAAGTGTTAATGAGACGTAACCAAGGTTTGTGCAATGCAAAGCAGTAGCATAATGGAAGTTTCAAGATTTGGTCCAAGCAAGGTATATTGTGATGCAACAGTGCTTAAAGTATATTATTATATGCTTTGTTGCTTGCAAATCAGGTTTCTTTTACTTTGTTGCTCTCTGTGTGACTGCCACTCATTGGCAGCGGCCCTGCATTATCGGGCCGCTACCAGCACACAATTCTCGAGATTCGTCATCTCTCCCGAGCACGGCGACTCAGCGTTTTACCGTAGACAATGCTTTATCGCTTCTTCGTGGCTAATAATTGTGTCGCATGTGCTAGTCCTCTAGGTGTAAGTTCTTCACCTGGCTAGCTCACAAGCGCTACCTCACCATCCACAACCTGGAGCGCAGTGGCGTGCACCGTTAACATGGGAAATTATTTTCTCGATATTAATAGTGAAAAGATATGAATTGTATCTTATTTCTTTGATGCTTGTGCTAATTATGTAAAAGGAATTCAGGTGCTCATTTTGTTATCCCCGTCTGCAGACAGGATGTGCCCTCTATTGTTTCCAGTTGAAGAAAGATTGAAGTTGCACTGCAAAGCAGTTGAGTTGTACATTATTATTCAACGACAAGCTGCTAAAAATGTATGTTCTCCCTTATATCTGATTTGGGGCTTCACTTTTGGCTCAACGTTTACTTTGCTTTAATTAGGAGAGTGATTATGTCTATTGTGCTTTCAAGCATTATGCTCTTCACACTCCGTTCATGTGAAGTAAGTCTCGTGACATATTAAATAGTGATATTGAGCAGGCCATATAAATTCTAAATAGTCACAGAGGTATGTTTTTTCTTATTTGCCTTCTCGAGAGATCACTAGCTTGTCTCCTGATCGAGTTCTAAGCCTTACTTTAGCTCCAAAATTACTGTAGCCTTGGTATTTGGAAGGTCCATGAGCCGCTCACTATTCGACACCTTGGAACTGGAGGACCACAAAGTGGAAAACTATTCAAATTTCCATTTCATTTTATTCTGTTGTTGGTATAGCAGGAGACAAGAAGTGGCTTCAACACACAAAATAGCAGGAGCTATACCTGTGCTTTCTGCCTCTTAAAGTTTATTACCTCACTGCTTGATCCAGATTCCGAGGCCCCACACTCAAATGACATGAAACCGCCATCCATGCTTCCTAGTGGTAGTGATTCAGATCACGACCCTGTATGATTGAAAACTCGCTTCATTTTGTTCACAGTATTAGATCCACCCTGCTGCTGCAGGGAGGATTTGCAATCCAACATTGTGCCAATTTTCCCATGTGGTACAATATCGCTCATGCTGAGGAAATACCAAATTGAATTAGCAGAGCTGCGTAGCACTGGAGGTGATGAAGATCTTATCTGAGGTTACATATAAAACAAGCACAGAACTGTCAGTAGAAGTGATTGCAACAATTCATGAACTGTGACTGAGCTCAGCATGTGGTACACTCACCGCATCCATTAGGCGGTCGATGGGCTTCTTAGTCACCGGTGTTCCGTCTCCACCTCGCGCCTGAACCTCTCCATGACCAGCTGCTATGTCTGCCTGAAGTGATGAGGCTGGTGTTATTGGTTCAGTAGGAGTGACTTGGTTAGAACCATTTGCTTTTGGTGGTGGTGGTGCTGCTGCTGCTGCGTTGCCATTCATCAAGAGGGCAGTTATGCTGTCAACGTCCATTGAGATCATGGGTACTGGAGCACGGGGTGATGCTGGTGCTACCACTGGATTTGCAACTGGTGAGGGGCTCAAGGACTCGAGCATACTGGAGGACCAAGACTGCAATGATCCAGGTGAAGAGAAGGAAGGACTTGGCATTCCTAGCAAGTGGTTGACATTGCTCTGCTGATGAGGTGGTGGTGTTCTACTGTCTTCTTTCTATAATTGGTCTCTAGGTGGTACTCTCCTGGGCTATAGACTGTCACCTGCTTCAAGGTATCCTGCTTTTAGCCATAGTTGTTTGCCCTGACTGCAAAATTCTTGCATCTGCAGGTTTCTTTTGCTGTCTACTGCAAGTGAAAAAGGCTAAACACAGTAAATAAATTGTGTAAGGGTAAGCAGAATTGCTAATGAAGCTGGTTACTTTACAATGTTATCAACAAAAAGGAAGTACTGTTTGAGCTATTAAGGATGACTTGTTTTGTTGACAGTTTTTGCTATTCAATATATCTTAGCGTTCTATTTTGACATCTCAAAAAAATACATAGAATTGTAGCAAAAGGAAGAGTTGATCTTAATATCGCTTTTACCTACCTTTTATTACCACCACTGGTTGGGGATGCATTGCCAGTAAAATTGATGACTTTAGTCTGCTCTTCACAATTCTGCAACTGATATCCTGTATTCATCTTTGCTTGGCAAGTTTTATTACTCTCAAGAAGAGGCAGGAAATGATGTATGTATTTTTCATACTTGGGGAGATCCACCTTCAAACCCTCGTGCACATCACTCTTCTGCAACAACATTAAATTCAGTATCCTTCTGATTGATTTCTTGAAATCTGCTTTGCGTTTGTATTGATTAGCTTTTGCTTCAGATAGTGATGAGAATTGTTCCTGTATGGAGATGGTACCAAGGGTTTAAGTGACAGAGATGCGCAAAATCATCAATGAATGAAGATTTATCTGTAGGAAAAGGACAAGTGACCTCTGTTAGTGCTGGAAGAACGACTCTAAGATCCAGTTCCAAAAACTGAGGAAAATAAGCATCTTTCCAAGACTTGATCTGCAATGAAATATTGCAGCAATACAATTAGGCCGAGCTGTACAAATTTAACAAACAACCATCAACAACTCATCAACTTGATTTGGTCATTCAGCTAGTAAGGCTTCTGCATTGAAATACATGTTCAAGTAAACACAATATCCGATTACATATACAAGAACCTTAATTACTAAATTGGGTTTACTAAAGCAACTGCGCATAACTACCACATATTAGGAATATACCTATAGATATAAGAACAGATAATACACATATACTCCCTCCTACCAAAATATAGGACCTTTTTGTAGGCTAAACTACCCTACAAAAACGTCTTATATTTTGATGCAGAGGGAGTATAAAATGAAGGATTCTCTCACCTTACAAAATATTTCCTCCTTGAGATCATATTCTCAGACACCGTAACTTGAGAAAAACAAACAAAATCAAACGAAAACAATGATTGAAGTTTTATGGCATTCACATTTTTTGTTAAATAAAGCAGCTTAAGTACCTAGAATCCGAGAGTTCTGACAAAGCAAAGTGCTTTGCTGAGCACCGGGAATCTGTTGTACAGGTGGAGTCATGGGCTCAGGTTCACATGCCTTGAATGGCGAATATAATAGACCTGTTTGCCTAGCACCCTGCTAATTATTCCATCTTGTAAGCTGACCAGGCTGCATCTTGGAGACATCAGCTTGTTGTGCTCCAAGCATTTGGTACCTTTGCATGCCCATCTCTTGTTGGTTGGCTCTCAAAATTTGATTCAACCTTGTCATATGCGGCTGTCGCACTCCTATAGCACTATCATTTTCGCCAAGTAGGTGATTTTGCTGAGAATTTGGACGAATAAGTGGCTTCAACAAACGGCGGTATGTTTGTGTCCGGATTTTTGGAGGCCGAGCTCCACGGAGCTTGGTATTTTGAAAATATCAAAAAGCATATTTAGAAGTTTCAAAAAATCTGAAAAAAATCCATGGAAACATATATGTATACCGCAAGAACGTGTTAAATTTTATTTAAAAATGTTGTGATTTGTAGGCTGTACAAAAAACAAATTCCAGCCCAACAACAAAAATAAAAGGCCCGTTAAAAAATGTGTATTTGTCTTTTTTTCTGTACGCCACACGTGAAAGTATAATGCTGTGAAATTTTGCACATACATAGTATAAATGTGTATGTGCGTTCACAAATAAATTCAAAAATATCTGCACTCTGGAAAAATGATATTTGAAAACAAGCTCCCTGGAGCTCAGCCTCCGTTAGCGTTTTCCGCGGTATGTTCTTCCTTGCATTCTCGAGAGATCACTTGTGTCGTGATCCTACAGCTATTGAATTTCTGTACCTATATTCTGGAAACAAGACAGATCTTCATGAAGACCTCCTATTTTTGAATAAGATGGGACATTTTCCACATTGAGGTGAAATGACATCGAGGAAAATAATACTGAGTTGAGCGTCTAGGCTCTAATACCAGATGTGGTGTCACTCTAGTCATGCAATATGTTTGCTATAGCAAGGGTTGGTGCGGAGATGGGTTAATGATCGGAGGGAGCTTGGAGATGAAAAGGGACAAAAAGATAGACATTTCCCTTCACGCAGGCCCAACAAAATGCACAGGACTAACGAACAAGGAAATGCCATGCCGGTGGCCCAAGCACAGGCTACACAAACCAAGTTTTGACAAAGCAAGGACCATAGATTAAAATCGCGGGAGAAACGATTTCGCGGTGGCCTCTCCCAGCAGCTATAGTGGCTGCCATAGCGGGCAATCGCGGCAAATAGCGGAAATTTTTCTGGTGGGAGAGATGATTTCCGGAGGGTTTTGCTCATTGTTGAGCCATTTAGAGGGACTTGTGGAGGATTTCGCGGCAGCAGCCATAGCGTAGCGGCAAGGCTCCTGGACAGCTATAGCGCAGCTATCGCGGGCTATTTTAATCTATGGCAAGGACCTGCATCCCTGAAACGCTACAGAAGGGCTCTGTCTAACTCACGTGTTACATCAACTTAGACAACACAGAAGTGAGAAGCAGCCAAAGATCCACTGTCGAGTGGACGCCTCAATCCTGGCTGCCCCTCGACCGAATGCCCCTGCCACTCACGCTCGTGGATCATAGCCGACCGTTCTCCCAATTCACCCTCCGCAATCTTTACCGGGTATGATCTTCCTCGTTACTCTCTACATTTTTTAGATCAATAATTCTACATCTGTTTCGGGAACGGGACTGGATCCAAATTCTCGCTTAAGGATGAGCGCTCTATCACCGATGTCGCACCGACTCTCTTCTTTGTATGTGACACTTGTGGCTTGGCGGCAGCTGTCGAAAATGCCTTGATCAGAGATATCTCAGGTGGGATTTTGTTGTGCAATTCTTGAGAGTTTGGGACCTTTCTCAAGAGACCGTTCTCTCTCGCTAGCGCGTCCACATGATAGTCAATGGTGCTCGTCGCCTCTTCTTTGCGGCCAGTCCTTGCTTCGCCTTTGTTAATGCGATCTGCAAGTCAGTCGAAGGAAACTTCTAGGTTTAAGTTCTTCATGTGCCTAGTTGTTCACAAGCGCTGCCTCACCCCCGACAACTGGCTTTCCGAGCAACTCATCCTTCCTGGTCTGCTTTGCTGCCATGGTGTCCCCAAGACGTGCACTCTCATGTTCATGCACTGCCTCTTCACCCACTGGGTCTGGCAGTGTTTCCATGAATGGACGACCACGGACTTCCCTATGCAAGATATGGACTCCACTGATACTGGGAATTGGTATCTTAAGGCCAAAAACCTCCCTCCAAAGAATATGCGGCACAACTTGGATACGATCACTATCCTAATCCATTGGAGAACATAGAAGGAGCCTAATGCGAGGATGTTTGAGCACACTAAGAGCAGTGCTGCCTGCCTAATGGCTCTCGTCACTAGTAGAAAACAGGGCTTTGGTCACAGCTCAATATACACATTAGTCCCAGTTGCATTACGAACCGGGACTAAAATGAGCATTAGCCCCGGTTCGAGCGGCTAAAGGCATTAGTCCCGGTTCAAATGAGACCTTTAGTCCCGGTTTGAGATACGAACCGGGACTAAAGGGTGCGATGCCCTTTAGCTCCGGTTCGTATCTCAAACCGGAACTAAACATTAGACCTTTAGTTCTGGTTTGAGACACGAACCGGGACTAAAGGGTGCGATGCCCTTTAGTCCCGGTTCGAGACTCAAACCGGGATTAAAGGAGTTCGTGTCCTCACACCTCTAGCTCTAAACCCTACCCCCCCCCCCCCCCCCCTATCGCAATTTCAGTTTTGAAAAAAACAAAAGAAAATGATAAAAACTTCAAAGAATAAAATCCTTCGAGATGTAGTTATATTACTACATCTAATAGTTAGGAAAATTAAAAAACTTATATTTGGACATGTTTTGCAAAAAAAAGTGTTATGAAAAAGTAAAACGGCTGTAACTTTTGCATACGATGTCGGAAAAAAACGTATAATATATCAAAATATTCAGCACGAAAATCCGCATCCGATTTTGACCGCCGTAGGCCGTTTTGCAATTTTTTAGAATCCTCAAATTCTAAAAGGAAAAAAAGTTATGCTCAAATTTCAGTTTTTTTGAATTTTGGTTAAATCTGGTCAAACTACTTATTCAAGAAATATTAGCGTTACTAAATAATTATTCAAGAATATTAGTGTTACTAAATAATTATTTCAGTTTTTTTGAATTTTGGTCAAATCTAGTCAAACTATGGTCAAACTACTTAGTCAAGAAATATTAGTGTTACTAAATAATTATTGGTTTTAAGAATAATAGTTTCAAATTCAAACGGTGTAACGTGTGACTTCATGCTCAACTTCAACTCCTAAGGGTTAATAGGATTGACAGCTTAGTATTGTCAGGAAAACAACAAGTGCAGACTTGGAAACAAGGGGGAATAGAACTCGAAAGTTAAGCGTGCTCAGGCTGGAGTAGTGAGAGGATGGGTGACTGGCCGGGAAGTTAGACGATTTGGAATGATGAGGGATGATTAGAGATTACAGATTAAATTGAGCAATGATGAGGGGTGATTCGAGATTAAATGCAAATAATTCAGAAATTTAAAAATTTCAAAAAACATTCAAATTCCAAAAAAATTCAAAAAAATTCCTTTAGTCCCGGTTGGTGCAACCGGGACTAAAGGTCGAGCTCCAGACAGCGGCCACATGGAGGGCCTTTAGTCCCGGTTCGTAACACAACCAACAACCGGGACTAAAGGGAGGGCCTTTAGTCCCGAGCCTGGAGGCCCGCTGGCTGCATCATCACAAACTACTCTGTTTGTGCTCTATCCTTTTGACAGTGGACTTTTTGTGGGTGACATCTCGTCACCCCTTTGAAAAAAATAGCTTCATAGGTCGACCTATCGCACACAGTTGTTCTCTATCGTGTGCTATGCAAGGCGACGGTTTGAAACTATGTTTGCGACAGGGGTTTTTAATCGTGTGCGATGACCCAATCTGCACTAGTGCTCGTATCAACAATTTCTCTCCACGTGGCCCCAACAACCACATGGCTAACGAATGAGAAAATCGACTACGGCTCACGCACACGTAGACAAAGAACCGGCGTCAATCTTTTGAACAAAGACGAGGAACCAGAAAAGCCATTGAATGCTACAGGACTCTACTTTCACATGTTAATTACACCGAGCAGCAGAGCTAAGTACCAGATCCAGCGTCAAGATTGTCGTATGCCCTAGAAGCTACCGCCAACGCCTCAATCCTGGCCGCCCCTGTGCCGAACGTGCGTGGCCGCCCATCGCCGTTCCTCCTATTCACTAATGTCCACAACCGTTGCGCCTTCAAGGACCAACGTCCGCGACTGTTGTGCCTTAAAAGTTGCGCCTTCAAGGTATGACTTGCTCATTACTCTCTAGATTCATAGATCCACGAAAATTCTACATCCGTTTGGACACCTAAGGATCACCAAGAGGAAAAAAATTGGTACTTCCCATTTCATTTTATTGTGTTGGTTCTGTAGCAGTATCCATTAAACACGCGCGATAGCAGGAGCCAAGAGGTGGCTTCAATACAGAGCGGTATGCTCTTCCTTCCTCGCCTTTCTTGAGAGATCACATGTGTCATGTTCGAGTTGTAAGCCATACTTTTGCTCAAAAATCACTGCAGTGTTTGTATTTGGAAGGTCCATAAGCTGCCTACTCTTTGTAAATCGAGACTGGAGGATCACTAAGAGGAACATATCTTTGTGACAGAAATGTCATTGCCAATACATGATAGCATCCTTTTCCCTTGGATCATATTCCCTAACCAGACAACAAAGACCATGGCTATTTTTTCGTCCGATTCATAACTAACCAATGCTGAACTCCAACCTTTACAGTTCTGTTTTCCGCCCTATTTGCCGAAAATTAACAAGTAATCACTAGTAGAAAACGGCCCATTTGTCCCGGTTCCAGAGGTCCATTAGCCCCGGTTCTGGAACCGGGACTAAAGGGTCGGGACTAAAGCCCAAAACCTTTAGTCGCGGTTTGCTTACGAACCGGGACAGAAGGGGCTCCACGTGGCCGCTGCGGGGAGCCCAGGCAGGAGGACCTTTAGTCCCGGTTGGTAACACCAACCGGGACCAAAAGGCATCCACGCGTCAGCATTTGGCAGGAGCTGGGGTTTTTAATTATTTTTTGAAAAGGGAGGAAGGATTTTGGGGGTTTTGGAGGGTTAATTTAGGGGTTTCATATTGTGTTAGCTAGCTAATAGAGAGAAGTGTTCTCTCTTTCTCCGTGCTTGGTCGACGCTAGCTACTATACGTATAGAGAGAACTCGACACGCTAGCTAGTAAGCAAATGAAGGAACCATTAAGTACACAAGATCGTCATGAACATATACAGAGAGAAGTGATCGACCTCTCTTTCTCCGAGAGATTGGTCGAACAACAAGTTTTCGTATATCTATCCGACGCTACTAGCTACATATATACAATATAAGATCTCTTACATACAATCCCTAACATCTAATGTCAAATTCCACATGGTATTCTCCGGCTTTATTTATGACGTGGTCAAGAAAGAATCCCGCCAATTCCTCTTGAATTGCTCGTATGCGATCATGTGATAGGAGTTCATCCCGCATCTGCCACAACTAATTTGAAGAAGGGGGTCAATACATATATAAATGAAACTCAACACAAATGATGGTAATAAAATAAAATTATGAATATTATTGCTTACGCACTTCATATTGTTTTTCAGAGTAGCCTCACTTAGAGGTCATCGCGTTGTAGATGAACTCGCAAACGTAGTATCCACAAAAATCATTCCCGGCTTCCTGCCACAAGCACTTTACGAGAAATAGAGTTCAATCAAACTGATAATCAAGCATTATAAATGGTATTGATGAAACTAGAATCAATGGGAGATGCGCGGAACTAGATAGTAGTACTTACTTTTGGGTGTGTAAATCGCAGCTCCCTCGGCAGTGCCGGAACAATTCCGGTGAACTCTTTCCAAACCCTGCCAGACAAAGAAAATAATTACTTGATATCAGGAAATGAACAAAGTTGCCGATATGGTGCGATAATGATCGATTGAACTTACTTCTGGTGCATTTCAGTCATGTCCGCATACTCCTGGGGATCTTTTCGTCTCGAGTCTAAGACGGTTACTACTCCCCGCTCAAGCTTAACTCTAGCAGAATAAAGTGGAACCTCCGCACGCATGTATGCATAACTCATCAATTACATTACTATAACCTCGAGTAAGGGAAACCGAATATGCACAAGACAGTACCACTCACTTGAAGTTGTAAGGAAAGAGTATTTTCTCTTTGTTTTGATTTTTAAGCAACGATTGTAGCAAGTTGTCCTCGGTATCTGTGACTGTTTTTAACCGTCCATTCATGTATGATATTTGGGTTAATGAACCCAATGTCATAGATTTGTGCTTTTCTGCATTCGACGATCTTCAATCTACATAATATAGTGAGGATAATTATATATACATGCAATGAAAGAGCTGAACTATATATAGAGACTTAATTACAGAAGTAGTACCTACAGACAGTAGCAAGTCACGAGTATTTTGTCGAGGGCCTTTTGATTGTATAACTGGAATAACTCGTCAAATTCAACAGACAACTGATCCATTCCAACGAGGTCGTGCTCCTCTTTAATTCTCAGCGTCAAAGTATCCTTCCCAGACTCGCTGCAGGTTTTCATGTACCATTCATGAAATCTTCGCATCATCGTTGTTAGAGGAGGATGATGATCAGGTTTGACGAGAGGCTGCCCGTACTGGTATCTGAATTCGTCCACCTCCATTATTTCAAACTCTACATCGTCATCGCTCAGGTAATCAGCAGGATTGGTACCGGGCACCATCCCCGGCTGATTAGCGACGATATCGCTAGACACCTTGAGCGCGGGGCACGATTGGTTCGCCTGTTCGCCGAGCTGGGGATTTTTTTTCCCACTTCTTCGTTCTGCTAACCTTGCATGACTACAAGTACTTCCCGACCGCTCCGCTTCCTTATATGTCCTTTCAATAATGCGCTCATAGTTGGATTGCGGTAGAGGCGGTGGTGGTCGCTTCAGGGCATCGATCATGCGCTTCAGTTTCACCGGATCTATCGTCTCCTTCGGAGGTGGAGGTTTTCTTGCAAAATGTTCATGCACTTCGGCAGCACTGATTTTCACAGTTTCCTCGTCAGTCCTCTCATATGGTAACTTTTCCAGAGGCTTGAGAGATGGACCGTATCTGAATTGCTTCCCGTCTCTGCTTGTACTGCTAACCGCTGAAGCGGCGGCGGCTCTCTTCCGCCGCTGCTGACGAGGCGGAGAAGGAGGCGGAGTGCTCCGACGCGCCGGAGGAGGCAGAGGAGGAGGCGGAGTGCCCTCACGCGCCGAAGGAGACGAAGAAGGAGGCGGAGTGCCCTCACGCGCCGGAGGAGGCGGAGAAGGAGGCGGAGTGCCCTGACTCGCCGGAGGAGGAGGAGGAGGCGTCCAGTTTGGAAGCTTGATGTACTTCTTCCTCCATAGACATGTACTCCTCAAAGCATAAAGCAGCTGATTCTCCCCTTCACCTGTAGGGTGGTCAAGCTCGAACTCCTCAAATCCCTCCATTATTTCATCCACCGTCACAACAACATAGCCATGTGGAATCAAACGGCAGTGAAAAGTTCCGTCGGGTTGAGGAGGTGCAACAGAGCTGACAGCCGCCTTCAAAGTGAGGTTCTGCCATTTCGTCATAAGCTGGCAAAGTTGAGCCTCCGTGATAGTATCCACGGGGTAGCGAGGAGCCGTGGAATCAGGTTGAACGAGCTCCGTGGAAGCCACGCTGCTTCTCCGCTGAGATGGCGGGGTAGCTTCGTGCCGCTGAGATGGTTGGCCGGCAGCTGCAAGTTCCTCTAGCTTTACTAGTCTTGCATTGAGCTTCTGCATTTCGCTCAGCTCCACTTTCCTCTTTCTCTCCCGGCTTCTGTAACCGCCTACGCCGGCAAACCCAACCACCCACGGAACGGATCCTGGTGTGCCTCGTGTTTGTCCAGGGTGCTCAGGATTCCCGAGGGCCTCAGTCAGCTCGTCCTTCTCTCTGTCGGGAATGAACGTCCCTTGCTGTGCTGCGGTGATATAAGCCTGAAGCTTCTTGACAGGTATTGCAAGTTGCTCGTCCGTCCAACGGCACTCCCCTGTTTCTGGGTCCAAAGTTCCCCCAACCCTGAAGAACCAAGTCCTTGAACGGTCTGGCCAGTTCAATGTCGTTGGTTGGACCCCTTTAGCAAGCAGGTCTTGCTCAGCTTTGTCCCACAACGGCCGGGCTTTGTGGTAGCCACCTGACCCCGTGTGATGGTGATACTTCTTCTTTGCAGCATTTATCTTGTTTGTCTCTGACATTTTCTTGCCCTTCTCCGATGTCTTGTAGGCCACAAATGCGGGCCAGTGATCTCTTATCTTCTCATATCGGCCGGTGAAATCTGGAGTCTTCCCTTTGTCGACAAACTTTGTGTTCAACTCTTTCTTCCACCTCCTGAATAGATCTGCCATCTTCTTAAGAGCACACGCCTTGACCTTTGGCTCTATAACTGGCGTATTCGGATTCTCCTCTGGCGGTAGGGTGAAATTTGCCTTCAACGAGGTCCAAAGATCATCTTTCTGCCTATCGGTGACATAAGAAACTTCAGGGTCGTCCTTAGACGGCTTATTCCATTTCTGGATGCTGATCGGGATGATATCCCTAACAATAGCTCCGCACTGAGCAACAAATGCATCCTTGGTCCGCTTGGGTTCAATCGGTTGGCCATCGTCCGCGAGTTCTGTGATCGTGAACCTTTCATCCTGGCGCAACCTTTTCTTCGGGCTCGTCTCGTTACAGAAGTTTGGCTCGATCCGGAGGGCTATAAAAGAAGAAAGAAGCGTTAATATATGTACATACCAAAACAATTAATGCATCGATTAGTCAGCACAGGCTTAATTAATATATATACCTCACCGGACTTTGCAACAGCTCCCTCCTCCATTCGGTCACCGGAGCCGTCATCATGGTCTCCTTCTTCCTCCGCCATTCGGTCACCGGAGCCGTCATGATCATGTCCTTCCTCCTCCATTGTTCGATCACCGGAGCCGTCATCCTCTCCTTCCTGACCATCGGTGTCATTGAGAAACGACAAGACATCACCTCCGCCGAGGAATATATCCCCCAACAACTGTTCTTGTTCCAAGTCTCTTTGCTCCATAGTTTCTGCAAATATATATTACAACATGGCAATATACAAACATGAGAGATCTATATATTAGTGGCAAACATAGACCTAACTAATATCACAACAAGGGATCATATTAGTGGCCTCGACGCTCCTACGGTTTGGGGTGGCCTCGACAACGCTTCTAGGGTTTGGCCTCGACAACGCTTCTAGGGTTTGGGGTGGCCTCGACAACGCTCTTTTAACTTGGTAAATTTGGGTGGCCTCGACGCTTCTAGGGTTTGGGGTGGCCTCGACAATGCTTCTAGGGTTTGGGGTGGCCTCGATGCTTCTAGGGTTTGGTCGGGCGAGAGGGGGTTGATCGACGTCCCCCCTCATGTTGAAGAGTTAACGGAGTTTTCTATGAACAAAAAAATACTACCTATCACATGCCATGTCCGGCGACCGGACCGGACCGCCTCTCTCATGAATGTCCGACAAGGGATTCTCTTAACCTTTAAGAGATTTAACAAAATGGCGCCATTCTAGATGTGCAGAAAATGGTCCATATTTTTCCTGATCTCATCTACCCTTCTATATGTCACGTTGTCTAGTGTCAAAGGATTCAAGAAAATCATGGCTTCATCATTAGCCGGAAGTAACAGGCGCATGATGGTACGAAGCTCTCCAAAGTTGTTTTGGAACGGAGTCCCGGATAAGATAATTTGCTTTTTGGTACGAAGTTCAGCAAGAGCCTTCCGAATATCGCTATTTGGAAGGCCTTTGCTGAACTTCGTACCAAAAAGCGAATTATCCTATGAGGACTCCATTCCAAAATAACTTTAGAGAGCTTCATACCATCATGCGCCTGTTACTTCCGGCTAATGATGAAACCATGGATTTCTTCAATACTTTGACACAAGAGAACATGCACATATAGAAGCGTAGATAAGATCAGGAAAAATATGGATCAACTTAATTATGCACATCCATAATGGGGGCATTCTTGATAAATCTCTTATTAATGGGGGCATTCTTGATAAATCCCTTATTAAATGTTGCATATGTCAAAATTCAAACTTTGACATATGATCAAACTTTGACATATGATCAAATGTTGCATATGTCAAAATTCAAACTTTTACATATGAGCAAACTTTGATATATGTCCACCGCGATATAAAATGATACATAGATGACAACAATTCTTTATTAGAAAGCAAACCCGATATCCGACATATCTACATATCGTTCGATATATCTAGACTTGTTTTTCCGATATATCTAGACTTGTTCCGGTTTGGGGTGGTCTCGACAATGCTTTTTCAGTCCCGGTTTGGGTGGACTCGAGAGTTGGTCGGGCGAGAGGGGGTTGATCAACGTCCCCCCTTATGTCGAAGTTACCGGAGTTTTCTATATGAACAAAAAAAATTCCACATGACATGTCCGACGTCCCCCCTCATGTCGAACTTATCGGGGAGGGGGTAGACGACAATGACGCTCACCCCTCATGACATGTCCGACGTCCGACGTCCCCCCTCATGTCGAAGTTATCGGGGAGGGGGTAGACGACAACGACGCTCACCCCTCATGACATGTCCGACGTCCCCCCTCATGTCATGTCCGACGTCCCCCTCATTTTAACTAATTTCTATGAACAAAAAAAAATATTCTATGAACAAAAAATATATTCTATGAACATCATATATATATACATCCATCCATATGAACATATATGAACAAAAAAATACATATAGCCACATATATGAAAAAAATACATATATGAAAAAAAATGCTATTAACATATAGGGTTTGCTATATGAACAAAAAAATGCTATGAACTCTGAACAAAGAATTTTGACTTTGCTATATGAAAAAAAATGCTATGAGCCGGGGCGGCGCGGCGGCTCACAGCGGGGGCGGCTGGCGACGGCGAGGGCGCCGGCGGGGGCGGGCGGGGGCGGGGGCGGGCCGGGGTAGGGGCTCGGGGGCGGGGCAGGGGCGCGGCGACGGCGTCGATGGGGGCAGGGGCCCGGCGACGGCATCGATCGGGGCAACGGCGACGGCGTCGGGGCAGGTCGGCGACAGCGACGACGACGAGGAGGGCAGCAGTAGCAGGGGCGCGGCGGCGGCGTCGAGAGAAGAATGGTGGGTGGGTTGAAATTTGCTAAGTCCTGACTTACATAGCAAACCCTTTGGTCCCGGTTCGTGCCACAAACCGGGACCAAAGCCCACCTTTGGTCCCAGTTCATGCCACCAACCGGGACCAAAGGTCAATTTCCAGCAGAAGCAGAGACCTTTGGTCCCGGTTGGTGGCACGAACCGGGACCAAAGGGTGGCATTGGTCCCGGTTGGTGCCATGAACCGGGACCAAAGGGGGGCATTGGTCCCGGTTCGCGCCACCAACCGGGACCAATGGTGTGCTTGCACAGCGGCGTGGTGGGAGTTTAGTCCCACCTCGCTAGTTGAGAGGGTGCCGCACCTGTTTAAAAGGTGCGGTGCGCCTGAGCCTTCGAGCTCCTCTCTAAAGTAGGCTTACGGGCCTAACCTCTCTGAATATGCCTGTGGGCCTACTAGGCCTTCTGCGGGCCTGAATCCTGGCCCACCTGGCTGGTTAGGTTTCTAGTCGTATTCAGGCCGTGGTGGCCCAGTAGGCGGCATTTTTTTCAAGTTTTTTTGTTTTGTTTTATGCATTATTTATTTTGTTTTGTTTTTTGCTTTATTTTTTTATTCTTTTTGCTGTTAGATCACAAAAATTATAAACTTTTTGTTAGTGCCATTAGTTTTCAAATTTGAAAAGGTTAAATTTGAATTCTTTGAAATTTGTGTGAATCACTAGTTTATGAATAACTTTACTATAAAAATAGATTTTTGAGTGATTCTTTTTCCTGCTATTTAATATTACTGTGTTTTATCATTATATTCAAAAACAGATTTTGGTATTTTAGTTTCTAACAAAAAATTCTTTATGATAATTTCTTTTGCTATTAAAGTTTCTAACAAAAGAATTCTTTATGATAATTATTTTTGCTATTAATGTTTTGAACAAAAAATACTTTGATAATTTCAGTTGCATACATTTTTTATAATTTTAGTTTCAAAAATACTAGAAGTTTATAAAAAAAATTAGTTGATTCCTTTTGCTATTAGAGTTTTATAAAAGCTTTTTAGTTAATTCTTTTTGCTATTGCAGAATATTATAGTTTTGTTTTAGTTGATCATAACAGAATATTTCAATTAATTTTTTTAGTTGATTCCTTTTGCTATTAGAGTTTCATAAAAGTTTTCTAGTTCATTCTTTTTGCTATTAGTTCATTCTTTAAGCTAAATGACCCTGAAATTGAAAAGCACTTCAAATAAACTGTGAAAAGGTTGAAAGTTGGCATGGTATCATCATTTCACCCACATAGCATGTGCTAAAAAGTTGAGAGGGTTACGGAAAAAACTGGATGCACTTCGTGTACAAAATGGACAATCTCTTTCGAAGTATCAGGGTTTCAGACGGAAACTCATCTGTTACAAAGGGATTTCATTTTTTTTAACTTATTTGAACTCCAGACTTTTTGTGTGTTCAAAATGCACCATTCAAAGCCACATCATCAATTTTCAACCCTTTCTGACTTCATTTGGTATTTTTCATGCATTTACTGATTTTTTTGAGCTAAATGACCCTGAAATTGAAAAGCACTTCAAATGAACTGTGAAAAGGTTGAAAGTTGGCATGGTATCATCATTTCACCCACATAGCATGTGCTAAAAAGTTGAGAGGGTTACAGCAAAAACTGGATGCACTTCGTGTACAAAACGGACAATCTCTTTCGAAGTATCAGGGTTTCGGACGAAAATTCATCTGTTACAAAAGGCATTTCATTTCTTCACATGTAACTGCAGTGATATTCTAGATCAAAGGCATCATCATAATAGTTGTGGAGAGAAAGTCTTCACTTTTTCTTCGCTTGTGTCCTTTGCTTATTGCGCCGTAACCATGGATAATCTTCATCGTTTAACAGGGTGCTTGGGTCAGCCTTGACTTTGAAGGGAGGAATTTCATGAAACTTTTCATAATCTTCAGACATGTCTGTCTTGCCCTCCAATCCCACGATGTCTCTTTTTCCTGAAAGAACTATGTGGCGCTTGAAGGAAATATGCCCTAGAGGCAATAATAAAGTTGTTATTTTATATTTCCTTATATCATGATAAATGTTTATTATTCATGCTAGAATTGTATTAACCGGAAACTTGATACATGTGTGAATACATAGACAAAACACCGAGTCCCTAGTAAGCCTCTACTAGACTAGCTCGTTGATCAAAGATGGTTAACTTTCCTAACCATAGACATGTGTTGTCATTTGATGAACGGGATCACATCATTAGGAGAATGATGTGATGGACATGACCCATCCGTTAGCTTAGCATATTGATCGTTCAGTTTTATTGCTATAGCTTTCTTCATGTCATATACATATTCCTTTGACTATGAGATTATGCAACTCCCGGATACCGGATGAATACCTTGTGTGCTATCAAACGTCACAACGTAACTGGGTGATTATAAATATGCTCTACAGGTATCTCCGAAGGTGTTTGTTGGGTTGGCATAGATCGAGATTAGGATTTGTCACTCCGAGTATCGGAGAGGTATCTCTGGGCCCTCTCGGTAATGCACATCATAAGAAGCCTTGCAAGCAATGTGACTAATGAGTTAGTTACAGGATGATATATTACGGAACGAGTAAAGAGACTTGCCGGTAACGAGATTGAACTAGGTATGAAGATACCGACGATCAAATCTCGGGCAAGTAACATACCGATGACAAAGGGAATGACGTATGTTGTCATTACGGTTTGACCGATAAAGATCATCGTAGAATATGTAGGAACCAATATGAGCATCCAGGTTCCGCTGTTGGTTATTGATCGGAGATATGTCTCGGTCATGTCTACATAGTTCTCGAACCCGTAGGGTCCGCACGCTTAACGTTCGATGACGATTTGTATTATGAGTTATGTGTTTTGGTGACCGAAGATTGTTCGGAGTCCCGGATGAGATCACGGACATGACGAGGAGTCTCGAAATGGTCGAGAGGTAAAGATTGATATATTGGACGATAGTATTCGGACATCGGAATGGTTCCGGAGTGTTTCGGGTATTTTCCGGAGTACCGGGAGGTTACCGGAAGCCCCCGGGGGAAGTAATGGGTCTCATGGGCCATAGGGGAGAGGCAAGGCAGGCCACAAGGAGGTGGCGCCCCCCCATGGGGAGTCCGAATTGGACTAGGGGAGGGGGCAGCCCCCCTTTCCTTCTCCCTCTCCCTCTCCTTCCCCCTTCCCCCCTCCTTGAGAAGGAATAAGAGGGGGCGCCGAATCCTACTAGGACTGGGAGTCCTAGTAGGACTCCCCTCTCTTGGCGCGCCCCTAGGGCCGGCCTCCTCCCCTCTCCTCCTTTATATACGGGGGCAGGGGTGGCAGTGGGGCACCCCAAAGCACATCAATTGTTCTCTTAGCCGTGTGCGGTGCCCCCCTCCACAGTTTACTCCTCCGGTCATATTGTCGTAGTGCTTAGGCGAAGCCCTGCGCGGATCACATCACCATCACCGTCACCATGCCGTCGTGCTGACGAAACTCTCCCTCGACACTTTGCTGGATCAAGAGTTCGAGGGACGTCATCGAGCTGAACGTGTGCAGAACTCGGATGTGCCGTATGTTCGGTGCTTGATCGGTTGGATCGTGAAGACGTTCGACTACATCAACCGCGTTAAGCTAACGCTTCCGCTTTCGGTCTACGAGGGTACGTGGACACACTCTCCCCCTCTCGTTGCTATGCATCTCCTAGATAGATCTTGCGTGAGCGTAGAATTTTTTTGAAATTGCATGCTACATTTCCCAACAGTGGTATCAGAGCCAGGTCTATGCGTAGATGATATGCACGAGTAGAACACAAAGAGTTGTGGGCGATGATAGCCATACTGCTTACCACCAATGTCTTATTTTGATTCGGCGGTATTGTTGGATGAAGCGGCCCGGACCAACCTCACATGACCACGTTCATGAGACCGGTTCCACCGACAGACATGCAACTTGTTTTGCATAAAGGTGGCTGGCGGGTGTCTGTTTCTCCAACTTTAGTTGAATCAAATTTGACTACGGCCGGTCCTTGTTGAAGGTTAAAACAGCAAACTTGACGAAACATCGTTGTGGTTTTGATACGTAGGTAAGAACGGTTCTTACTAGAAGCCCGTAGCAGCCACGTAAAACTTGCAACAACAAAGTAGAGGACGTCTAACTTGTTTTTGCAGGGCATGTTGTGATGTGATATGGTCAAGACATGATATGATACAAGTTATTGTATGAGATGATCATGTTTTGTAAAAGTTATCGGCAACTGGCAGGAGCCTTATGGTTGTCGCTTTATTGTATGAAATGCAATCGCCATGTAATTGCTTTACTTTATCACTATGCGTTAGCGATAGTTGTAGAAGCAATAGTTGGCGAGACGACAACGACGCTACGATGGAGATCAAGGTGTCAAGCCGGTGACGATGGAAATCATAATGGTGCTTTGGAGATGGAGATCAAAGGCACAAGATGATGATGGCCATATCATGTCACATATTTTGATTGCATGTGATGTTTATCTTTTATGCATCTTATTTTGCTTAGTACGGCGGTAGCATTTTAAGATGATCCCTCACTAAAATTTCAAGGTATAAGTGTTCTCCCTGAGTATGCACCGTTGCGACAGTTCATCGTGCCGAGACACCACGTGATGATCGGGTGTGATAAGCTCTACGTTCACATACAACGGGTGCAAGACAGTTTTGCACGTGCGGAATACTCGGGTTAAACTTGACGAGCCTAGCATGTACAGACATGGCCTCGGAACACTGGAGACCGAAAGGTCGAACGTGAATCATATAGTAGATATGATCAACATAGAGATGTTCACCATTGAAAACTACTCCATCTCACGTGATGATCGGACATGGTTTAGTTGATTTGGATCATGTGATCATTTAGATGACTCGAGGGATGTCTATCTAAGTGGGAGTTCTTAAGTAATATGATTAATTGAACTTAATTTATCATGAACTTAGTCCTGATAGTATTTGCACATCTATGTTATAGATGAATAGCTCGCGTATAGCTCCCCTGTTTTATTTTTGATATGTTCTTAGAGAAAACTAAGTTGAAAGATGATAGTAGCAATGATGCGGACTGGGTCCGTGATCTGAGGAATATCCTCATTGCTGCACAGAAGAATTATGTCCTTGATGCACCGCTAGGTGACAGACCTATTGCAGGAGCAGATGCAGACGTTATGAACGTTTGACAAGCTCGGTATGATGACTACTTGATAGTTTAGTGCACCATGCTTTACGGCTTAGAACCGGGACTTCAAAAACGTTTTGAACGCCACGGAGCATATGAGATGTTCCAAGAGTTGAAATTGGTATTTCAGACTCATGCCCATGTCGAGAGGTATGAGACCTCTGACAAGTACTTTGCCTATAAGATGGAGGAGAATAGCTCAGCTAGTGAGCATGTGCTCAGAATGTCTGGGTACTACAATCGCTTGAATTAAGTGGGAGTTAATCTTCCAGATAAGATAGTGATTGACAGAGTTCTCTAGTCACTGTCACCAAGTTACTAGAACTTCGTGATGAACTATAATATGCAAGGAATGACGAAAATGATTCCCAAGCTCTTCGCGATGCTGAAATCGGCGAAGGTAGAAATCAAGAAATAGCATCAAGTGTTGATGGTTAACAAGACCACTAGTTTCAAGAAAAAGGGCAAGGGAAAGAAAGGGAACTTCAAGAAGAATGGCAAGCAAGTTGCCACTCCCGTGAAGAAGCCCAAAGCTAGACCCAAGCCTGAAACTGAGTGCTTCTACTGCAAAGGAAATGGTCACTGGAAGTGGAACTACCCCAAATATTTGGCGGATAAGAAGGATGGCAAAGTGAACAAAGGTATATTTGATATACATGTTATTGATGTGTACTTTACTAGTGTTCATAGTAGCCCCTGGGTATTTGGTACCGTTTCAGTTGCTAAGATTTGTAACTCGAAACAGGAGTTGCAAAATGAACAGATACTAGTTAAGGGCGAGGTGACGATGTGTGTTGGAAGTGATTCCAAGGTTGATAAGATCACCATCGCACACTCCCTTTACCTTCGGGATTAGTGTTGAACCTAAAATAAATGTTATTTGGTGAGCATAAATAGGATTAGATCATGTTTATTGCAATACAGTTATTCATTTAAGTCAAAGAATAATTGTTGTTCTATTTACATGAATAAAACCTTCTATGGTCATACACCCAATGTGAATGGTTTATTGAATCTTGATTGTAGTGATACACATATTCATAATATTGATGCCAAAAGATGCAAAGTTGATAATGATAGTGCAACATACTTATAGCACTGCCGTTTAGGTCATATTGGTGTAAAACGCATGAAGAAACTCCATGCAGATGGACTTTTGGAATCACTTGATTATGAATCATTTGATGCTTGCGAACCATGCCTCATGGGTAAGATGACTAAGACTTCGTTCTCCGGAACAATGGAGCGAGCTACAGACTTATTGGAAATAATACATACCGATGTATGCAGTCCGATGAGTGTTGAGGCTCGCGGCGGGTATCATTATTTTCTAACCTTCACAGATGATTTGAGCAGATATGGGTATATCTACTTAATGAAACACAAGTCTGAAACATTTGAAAGTTCAAAGAATTTCATAGTGAAGTGGAGAATCATCGTAACAAGAAAATAAAGTTTCTACGATCTGATCGCGGAGGCGAATATTTGAGTTACGAGTTTGGCCTTCATTTAAAACAATGTGGAATAGTTTCACAACTCACGCCACCTGGAACACCACAGCGTAATGGTGTGTCCGAACGTCGTAACCGTACCTTATTAGATATGGTGCGATCTATGATGTCTCTTACCGATTTACCACTATCGTTTTGGGGTTATGCATTAGAGACAGCTGCATTCACATTAAATAGGGCACCATCTAAATCCGTTGAGACGACACCCTATGAACTGTGGTTTGGCAAGAAACCAAAGCTGTCATTTCTTAAAGTTTGGGGTTGCGATGCTTATGTGAAAAAAAGCTTCAGCCTAATAAGCTCGAACCCAAATCGGAGAAGTGCGTCTTCATAGGATACCCAAAAGAAACTATTGGGTACACCTTCTACCACAGATCCGAAGGCAAGATCTTTGTTGCAAAGAATGGATCCTTTCTAGAGAAGGAGTTTCTCTCGAAAGAAGTGAGTGGGAGGAAAGTAGAACTTGATGAGGTAATTGAACCTTCTCTCAATCTGGAAAGTAGCTCATCAGAGAAATCTGTTCCCGTGATGCCTACACCAACTAGAGAGGAAAGCTAATGATAATGCTCATGAAACTTTAGATCAAGTTACTACCGAACCTCGTAGGTCAACCAGAGCACGTTCCGCACCAGAGTGGTACGGTAATCCTGTTTTGGAAGTCATGTTACTAGACCATGACGAACCTACGAACTATGAAGAAGCGATGATGAGCCCAGATTCCGACAGATGGCTTGAGGCCTTGAAATCTGAGATAGGATCCATATATAAGAACAAAGTATGGACTTTGGTGGACTTGCCCGATGATCGGCAAGCCATTGAGAATAAATGGATCTTCAAGAGGAAGACAGACGCTGATAGTAGTGTTACTATCTACAAAGCTCGAATTGTCGCAAAAGGTTTTCGACAAGTTGAAGGTATTGACTACGATGAGATTTTCTCACTCGTATCGATGCTTAAGTATGTCCGAATCATGTTAGCAATTGCCGCATTTTATGAAATCTGGCAAATGGATGTCAAAACTGCATTTCTTTAATGGATTTATTAAAGAAGAGTTGTATATAATGCAACCAGAAGGTTTTGTCAATCCTAAAGGTGCTAACAAAGTGTGCAAGCTCCAGCGATCCATCTATGGACTGGTGCAAGCATCTCGGAGTTGGAATATACGCTTTGATGAGTTGATCAAAGCATATAGTTTTATAACAGACTTGCGGTGAAGCCTGTATTTACAAGAAAGTGAGTGGGAGCACTACAGCCTTTCTGATAAGTATATGTGAATGACATATTGTTGATCGGAAATGATGTAGAATTTTCTGGAAAGCATAAATGAGTGTTTGAAAGGAGTTTTTCAAAGAAAGACCTCGGTGAAGCTGCTTACATATTGGACATCAAGATCTATAGAGATAGATCAAGATGCTTGATAAGACTTTCGATGAGTACATACCTTGATAAGATTTTTTGAAGGAGTTCAAAATGGATCAGTCAAAGAAGAAGTTCTTGCCTGAGTTGTAAGGTATGAAGTTGAGTAAGACTCAAAACCCGACCACGGCAGAAGATAGAGAGAGAATGAAAGTCATTCCCTATGCCTCAGCCATAGGTTCTATAAAGTATGCCATGCTGTATACCAGACCTATTGCGTACCTTGCCATGAGTTTGGCAAGGGGGTACAATAGTGATCCAGGAGTAGATCACTGGACAATGGTCAAAATTATCCTTAGGTACCTAAAGAGGACTAAGGAAATGTTTCTTGGTTATGGAGGTGACAAAGAGTTCGTCATAAAGGGTTACGTCGATGCAAGCTTTGACACTGATCCGGATGACTCTGAGTCTCAATTTGGATACATATTGAAAGTGGGAGCAATTAGCTAGAGAAGCTCCATGCAGAGCATTGTAGACATAGAAATTCGCGAAATACATACGGATCTGAATGTGGCAGACCCATTGACTAAACCTCTCTCACCAGCAAAACATGGTCACACCTTAGTACTCTTTGGGTGTTAATCACATGGCGATGTGAACTAGATTACTGACTCTAGTAAACCCTTTGGGTATTGGTCACATGGCGATGTGAACTATGGGTGTTAATCATATGGTGATGTGAACTATTCGTGTTAATCACATGGCGATGTGAACTAGATTATTGACTCTAGTGCAAGTGGGAGACTGAAGGAAATATGCCCTAGAGGCAATAATAAAGTTGTTATTTTATATTTCCTTATATCATGATAAATGTTTATTATTCATGCTAGAATTGTATTAACCAGAAACTTGATACATGTGTGAATACATAGACAAAACACCGAGTCCCTAGTAAGCCTCTACTAGACTAGCTCGTTGATCAAAGATGGTTAACTTTCCTAACCATAGACATGTGTTGTCATTTGATTAATGGGATCACATCATTAGGAGAATGATGTGATGGACATGACCCATCCGTTAGCTTAGCATATTGATCGTTCAGTTTTATTGCTATAGCTTTCTTCATGTCATATACATATTCCTTTGACTATGAGATTATGCAACTCCCGGATACCGGAGGAATACCTTGTGTGCTATCAAACGTCACAACATAACTGGGTGATTATAAAGATGCTCTACAGATATCTCCGAAGGTGTTTGTTGGGTTGGCATAGATCGAGATTAGGATTTGTCACTCTGAGTATCGGAGAGGTATCTCTGGGCCCTCTCGGTAATGCACATCATAAGAAGCATTGCAAGCAATGTGACTAATGAGTTAGTTATGGGATGATGTATTACAGAACAAGTAAAGAGACTTGCCGGTAACGAGATTGAACTAGGTATGAAGATACCGACGATCAAATCTCGGGCAAGTAACATACCGATGACAAAGGGAATGACGTATGTTGTCATTGCGTTGTGACTGATAAAGATCGTCGTAGAATATGTAGGAACCAATATGAGCATCCAGGTTCCGCTGTTGGTTATCGATCGGAGATATGTCTCGGTCATGTCTACATAGTTCTCGAACCCGTAGGGTCCGCACGCTTAATGTTCGATGACAATTTGTATTATGAGCTATGTGTTTTGGTGACCGAAGATTGTTCTAAGTTCCGGATGAGATCACGGATATGACGAGGAGTCTCGAAATGGTCGAGAGGTAAAGATTGATATATTGGACGATAGTATTCGGACATCGGAATGGTTCCAGAGTGTTTTGGGTATTTTTTGGAGTACCGGGAGGTTACCGGAAGCCCCCGGGGGAAGTAATGGGCCTCATGTGTTGGGGAACGTAGTAATTTCAAAAAAATTCCTACGCACACACAGGATCATGGTGATGCATAGCAACGAGAGGGGAGAGTGTGTCCACGTACCCTCATAGACCGAAAGCGGAAGCGTTAGCACAACGCGGTTGATGTAGTCGTACGTCTTCACGATCCGACCGATCCAAGTACCGAACGCACGGCACCTCCGAGTTCAGCACACGTTCAACTCGATGACGTCCAGCGAGCTCCGATCCAGCAAAGCTTCACAGGAGAGTTTCGTCAGCACGACGGCGTGGTGACGGTGATGATGATGCTACCGACGCAGGGCTTCGCCTAAGCACCGCTACGATATGATCGAGGTGGATTATGGTGGAGGGGGGCACCGCACACGGCTAAGAGATCAATGATCAATTGTTGTGTCTATGGGGTGCCCCTTGGCCACGTATATAAAGGAGTGAAGGAGGGGGGAGGGCCGGCCTAGCTATGGCGCGCCCTGGAGGAGTCCTACTCCCACCGGGAGTAGGATTCCCCCCCTTCCAAGTAGTAGGAGTAGGAGAGAAGGAGGGGGAAGAGAGAAGAGAAGGAAGGAGGGGGCGCAGCCCCTCCCCCTAGTCCAATTCGGACTAGGCCTTGGGGGGGCGCGGGTCCTGCCTCTCTCTCTCCCCTAAAGCCCAATAAGGCCCATATACTTCTTCCCCGTATTCCCGTAACTCCCCGGTACTCCGAAAAATACCCGAACCACTCGGAACCTTTCCGATGTCCGAATATAATCGTCAAATATATCGATCTTTACGTCTCGACCATTTCGAGACTCCTCGTCATGTCCCCGATCTCATCTGGGACTCTGAACTACCTTCGGTACATCAAAACACATAAACTCATAATATAAATCATCACAGAACTTTAAGCGTGCGGACCCTACGGGTTCGAGAACTATGTAGACATGACCGAGACACGTCTCTGGTCAATAACCAATAGCGGAACCTGGATGCTCATATTGGTTCCTACATATTCTACGAAGATCTTTATCGGTCAAACCGCATAACAACATACGTTGTTCCCTTTGACATCGGTATGTTACTTGCCCGAGATTCGATCGTCGGTATCTCAATACCTAGCTCAATCTCGTTACCGGCAATTCTCTTTACTCGTTCCATAATACATCATCCCGCAACTAACTCATTAGTTACAATGCTTGCAAGGCTTATAGTGATGTGCATTACCGAGTGGGCCCAGAGATACCTCTCCGACAATCGGAGTGACAAATCCTAATCTCGAAATACGCCAACTCAACAAGTACCTTCGGAGACACCTGTAGAGCACCTTTATAATCACCCAGTTACGTTGTGACGTTTGGTAGCACACAAAGTGTTCCTCCGGTAAACGGGAGTTGCATAATCTCATAGTCATAGGAACATGTATAAGTCATGAAGAAAGCAATAGCAACGTACTAAACGATCAAGTGCTAAGCTAACGGAATGGGTCAAGTCAATCACATCATTCTCCTAATGATGTGATCCCGTTTATCAAATAACAACTCATGTCTATGGTTAGGAAACATAACCATCTTTGATCAACGAGCTAGTCAAGTAGAGGCATACTAGTGACACTCTGTTTGTCTATGTATTCACACATGTATTATGTTTCCGGTTAATACAATTCTAGCATGAATAATAAACATTTATCATGAAATAAGGAAATAAATAATAACTTTATTATTGTCTCTAGGGCATATTTCCTTCAGTCTCCCACTTGCACTAGAGTCAATAATCTAGTTCACATCGCCATGTGATTTAACACCAACAGTTCACATCACCATGTGATTAATATCCATAGTTCACATTGTCATGTGACCAACACCCAAAGGGTTTACTAGAGTTAATAATCTAGTTCACATCGCCATGTGATTAACACCCAAAGAGTACTAAGGTGTGATCATGTTTTGCTTGTGAGAGAAGTTTAGTCAATGGGTCTGCCAAATTCAGATCCGTATGTATTTTGCAAATTCCTATGTCAACAATGCTCCGCATGGAGCTACTCTAGCTAATTGCTCCCACTTTCAATATGTATCCAGATTGAGACTTAGAGTCATCTGGATCAGTGTCAAAACTTGTATCGACGTGACCCTTTACGACGAACCTTTTGGCACCTCCATAATCGAGAAACATATCCATATTCCACTAAGGATAATTTTGACCGCTGTCCAGTGATCTACTCCTAGATCACTATTGTACTCCCTTGCCAAACTCAATGTAGGGTATACAATAGATCTGTTACACAGCATAGCATACTTTATAGAACCTATGACTGAGGCATAGGGAATGACTTTTCATTCTCTTTCTATTTTCTGCCGTGGTCGGGTTTTGAGTCTTCACTCAACTTCACACCTTAGAACACGGGCAAGAACTCCTTCTTTGACTGTTCCATTTTGAACTACTTCAAAAACTTTGTCAAGGTATGTACTCATTGAAAAATCTTATCAAGCGTCTTGATCTATCTATATAGATCTTGATGCTCAATATGTAAGCAGCTTCACCGAGGTCTTTCTTTGAAAAACTCCTTTCAAATACTCCTTTATGCTTTCCAGAAAATTCTACATTATTTCCGATCAACAATATGTCATTCACATATACTTATTAGAAATGTTGTAGTGCTCCCACTCACTTTCTTGTAAATACAGGCTTCACCGCAAGTCTGTATAAAACTATATGCTTTGATCAACTCATCAAAGCGTATATTCCAACTCCGAGATGCTTGCACTAGTCCATAGATGGATCGCTGGAGCTTGCACACTTTGTTAGCATCCTTTGGATCGATAAAACCTTCAGGTTGCATCATATACAACTCTTCTTCCAGAAATCCATTCAGGAATGCAGTCTTTACATCCATTTGCCAAATTTGATAATCATAAAATGCGGCAATTGCTAACATGATTCGGACAGACTTAAGCATCGCTACGGGTGAGAAAGTTTCATCGTAGTCAACTCCTTGAACTTTGTCAACAACCTTTTTCGACAAGTCTAGCTTTGTAGATAGTAACACTACTATCAGCGTCCGTCTTCCTCTTGAAGATCCATTTATTTTCTATGGCTTGCCGATCATCGGGCAAGTCAACCAAAGTCCATACTTTGTTCTCATACATGGATCCCATCTCAGATTTCATGGCCTCAAGCCATTTCGCAGAATCTGGGCTCATCATCGCTTCCTCATAGTTCGTAGGTTCGTCATGGTCTAGTAACATGACTTCCAGAACAGGATTACCGTACCACTCTGGAGCGGAACGTACTCTGGTTGACCTACGAGGTTCTGTAGTAACTTGATCTGAAGTTTCATGATCATCATCATTAGCTTCCTCACTAATTGGTGTAGGCATCACTGGAACTGATTTCTGTGATGAACTACTTTCCAATTCAAGAGAAGGTACCACTACCTCATCAAGTTCTACTTTCCTCCCACTCACTTCTTTCGAGAGAAACTCCTTCTCTAGAAAGGATCCATTCTTAGCAACAAATATCTTGCCTTCGAATCTGTGATAGAAGGTGTACCCAACAGTTTCTTTTGGGTATCCTATGAAGACGCACTTCTCCGATTTGGGTTCGAGCTTATTAGGCTGAAGCTTTTTCACATAAGCATCGCAGCCCCAAACTTTAAGAAATGACAGCTTAGGTTTCTTGCCAAACCACAGTTCATACGGTGTCGTCTCAACGGATTTAGATGGTGCCCTATTAAACGTGAATGCAGCTGTCACTAATGCATAACCCCAAAACGATAGTGGTAAATCGGTAAGAGACATCATAGATCGCACCATATCTAATAAAGTATGGTTACGACGTTCGGACACACCATTACGCTGTGGCGTTCCAGGTGGCATGAGTTGCGAAACTATTCCACATTTTAAATGAAGACCAAACTCGTAACTCAAATATTTGCCTCCGCGATCAGATCGTAGAAACTTTATTTTCTTGTTACGATGATTTTCTACTTCACTCTGAAATTCTTTGAACTTTTCAAATGTTTCAGACTTGTGTTTCATTAAGTAGATATACCCATATCTGCTCAAATCATCTGTGAAGGTCAGAAAATAACGATACCCGCCGCGAGCCTCAATACTCATCGGACTGCATACATCGGTATGTATTATTTCCAATAAGTCCGTAGCTCGCTCCATTGTTCCGGAGAATGGAGTTTTAGTCATCTTGCCCATGAGGCATGGTTCGCAAGCATCAAATGATTCATAATCAAGTGATTCCAAAAGTCCATCAGTATGGAGTTTCGTCATGCGCTTTACACCAATATGACCTAAACGGCAGTGCCCCAAATAAGTTGCACTATCATTACTAACTTTGCATCTTTTGGCTTCAATATTATGAATATGTGTATCACTACGATCGAGATTCAATAAACCATTTACATTGGGTGTATGACCATAGAAGCTTTTTATTCATGTAAACATAACAACAATTATTCTCTGACTTAAATGAATAACCGTATTGCAATAAACATGATCCAATCATATTCATGCTCAACGCAAACACCAAATAACATTTATTTTGCAATAAACATGATCCAGTCATATTCATGCTCAACGTAAACACCAAATAACATTTATTTAGGTTCAACACTAATCCCGAAAATAGAGGGAGTGTGCGATGGTGATCTTATCAACCTTGGAATCACTTCCAACACACATCGTCACCTCGTCATTAACTAGTCTTTGTTCATTTTGCAACTCCTGTTTTGAGTTACTAATGTTAGCAACTGAACCAGTATCAAATACCCAGGGGCTACTATGAACACTAGTAAAATACACATCAATAACATGTATATCAAATATACTTTTGTTCACTTTGCCATCCTTCTTATCCGCCAAATACTTGGGGCAGTTCCACTTCCAGTGACCAGTCCCTTTGCAGTAGAAGCACTCAGTTTCAGGCTTAGGTCCAGACTTGGGCTTCTTCCCGGGAGTAGCAACTTGCTTGCTATTCTTCTTGAAGTTCCCCTTCTTTCCTTTGCCCTTTTCTTGAAACTAGTGGTCTTGTTAACCATCAACACTTGATGCTCTTTCTTGATTTCTACCTTCGTTGATTTCAGCATCACGAAGAGCTCGGGAATCGTTTTTGTCATCCCTTGCATATTATAGTTCATCATGAAGTTCCAGTAACTTGGTGATAGTGACTAGAGAATTCTGTCAATTACTATCTTATCCGGAAGATTAACTCCCACTTGATTCAAGCAACTGTAGTACTCAGACATTCTGAGCACATGCTCACTGGTTGAGCTATTCTCCTCCATCTTGTAGGCGAAGTACTTGTCAGAGGTCTCATACCTCTCGACACGGGCATGAGTCTGAAATACCGATTTCAGCTCTTGGAACATCTCATATGCTCCATGTCGTTCAAAACATTTTTGAAGTCCCGATTCTAAGCCGTAAAGCATGGTGCACTAAACTATCAAGTAGTCATCATACCGAGCTTGTCAAACGTTCATAACGTCTGCATCTGCTCCTGCAATAGTTCTGTCACCTAGCGGTGCATCAAGGACATAATTCTTCTGTGCAGCAATGAGGATAAACCTCAGATCACGGAACCAGTCCGCATCATTGCTACTATCATCTTTCAACTTAGTTTTCTCTAAGAACATATCAAAAATAAAATAGGGGAGCTATACGCGAGCTATTGATCTACAACATAATTTGCAAATACTACCAGGACTAAGTTCATGATAAATTAAAGTTCAATTAATCATATTACTCAAGAACTCCCACTTAGATAGACATCTCTCTAATCATCTAAGTGATCACGTGATCCAAATCAACTAAACCATAACCGATCATCACGTGAAATGGAGTAGTTTTCAATGGTGAACATCACTATGTTGATCATATCTACTATATGATTCACGCTCGACCTTTCGGTCTCAGTGTTCCGAGGCCATATCTGCATATGCTAGGCTCGTCAAGTTTAACCCGAGTATTCTGCGTGTGCAAAACTGGCTTGCACCCGTTGTAGATGAACGTTGAGCTTATCACACCCGATCATCACGTGGTGTCTCGACACGACGAACTTTGGCAACGGTGCATACTCAGGGAGAACACTTTTACCTTGAAATTTAGTGAGAGATCATCTTATAATGCTACCGTCAAACAAAGCAAAATAAGATGCATAAAGGATAAACATCACATGCAATCAATATAAGTGATATGATATGGCCATCATCATCTTGTGCTTGTGATCTCCATCTCCGAAGCACCGTCATGATCACCATCGTCACTGGCGCGACACCTTGATCTCCATCGTAGCATCGTTGTCGTCTCGCCAACTATTGCTTCTACGACTATCGCTACCGCTTAGTGATAAAGTAAAGCAATTACAGGGCGATTGCATTGCATACAATAAAGCGACAACCATATGGCTCCTGCCAGTTGCCGATAACTTAGTTACAAAACATGATCATCTCATACAATAAAATATAGCATCATGTCTTGACCATATCACATCACAACATGCCCTGCAAAAACAAGTTAGATGTCCTCTACTTTGTTGTTGCAAGTTTTACGTGGCTGCTACGGGCTGAGCAAGAACCGTTCTTACCTACGCATCAAAACCACAACGATAGTTCGTCAAGTTAGTGTTGTTTTAACCTTCACAAGGACCGGGCGTAGCCACACTCGGTTCAACTAAAGTTGGAGAAACTGACACCCGCTAGTCACCTGTGTGCAAAGCACGGCGGTAAAACCAGTCTCGCGTAAGCATACGCGTAATGTCGGTCCGGGCCGCTTCATCCAACAATACCGCCGAACCAAAGTGTGACATGCTGATAAGCAGTATGACTTGTATCGCCCACAACTCACTTGTGTTCTACTCGTGCATATAACATCTACGCATAAAACCAGGCTCGGATGCCACTGTTGGGGAACGTAGTAATTTCAAAAAAATTCCTACGCACACACAGGATCATGGTGATGCATAGCAACGAGAGAGAAGAGTGTATCCACGTACCCTCGTAGACTGAAAGCGGAAGCGTTAGCACAACGCGGTTGATGTAGTCGTACGTCTTCACGATCCGACCGATCCAAGTACCGAACGCACGGCAGCTCCGAGTTCAGCACACGTTCAACTCGATGACGTCCCGCGAGCTCCGATCCAGCAAAGCTTCACAGGAGAGTTTCGTCAGCACGACGGCGTGGTGACGGTGATGATGATGCTACCGACGCAGGGCTTCGCCTAAGCACCGCTACGATATGATCGAGGTGGATTATGGTGGAGGGGGGCACCACACACGGCTAAGAGATCAATGATCAATTGTTGTGTCTATGGGGTGCCCCCTGGCCACGTATATAAAGGAGTGGAGGAGGGGGGAGGGCCGGCCTAGCTATGGCGCGCCCTGGAGGAGTCCTACTCCCACTGGGAGTAGGATTCCCCCCCTTCCAAGTAGTAGGAGTAGGAGAGAAGGAAGGGGAAGAGAGAAGAGAAGGAAGGAGGGGGCGCAGCCCCTCCCCATAGTCCAATTCGGACTAGGCCTTGGGGGGCGCGCGGCCTACCTCTCTCTCTCCCCTAAAGCCCAATAAGGCCCATATACTTCTTCCCCGTATTCCCGTAACTCCCCGGTACTCCGAAAAATACCCGAACCACTCGGAACCTTTCCGATGTCCGAATATAGTCATCCAATATATCGATCTTTACGTCTCGACCATTTCGAGACTCCTCGTCATGTCCCCGATCTCATCCGGGACTCCGAACTACCTTAGGTACATCAAAACACATAAACTCATAATACAAATCGTCACAGAACTTTAAGCGTGCGGACCCTACGGGTTCGAGAACTATGTAGACATGACCGAGACACGTCTCTGGTCAATAACCAATAGCAGAACCTGGATGCTCATATTGGTTCCTACATATTCTACGAAGATCTTTATCGGTCAAACCGCATAACAACATACGTTGTTCCCTTTGTCATCGGTATGTTACTTGCCCGAGATTCGATCGTCGGTATCTCAATACCTAGCTCAATCTCGTTACCGGCAAGTCTCTTTACTCGTTCCATAATACATCATCCCGCAACTAACTCATTAGTTACAATGCTTGCAAGGCTTATAGTGATGTGCATTACCGAGTGGGCCCAGAGATACCTCTCCGACAATCGGAGTGACAAATCCTAATCTCGAAATACGCCAACTCAACAAGTACCTTCGGAGACACCTGTAGAGCACCTTTATAATCACCCAGTTACGTTGTGACATTTGGTAGCACACAAAGTGTTCCTCCGGTAAACGGGAGTTGCATAATCTCATAGTCATAGGAACATGTATAAGTCATGAAGAAAGCAATAGCAACGTACTAAACGATCAAGTGCTAAGCTAACGGAATGGGTCAAGTCAATCACATCATTCTCCTAATGATGTGATCCCGTTTATCAAATGACAACTCATGTCTATGGTTAGGAAACATAACCATCTTTGATCAACGAGCTAGTCAAGTAGAGGCATACTAGTGACACTCTGTTTGTCTATGTATTCACACATGTATTATGTTTCCGGTTAATACAATTCTAGCATGAATAATAAACATTTATCATGAAATAAGGAAATAAATAATAACTTTATTATTGCCTCTAGGGCATATTTCCTTCATCATGGGCCATAGGGGAGAGGCAAGGCAGGCCACAAGGAGGTGGTGCCCCTCCCCCCATAGGGAGTCCGAATTGGACTAGGGGAGGGGGCGCAGCCCCCCTTTCCTTCTCCCTCTCCCTCTCCTTCCCCCTTTCCCCCTCCATGAGAAGTAATAAGAGGGGGGCGAATCCTACTAGGACTGGGGGTCCTAGTAGGACTCCCCTCTCTTGGCGCGCCCCTAGGGCCGGCCTCCTCCCCTCTCCTCATTTATATACGGGGGCAGGGGGGCACCCCAAAGCACATCAATTGTTCTCTTAGCCGTGTGCGGTGCCCCCCTCCACAGTTTACTCCTCCGGTCATATTGTCGTAGTGCTTAGGCGAAGCCCTGTGCGGATCACATCACCATCACCGTCACCACCCCGTCGTGCTGACGAAACTCTCCCTCGACACTTTGCTGGATCAAGAGTTCGAGGGACGTCATCGAGCTGAACATGTGCAGAACTCGGAGGTGCCGTACGTTCGGTGCTTGATCGGTTGGATCGCGAAGACGTTCGACTACATCAACCACGTTAAGCTAACGCTTCCGCTTTCGGTCTACAAGGGTACGTGGACACACTCTCCCCCTCTCGTTGATATGCATCTCCTAGATAGATCTTCTGTGAGCGTAGAATTTTTTTGAAATTGCATGCTACGTTTCCCAACAGCGCTTTGGCTCATCGTATGATGTATTCGCTTCCTTATCTTTTCTTTTTCTCGGTTTGGTAGACATGTCCTTCACATAGAAAACCTGTGCCACATCATTGGCTAGGACGAATGGTTCGTCTGTGTACCCAAGATTGTTCAGATTCACTGTTGTCATTCCGTACTGTGGGTCTACCTGTACCCCGCCTCCTGACAGATTGACCCATTTGCACTGAAACAAAGGGACCTTAAAATCATGCCCATAGTCAAGTTCCCATATGTCCACTATGTAACCATAATATGTTTCCTTCCAAGTTCCAAACCATTTGGACGAAGTTCTTCCAAGTTCCAAACTTAGTTTTCGTACATGGATTCCATTTCGGATTTCATGGCTGTGTGCCATTCCTTTGAGCTAGGCCCCGCCATTGCTTCCTTGTAGTGCGCAGGTTCATCGTCTTCAATAATAAAGATTTCGTCATGAAACCATTCAGGTGGCTGGATAGCCCTACCTGATCTGTGTGGTTCAGTTACAACATTGTCTGAAGTCTCCGCATCACATGCGACAACTTCCGGCTCGGTTGTAAGGATAATTAGCGGAATTTCTTCCGGTTCCTTAGCCATATCAACGGTCACCGAAGATTCACTAATCTCATTTAGTTGCACTGTCCTCCCACTTAATTCTTTGGTGAGAAACTCTTTCTCGAGAAAGCGTCCATATTTTGCGACAAATATTTTGGCCTCGGACTGATTGTAGAAGGAATACCCAATGGTGTTTTTGGGATAACCTACAAAGTAACCTTTGTCTGCTCTGGGGTCGAGTTTGCTTGGTTGTAAATGTTTTACATAAGCTTCACAACCCCAAACCTTGAGATGCGACACATTGGGTTTCTTCCCATACCATAAATCAAATGGCGTCGTCTCAACAGACTTAGACGGTGCTCTGTTTAATGTATAAGCGGCAGTTTCTAGTGCGTGACGCCAAAAAGATATCAGTAGATCTGTAAGAGACATCATCGACCTTACCATGTCCAACAAGGTTCAGTTACGTCGTTCCGATACTCCGTTTCTCTGTGGAGTTCCGGGAGGCGTAAGCTGTGAAACGATTCCACGGTCACTCAGATGTTGGCCAAACTCATGACTAAGATATTCGCCTCCGCAATCAGACCGCAGAAACTTAATCTTTCTGTTACGATGATTTTCTACCTCATTCTAAAATTCTTTGAACTTTTCAAAGGTTTCCGACTTGTGCTTCATTAAGTAGATATAGCCATACCTACTCAAATCATCAGTAAAAGTCACGAAGTAGAAATACCCACCCCGTGCGGCCTTGTTCATTGGATCACATACATCACTATGTATTATTTCCAATAACTCACCTGCCCGTTCAGGATGACCCGTGAACGGTGTCTTGGTCATTTTCCCCATCAGACAAGCTTCACATGTGTCAAATGATTCAAAATCAAAGGACGGCAAAACTCCATTTGACTGGAATTTTTGCATGCATTTCTTTCCGATGTGGCCAAGTCGACAGTGCCACAAGAAAGTGGTGGTGGTATCAGCCCTCTTAAGGCATTTAGCATTCACGTTAAAGACATCATTTCCACATTCAAGATTTAGTATGAAAAGGCCCCCAACAATGGGTGCAAATCCATAAAACATATCCTTACAATAAAGTGAACAACCATTGTTCTCAGACTTGTACGAATACCCATCGTGTACTAAACATGATCCGGAGATAATGTTTCTACACAACAGTGGAACAAAATAACAGTTACTTAGTTCTAAGATAAATCCTGAAGGGAGACATAGAGGCATAATGCCGACGGCTTGAGCGGCGATCCCAGCGCCGTTCCCGACGCGCATCACGACTTCATTCTTTGCCAGCTTGCGCACCTTCTGAAGCCCCTGTATCGAGTTGCAAATGTGAGCAACTGATCCGGTATCAAATACCCAAGACTTAGAATTTTCGCTAGCAAGCAAAACGTCAATGACATTAACTTGTATAACAATTATACCTTTTCCGGTTTTCCCGGACTTCTTATCTTCCAGATACTTCTTGCAGTTTCTCTTCCAGTGTCCTGTGCCCTTGCAGTAGAAGCACTCAGTTTCATTCTTGGCTCCGCCCTTAGAGTTTCTTTGAGAGCCGGTCTTACCGGCGCCCTTGCCCTTCTTTGGCTTGCCTTTCTTTTTGAAACTGGCAGTTTTATTCACAAGCAACACTTGCTTGCGATTTTTCCGCAGTCCTCCTTCTGTAGTTTTCAGCATGGCAAGCACCTCTTCCGGTGTCTTCTCCATCCCAGTCATGTTGTAGTTCAAGACAAAACCGTCATAAGACGGGGGGAGTGAAGAAAGCAACATGTCCATCATATGGCCAGGTGGAAGTGAAAATTCCAAGGTTTTAAGCCTTTCAGCATAGCCAATCATTTTGACCACGTGTTCACCAACTGAACTACCCTCAGCCATCTTGCATTCCATCAAAGCCTTCATGATATCAAATCGTTCAGACTTTGCGGTTTCCATGTACAGAGCATCCAATTCCCGGATCATATCAAGGGGTTTATGGAATTCAAAATGTTTTTGAAGCTCTGGACTCATACAAGCTAGCATGAGGCACTGCACTAAGTTGTGATCATCATCCTTAGTGGCCCAGACATTTCGTTCATCTTTCAGGGCCTCTGCCGCCGGTTTAGCTGGAAGATCATATTCAAGCACATACAATTTCTTAGCGCTCCTGAGGACAGTCCTTAGGTTGCGGACCCAGTCCGCATAGTTTTTTCCAGTCGTAGCTAACTCCTCTTTCTCTAACATCGGGCCTAAGTTGAACGCGGTGTTGCGAGCCATTTCATCTACAACAGAAAACACAAGTTTCACTCAGACTTTGTTTATAATGAAATTGCACTAGTGAATAAACAATTTTATTCTAAAGTACGCTCCCACTCAAATCAATATCTCTCAAAATTGATTATGAGTGATACAAGACCCGCATATCCATTCAACGCCATTGAACGAGATGAACACTGATGGCGCGAACTTCAATCGGTAGGCAAACTTGCCGATCACATCTCTATGTGACTCTTGTTCATCTTTCGATGGGCGTGTTCCGAGCTCAGGGAGATCCTTCCAGAACGTCAAGACAACCAAGTGATCTTGCTGCGAGGTCTCAACTCACCCACCTCACACTTCCCTAATCATTCGTACCCAGGGAGATCCTGCGATACCCCGAAAAGTTAGGTGCCGTGACGGTGCTACACTTGGGAGAACACTAACTACTTGATATTTTAGTGAGAGATCACCCTAATAAAAAGTGACTACCGCGCAATCAAGAAGGGTGCATCAAGAGGGATAAACATCTCAAGCAATTCATAATAGCATGATATGGTATAGCCTCTTCTGACGGAGAAGTCAAGTATTTCTTCGTCTTCGGCATTCGCGTCGGCGTTCACCTTCGCGAAGATTGCCACCACCTTGTCGATGCACCAGATAATATTGCTATCTCCATAGCAGATAAAATAAATGCATTACTTAAGGTTGACACGTAGGTCATTAAAGTGCAATCATATGGCTACAGCCATCATGCCGAATCATGACACGCATGTCATGTTAATTATATCATATAGTCATCTCATACATAATCGAATTGAATATGAGCATTGCTATACCACATCACATGCAAACCATCCTGCAAAACCAAGTTAGACGCCTCTAATCGGTTTATGCAAAAATTTATTTTACGTGGCTTCTAAGGTTTTTACTCAAACCGCAGCTACCAACGTTTATCATCAAGTATGATTATTCAAGTCGCTAGATTAACTTTCCAGGGTGTATGAAGACACGAGATAATAAAATCTCAAGCCCCGTACTAAATTTCGTCATACGCATGACCCCCGTGCAGATCATATCTGCATTGCCCTTTTATCTGTGAATTTCATCTTTCGTTTAACTACGGTGGAACCCAAAGAACTGATAGCATTTCGTTGATCAATCAGGATCGCGGATTGCCAGAACTTTGTGAAATTCCACCATGCTGTTTCAGGAACAGAAATACGCAAATTCTAGGGAAGCAACAAGAACATCGGGTAACAGATTTCATCTGCCACCCGCATAAATAATTTTCAGCAATAGATCTCATCTACTCCAAAATTATATTATGCAATACCCATACATCTCCATGTATTCTAGATCGTAACCTACATCTATGCATAGCACGGCTCTTGATGCCACTGTAGGTGTGACACCCTGGATTTTGCCCATTTCTTTTTCCTTTTTATTTTGGTCTGGATTTGCTTTTCTGTGGCTTAGTAGTCCTGAAACCTGGAGAGATCACCCTTGATTCCTCTCCCAAGTGGCTTGCCAACCTCAAAATCATCCCAAGACCTTGTCATTTCCATCTTGGACCAATCCCAATATTCTTTTCTTGGGAATATTCCTTTTTCTATTAAAGGAATAACCCTGTCAGCTCTGAGTTGTGAAGCAACTCAGATTTTCTATCATTCCCAAAATTCCCAAATAATTCTCATAAATCCTTTGGGACATATCTTATCCAGATATGTCAAAATATTCCTTGCCATGTTCAAAAATAATCCACCAAAATTCCTTTTCTGATTCTGCCCTAGTTGTTAGTTTGTGAAGCAAGTACCCTTTATATTGGCCTACTTGCTCTCAAACTTTTTGGGCATCCTTTCCTATCCATATCATTTCCACATGCCAAAATTCAAATTTATTTGGATATTAAATCTCTCCTGGCTAATTTCCAAAGTTTCTGGGCAACTGGAATCTTTGTGAAACAAGTGCTAGCTAGGTGTATCCAAATGAGTTGAAATTTTGCATGCACCTCCAATTGCCCAAATAATGACTCTTACACAAGTTTCAACCCTATCCAATCATCTGAGTGAGCAGAGCATCAATTCTTAGATTCTGGCCATATTTTTCAGTTGTGAAGCAACTATATTTTATATTGCTTCATTTAAGCTCAAAATTTACCAGGACATTCCTAAATCCATTTCAACTCCTTCCACCAAGTTTTGGCCCAATTCAGTAATCCAATTGCCCTGTGCAAATTTTGCAAGTTTTTGGACAGAGAGGATGCTTGTGAAGCAAGTACCATTATGGCTTGTCCATTTGGTATGAAATTTCCACAGCATCATTATATGTCCAAATAATCAAGCCTTGCCAAATTTCAGACCAATTGGACACTCCATGTGAGTGGCACTTCAAGATTGGCATTCTGGACCAGGTTATGCAGTTGTTAAGCAACTATGTTAAACCCTGGTCCATTTCCCTTAAAATTCCACAGAATAGTAGTCCTTCCTATCCCAAACCTCCCACACATCTCAGTTGGACCTTATACCTCTTCTGTTGATCACAGCATTCATCAAACAATTTGCTACAGCAACCTTTCAGTGAGAATTCCCATCAACCCTTGGACTTTCTCGTTGATCTATCACCTTCACGGTGCCTTGGGGAGCAAGGTCCCTTAGCTAGACAACTTTTTGGGTGCCAGAAAGCACTGCATGCCACTGTGCACGCGGTGACCACCGTTTTGGCACGCAGTGGACGCGTGCCGAACGCCGTTTGCTCGGAGCCCCTCCTCTCCTTGTCGGTTTCGCGCGATTAGTCTTGTCCCACAGCTTTCCCTCGCTGTCTTCTTCTCCCCAGACCTCTCTCCCCCTCCAGTCCCATCCTCGCCGCTCCGCGACGAGCTCCGCCCTATTCTGCCCGTAGCCGCCGTTGGCGTTTTCTCCGTCTCGAGCCTTCCCGAGCTCGCCTGAGCCCTCCTGAGCGCTCCCGAGCCTTCTCAGCTTCTCTTCGATCTCTCTGGTCGTCTCTCCCCTCCTCCATGAGCTCTCCCGAAGCTCCGGCACGCTTCGCCGCGGCCGTCGCCGAGCCCTGCGTCGTCCGGCTATTTATAGGCTGCCCCGAGTCCTCCCGAGCTCACGAGAGCCTCTTCCGTCCTCCTCTGTCACTCCCCATTCCCCTGCCCGAGCCCCGGAGCTCCTCTCCGCCTCCAATGGCCGTCGGGGCCGCCGCTCGGCTCCGGATAAATTCCGGCGAGCTGCGCCCGGACTCCCCCTCCTTTCTCCACCGCAAGAACCCCTGTGGTCCGGCGGTCCTTTCCCCCTTCTTGCCCCGTCGTTTGGGTGCCGGAGACGCCGTCTTCGAATCTGGCCGACGACCACCGCCGTGGGCGCTCTAACCGCCGCCGTCTTGGGCCCCTCCGGCGTCCGAGCCCAGGCGGGATGAATGCGGCGCCTCCTTCCGGTCTCGTCGGTGGTCCAAGCTCCACCGGGGACGGCCGGAGCCGCCCGGGCCATCGCCGGCGGCGATCTGCCTCGCCTCGCTCCTGTCCCCGATCGGGAGGAGGAAGAAGGAGGTGGGAGGAGAGAGAGGGCCAGCGCGGGCCCCGCCCGTCGGTGACCCAGGAGCCGGCCCCGCCACTGCTGAGGTGGATAAGTGGAGGCGTATTCCTCTGGAATACGTCTTCCTCTGGGGAAAACGCATTTTATTTGAATGCGCAAGCGGCTGAGCTGCTCAGGGACCCGGATGCAATTATCTCTTTTGCTGATTGGTCCCTGGCAGAAAATCATTCATATCTTTTTGCCCGGGACTCCGATTCAGACGAAACCAGCGCCCACTTCTTCGTCTCATCGAGCCCGTTCCGATGGCGTCATTCTTGTGCTGTGTTGACACAACAGAAATGACCCTTTTGCCCTTGTCCGTAAACAGCCCTCCGAGAGAGTACTGTTTCCGGCATTCGTCCCCGCGACATTTCCGCACTTCATTCCGATGACTCCTTCATCTCCAGGCAAGCCACAACCCTCATCTGCATAATTGCAATGCAATATCATAGTTTAATTAATTACTTTAATAGCAAGAATGTTATCTGTAGCATGGATTGGATTATGACATGCATGAGTAGATGTTGAATACCGGATTGTTAATGACTAGTAGTTTACCCACTCGTTGAGGTTATGATGTTGAGATTACCGTCTATGATTATTTTGGATTTCATCTGGCATTTGTGGATATGAACTAGTAGCAGTAGCCTAAGCATGCCGGTTATTGGATTACTAAGATACCGGAGTGTCAGCTATGACAGAAAGATTGTTCGAGGATAAGATGCCTAATTTGACCAACTAAGTTAACTTGATGAAACAACCTGGTAATAGGTGAACTTAGTTGGTTGATCGAGAGTCACCTGTCCGGGCTTATTCGTGCAGCCACATTTGCCGGTATGGGACGGCCTTGACTTGGTCTGATCGCGTGCTCTTCCACCGGTACCTCCAAAGAGGGAGGGTTATGCGCGCGCGCTACCCTGGCCTGGTAGGCGGCGATAACCCTGTGAGCCCAGTTGAGTTATTGGATCCAGGTCCCCGTTTGGGACAGTTTGTTTGGCCAGGACGCTGGCAGGTGTCTTGAGGACACGGGGCCACCCAGGGCCTGACTCCAAGAGGGAGTATGATTGCCGGTCGTACGATGGAAGAGTCACGGGTCAGGCGGGTTTCGTCGGAACGTCGTTGGTCCACCCGAATGGGAGCACGAGGCCATGAGTTCCGTGGTGTGGGTAAAGTGTACAACCTCTGCAGAGTGTTAAATCTATTCGAATAGCCGTGTCCACGGAATTGGACAGCCCGTCCAGACCTCTATAGGAGATCAACCACAATAATGACAGTGATAAGGAAAGAACTCATCTGAGTATGGTAACAGTCGGATATCATGCCATGGGCAAGTATTAGTAACGATCTCGAGGATGATCGTTGGATGTTCTTGGAGTGATCATGAGTTGGTCACCAGAATGCAGGAAGAGTAGCCTGTTATTGCTCATTTCAACCATTCCTTCGGTAACAATAAATCTTAACTTAATCTTGATTACTATGATGTTGTCTTGCCTTAATGCTGATGTTTGTTGTGAGCTTGCGAGTACATTCAAAGTACTCACCTGGCGTGTCATGCCAGTTTGCAGGTCATGCCATGACTGCTTGTTTGTCGAAGATGTTGATTGCGCGAGCTAGGATACGCGTTCTAGCCAGAGTCCCTGCGGAGTGGAGTCCATCACCGCCGACGCTGTTCCGCTGCCGAGAGATACTCCGCCTCCTCAGGTCGATCCGCTGTTAGCATAGAGCTATTTTGAGCAGGCGTAGTGTCGCCGTGTTGATGTAATCTTTGTAACCATATTTATAGCAATAAAGAGCTGATTTGTTCTATGCCAACAGTGTCGTATTCCAGTGGACTTGTCCCTGGGACTGGAATACGGGGCGCTCCTGTTTCCTCTGAGCCGGGGTGCCACAGGAGTTGGTATCAGAGCAGGTTTGGCTATAGGACGCGCAGTCTAGGTGCGAGCGTTAGAACCGGTAGTATAGAGTCTAGTTGGTTTGCTGCACTTGTTTGTTGCATTTGTTTGCTGCATAGCATGCATATAGACTAGTTATCACTAACGATTGATCTGGTGAGTATAGGCGGCAATCCACTACCTGTACCCTCCAGTTGCATATCTTTTCTTGGTGGTTGGTGTCATCTTCGTCCCAGCGGAGGGATGCCTAGGTGCTTGGTGTATCGATCCTTTGCAGGATTGATGCACAGGTACCACACCAATATATCCTCTTTAGCCACCCCTATGGTTCGGTGATAGACATGTCTCTATCCCGGATCGTGCCATCCCTCTAGCCGCCTTGGCAACCCTTACTGATCTTGGTTATCAGAAAAGGGCAATGCCAGCAAGCCTTTCTTTTCATCGCTATCCGTTCCCAGGACAAGTACGGTTTCTTCCGTACGCTTGATGATGATGTGGTCGTGACCTCCGTGTTCCGATCCACGATCATCAAGTCCGTCCTCGCCTCAGTATCTTTCCAGCTGCAACCAGTGTTAAGCCGTGTTTGGTGTACCTTTGTTTACACCAACTCCTTCCACACCTTGACTTCCTTTCGTGCACATCGCCACAGCATGTTAGACCGTAATACCGGAGTCTCCGTGAGATTTGTGTGCTTAGGTAGGCATGCATATTATTGCTGTGAGTAGCTGTAATATATTGCTTGTGTGTGATCTTAGTGCTTTGTGTGCTTTTGTTTAGTCGTTTCTTTTGCTTCTTTCGTCGGGTCCTTGGTGTTACCTTATTTCCCCTTATGGAAGTTGCTCCCCGACACCGGACTCAAAGAAATCAGTGAAGAGACAGTTAGTTGGAGGCTCAGCTCAATAATATGGAATTTTCCGCTGACTGCCTGATATCGGGAAATACCTAGCCTGACTACCAATGGTATTTTGGATTGATTATTAGCATCCAGTATGCATCATTGCAACCTTCACAGCAGAAACATTAAGGAATAGATATATGCACTCAGTCCGTATGTGGCAAAAAGGAAGCCTCAGAGTACAAGATACTCCCCAGACAGTTGGCAGCATATGACAATGCATCCCAAGAGTCAGGTCCGCAACCGTTGGTCGGAATGCAAGAACCAGTCAGGACACAAGCCTGCCTCAGAAATCAAGTGCCAGCTACACATGTTTTTATGGAAATGATGAACATGCTGCCAAGGTTACATGAGTTACTCAGACCATGATGTCAGCCCGGTTTCAATTATCATACCTGTGCTTGTCTGCGTAGTAGCGAGCTGTATGGGACGCTACTGAACCCTTGCTTGCCTTTCTTTAGTAACGGCACCACGCCTGTGTACTGAGCTGTTTTACGGCCGTCCGGGGTGGATGCTGATTTTTTTTCTTTTGTCAGCAACTGGCCCACGTTCTGAGCTGCTTTTCGGCCGTCTCGGACAGTTGTTGAATTTCTTTTCGTAGCGGTGACCCTATGCTCTGAGCTGTTTCTCGGCCGTCTTAGGGAGATGCTACTTTCTTCTTATCGACACCGTCTCATGCTCTGAGCTGCTTTTCAGCCGTCTTGAGTCGGGGTTGAGTTACTCCAGTAATGTCCCAGATCTGAGTTGTAAAGACCGTTCTGGTGGCTACTGGTTTATTTGCCGATTTCATCCAAGGGTTCAGACAGTCGTTACCCTACAACTACAACTTGTAAAGTAATATGCCTGCCGGAACGTTGCATCTGGCAGTACCCATGGTCACCCGAAGAATCGAGAATACATAAGGCCAAGCTCTTTCAGCTAAGGATCCAGGTAAAGAAAACCATAATGAAGGAGCAAGATTGGCCATACAGATATGATAATGGTTACATGATCAACTTGGTACAAATGCCAGAATAGACTGGTTCGATACCGGTCACCATGGGGATACACACCACGGGGTCTAATCCATTTGCAAGAACCCCATATCGAGTCAACCCGCTCAGCCAACTAAATATTCCCAGAATCATCAGAAGAGAATAGTCAAGCCTGTCAGACTGAGCACTCAGAAGGATGAGCAACAGTCTCGCAGCACATGTCCTCACATATGGGAAGCAGATAAAGAATAACCTGCCGTGAACAAGATTCTGCTGCCAGGACCACTGTCAGTCAAGTCTATGGTTAATATCACCGTACACCTTTATGCTGGTCACGACAGGTGACAATTAAATCTTCGGTGCGAATGTGATACCTGAGATAGTACAGATACCAAAGATGATTCAGTAAACCATGCGAGAAGGAGAACGATATGAATCACAGTACTGTTTCAAACTTGGAGGACATACAGCCCTTTGAGGACACCCAAGCACGATGAGTAAAAGATTTCATGTTCCTCGAGAGGATCTGTTCACGAGTCAATGGACGATCATCCGTATTGGACTTCATCACAACACGTCCATAAGGAATAACTCTCGGGCTTGCGAGAAGGACGGGTATTGTAGTCAGGATAATTCATTGCACCTAGGCAGGCCATTGGACATAAAAGGATTAAAGTCAGAATAATATATGAGGAAAGACCTGTCAGAATAAGGATCCAGTGAAACGAATCACATCAGGGCCAGGCAGTCAGTCCGAGTAACCAGCGGGAGCAGAATACAAAGGTATAAAGGAAACCCGAGTGGGAAACGGTTTCCTCAAAGGGGAATATTCAGGTTTAACCCCTCAGCAACCAAATCTCGAGGACGAGATTTCTTTAAGGGGGGTAGGTTTGTGACACCCTGGATTTTGCCCATTTCTTTTTCCTTTTTATTTTGGTCTGGATTTGCTTTTCTGTGGCTTAGTAGTCCTGAAACCTGGAGAGATCACCCTTGATTCCTCTCCCAAGTGGCTTGCCAACCTCAAAATCATCCCAAGACCTTGTCATTTCCATCTTGGACCAATCCCAATATTCTTTTCTTGGGAATATTCCTTTTTCTATTAAAGGAATAACCCTGTCAGCTCTGAGTTGTGAAGCAACTCAGATTTTCTATCATTCCCAAAATTCCCAAATAATTCTCATAAATCCTTTGGGACATATCTTATCCAGATATGTCAAAATATTCCTTGCCATGTTCAAAAATAATCCACCAAAATTCCTTTTCTGATTCTGCCCTAGTTGTTAGTTTGTGAAGCAAGTACCCTTTATATTGGCCTACTTGCTCTCAAACTTTTTGGGCATCCTTTCCTATCCATATCATTTCCACATGCCAAAATTCAAATTTATTTGGATATTAAATCTCTCCTGGCTAATTTCCAAAGTTTCTGGGCAACTGGAATCTTTGTGAAGCAAGTGCTAGCTAGGTGTATCCAAATGAGTTGAAATTTTGCATGCACCTCCAATTGCCCAAATAATGACTCTTACACAAGTTTCAATCCTATCCAATCATCTGAGTGAGCAGAGCATCAATTCTTAGATTCTGGCCATATTTTTCAGTTGTGAAGCAACTATATTTTATATTGCTTCATTTAAGCTGAAAATTTACCAGGACATTCTTAAATCCATTTCAACTCCTTCCACCAAGTTTTGGCCCAGTTCAGTAATCCAATTGCCCTGTGCAAATTTTGCAAGTTTCTGGACAGAGAGGATGCTTGTGAAGCAAGTACCATTATGGCTTGTCCATTTGGTATGAAATTTCCACAGCATCATTATATGTCCAAATAATCAAGCCTTACCAAATTTCAGACCAATTGGACACTCCATGTGAGTGGCACTTCAAGATTGGCATTCTGGACCAGGTTATGCAGTTGTTAAGCAACTATGTTAAACCCTGGTCCATTTCCCTTAAAATTCCACAGAATAGTAGTCCATCCTATCCCAAACCTCCCAGACATCTCAGTTGGACCTTATACCTCTTCTGTTGATCACATCATTCATCAAACAGTTTGCTACAGCAACCTTTCAGTGAGAATTCCCATCAACCCTTGGACTTTCTCGTTGATCTATCACCTTCACGGTGCCTTGGGGAGCAAGGTCCCTTAGCTAGACAACTTTTTGGGTGCCAGAAAGCACTGCATGCCACTGTGCACGCGGTGACCACCGTTTTGGCACGCAGTGGACGCGTGCCGAACGCCGTTTGCTCGGGGCCCCTCCTCTCCTTGTCGGTTTCGCGCGATTAGTCTTGTCCCACAGCTTTCCCTCGCTGTCTTCTTCTCCCCAGACCTCTCTCCCCCTCCAGTCCCATCCTCGCCGCTCCGCGACGAGCTCCGCCCTATTCTGCCCGTAGCCGCCGTTGGCGTTTTCTCCATCTCGAGCCTTCCCGAGCTCGCCTGAGCCCTCCTGAGCGCTCCCGAGCCTTCTCAGCTTCTCTCCGATCTCTCTGGTCGTCTCTCCCCTCCTCCATGAGCTCTCCCGAAGCTCCGGCACGCTTCGCCACGGCCGTGGCCGAGCCCTGCGCTGTCCGGCTATTTATAGGCTGCCCCGAGTCCTCCCGAGCTCACGAGAGCCTCTTCCGTCCTCCTCTGTCACTCCCCATTCCCCTGCCTGAGCCCCGGAGCTCCTCTCCGCCTCCAATGGCCGTCGGGGCCGCCGCTCGGCTCCGGATAAATTCTGGCGAGCTGCGCCCGGACTCCCCCTCCTTTCTCCACCGCAAGAACCCCTGTGGTCCGGCGGTCCTTTCCCCCTTCTTGCCCCATCGTTTGGGTGCCGGAGACGCCGTCTTCGAATCTGGCCGAGCCCAGGCGGGATGAATGCGGCGCCTCCTTCCGGTCCCGTCGGTGGTCCAAGCTCCACCGGGGACGGCTGGAGCCGCCCGGGCCATCGCCGGCGGCGATCTGCCTCGCCTCGCTCCTGTCCTCGATCGGGAGGAGGAAGAAGGAGGTGGGAGGAGAGAGAGGGCCAGCGCGGGCCCCGCCCGTCGGTGACCCAGGAGCCGGCCCCGCCACTGCTGAGGTGGATAAGTGGAGGCGTATTCCTCTGGAATACGTCTTCCTCTGGAATACTTCTTCCTCTGGGGAAAACGCATTTTATTTGAATGCGCAAGCGGCTGAGCTGCTCAGGGACCCGGATGCAATTATCTCTTTTGCTGATTGGTCCCTGGCAGAAAATCATTCATATCTTTTTGCCCGGGACTCCGATTCAGACGAAACCAGCGCCCACTTCTTCGTCTCATCGAGCCCGTTCCGATGGCGTCATTCTCGTGCTGTGTTGACACAGCAGAAATGACCCTTTTGCCCTTGTCCGTAAACAGCCCTCCGAGAGAGTACTGTTTCCGGCATTCGTCCCCGCGACATTTCCGCACTTCATTCCGATGACTCCTTCATCTCCAGGCAAGCCACAACCCTCATCTGCATAATTGCAATGCAATATCATAGTTTAATTAATTACTTTAATGGCAAGAATGTTATCTGTAGCATGGATTGGATTATGACATGCATGAGTAGATGTTGAATACCGGATTGTTAATGACTAGTAGTTTACCCACTCGTTGAGGTTATGATGTTGAGATTACCGTCTATGATTATTTTGGATTTCATCTGGCATTTGTGGATAGGAACTAGTAGCAGTAGCCTAAGCATGCCGGTTATTGGATTACTATGATACCGGAGTGTCAGCTATGACAGAAAGATTGTTCGAGGATAAGATGCCTAATTTGACCAACTAAGTTAACTTGATGATGTAGGGTAACGCAGCAGAAAACAAATTTTTTCGACCTACGCACCAGCCCTGGACCACTATGGAGACTGCATACAAGGTTTGATCATTTTCGTTACCGACTCGTAGCGCAGCGGAAGTAGAGTCGATGACGATCGGCGGTGCAGATCCCCGCAGCTAGGATTTTACAACCTCCCAACCGCGAGGATGTACTCCCTCATCTGCCCCTCGGACAGCCCTCCGGGAGGCGGTCGAACAGTCCCCCGGACGGTGTCGCGGACAGCCCTTCGGGAGGACCTTCGAAACTCGGACGGTCACTCGGACAGCCCTTCGGGAGGACTCACAGAACTCGGACCGTCACTTGGACAGCCTTTCAGGAGGCACTCTCAAACAGCCCCTCGGGCACTAAGATCGAAACTACGACCTCTCTACAGAGTTGCACACATACGGTGTCACCTATCCGGCAGGGCTTCGCCGTCCAGAACTAGTTCCTGCCGGAACCCAGACAGCCTTTCGGCTCTACGAAACTCTTTTCGTGGGAGGGAGAGAGAAGCCAGATAACATCTTGGCATGTGTATGAGAGCAAGGGATGGGGAGAATGGCAGCCCCTTCTCCTCCTTTTATAGGCCAAGGCAAGGGGTGGGGTGGGATGTTGAAATACCAAAATACCCAAGCTTCATGTCACACATGAAAGGGCATAATGGTAACACAAGGGGGGCACCAAGGGGACACCACCATGGCAGCCCTTGGGCCGGCCCACACCTTGTCTCCCTGGCGTCTCCCCCCAACCGGCCAGACGTTCCTTTTGCTTCCTGGTCCTCAGGTCCGCCCTTTCGTTCTCGTTCCTGTTGTTTCATCCTTTCTCCTGTTCTTTTTTTTGTGACTCTACATCGTCTGGAATTTACTTTTTCTGCACTCGGTGCTTCCCCTTTCTCTGTCTATGCCACTTCTACTTTTTCTTTTTTGTTGTTCGTTCTTTCACCTTTTCGTTTTTGTGAAGTCAGTCGGTGCAATAGTATCATGGTTAGCTTGATTGCCTAATTTTACATCCTACGTTCTCCACTCCTAGCCTTGCTCAACTCCTCAAGGTATATTCTGAATTTTTTCTCCATGCGGGCTTCTCCTCCCCCTTGGGACCATATATTTTGTGTGCCCAACCGCTAACCTTTTTGTGTGTGATTTCCGTCTTTACTCTTCTCCTTTAGCTCTATGTAACCGCTGACATTCTCTATAGCCGTCTCCAGTGTCTCCCAGTGGATCCCCTCTTGTGTCCTCGCTTATGGATGGTATCATATTTATCCCCTGATCCATTCTATCTCCTACTTCTCTATAACCTTTCGTTACCTCGATCTACCAGCTGGAAATGCCTTGGTGCGTCCGTTCATGTTATTGTCTAATACTGAACAACATTGGTTGTCTTTTATGCAAACACTCTTTTGCAACAAACATTATGCAATGGGCTAGGAGTGTTTTAAAACTCTAAAATGAATTTATGAAGTAAATCCGGAGGTAATATATTATATCATTATTCAACATACATCTCATTCTCAATGAAAGTATGCCCATTGTTATTCATAACACGAACATCAAAAGTTCTCTATGAACACACCTTCTGCAAGATACCTTATGCAAATGGGCTAGGTTTTTGTGAAACTCTAAATGAATTGAAAATAAATACAGACGGTATACCCCCGATGTGAAGGTATATATAACCTTTACTATGTTCCCTGTGTATACCTAAAACTCATTTCTGGCTGGTCTTTCAGGCCATAGTAGTTCTTACAATCGAGTTGCAACAGAATGCAATCGAGCGGGTATCTTTGTGATTAACTCACAATACCCAAAAATTAGTGATTAACATGTTTAACCATAATTCCAAGAACTAATCTTTGACCAGCCTTCTATACATCAAAAACTTGTAACATTCATACATGAGCTGGATATTCCCGTTCTTCTTTCCTTTTTGCCATTATACTTCTAACAGTTTAACTTTTAGTATTTCTCCTATCTCAGAAGAGCACCGAACTTAAGAGTGGCGTTAGCCCCGGACTTCCTAGGTGTGTAAGTCACACTAACATCCTTCGGACACTTCTTCTCTCTTTAAGTTGTTGTTTTATTACCTTTCATCATATAACGGCGTTCTTCGGGATCCCTCTCTTATCAGTCTAATGCATAGTAAACTCCTTACTAATAGTTTTGCAAACAAACATTGCTTTGGATATCTCATATCTTTTAGCCTTGTCTGTCTCTGAAAAGTGATTTTCAGATTCCCATGAATATCACATAACTATCCAAACTTTCGAAGTTTGGGTCTCAGGAAGTAAACATATTGCACTTGACTGAAACGGAATTCTAGCTTTTGGATCGAAGGATGAGAGTCACATGACTCCATAGCCATCATAGCGGAGAATACCAAATATGCGATAGGACAAAGTCCTTCTCCTCGGCACTCTTGAGGACAATCCTCACATACGTTACCAACCGTAAAGTTTAACCAGATATTTAACAGCTATTCAATTTTAACAGGGAGTGGAAATTGCGAAGCCATTATTCTACAAACTATGCAAAAAACCTTATAGTGTTCAAAATTAATTGCACTGAGAATTTAACAAGTTAATTCATCAGTGGGCTCCACATCAAATCAATTCTCTCATAATTGATTTGAGTGATTCAAGCAATCCGCATTAATTCGACGCCATTGACGGGTCATCACTGATGCGCGAATTTCAATCGGTAGGCAACTTGCCAATCACATCTCTTGTGACTCTTGTCCATCTTTCGATGGCGTGTTGTTCCGAGCTCAGGGATCCTTCCGAACGTCAAGACACCAAGTGATCCTGCAGTGAGGTCTAACTCACCCCCCTACACCTCTCACTAATCGTTTCGGCTCATGTGTACGCGCCCCGAAAAGTACGTGTTGCTACGGTGCTACACTTGGGAGAACACTAACTACTTGATTTTTAGTGAGAGATTCACCCTAATAAAAAGGACTACCGCGCAATCAAGAAGGGTGCATCATAAGGGATAAACATCTCAAGCATTCATAATAGCATGATATGGTAAGCCCTCTTCTGACGGAGATTCAGTATTTCTTCGTCTTCGGCATTCGCGTCGGTGTCACCTCGCGAAGATTGCCACCACCTTGTCGATGCACCAGATAATATTGCTATCTCTATAGCAGATAAAATAATGCATTACATAAGGTGACACGAGGTCATTTAAGTGCAATCATATGGCTCCAGCCATCATGCCAAATCATGACAACGCAGGTCATGTTAATTAATCAATAGTCATCTCATACATAATCAAGATTGATTATGGAGCATGCTATACCACATCACATCACATGCAAACCATCCTGCAAAACCAAGTTAGACGCCTCTAATCGGTTATGCAAAAATTTATTTTACGTGCTTCTAAGGTTTGACAAACCGAGCTACCAACGTATCATCAAGTATGAAATTCAAGTCGCTAGATTAACACGCGGTTGTATGAAACACGAGATAATAAATCTCGAGCCCCTGAACTCCGTCATACCATGACCCCCGTGCAGATCATATCTGCATTGCCCTTTTATCTGGAATCTTCATCTTTCGTTTAACTAACGTGGAACCCAAAGACTGTTAGCACTTCGTTGATCATCAGATCGAGCAGCTGAATATCGCGGATTGCCAGAACTTTGTGAATTCCACAATGCTGTCAGATCAGGACTACGCAAATTCTAGGGAAGCACACAAGAACATCGGGTAACAGATTTCATCTGCACCCACACAAATAATTTTCAGATAGACTCATCTACTACCTACAATTATATTTGCAATCCCATACATCTCATGTATTCTAGATCGCAACCTGACATCTAGCATAGCACACGGCTCATGATGCCACTGTAATCAAAACCCTCAATTTAAATCGAAAATCGCTTGGAGCATGGATGAAGACTGTATCGATGTAACCTTTTACAACGAACTCTTCATGATCTCCGCTTGCGAGAAAACATGCCATCAGTGCTACTATAGTACTCAATGACCCTTTTTCACTGTTGTCCCATGATCAGTACTTTTGATCACTTTGGTATCTATACTCGCAACAACTTTGGGAGTATTGGACATATCTGGTTGTTTTACATACCATGGAATACATGATTAATCCAAACACAAGAGTGTGTGGAATCTCCATCATGTATTTTGCTCATCAGTGTTTTGGGACACCGAGTCTTGCAAAAACTCTTTCCATGTGACTTCGGCAAGAATCACTCCTTGACATTTTTAATGCTAAAAGGTTTTAGCATTTTGTCAATATGTATCTTTGCTAAGCCCCATTAGGTAAATCTATCTCCATAGATCATCATGCCTAATATAAAGGCTTTTTAGCCCAAGCACTTCATCAAAAAACTATTTTCAAACGAAGTCCTAATTCGTGTCAAGAAATTTATTTCCAATTACCAATGTGTCAAGCACACAAGGTTTTTAGAAATATTATTATGCTCCCACTTACTTTCTTGAATTACAAGTATCTTCGTTACCCATTGATGAAGTCAAACCCCTTTGACCATTTCATCAAAACACGAAGATTCCAACTCCATTTTGCTCTCTTCTGTCCATTGCTGGAACTCTGAAGTTTGCATACCTACTAGCATCCTCTGGATCGACAAATTACTTTGGACTGTATCACATACAAGTCCTAGGTTTTATTTCCATCAGATGGAAATCCTTTTGTCATCCATGTTTCATATCTTATGATTGAAATATGTATTAATTGCTAGTTCAACCCGAACCGACTTTAAGCATCGCTACGGTGAGACAATATCATCGTAGTCAACTCTTTGAACTTGTTATTGCAACAAGTCGAGCTTTATGGATAAAACATTTTTATCCGTATCAGTTTTAAGTTCCATAAATATTCGTTAGACGCTAAGTCTTCCGAAAGGTGTATCAAGGTTTTAATCTTGAATCACTTATGTGGAAACTAACTCAGGTTGCATTGGCATTTAGCCAATCCCGGAGTCAGGGCCCATCAACGCTTCCTTGTGTATCGTAGGTATATTGTTGTCTAACAACAATATCTCGTTTGCGCACCTGAGAGGTTTGCACGAGCCTTGCCTATGTGGTTCAGCTGCAAGTTCGACCGAAGTCCATACATTTTATTGTAGAGACTTTCGTATCAGTCGCAGTAGGAAACTCTGGAATTACTTCCAAGGTCTCTTTCTTTTGACCTGATGACGGAGATACTGGTTATCTCGTCGAGTTGCATTATTCTCCCACTCACCTTTTTGAAAGAACCATTTTCTTCAAAAAGCATACCGTTCTTTGTGGCAAACCTATTTGCCTCGGTATAGTGAGGGAGGAATACCCAATGACTTGGGATAACCTACAAAGTAGCACTTGTCTGATTTGGAATAGGTTTGTAACCTTTTACACAAGCCCCATATTCCAAATGTTAAGAAAAGATATAACATGGTTGGGCGTACCATACCATGGTGTCATTTCAACAGACCTGATGGAGCTCTTTTCAGTGTAAAAGCCGCAGTCTCTAAAGCATCACTTTAAAAAGGGATAATGGCAAATTTATTTATGTCATCTTTGATCTTACCATGTCATAAATGGTTCGATTACATCTTCACGGACTTTCCACTCATAGTGGTGTTCCGGGAGGTGTAAGTTATGAAACTCTTTTCACAACTCATCAGACATTCGCTAAACTTGTAACTCAAATATTTCTTTCTGCAATCGAATTGTAGAAACATAATTTTCTTGCTACAATAACTTCTACTTCATATTTGAAAACCTTTCGAATGATTTCAAAAGATCCAGACTTACGTCTCATCAAGTAAATATCCATATATCTACTTGAGTCATTTCTGAAGATAGATAAATCCACTACTTGCAACCTTTATTGAACTACACACATCAAAATGTATGATCACCAATAAGTTTGTTGCTCGTTCCTTATGGCCTGTGAACGGTATTTCAGTCACTTCACTTTCGGAGGAAAGTTGCAAGTGTCAGATGATTCAAAATCAAACGACTTCAAAATCCATCATAATGGAATTTTCCATGCGGGCTTCTCCAATGTGACCAAATGTAGTGCCACACTTGTGTGGTATTCTTTTAGTCTTACGACATTTAGCGTCAGTGTTATGGATGTATCATATTACCATCAATATTCATAACATACGTCCCATCTAGGATGGAAGCATGGCCCTTCATGTTATTCATAATACTGAACAACAATTGTTGCTTTTATGAACAACTCTTTTGCAACAAACATTATGCAATGGGCTAGAGTGTTTAAAACTCTAAAATGAATTTATGAAAGTAAATCCGGAGGTAATATATTATTATCATTATTCATAACATACATCTCATTCTCAATGAAAGTATGGCCCTTATGTTATTCATAACATCGAACATCAAAAGTTCTCTTATGAACAACCTTCTTGCAAGATACCTTATGCAATGGGCTAGAGTTTGTGAAACTCTAAATGAATTATGAAAATAAATACAGACGGTAATACACCGATGGAAGGTATAATAACATTTACTATGTTCCCTGTGTATACCTAAAACTCATTTCTGGCTGGTCTTTCAGGCCATAGTAGTTCTTACATCGAGTTGCAACAGAATGCAATCGAGCGGGTATCTTTGTGATTAACTCACAATACCCAAAAATTAGTGATTAACATGTTTAACCATAATTCCCAAGAACTATATCTTTGACCAGCCTTCTATACATCAAAAACTTGTATGACATTCATACATGAGCTGGATATTCCAGTCTTCTTTCCTTTTTGCCATTATACTTCTAACAGTTTAACTTTTAGTATTTCTCCTACTCTCAGAAGAAGCACCGAACTTAAGAGTGGCGTTAGCCCCGGACTTCCTAGGTGTGTAAGTCACACTAACATCCTTCGGACACTTCCTTTCTCTTTAAGTTGTTGTTTTATTCACCTTTCATCATATGACAGGCGTTCTTCTGGATCCCTCTCTTATCAGTCTAATGCAAAGTAAACTCCTTTACTAATAGTTTGCAAACAAACATTGCTTTGGATATCTCATATCTTTTAGCCTTTGTCTGTCTCTGAAAATGATTTTCAGATTCCATGAATATCACATAACTATCCAAACTTTCGAAGTTTGGGTCTCATGGAAGTAAACATATTGCACTTGACTGAAACGGAATTCTAGCTTTTGGATCGAAGGATGAGAGTCACATGATCCATAGCATAAGCGAGAGAATACCAAAGTATGCGATAGGACAAAGTCCTTCTCGGCACTCTTGAGGACAATCCTCACATTACGTTACCAACCGTAAAGTTTTAACCAGATATTTAACAGCTATTCAATTTTAATAGGGAAGGTGGAAACGCGAGCCATTATTCTACAACTATTAGCAAACCACACTTAGACAGTGTTCAAAATTAATTGCACTGAGAATTAAACAAGTTAATTCAATAGTGCTCTCCCACTCAAATCAATATCTCTCATAATTGATTGTGAGCGATTCAAGATCCATATTACAATTCAACGCCAAGGATGTGTCCATCTCAAGTGACGAAAATTGCAATCGGTAGGCCAACTTGCCAATCACATCTCTATGTGACTCTTGTTCATCTTTCGATGGGCGTGTTCCGAGCTCAGGACGCTCCTCCAGAACATCAAGACAACCAAGTGATCTTGCTGCGAGGTCTCAACTCACCCGCCTCACACTTCCCTAATCGTTCGCACCCATGTGTCCATGTGATGCCCCGAAAAGTTAGGTGCCGTGACGGTGCTACACTTGGGAGAACACTAACTACTTGATATTTTTGTGAGAGATCACCCTAATAAAAGCGACTACCGCGCAATCAAGAAGGGTGCAACATAAGGGATAAACATCTCAGGCAATTCATAATAGCATGATATGGTATAGCCCTTTCTGACGGAGAAGTCTTGTATTTCTTCGTCTTCAGCATTCGCGTCGGTGTTCACCTTCGCGAAGATTGCCACCACCTTGTCGATGCACCAGATAATATTGCTATCTCTATAGCTAATAAAATAATGCATTACACAAGGTCGACACGCAGGTCATTTAAAGTGCAATCATATGGCTCCAGCCATCATGCCAAATCATGACACGCAGGTCATGTTAATCAATTTACATCATATAGTCATCTCATACATAATCAAATTATTATGAGCACTGCTATACCACATCACATGCACATGCAAACCCTCCTGCAAAACCAAGTTAGACGCCTCTAATCGGTTCATGCAAAAACTTGTTTTAGGTGGCTTCTAAGGTTTCGAAACAAACCGAAGCTACCAACGTCCATCATCAAGTATGATAATTCAAGCGCTAGATTAACAACGCGGGGTGTATGAAACACGAGATAATTAAATCTCGAGCCCCATACTGAACTTCGTCATACGCATGACCCCCGTGCAGATCATATCTGCATTGCCCTTTCATCTGTGAAACATCCATCTTTCTTTGACTAAAGTGGAACCCAAAGAACTGTTAGCACTTCGTTGATCTGTCAATCAGCATACTCAGGAGCAGCATGAAAGGATCGCGGATTGCCAGAACTTTGTGAGATTCCACAATGCTGTCAAGATCAGGACTACGCAAATTCAAGGGAAGCAACAAGAACATCGGGTAACAGATTTCATCTGCTACCCGCACAAATAATTTTCAGTAATAGAACTCATCTACTACCTAATTATATTGTGCAACACCCATACATCTCTATGTATTCTAGATCGCAACCTGCATCTACGCATAGCACGGCTCATGATGCCACTGTAGGGTAACGCAGCAGAAAACAAAATTTTTCGACCTACGCACCAGCCCTGGACCACTATGGAGACTGCATACAAGGTTTGATCATTTTCGTTACCGACTCGTAGCGCAGCGGAAGTAGAGTCGATGACGATCGGCGGTGCAGATCCCCGCAGCTAGGATTTTACAACCTCCCAACCGCGAGGATGTACTCCCTCATCTGCCCCTCGGACAGCCCTCCGGGAGGCGGTCGAACAGTCCCCCGGACGGTGTCGCGGACAGCCCTTCGGGAGGACCTTCGAAACTCGGACGGTCACTCGGACAGCCCTTCGGGAGGACTCACAGAACTCGGACCGTCACTTGGACAGCCTTTCAGGAGGCACTCTCAAACAGCCCCTCGGGCACTAAGATCAAAACTACGACCTCTCTACAGAGTTGCACACATACGGTGTCACCTATCCGGCAGGGCTTCGCCGTCCAGAACTAGTTCCTGCCGGAACCCAGACAGCCTTTCGGCTCTACGAAACTCTTTTCGTGGGAGGGAGAGAGAAGCCAGATAACATCTTGGCATGTGTATGAGAGCAAGGGATGGGGAGAATGGCAGCCCCTTCTCCTCCTTTTATAGGCCAAGGCAAGGGGTGGGGTGGGATGTTGAAATACCAAAATACCCAAGCTTCATGTCACACATGAAAGGGCATAATGGTAACACAAGGGGGGCACCAAGGGGACACCACCATGGCAGCCCTTGGGCCGGCCCACACCTTGTCTCCCCATGGGGGGGGGGCCCCCAACAAGTCACCAACATGTCTCCATGAAACATGCATGCTCCCTAGACAAAAAGCCACCAAACATGCAACCCCCGATTCGTGGGATCTTGTCCCCTCGCGCTGAGACAAGATGTTTTCCGCGAAACTTTTTCTGAAAAATTCCAGAAGGTCCCAGAACATTTCCGGCACCCTCTAAAATTATTCTGGGCATGATCCGAAACATTTTCGGTGCGGTGGTTTTCATCAGCGGAAAGCATTAACAGCGGTTACGGCAGTTTCGGAACATTTCCGGTTTTTCTCTCCGAAAATTCCCAGAAGTTCCCAGACCAATTCTGGCATCCTCTGAAAATTTCCAGGCGGTGCCGAAACCCTTTTTGACCAAATAATATATTCCAAAACAACTTTTCGGTTTTACCGAAACTCTTTCGGTGTTCTCTCTCTCGGAACTCTTCCGTTGTGTCCGAAACATTTTCGGTGACTTTCTCTCAGACTCCCTGTCTAGCGTTCAACAGATAGATGACCCTTAAGCGTGTGACCCTATAGGTTCGGTGAAGTATAGACATGACACGGAACCCCTTCCGATCAATGATCAACATCGGAGCCGTGGACACCCATATTGACCCCTATACCCACACGAATGAATATTCGAGTGAACCTCCAGTTGCCGTGTGCTATTCCTGTTGCTTCACGATATGTTACAAATACCCGAGGTGAGACATGTTGGCATTCCCGTGGATCAACAACTTGTCCACTATGCTAGTTACCTTGTTACCGGTATTGTTCTCTTTTCTCGTTACCGTGTTCCGGCATCCCCGTGATCAAATCACAAAGTGTCTGGCCAGACGATGATGGATACCGTAACACCGAGAGGGCCCAGAGATATCTCTCCATCGTCGGAGGAGCAAATCCCAATCTTGAGCTATCAAGTTACTTGACATACTTTCCCATGAACCCGTAAGCCGCCGTAATAGCCATCCATTTACGGATGACGTTTAACAAACCCCAAAGTTCATGAATCAAGCATGAAGAAACTCGATACTCTCATGGTCTGAGGAATCATGCAAACGTAAACTATCTCTGTGTTATTAACCATTAACTCATGACGAATGTATCTCATAGCATAACATCAATCGGGTCGATTCAAAACAAATGTTCTTCTAACATTTGTGCCCTCAAAGTTGCTGGCATAGACATGCCTATGATTGGGAAAACATAATCATCATGCAACACTTGAGCTAGTCTTAGAGGCATGACTAGGAATACATTTTACCGTTTATTATTCCACACGTGCACATGGGTTTTCCCCAGAGCCTTTATGGATATACGGGCTCGGGAACCACAGCAGTTATAGCATGGAACATAAACCTAATTATGAACACGGAGATAAATAATAACATTTATTATTGCCTCTAGGGCATATCTCCTACAGACTCCCACTTGCACTAGAGTCAATAATCTAGTTAATGCTAATGCACTTTACACCTGTGGCACACCGGTGTAAATATGCTTCGCTTGTGGTATAGCCTGATGTCCAACGGATCTGACGACTTCAGCTCCGTGTGTATCTTTGCATATCCTCACATTTTCACGCTTTCACAAAATTCATATTTTGTGTGGACTTGGCTTTGTATGTATGTGAATCACAGGTCGAACCTGGATTCCTCAGACTGAGTTACGGAGCAACTACCTGCAGTAGTTGTAGGGTAACGCAGCAGAAAACAAAAATTTTCCGCCCTACGCACCAGCCCAGGACCACTATGGAGACTGCATACATGGTTTGATCATTTTCGTTACCGACTCGTAGCGCAGCGGAAGTAGAGTCGATGACGATCGGCGGTGCAGATCCCCGCAGCTAGGATTTACAACCTCCCAACCGCGAGGATGTATACCCTCGTCTTCCCTTCGGACAGCCCTCCGGGAGGCGGTCGAACAGTCCACCGGACGATGTCACGGACAGCCCTTCGGGAGGACCTTCGAAAACCGAACGGTCACTCGGACAGCCCTTCAGGAGGACTCACAGAACTCGGACCGTCACTTGGACAGCCCTTCGGGAGGCACTCTCGAACAGCCCCTCGGGCACTAAGATCGAAACTACGACCTCTCTACAGAGTTGCACACATACGGTGTCACCTATCCGGCAGGGCTTCGCCGTCCAGAACTAGTTCCTGCCGGAACCCAGACAGCCTTTCGGCTCTACGAAACTCTTTTCGTGGGAGGGAGAGAGAAGCCAGATAACATCTTGGCATGTGTATGAGAGCAAGGGATGGGGAGAATGGCAGCCCCTTCTCCTCCTTTTATAGGCCAAGGCAAGGGGTGGGGTGGGATGTTGAAATACCAAAATACCCAAGCTTCATGTCACACATGAAAGGGCATAATGGTAACACAAGGGGGGCACCAAGGGGACACCACCATGGCAGCCCTTGGGCCGGCCCACACCTTGTCTCCCCATGGGGGGGGGGGCCCCCAACAAGTCACCAACATGTCTCCATGAAACATGCATGCTCCCTAGACAAAAAGCCACCAAACATGCAACCCCCGATTCGTGGGATCTTGTCCCCTCGCGCTGAGACAAGATGTTTTCCGCGAAACTTTTTCTGAAAAATTCCAGAAGGTCCCAGAACATTTCCGGCACCCTCTAAAATTATTCTGGGCATGATCCGAAACATTTTCGGTGCGGTGGTTTTCATCAGCGGAAAGCATTAACAGCGGTTACGGCAGTTTCGGAACATTTCCGGTTTTTCTCTCCGAAAATTCCCAGAAGTTCCCAGACCAATTCTGGCATCCTCTGAAAATTTCCAGGCGGTGCCGAAACCCTTTTTGACCAAATAATATATTCCAAAACAACTTTTCGGTTTTACCGAAACTCTTTCGGTGTTCTCTCTCTCGGAACTCTTCCGTTGTGTCCGAAACATTTTTGGTGACTTTCTCTCAGACTCCCTGTCTAGCGTTCAACAGATAGATGACCCTTAAGCGTGTGACCCTATAGGTTCGGTGAAGTATAGACATGACACGGAACCCCTTCCGATCAATGATCAACATCGGAGCCGTGGACACCCATATTGACCCCTATACCCACACGAATGAATATTCGAGTGAACCTCCAGTTGCCGTGTGCTATTCCTGTTGCTTCGCGATATGTTACAAATACCCGAGGTGAGACATGTTGGCATTCCCGTGGATCAACAACTTGTCCACTATGCTAGTTACCTCGTTACCGGTATTGTTCTCTTTTCTCGTTCCCGTGTTCCGGCATCCCCGTGATCAAATCACAAAGTGTCTGGCCAGACGATGATGGATACCGTAACACCGAGAGGGCCCAGAGATATCTCTCCATCGTCGAAGGAGCAAATCCCAATCTTGAGCTATCAAGTTACTTGACACACTTTTCCTTGAACCCGTAAGCCGCCGTAATAGCCACCCATTTACGGATGACGTTTAACAAACCCCAAAGTTCATGAAGCAAGCATGAAGAAACTCGATACTCTCATGGTCTGAGGAATCATGCAAACGTTAACCATCTCTGTGTTATTAACCATTAACTTGTGACGAATGTATCTCATAGCATAACATCAATCGGGTCGATTCAACACAAATGTTCTTCTAACATTGTGCCCTCAAAGTTGCTGGCATAGACATGCCCATGATCAGGAAAACAGAACCATCATGCAACACTTGAGCCAGTCATAGAGGCTTGACTAGGAATACATTTTACCGTTTATTATTCCACACGTGCATATGAGTCTTCCTCCGAGCCTCGTGGTTATTGCAGACTCGAGAACCATAGCAGTTATAGCATGGAACATAAACATAATAATGAGCATGGAGATAAATAATAACATTTATTATTGCCTCTAGGGCATATCTCCTACAGATGAAACAACCTGGTAATAGGTGAACTTAGTTGGTTGATCGAGAGTCACCTGTCCGGGCTTATTCGTGCAGCCACATTTGCCGGTATGGGACGGCCTTGACTTGGTCTGATCGCGTGCTCTTCCACTGGTACCTCCAAAGAGGGAGGGTTATGCGCGCGCGCTACCCTGGCCCGGTAGGCGGCGATAACCCTGTGAGCCCAGTTGAGTTATTGGATCCAGGTCCCCGTTTGGGACAGTTTGTTTGGCCAGGACGCTGGCAGGTGTCTTGAGGACACGGGGCCACCCAGGGCCTGACTCCAAGAGGGAGTATGATTGCCGGTCGTACGATGGAAGAGTCACGGGTCAGGCGGGTTTCGTCGGAACGTCGTTGGTCCACCCGAATGGGAGCACGAGGCCATGAGTTCCGTGGTGTGGGTAAAGTGTACAACCTCTGCAGAGTGTTAAAATTATTCGAATAGCCGTGTCCACGGTATTGGACAGCCCGTCCAGACCTCTATAGGAGATCAACCGTTATAATGACAGTAATGATGGGAGAACTCATCTGAGTTTGGTAACAGTTGGACAGTATGCCATGGGCAAGTATTGGTAACGATCTCGAGGATGATCGTTGGATGTTCTTGGAGTGATCATGAGTTGGTCACCAGAATGCAGGAAGAGTAGCCTGTTATTGCTCATTTCAACCATTCCTTCGGTAACAATAAATCTTAACTTAATCTTGATTACTATGATGTTGTCTTGCCTTAATGCTGATGTTTGTTGTGAGCTTGCGAGTACATTCAAAGTACTCACCTGGCGTGTCATGCCAGTTTGCAGGTCATGCCATGACTGCTTGTTTGTCGAAGATGTTGATTGCGCGAGCTAGGATACGCGTTCTAGCCAGAGTCCCTGCGGAGTGGAGTCCATCACCGCCGACGCTGTTCCGCTGCCGAGAGATACTCCGCCTCCTCAGGTCGATCCGCTGTTAGCATAGAGCTATTTTGAGCAGGCGTAGTGTCGTCGTGTTGATGTAATCTTTGTAACCATATTTATAGCAATAAAGAGCTGATTTGTTCTATGCCAACAGTGCCGTATTCCAGTGGACTTGTCCCTGGGACTGAAATACGGGGCGCTCCGGTTTCCTCTGAGCCGGGGTGCCACAGTAGGGGAACACGACAGAAAATAAAAAAATTCGGTACAGCGAGCACGCCCAGGACCACAATGGAGACTGCATACAAGGTTTGATCTGATCCGTAGCGACTCGAAGCACAGCAGAAGAAGAGTCGGCGGAGATCGTTGGTGCAGATCCCCGCAGCTAGGATTTACAACCTCCCAACCGCGAGGATGTACTCCCTCGCCGGACAGTCCTGCGGTCGGACAGTCCCCCGGATGATGTCGCGGACAGCCCTTCGGGAGGACCCTCGAAACTCGAACGGAGACTTGGACAGCCCTTCAGGAGGACACTCGAACAGCCCCTCGGGCAAAAGATCGGAACTACGACCTCTCTACGGGGTTGCACACATACGGTGTCAGCTATCCGGCAGGGCTTCACCGTCCAGAACTGGTTCCTGCCGGAACCCAGACAGCCTTTCGGCTCTACGAAAAACTCTTTTCATGGGAGGGAGAGAGAGAGAGCTAGCAAAGCATAGCATGTGTATGAGAGCAAGGGATGAAGAGATGGCAGCCCTCACCTCCTCTATTTATAGGAAAGCCAAGGAGTAGAAAGGGTATTCAAAATACCAAAGTACCCCCACTTTAAGTTAGTCATAAAGGGCATATGGGGGAAAGGGGGTGCCATGTGGAGCTCCATGGAGGAGCTCCACCCTTGGCTGGCCACCCCCTTGGGGGGGCCCCATGAGGGGCTCTCATGGCCCCCCATAGCCTTCTAGAAGCCTTTTGATCATGTCCAAAAGGTGACTCACCAAAAAATATCCAAAAAGCATTTTCACTATTCACGACGACATTTTTCAGCGTCCGTTCGAACTGAAAATATTTATGTGGGCTTAGAATAATTCTAGTACCCACTAATATAATTTTTAACGCGTTCTGGAACAATTCCAGATTAGTGATTTTCATCTGCGAAAAGCATCTGAAGCGGTTCCGGCAGCTCCGAAACATTTCCGGTTTTCATCCCCGAAAATTCCAGAAAGTTTCCAGAATGATTCTGGCACCCTCCAAGAATTATCAGGCATGTGCCGAAACCATTTTGACTTAATGGTATCCCCTGAAACAACTTTTCAGTTTCACCAAAACTCATCCGGTGACCTCTTTCTTCGGAACTTTTCCGCTGTCTCCAAAAAAAAATTTACGGAAACTTTCTCTCAGACTCCATGTCTAGTATTCAGCAGATAGATGACCCTTAAGCGTGTGACCCTATAGGTTCGGTGAAGTATAGACATGACCTGGAACCCCTTTCGATCAATGATCAATATCAGAGCCGTGGACACCCATATTGACCCCTATACCCACACGAATAAATATTCGAGTGAACCTCCAGTTGTCGTGAGCTATTCATGTTGCTTCGCGATATGTCACAAACACCCGAGGTGAGATTTATTACATCCCCGTGGATCAACAATTTGTCCACTATGCAAGTTACCTCGTTACCAGTTTTGTTCTCTTTTCTCGTTTCCATGTTGCGGCATCCCAGTGATCAAATCACAAGGTGTCTGGCCAGACGATGATGGATACCGTTACACCGAGAGGGCCCGAGTATATCCCTCCATCGTCGGAGGAGCAAATCCCAATCTTGAGCTATCTCGTTACTTGCCATACTTTTCCGTGAACCCGTAAGCCGCCGTAATAGCCACCCAGTTACGGATGACGTTTAACAAACCCCAAAGTTCACGAAGCAAGTACGAAGGAACTCGATACTCTCATGGTCTAAGGAATTATGCAAACATTAACTTCCCTGTGTTATATACCATTAACTTCTGACGAATGTATCTCATAGCATAACATCAATTTGGGTCGATTCAACATAAGTGTTCTACCAACAATTATGCCTTCAAAATTGCCGGCATAGCCATGCCCATGATCAGGAAAGCAGGATCATCATGCAATACTTGAGCCAGTCATAGAGGCTTGACTAGGAATACATTTTACCGTTTATTATCCCACACGTGCATATGAGTTTCCCTCCAAGTCTCGTTTTATTGCAGACTCGAGAATCATTGCAGTTATAGCATGGAACATAAACTTTCATTACAAACCAGGAGATACAAAATAACTGATATTACTGCCTCTAGGGCATATCTCCTACAGCGACGGCCTGGAGCGGATGGCCTCAGGGCGGCGGAGGACCACGGGCCGCGGCACTACGACCAGAAGGGGCGACGCAGCGGTGATGCGGGTCGGTGCAGCCGGGAGAAGAACCACGGGGCGGCGGCGCTACGGCCCGACGGGGCGACGCAACGGCAGCCCGTTGCTCGATCGGTAGAGGGCCGCGCTGAACTCGGGACGGTCTTCACGGGGCCTGCGGAGGCGTGCGCAGCCGACGGGCCAGGTCGGTCGCACGGCGTAGATGAGGCGGATCGCGATGGCGGGCGGGTGATCCATCCGACTGCGCGCGAGGTCGGGAACTCCGCTCGGTGGAGGCGGGGTGGCGGCGGAGTCCGAGATGAAGCCGGCGACGATGGACGGCGTGGGACGACGTGCGGACGAGCGCGTTAGCACCGGCACCCGGGCCGCCAAAGCAGCATCGGCGCCCGGGCAGCAAGGCCCAAGCGACCGACGGGCCTGATGCAGCCGGCCCGAAGCAGCCGGGGACGAGGCCGGCGAGGCAACCCGCAGGGCCGCCGTGCAGACGCGGCGGATGCAGGTGGCATGGATCGATTGGCGGGCCGGGCACGCGAGCGACGGCTATGATTGGTCGCCGCATGGCGCGAGGCCTCCGGGTGGAGGCGATGCAGGTGTCCTGGTCAGAGAGGGTGGAGACGGTCGGCGTAGATCGACGGGTGGGCTGGCGCGCAGACGACGACCGGGAGGGGCCGCCTGTCGCCCGAGGCCGCCGGGTCGGTGAAGGAGCCGGCTGGTCGCGACGGTGTCGGAGTAGAGGCGCAAGGGGGTCGACGGCGGCGGCGGGCGACACAAACCGATCAAACATAGATCGGAAGACCAAAAAGAGAACGCCGATCAAAGCGACCGGCGAGAGAGAGAAAACCCGGATCAAAGGATCGGGAAAAAGACTCTCTAGGGCAACCGGTTAACATGACCGGCGGACGAACCCTAGGTACAGGCGGCGCGGCCCCCGGCGGCGGTCATGGAGGCCGACCGCCCCCGGGGCGGCGCGCGGGTGCGGAAGCGGCAACGGCTAGGGTTTAGAACCCAGAAACTGATACCATATTAGAAGGGATACAGAGGGATTGATGGAATAGTTCATTGTATTGCTTGAGCCTGGTGGGCATATATATATAGGAGTACAATGATCAACTTGGAGTACAAGACAAGTCAGAACAAATCCTAGTCTATCTCGTCTTTCCTAATAATAATCAATATACTCAACAGACATGATTGGATGACCGGCTCCCATATCAATAGTCCGCGGACGAGTCTGGATCAGTCCGTGGACAGATGATGTGTTCATTTTAGTGGCCTGCATTGAAGATTCTCTTATACTATGTAGATATGAACACATTATAGTAATCAACAATCATGAATTCAATATTGCATGGGAAAAGATTCATAATTCATGGGAAAATCAGTCGGGTTAAGCGACGACCACGACACCAATCACGTGTAGGCATTTCTGTATGGTGTGTCCAATTTTGGTGTCGCGCAGGGGCAACATCTTTGAGTCGCACGGCCACTGCGGTGTTGCGACAATGGGCAGCGGCAACAAATCATGTCATAAGCATGACATGAGCTTAGGAGCGGCATTTGGGGTGTAATTGGATGATCGTCGTGACCACTTGATAGGACGACCGGCGAGCCAACTAATTCTCCTCCCCTTTGAAATTGAATTAGCAGGCCGATGCTAATTCTCCTCCCCTTTGAAATTGAATTAGCAGGCTGACGCTAGAGCCTAGCGTTGGCCGTATACATCTTCAATATATAACTATCTTTTTTGGCTTGCATTTCCATTATATGGTATGTGAATGACATCGTGATGAGTGTGAAAAAGCGAAGCGCCGAACCGCAGCCCTCCTCGTGAGTTTGCTGGGATATCGTATCCACCGTTCGCTGGTCGATCCAACGGTCCAAGCGAGTCCCACGCAGGTTTCCCTGCTGCTGTATTTTAGATCTACTACCAGGCAAACCCACCTTCTCCTTCCTCGCTCGATCCCCAAATCAAGTCGCTGCCCGCTTCCTCCACCCAACCCTAACCCTAACCCTAGCCGCGCCGCCACCGTCGATCCCCCCTAGCTAGCTAGCCGCCATGGCCCCTCCGATGGTTCTGCTCGACCGCGAGGTTGAGTTGTGCGACGAGGAGGAGGGGATCAGCGAAGGGCCAATCCGCTGCGCGTGGGGAGGACTACCAGCAAGAAGATCGGGCCGGGAAAAGTTGAGTGATGCAGTCGCCGAGTACCTGCAGACATTCAAGGCCCAGCCGCTCGTCGCCGACCCGCCGGAGCTCTCCTCCCTCAACATACGACCGCCGAAATCCGCCCCGGCCCCGCCGACATCCGGCCTGGACTCGGGCCGCATCTCCAGCGCGGACAAGCACCTGGTCGCCCTCTACGCCGGAGGCTACCGCCCTGGCTACAGTTTGCCGGGGAGCTATCTCATCTACGACGCCAGCAAGGACTCCATCTCCGCCATCCCCTGCATCCCCCCCGACACCAGGACTAGAGCCATGGGGTACCAGTCGGCCGTCGTCATGTGCGGCGGCGCCACCGGGGAAGGTTGTTACCTTCTTGCCGAGCTCGTCTGGGTCTGCCCACAAGACTCCCAAGCCGCGCTCTGGCTGTGGGAGTCGTCCGCCAAACAATGGGTCTTCAAGCTCAGGGACCTGCCCCTTCCACCCGGCACCACCGCCTTCAACTTCGCCGTCCACTCGTGCTTCTCTTTTGGGGGCTCTTTCCTCTGCTGGGTGGATCTACACCGTGGCATGTTGCTCTGTGATCTGCGCAAGGACTGCAAGTTCAGCTTCATTGAGTTGCCCCAAGGATGTCCAATCTATGATGCCTCCGAGTATCCAGACGGTCTGTGCGCCGAGGAGTTCCGTTCCGTGGCCTGTGTTCATGGCTCCATCAAGTTCCTCGCCTTCAACAAATTTGTTGAACGCGAGCCCGGCGAAACATTTGGACTGACCGTCTGGACTCTGTCGCCTGACCACTCAGTATGGAGCAGAAGCTACAAGTGCAGCGTTGGAGACATCTGGGTTAACGCCAACTACAAGTCTGCTGGTTTGGGACAGCTTGCTCCGTCGTTCCCTGTCCTGAGCATCCATCAAGACGGCGTCGTCTACCTGGTCGTAAATGATACCAGTGTGGTGGGCCGTCGACTAGTGTTCAAAGCCCAGTATTTGCTTCGTGTCGACATGGGGAATAACAACGATGTCCAGGTCTATCAACAGAAGGTGACGCGTATTTATTCCCAGCTCTTTGCAAGTGAGTTCAGTGCGCACCGACGACAGGATCACCCGGTACTACTACCACCACCAAGCATAGTTTCATTTGCATACTACTGTCACTTTATTTATATATGTTCACTATCGCTGAACATGCTTTCATTTGCAGGCGTGCTACTGTGAGTTTGCTTAGGTTTTAAAATGATTAAAATTCCAATGCTTGCTTATCGCATCCAGTTTGCTTCATACTTGCTAATAGAAATCAAGATATTTGGCCACCTCCCCATGTTGAACAGTAGATATCTGATATTGATGCTCATCGGCAATCATTATTCTGGAATCAATTTTTATTACCAAATTACTCTGCCCCGTTGTCATATCAGTACCCAATTTCATGCACATCATGATGACATCTTTTGCATGTTTTAAGGCTGGTTTTTCTTTGCTTTTGCACGGTGTTGTCATTAGCTTCACCTCTACATGTCGAATAGAGATTCGTGGTAGGGTACGTGTTGAACTTCACTAGTTTGTTTCTGAACTCGGAATTGCTATGAGCCAAGTCCATTCAAAGATGCTCATAATAGCAGATTAATCATAATTTCACACTAGACCTGAACACTGACAGTGTCTGAATGAAAGATGTCAAAAGTAAAAAAAAAAAAACGTACCCTTGACACATATAGCTGTTTCAACAATTTAATTCAGATCATCTTGTGTTGGTGTTGCCCAGTTAATTAATGTCAGTAACACATTTGAATTAATAGGAAATGGTAAATGTTGACAGTTTAAATCACAAATCAGATAGGCTTTTTCTATAAAAAAATTGTTTTTATGGTAATTTAGCCGGACATATGCTCACATCAAAAGTACTATATATAACAGACATCTCTATTTGCTTTTGCAGCGAGAGATAGACGCAAGTGAGTTGGGGGATTTGGAAATATGCACATAGCAGATGTACGTGTAGTTTGTTTCTGAACTCGAAATTGGTATGAGCCAAGTTCATTCAAATATGCACATAGCAGATGAAGCATAATTTCAAACTAGAGCTGTGCACTGACAAGTGACTGAATGAAAAATGTCAGAAGGGAAAAACGCACCCTTGACACATATAGCTGTTTCAACAATTTTAACTCAAGAGCATCTTGGACTGACCTTAGATATTGTGTTGGTGTTGCCTAATTAATTAATGTCGGTAACACATTTGAATAGTATAAATGGCAAAGGTCACTGGTTTAAACCACAAATTAGAGAGGTCGCTGCAGATGTACATGCCTCGCTCTTTTTTCTTCTCAAAATTGTTTTTAGGGTAATTCTGACCTGACATATGGTCACATTAAAAGTATTACATTTGACACATCTCTATTTGTTTTTTGCAGAGTGAGTTGGTGTGTGGAAAGAGGATGAAGCTTTGAGATCTTTCTTTTTAAGATGTGCGCCTGTAGGCATATGTTCACATGAGCAAGGAAATACTCCACATATGATGACACTATCGCATTCTGACAACATAGAAGCCCCTCAGAAAATAGTAGACTAAAAGGTCCTCGGAGGGCCCTACAGCCTAGGTCCACTTGAGACATTTAGTGTTAGTAATTGAACTGAATGGTTATTCCTACTGAGTGGCATATTTTGGATTGTAATTTAATGTTAGTCATTTCATGTGTATTTTCTTTTTTATGTTATGTGAAACTCATAAGATCTCGCGGCCAACTCATGGCTTCGGCATCTGGATAGCAAGCTTCCACGCATCCCTGTCCATAGCTAGTTCTTTGGTGATACTCCAATGCTTCAGGTCTCTCTTAACGGACTCTTCCCATGTCAAATTCGATCTATTCCGACCTCTTTTGACATTCTCCGCACGCTTTATCTGTCCGCTATGCACTGGAGCTTCTGGAGGCCTGCGTTGAATATGCCCAAACCATCTCAGACGATGTTGGACAAACTTCTCTTCAATTGGTGCTACTCCAACTCTATCTCGAATATCATCATTCCGGACTCGATCCTTTCTCGTGTCGCCAGACATCCATCTCAACATACGCATCTCCACCACACCTAACTGTTGAACATGTTGCCTTTTAGTCGGCCAACACTCGGCGCCATACAACATTGCCGGTCGAACCGCCATCCTGTAGAACTTGCCTTTTAGATTTTGTGGCACTCTCTTGTCAAAGAGAATGCCAGAAGCTTGGCGCCACTTCATCCATCCGGCTTTGATTCGGTGGTTCATATCTTCATCAATACCCCCATCCTCCTGCAGCATTGACCCCAAATATCGAAAGGTGTCCTTCTGAGGTACCACCTGCCCATCAAGGCTAACCTCCTCCTCCTCACACCTAGTAGTACTGAAACCGCACATCATGTATTCGGTTTTAGTTCTACTAAGCCTAAACCCTTCCCATTCCAAGGTTTGTCTCCATAACTCTAACTTCCTATTTACCCCGTCCGACTATCGTCAACTAGCACCACATCATCCGCAAAGAGCATACACCATGGGATATCTCCTTGTATATCCCTTGTGACCACATCCATGACCAAGGCAAAAAGATAAGGGCTCAAAGCTGACCCCTGATGCAGCCCTATCTTAATTGGGAAGTCATCAGTGTCGACATCACTTGTTCGAACACTTGTCACAACATTATCGTACATGTCCTTGATGAGGGTAATGTACTTTGCTGGGACTTTGTGTTTCTCCAAGGCCCACCACATGACATTCCGCGGTATCTTATCATAGGCCTTCTCCAAGTCAATGAACACCATATGCAAGTCCTTCTTTTACTCCCTGTATCTCTCCATAAGTTGTCGTACCAAGAAAATGGCTTCCATGGTCGACCTCCCAGGCATGAAACCAAACTGATTTTTGGTCACGCTTGTCATTCTTCTTAAGCGGTGCTCAATGACTCTCTCCCATAGCTTCATTGTATGGTTCATCATCTTAATTCCACGGTAATTAGTACAACTCTGAACATCCCCTTTGTTCTTGAAGATTGGTACTAATATACTTCGTCTCCATTCTTGTGGCATCTTGTTTGCCCGAAAAATGAGATTGAAAAGCTTGGTTAGCCATACTATCGCTATGTCCCCAAGGCCTTTTCACACCTCAATGGGGATACAATCAGGGCCCATTGCCTTAAACGCATCATTTTCAACTGATGTAGTTTTAAAACAGTATTAGATGTTTTGAACTATTGGATGATCACCTTGATTTTTTTGCTTTGCTTGCCCATCATATTGATAATGTTGATTAGACAAACAAATGCATTATGCGTAGAAGGCAATAATATTGACAAGGCAAATGTACCAAAGAGGTGGGAAGCCAAACTACTTCCAAAGAGGGGGGGGGGAAGCCAAACTGCTTCCAAAGAGGTGGCCAAATCATCCTGCCTCTTCCTCTAGCCCACAATACCAATCGCCTCGTCCTTACCGAATAGCTTGTTGTTGCCACAACACCATGCCGAAGCGTTGGACCACTGCTGCTGCAAAAAGCCAAACTCCACAAGCCCCTCATCGGTGCTGCCTAAGCCTCCTATGAGAAAGAGCATGGGCCGGGTGACACTTGTTTCGTCTGTCCCTCACGGAAGTGTGCCGTCAACACTCGACGCGATAAGCCATCCTGGCCTCGTACACGCCAAACATGGATCCAGGGTTGGGACTCCAGCCCCCGCAAGGGCTGCCGGAGGCGAGGGAAGCCACTGGAAGGGCAGGGCAGGGCGAGAAGGATGCACTCGCCTTCTACATGAAGTATTTACTGATGATACTTGGAGATATGACATCTTGGCAACAGATCATGCGGAAATTTGGCCTAGGTCCACTTGAGACATTTAGTGTTCGTAATTTAACTGAATGGTTATTCCTACTGAGTGGCATCTTTTGGATTGTAATTTAATGTTAGTCGTTTCATCTGTATTTCCTTTTTTATGTTATGTGCATGTATTGTTCTGATTGTGTTGATCAAGGTTACAACAACAACAACAACAACAACAACAACAACAACAACAACAACAACAACAACAACAACAACAAAGCCTTTAGTCCCAAACAAGTTGGGGTAGGCTAGAGGTGAAACCCATAAGATCTCGCGGCCAACTCATGGCTCTGGCACCTGGATAGCAAGCTTCCACGCACCCCTGTCTATAGCTAGTTCTTTGGTGATACCCCAATACTTCAGGTCTCTCTTAACGGACTATTCCCATGTCAAATTCGGTCTACCCCGACCTCTCTTGACATTCTCCGCACGCTTTATCCGTCCGCTAAGCACTGGAGTTTCTGAAGGCCTGCGCTGAATATGCCCAAACCATCTCAGACGATGTTGGACAAACTTCTCTTCCATTGGTGCTACCCCAACTCTATCTCGAATATCATCATTCCGGACTCGATCCTTTCTCGTGTGGCCAGACATCCATCTCAACATACGCATCTCCACCACACCTAACTGTTGAACATGTCGCCTTTTAGTCGGCCAACACTCAGCGCCATACAACATTTCCGGTCGAACCGCCATCCTGTAGAACTTGCCTTTTAGATTTTGTGGCACTCTCTTGTCAAAGAGAATGCCAGAAGCTTGGTGCCACTTCATCCATCCAGCTTTGATTCGGTGGTTCACATCTTCATCAATACCCCCATCCTCCTGCACCATTGATCCCCAAATATCGAAAGGTGTCCTTCTGAGGTACCACCTGCCCATCAAGGCTAACCTCCTCCTCCTCACACCTAGTAGTACTGAAACCGCACATCATGTATTCGGTTTTAGTTCTACTAAGTCTAAACCCTTCCGATTCCAAGGTTTGTCTCCATAACTCTAACTTCCTATTTACCCCGTCCGACTATCGTCAACTAGCACCACATCATCCGCAAAGAGCATACACCATGGGATATCTCCTTGCATATCCCTTGTGACCACATCCATCACCAAAGCAAAAAGATAAGGGCTCAAAGCTGACCCCTGATGCAGCCCTATCTTAATTGGGAAGTCATCAGTGTCGACATCACTTGTTCGAACACTTGTCACAACATTATCGTACATGTCCTTGATGAGGGTAATGTACTTTGTTGGGACTTTGTGTTTCTCCAAGGCCCACCACATGACATTCCGCAGTATCTTATCATAGACCTTCTCCAAGTCAATGAACACCATATGCAAGTCCTTCTTTTACTCCCTGTATCTCTCCATAAGTTGTCGTACCAAGAAAATTGCTTCCATGGTCGACCTCCCAGGCATGAAACCAAACTGATTTTTGGTCACGCTTGTCATTCTTCTTAAGCGGTGCTCAATGACTCTCTCCCATAGCTTCATTGTATGGCTCATCATCTTAATTCCACGGTAATTAGTACAACTCTGAACATCCCCCTTGTTCTTGAAGATTGGTACTAACATACTCCGTCTCCATTCTTGTGGCATCTTGTTTGCCCAAAAAATGAGATTGAAAAGCTTGGTTAGCCATACTATCGCTATGTCCCCGAGGCCTTTCCACACCTCAATGGGGATACAATCAGGGCCCATTGCCTTAAACCCATCATTTTCAACTGATGTAGTTTTAAAACAGTATTAGATGTTTTGAACTATTTGATGATCACCTTGATTTTTTTGCTTTGCTTGCCCATCATATTGATAATGTTGATTAGACAAACAAATGCATTATGCGTAGAAGGCAATAATATTGACAAGGCAAATGTACCAAAGAGGTGCGAAGCCAAACTACTTCCAAAGGAGGGGAGGGGATCCAAACTGCTTCCAAAGAGGTGGCCAAATCATCCTGCCTCTTCCTCTAGCCCACAATACCAATCGTCTCGTCCTTACCGAATAGCTTGTTGTTGCCACAACACCATGCCGAAGCGCTGGACCACTGCTGCTGCAAAAAGCTAAACTCCACAAGCCCCTCATCGGTGCTGCCTAAGCCTCCTACGAGAAAGAGAAAGGGCCCGGTGATCCTTGTTTCGTCTGTCCCTCACAGAAGTGTGCCGTCAACACCTGACGCGATGAGCCATCCTGGCCTCGTACACGCCAAACATGGATCCAGGGTTGGGACTCCAGCCCCAGCAAGGGCTGCCGGAGGTGAGGGAAGCCACTAGAAGGGTAGGGCAGGGCGAGAAGGATGCACTCGCCTTCTACATGAAGCATTTACAGATGATAATTGGAGATATGACATCTTGGCAACAGATCATGCGTAAATTTGGCCTAGGTCCACTTGAGACATTTAGTGTTAGTAATTGAACTGAATGGTTATTCCTACTGAGTGGCATCTTTTGGATTGTAATTTAATGTTAGTCGTTTCATGTGTATTTCCTTTTTTATGTTATGTGCATGTATTGTTCTGATTGTGTTGATCAAGGTTACAACAACAACAACAACAACAACAACAACAACAACAACAACAACAACAACAACAACAATGCCTTTAGTCCCAAACAAGTTGGGGTAGGCTAGAGGTGAAACCCATAAGATCTCGTGGCCAACTCATGGCTCTGGCACCTGGATAGCAAGCTTCCAAGCACCCCTGTCCATAGCTAGTTCTTTGGTGATACCCCAATACTTCAGGTCTCTCTTAACGGACTCTTCCCATGTCAAATTCGGTCTACCCCGACCTCTCTTGACATTCTCCGCACGCTTTATCCGTTCGCTATGCACTGGAGCTTCTGGAGGCCTGCGCTGAATATGCCCAAACCATCCCAGACGATGTTGGAAAAACTTCTCTTCAATTGGTGCTACCCCAACTCTATCTCGAATATCATCATTCCGGACTCGATCCTTTCTCGTGTGGCCAGACATCCATCTCAACATACGCATCTCCACCACACCTAACTGTTGAACATGTCGCCTTTTAATCGGCCAACACTCAGCGCCATACAACATTGCTGGTCGAACCGCCATCCTGTAGAACTTGCCTTTTAGATTTTGTGGCACTCTCTTGTCAAAGAGAATGCCAGAAGCTTGGCGCCACTTCATCCATCCGGCTTTGATTCGGTGGTTCACATCTTCATCAATACCCCCATCCTCCTGCACCATTGATCCCCAAATATCGAAAGGTGTCCTTCTGAGGTACCACCTGCCCATCAAGGCTAACCTCCTCCTCCTCACACCTAGTAGTACTGAAACCGCACATCATGTATTCGGTTTTAGTTCTACTAAGCCTAAACCCTTCCGATTCCAAGGTTTGTCTCCATAACTCTAACTTCCTATTTACCCCGTCCGACTATCGTCAACTAGCACCACATCATCCGCAAAGAACATACACCATGGGATATCTCCTTGTATATCCCTTGTGACCACATCCATCACCAAGGCAAAAAGATAAGGGCTCAAAGCTGACCCCTGATGCAGCCCTATCTTAATTGGGAAGTCATCAGTGTCGACATCACTTGTTCGAACACTTGTCACAACATTATCGTACATGTCCTTGATGAGGGTAATGTACTTTGCTGGGACTTTGTGTTTCTCCAAGGCCCAGCACATGACATTCCGCGGTATCTTATCATAGGCCTTCTCCAAGTCAATGAACACCATATGCAAGTCCTCCTTTTACTCCCTGTATCTCTCCATAAGTTGTCGTACCAAGAAAATGGCTTCCATGGTCGACCTCCCAGGCATTAAACCAAACTGATTTTTGGTCACGCTTGTCATTCTTCTTCAGCGGTGCTCAATGACTCTCTCCCATAGCTTCATTGTATGGCTCATCAGCTTAATTCCACGGTAATTAGTACAACTCTGAACATCCCCCTTGTTCTTGAAGATTGGTACTAACATACTCCGTCTCCTTTCTTGTGGCATCTTGTTTGCCCGAAAAATGAGATTGAAAAGCTTGGTTAGCCATACTATCGCTATGTCCCCGAGGCCTTTCCACACCTCAATGGGGATACAATCAGGGCCCATTGCCTTAAACCCATCATTTTCAACTGATGTAGTTTTAAAACAATTTAGATGTTTTGAACTATTTGATGATCACCTTGATATTTTTGCTTTGCTTGCCCATCATATTTATAATTTTTATTAGACAAACAAATGCATTATGCGTAGAAGGCAATAATATTGACAAGGCAAATGTACCAAAGAGGTGGGAAGCCAAACTGCTTCCAAAGGAGGGGAGGGGAGCCAAACTGCTTCCAAAGAGGTGGCCAAATCATCCTTCCTCTTTCTCTAGCCCACAATACCAATCGCCTCGTCCTTACCGAATAGCTTGCTGTTGCCACAACACCATGCCGAAGCGTTGGACCACTGCTGCTGCAAAAAGCTAAACTCCACAAGCCCCTCATCGGTGCTGCCTAAGCCTCCTACGAGAAAGAGCAAGGGCCGGGTGACCCTTGTTTCGTCTGTCCCTCACAAAAGTGTGCCGTCAACACCTGACGCGATGAGCCATCCTGGCCTCGTACACGCCAAACATGGATCCAGGGTTGGGACTCCAGCCCCAGCAAGGGCTGCCGGAGGTGAGGGAAGCCACTGGAAATGCAGGGCAGGGCGAGAAGGATGCACTCGCCTTCTATATGAAGCATTTACTGATGATACTTGGAGATATGACATCTTGGCAACAGATCATGCGGAAATTTGGCCTAGGTCAACTTGAGACATTTAGTGTTAGTAATTGAACTGAATGGTTATTCCTACTGAGTGGCATCTTTTGGATTGTAATTTAATGTTAGTCATTTCATGTGTATTTCCTTTTTTATGTTATGTGCATGTATTGTTCTGATTGTGTTGATCAAGGTTACAACAACAACAACAACAAACACAACAAAGCCTTTAGTCCCAAACAAGTTGGGGTAGGTTAGAGGTGAAACCCATAAGATCTCGTGGCCAACTCATGGCTCTGGCACCTGGATAGCAAGCTTCCACGCACCCCTGTCCATAGCTAGTTCTTTGGTGATACCCCAATACTTCAGGTCTCTCTTAACGGACTCTTCCCATGTCAAATTCGGTCTACCCCGACCTCTCTTGACATTCTCCGCACGCTTTATCCATCCACTATGCACTGGAGCTTCTGGAGGCCTGCGCTGAATATGCCCAAACCATCTTAGACGATGTTGGTTAAACTTCTCTTCAATTGGTGCTACCCCAACTCTATCTCGAATATCATCATTCTGGACTCAATCCTTTCTCGTGTGGCAAGACATCCATCTCAACATACGCATCTCCACCACACCTAACTGTTGAACATGTCGCCTTTTAGTCGGCCAACACTCAGCGCCGTACAACATTGCCGGTGGAACCGCCATCCTGTAGAACTTGCCTTTTAGATTTTGTGGCACTCTCTTGTCAAAGAGAATGCCAGAAGCTTGGCGCCACTTCATCCATCCGGCTTTGATTCGGTGGTTCACATCTTCATCAATACCCCTATCCTCCTGCACCATTGACCCCAAATATCGAAAGGTGTCCTTCTGAGGTACCACCTGCCCATCAAGGATAACCTCCTCCCCCTCACACCTAGTAGTACTGAAACCGCACATCATGTATTCGGTTTTAGTTCTACTAAGTCTAAACCCTTCTGATTCCAAGGTTTGTCTCCATAACTCTAACTTCCTATTTACCCCGTCCGACTATCGTCAACTAGCACCACATCATCCGCAAAGAGCATACACCATGGGATATCTCCTTGTATATCCCTTGTGACCACATCCATCACCAAGGCAAAAAGATAAGGGCTCAAAGCTGACCCCTGATGCAGCCCTATCTTAATTGGGAAGTCATCAGTGTCGACATCACTTGTTCGAACACTTGTCACAACATTATCGTACATGTCCTTGATGAGGGTAATGTACTTTGCTGGGACTTTGTGTTTCTCCAAGGCCCACCACATGACATTCCGCGGTATCTTCTCATAGGCTTCTCCAAGTCAGTGAACACCATATGCAAGTCCTTCTTTTACTCCCTGTATCTCTCCATAAGTTGTCATACCAAGAAAATGGCTACCATGGTCGACCTCCCAGGCATGAAACCAAACTGATTTTTGGTCACGCTTGTCATTCTTCTTAAGCGGTGCTCAATGACTCTCTCCCATAGCTTCATTGTATGGTTCATCAGCTTAATTCCGCGGTAATTAGTACAACTCTGAACATCCCCCTTGTTCTTGAAGATTGGTACTAATATACTCCGTCTCCATTCTTGTGGCATCTTGTTTGCCCGAAAAATGAGATTGAAAAGCTTGGTTAGCCATACTATCGCTATGTCCCCGAGGACTTTCCACACCTCAATGGGGATACAATCAAGGCCCATTGCCTTAAACGCATCATTTTCAACTGATGTAGTTTTAAAACAGTATTAGATGTTTTGAACTATTTGATGATCACCTTGATTTTTTGCTTTGCTTGCCCATCATATTGATAATGTTGATTAGACAAACAAATGCATTATGCGTAGAAGGCAATAATATTGACAAGGCAAATGTACCAAAGAGGTGGGAAGCCAAACTGCTTCCAAAGAGGGGGGGGAAGCCAAAGTGCTTCCAAAGAGGGGGGGGAAGCCAAACTGCTTCCAAAGAGGTGGCCAAATCATCCTGCCTCTTCCTCTAGCCCACAATACCAATCGCCTCGTCCTTACCGAATAGCTTGTTGTTCCCACAACACCATGCCGAAGCGTTGGACCACTGCTGCTGCAAAAAGCCAAACTCCACAAGCCCCTCATCGGTGCTGCCTAAGCCTCCTATGAGAAAGAGCAAGGGCCGGGTGACCCTTGTTTCGTCTGTCCCTCACAGAAGTGTGCCGTCAACACCCGACGCGATGAGCCATCCTGGCCTCGTACACGCCAAACATGGATCCAGGGTTGGGACTCCAGCCCCCGCAAGGGCTGCCGGAGGCGAGGGAAGCCACTGGAAGGGCAGGGCAGGGCGAGAAGGATGCACTCGCCTTCTACATGAAGCATTTACTGATGATACTTGGAGATATGACATCTTGGCAACAGATTATGCGGAAATTTGGCCTAGGTCCACTTGAGACATTTAGTGTTAGTAATTGAACTGAATGGTTATTCCTACTGAGTGGCATCTTTTGGATTGTAATTTAATGTTAGTCATTTCATGTGTATTTCCTTTTTTATGTTATGTGCATGTATTGTTCTGATTGTATTGATCAAGGTTACAACAACAACAACAACAACAACAACAACAACAACAACAACAACAACAACAACAACAACAAAGCCTTTAGTCCCAAACAAGTTGGGGTAGGCTAGAGGTGAAACCCATAAGATCTCGTGGCCAACTCATGGCTCTGGCACCTGGATAGTAAGCTTCCACGCACTCCTGTCCATAGCTAGTTCTTTGGTGATACCCCAATACTTCAGGTCTCTCTTAATGGACTCTTCCCATGTCAAATTCGGTCTACCCCGACCTCTCTTGACATTCTCCGCACGCTTTATCCGTCCACTATGCACTGGAGCTTCTGGAGGCATGCGCTGAATATGCCCAAACCATCTCAGACGATGTTGGACAAACTTCTCTTCAATTGGTGCTACCCCAACTCTATCTCGAATATCATCATTCCGGACTCGATCCTTTCTCGTGTGGCCAGACATCCATCTCAACATACGCATCTCCACCATACCTAACTGTTCAACATGTCGCCTTTTAGTCGGCCAACACTCAGCGCCATACAACATTGCAGGTCGAACCGCCATCCTGTAGAACTTGCCTTTTAGATTTTGTGGCACTCTCTTGTCAAAGAGAATGCCAGAAGCTTGGTGCCACTTCATCCATCCGGCTTTGATTCGGTGGTTCACATCTTCATCAATACCCCCATCCTCTTGCACCATTGACCCCAAATATCGAAAGGTGTCCTTCTGAGGTACCACCTGCCCATCAAGGCTAACCTCCTCCTCCTCACACCTAGTAGTACTAAAACCACACATCATGTTTTCGGTTTTAGTTCTACTAAGCCTAAACCCTTCCCATTCCAAGGTTTGTCTCCATAACTCTAACTTCCTATTTACTCCGTCCGACTATCGTGAACTAGCACCACATCATCCGCAAAGAGCATACACCATGGGATATCTCCTTGGTTATCCCTTGTGACCTCATCCATCACCAAGGCAAAAAGATAAGGGCTCAAAGCTGACCCCTGATGCAGCCCTATCTTAATTGGGAAGTCATCAGTGTCGACATCACTTGTTCGAACACTTGTCACAACATTATCGTACATGTCCTTGATGAGGGTAATGTACTTTGTTGGGACTTTGTGTTTCTCCAAGGCCCACCACATGACATTCTGCGGTATCTTATCATAGGCCTTCTCCCAGTCAATGAACACCATATGCAAGTCCTTCTTTTACTCCCTGTATCTCTCCATAAGTTGTCGTACCAAGGAAATGACTTCCATGGTCGACCTCCCAGGCATGAAACCAAACTGATTTTTTGTCACGCTTGTCATTCTTCTTAAGCGGTGCTCAATGACTCTCTCCCATAGCTTCATTGTATGGCTCATCAGCTTAATTCCACGGTAATTAGTACAACTCTGAACATCCCCCTTGTTCTTGAAGATTGGTACTAATATACTCCGTCTCCATTCTTGTGGCATCTTGTTTGCCCGAAAAATGAGATTGAAAAGCTTGGTTAGCCATACTATCGCTATGTCCCGGAGGTCTTTCCACACCTCAATGGGGATACAATCAGGCCCATTGCCTTAAACGCATCATTTTCAACTGATGTAGTTTTAAAACAATTTAGATGTTTTGAACTATTTGATGATCACCTTGATTTTTTTGCTTTGCTTGCCCATCATATTGATAATGTTGATTAGACAAACAAATGCATTATGCGTAGAAGGCAATAATATTGACAAGGCAAATGTACCAAACACCATAAATTCGATGAAGTGCTTTTTCAAAGAAAAACATACATTTGGATAATGCAGAGGCTGGAGGTAAGCCTCCATTTCCAAAAAAAAAACATTCTCTATGTGAACAATCAATTTGTCCCTTAATCTCCCACAGGAAACTTACAAAAGCCATCAGAATGCCACGATAGTGATTGCATAACCTCCTTTAGAATAAAATGAACCTTTTTGAAGTTCCAAAAGCACCAAAAGAAACCTTGAATTATTTGTGCTTATATGCCTAATGATTTAACAATTACTCATAAGGTCATCACGATTGCGTCCGATGTGACTTGCACCAGTGATCTTGGCATAAACTTCTCAGTCGAATCATACTCATCAGTGACAACTTCTGATGATCCAACACTCTTACCCTTGCGTCTGACTTGCGCTCTTTTACTAGGCATAAAGTCATCTTCATCGTCGTTCTTTTATTCCCGACACACTGCGATTCCACCTTTGATGATTCAGCCCTCTGCACTGATGTACTCCCTCCGTTCCCGAATATAAGTCTTTTTAGAGATTTCAATAAGGACTATATATATGGATGTACATATTCATATTTTAAAATGTAGATTCACTCATTTTGCTCTGTATGTAGTCTGTATTGGAATCTTTAAAAGGACTTATATTTAGGAATGGGGGAGTATTGCTCTTAGAGCTGTTGGGACGCCGACTATTGTTGGATAACCATCCCATAGTAAGTTGTTCCACCCGTAGTCATTTTTTGAGAACTAGTGACAGTGAGGTTCCCTCACTGCCTTTTTTTTATATTAATATGTTAAGAGAGAGGGGGGGGGAGTTAGCAAGTCCAAAGAGTTACAGATTACATCAGAGAGGGGGGGGGGTAAAGAGACTAGACTATTACAAGGTAATCTACAAGGATCTTTTACAGAGAATCTACAAGGGATAGGATAAAGGGGCTATGCTCCTGCTTTGCTCTATGCACTAGCATGGCAAAGTCCCGTTTGAATCTTCCCCTCCACGACCCAAACGAGGGCTGAATCCCACGGAAGTGTTTGTCATTTCTTTCCTTCCAGATCCCCCAGGCTGCCACCACAAAGACTTCGAGAAACATTGGTCGAGTCCATCTAGCCTTGGCCCCATGCAATTTCCTCAGCCTGCACGGATCATTTGGCCATTGTATCCCAAGGGCGTCCCAGCATCTCTGGCTGAAGGGGCAGGTAAAAAAGAGGTGTATAATGTCCTCCTCCGGAGGGTTACAGCAGAGCAGACACGTGTAATCATCGTTTTGGATTCTGTAATGTCGTCTCTTGAGCATGTTTATACAGGTGTATAATGTCCTCCACCCGTAGTCATGGATAGCATGGGTTTTTAAAACGTGACGTTGGGCTAAGACGATATCATAAATGGCGTGCCAGATGGGGCACTATATATGATTCATTCCAAATGGATATATGGTTGGCCTTGTGGACCAAATTAGTGGTTCGCATAGCTTAGCAGCGCTTGCAGATTAAGAATGCTGCCAATCTAGAATGATATTTTCATGACGTTTTCTTTCCACAAAACGATTATTTTACAGTTGTAACTGAATCTCTACTCCTAACGGGGAAGTCCATGCGTCGTTTCGTTAGGCTAGTCATAGTGGAGAGTAACTTAGACTAGTAACATACATATGTTACTAGTCTATGTTACTACTTCCATAGTGGAAAGTGTCATAGGTGTAGTAACATACATATTTTCATTTATTGCTTTGTAGACTCATTTTGCATTGGAAAGCACTATGTGATGGTAACATATTATGTTACTCTATTTGTCTCTCTCCTCTTTAATTACATGACACATCATCTTTTTTGCTTATGTGGCATGTATGTTACTATTTATGTTACTCCCACTATGACTAGCCTTAGGACTCCCCACGATCCCCACAAAGACTTCCCTTCCCCTCGATCCCCCACGCAGCGGCAAAAAAAAGTCATCCCCTTCTCGCTTCTTTCGCACGCAATCAAGAAATGAAGGAAATTAACCAAGAAACGGAAACGAAGCACAGACATCAACCCCCTTCCTCTCTCCCATTCTCTTTCCTTTCCCAGCTCTAGGGGAAATTGATTAAGGAGGATGAGAAACCTCAGATCATGGATCCTCTTCGATTCAGACCTCCTCGCCCCCTTCCACGTTGTCGTCGACCCATACACCCAGGTCCTCGAGAAGACCCAGCGCCGACGATGGTGACATCCCCGTCGCGCTAGATCGTGGCTATGGTGTAGACCCCTTGCCCGGGTTCGAGAGCCGGTGACCGCTCAACGGCAAGAGTACCGTGGTGCTCACGACTACACCACGTCGCTGAGCGGCGTGCAGTCGATGTTCGAGGACTGCTCCACCGTCCGCCGACTGCTCAAGAGGCTCTGCGTTGCCTTTCTGGAGTGCAACGTGTCCAGGCATGCGCCCTACTGGGATGGGCTCTATGCGCTGCTGCCGGGCCAGATGGCGTGATGCCCCTGCCGCCCCCACTACAAGAAATATGTCAACTTGCGACCATCACTATTGGTCGCTGAAAGGTCATTGTTTTTCATTTGCGACCTTTTTGTGACCAAAAACAGATGGTCAAAAGTTGACGGTCGTTAATGGAAATTAACGACCTTCTCTGTGAGAAGGTCGTGGAAGGCAACGACCAAAACAAAAGGTCATTGGTTCAACGACCTTCTGTTTTGGTCGCTAGCTGTCTGCCCAGGCCACGTCGGATCCGACGTGGCAAGCTGACGTGGCAAAATTGCGACCAAATGAAAAGGTCATTGATAAGAATCAGCCCGGTCCAGTTTGGTGTTTTACATGGGGCGAGCCCAACAATTCAGCCTTTCTATATTTTTTTTCCTGTCAATTTTTGGTCGACTTCATGGGCCAAGCCCAACAATTCAGCCTTCTTATTTCATGGGTCGTGGCCTTTTTGTACCAACAATTTTAGTTTTTTTTATAACATGGGTCCACTAGTCAAACAGGTCCCACTTGTCAGGTTCTGATAAGTGGGTCCTAGCTATTAGGCTCATATTCTTCATATTTCAATTTGACAGTAAGAAAATAACCAGTAGTTAAATTGGCAAGCAGAAAACACACATGATACTTCAAATAACAATAGCGGATTCAGTACAAGCTCTACAAATGACACATGCTACAAGCTGTAACATATACAGTACTTTACAAGTTCTACAAGTTATACGTAATACAAGCTTAGTTGATACAAGCTCTACAAGTATGGGAATCACAGTTACAAGCTCTACAGTGTTTTCTTCTTCTACATGTAGCTCCTTCAATGGCGATCAAATGCCGGACTCACTGGAGGGCCATAGTCAGGACTGGGCCTTCCACGAACGCCCTGTTACATGAATCAGCTGATAAGAATTAGAAAAACTGGAGCCAATATATTATGAACATTCCATTCAAAAAAGGAGTAAAGGAGTAAAGGACATTATTTGTTTCATCACGTTGCAAAGGAGCAGCACAAACCACAACTTTACTCGACACACACACACATACACACATGAATATTAAGCTCAGTTCCAGCAACTATATCATGGTCTAACAGAGCATGTAATGAATGACAGTTCAATTTCACAGCCGGCCTCAGCATCATCAAACCACCATGCTTATGATCATAATCTAAGCATACCATCAAACAAAACCTACACAGATAAAGATCACGGCACATCAAGCCACAGGTGCACCAACACTGGCATGAGATTCAATGCAACAGCGATGGGGCTACCACAACAGCATCGAAAACCTAAGCATACTAGAGAAAATACATAGTTGGTGCTGGAGGGACTGGTGAATTACCTCAATGGCGTACTTGATGGGTGATGATGGTCCTTCTCAAGGAAGTAGTTGTCGTCCACAGTTAAGAGGTTTCATACATTTGTCTACAACAATCAGCAAACCAGAAATCAGAACGAATACTTCAATCTCATAAGAAGTTTAAAAAAGACTATAGCAGGACCTAATTAATGCTGCAAATTATATTATGGATGCATACAATACTTCTGACAGACAATCAAAGGTCAAACAAACTTTGACACCTACAATAACATCCCAACATATCTCAAGTTGATGAATTATTTTAGCAATAACCAAATTAGAATCATCCATTGTTGTACAATTAACCTTACTACAAGATAGTAGAAGGATCACTCTTGGTGAATCAAATAATAACAAATCAAGCAATAGATACAAGAGGCACATTAGGCCTAGCCATATTCATTTCAGTAATTTAGAAAGAGCTTCAATGGGGCACAGAACCTTGAGGCCCTGTTATGGGGTTATGTCTGATGAAGGTTGCCCTTTGGGGCGGCAGGGGCAGCTCCGCCAGATGCAGCAGCAGTGTTATCAGCGCAGTTCACAGTGGCTGCCACAGGCAGACCCAGAGACATCCTGAACTTGTTTCCAGCAGAACCTCCGAGACCTGCAGTTCAAGAACAAGCACATACAAGCTAGTTAATAAAAGGATCACATATCTACAGTACACTAAACCAATAATCCAGAGATGCATGGCAGCCACACACCAGTGCTATGATTCATGAAAGTCCCTTCATAGCTAAGTAAGGATTATATCGATTTACTGAGCCAAGATACATACAAGCATCTGAGAAACACTTGACCCAAGAGATGCAACTACCCGGATGCTTCATTCAAGATTTGACACGGTAACTCTACAGGCAGAAAGTAAATTGAAGGCGATCACCATGCATAACACCTCTTTGCACAGAAAAAAACCTTTAACAGACTAAAACTCAAAACAAACACTAATTTACACAACACCTCTTTGTTAGAAAGCCTATGAGGTCGCCGCGCCCCGGGCCGCCAGCTATCGAACTATTAGGGGTGGCCCTTGCTAATAGTTGGCATGACATGTGGCCCTTGCTATTAGGGGTGGAGGTACGATTAGGCCAGGACTCAGGCTAGTTTCACTATGTTTAAGCAAATGACAGAAATATGTGGACTACTTCTAAAATGGTACATATAGCACATGCCCAAACAAATATGTGCTTTCAAGGTTGAAAGCTTTAACACAGAACGCTGAATAATTCGTTGCCCAAAAGGTGCTATATATACACCAAGTGATGAGAAACCATATGTAGAATTTATAAAAGTAAGGAGCAGAATTTCTAAAAGAAGTACACCATTACGTAGTGCTACAGCAAATGTGAAATGCTTGATGATGTACATGAATTCACATTTAGAAGGAAAGAAATGTACTGTAAAAGGTTCCATATCTGAAAGATATTCACTCAACTAAAAGAAGGTCGAGTTTTACTTGCAAATGAAAACATGCTAGAACCTTTCTGTCAATTTATGAGAAGTAGAACCACTGTGCCACATGGTTGTTCTTTAAATATAAAAAATGAGCTGCAACTCAGGCTAACAGAAAAGCTATGAGCATCTTTTGGGCAGACCATCCAGGATGATGTACAAATCAGAATGAAAGCATGATTATATATTTCAGGGAGACAGTGGGTAACCAAACATTTCAATTGATCGAGAAAGACCTTGCAGAAATGGCCTCGTCCACGCCTTTTCTTGGCCCCAAACTGAGGCCTTCCATCATCCGCTCGAATTCGCCGTTGCTGTTCAACATACAAAAGAAGCCTGCCAGGAGGACGAAATCAAATGAATAAGAACCCCACATTATGCAACAGCAATACATCATCAGCGTGTGTGTGTGTGTGCCGCAGTTACCTACAGATCCTACTAAGCAACATTGTTGTAAGTGTCAAACTCCAAGATTTTATAGGGTTGCTTTTAGTGGATAACTTAATTTGAGACTGACACATCCAGCTAATGTAAGTGTGGGTAACCAGAAAAACTGAAAGGGGGGTAGCCGCGCGGGTTTAGTACCTTGGGAGTGAAGGAAATATGCCCTAGAGGCAATAATAAAGTTGTAACTTTATATTTCCTTATATCATGATAAATGTTTATTATTCATGCTAGAATTGTATTAACTGGAAACTTAATACATGTGTGGATACATAGACAAAATACCGTGTCCCTAGTAAGCCTCTACTAGACTAGCTCGTTAATCAAAGATGGTTAAGTTTCCGAACCATAGACATGTGTTGTCATTTGATGAACGGGATCACATCATTAGGAGAATGATGTGATGGACAAGACCCATCCGTTAGATTAGCATGTTGATCGTTCAGTTTTATTGCTATAGCTTTCTTCATGTCATATACATATTCCTTTGACTATGAGATTATGCAACTCCCGGATACCGGAGGAATACCTTGTGTGCTATCAAACGTCACAACATAACTGGGTGATTACAAAGATGCTCTACAGGTATCTCCGAAGGTGTTTGTTGGGTTGGCATAGATCGAGATTAGGATTTGTTACTCCGAGTATCGGAGAGGTATCTCTGGGCCCTCTCGGTAATGCACATCATGATAAGCCTTGCAAGCAATGTGACTAATGAGTTAGTTGCGGGATGATGCATTACGGAACGAGTAAAGAGACTTGCCGGTAACAAGATTGAACTAGGTATGAAGATACCGACGATCGAATCTCGGGCAAGTAACATACCGATGACAAAAGGGAATAACGTATGTTGTTATTGCGGTTTGACCGATAAAGATCTTTGTACAATATGTAGGAACCAATATGAGCATTCAGGTTCCGCTATTGGTTATTGACTGGAGATGTGTCTCGGTCATGTCTACATAGTTCTCAAACCCGTAGGGTCCGCACGCTTAACGTTCGATGACGATTTGTATTATGAGTTATGTGTTTTGGTGACCGAAGTTTGTTCGGAGTCCCGGATAAGACCACGGACATGACAAGGAATCTCGAAATGGTCGAGAGGTAAAGATTGATATATTGGAAGGTTATATACGGACATCGGAATGGTTCCGAAGAGGTTCGGGGATTTATCGGAGTACTGGGAGGATATCGGAACACCCCCCCCCCCCCCCCCCCGGGAAAGTTAATGGGCCTCATGGGCCATAGTGGAGAGGAGGAGGCAGGCCACGGGAGGTGGCGCCCCCCCCCCCAAGCCAATCCGAATTGGACAAGGGGTGGGGGGCGTGGCCCCCCTTTCCTTCTCCCTCTCCACCTCTTTCCCCTTTCCCCCTCTCCGTTGGAAGGAAGGGGGAGCCGACTAGGACTAGGAGTCCTAGTGGGACTCCCCCCACTTGGCGCGCCCCTAGGGCCAGCCGGCCTCCCCTCTCCTCCTTTATATACGGGGGCAGGGGGCACCCCAAAGGCACATCAATTGTTCTCTTAGCCATGTGCGGTGCCCCCCTCCACAGTTTACTCCTCCGGTCATAGCGTCGTAGTGCTTAGGCGAAGCCCTACGCGGATCACATCACCATCACCGTCACCACGCCGTCGTGCTGACAGAACTCTCCCTCGACCCTCTACTGGATCAAGAGTTCGAGGGACGTCATCGAGTTGAACGTGTGCTGAACTCGGAGGTGCCGTATGTTCGGTACTAAGATCGGTTGGATCGTGAAGACGTTCGACTACATCAACCGCGTTAAACTAACGCTTCCGCTTTTGGTCTACGAGGGTACGTGGACACACACTCCCCTTCTCGTTGCTATGCATCTCCTAGATAGATCTTGCGTGATCGTAGGAAATTTTTTGAAATTGCATGCTACGTTCCCGAACAGTGGCATCCGAGCCAGGTCTATCCGTAGATGATATGCACGAGTAGAACACAATGAGTTGTGGGCGATAACAGTCATACTACTTACCACCAACGTCTTATTTTGATTCGGCGGTATTGTTGGATGAAGCGGCCCGGACCAACATTACATGACCACGTTCATGAGACCGGTTCTACCGATGTGCTTTGCACACAGGTGGCTGGCGGGTGCCTGTTTCTCCAACTTTAGTTGAATCGAATTTGACTACGGCTGGTCCTTATTGAAGGTTAAAACAGCACACTTGACGAAAAATCGTTGTGGTTTTGATGCGTAGGTAAGAACGGTTCTTGCTAGAAGCCCGTAGCAGCCACGTAAAACTTGCAACAACAAAGTAGAGGACGTCTAACTTGTTTTTGCAGGGCATGTTGTGATGTGATATGGTCAAGACTGATGAGATATAAATTGTTGTATGAGATGATCATGTTTTGTAAAAGTTATCGGCAACTGGCAGGAGCCTTATGGTTGTCGCTTTATTGTATGAAATGCAATCGCCATGTAATTGCTTTACTTTATCACTAAGCGGTAGCGATAGTCATGGAAGCAATAGTTGGCGAGACGACAACGACGCTACGATGGAGATCAAGGTGTCAAGCCGGTGATGATGGAGATCAAGACGGTGCTTTGGAGATGGAGATCAAAGGCACAAGACGATGATGGCAATATCATGTCACATATTTTGATTGCATGTGATGTTTATCCTTTATGCATCTTGATACGTCCATTTTGCATCATGTTTTCTTACTGTTATTTATAATGTTTTTATCCATAATAATGCTTTTTTGAGTAATTCTAATGCCTTTTCTCTCATAATATGCAAGGTATACACAAAGAGGGAGAATTCCGGCAGCTGGAAATCTGGACCTGGAAAAGCTACGTCAGTTCACCTATTCTGCACAACTCCAAACAAGCTGAAACTTCACGGAGATTTTTTATGGATAATTTGATGAATATTGGAGCAAATAACTACCAGAGGGGCCCACTAGGTGGGGACAACCCACCTGGGTGCACCAGGGAGCCCAGGCGCGCCCTGGTGGGTTGTGCTCACCCAGGCCCACCTCCGGTGCCCATCTTCTGGTATATAGGTCATTTTGACCTAGAAAAAATAAGGAGAGGACTTTCGGGATGGAGCGCCGCCGTCTCGAGGCGGAACTTGGGCAGGAGCACTTTTGCCCTCCGGCGGAGCGATTCCGCCGGGGGAACTTCCCTCCCGGAGGGGGAAATCATCGTCATCATCATCACCAACAACTCTCCCATCTTGGGGAGGGCAATCTCCATCAACATCTTCACCATCACCATCTCATCTCAAACCCTAGTTCATCTCTTGTGTTCAATCTTGTTACCGGAACTATAGATTGGTGCTTGTGGGTGACTAGTAGTGTTGATTACATCTTGTAGTTGATTACTATATGGTTTACTTGGTGGAAGATTATATGTTCAGATCCAATATGCTATTTAATACCCCTCTGATCTTGAGCATGATTATCATTTGTGAGTAGTTACTTTTGTTCTTGAGGTCACGGGAGAAATCATGTTGCAAGTAATCATGTGAATTTGATATGTGTTCGATATTTTGATAGTATGTATGTTGTGATTCCCTTAGTGGTGTCATGTGAACGTCGACTACATGACACTTCACCATATTTGGGCCTAAGGGAATGCATTGTGGAGTAACAATTAGATGATGGGTTGCGAGAGTGACAGAAGCTTAAACCCCAGTTTATGCGCTATTCCGTAAGGGACCGATTGGATCCAAAAGTTTAATGCTATGGTTAGAATTTATTCTTAATACTTATCTCGTAGTTGCGGATGCTTGCGGGAGGGTTAATCATAAGTAGGAGGTTTGTTCAAGTAAGAACAGCACCTAAGCACCGGTCCACCCACATATCAAATTATCAAAGTACCGAACACAAATTAAACCAACATGATGAAAGTGACTAGATGAAAATCCCGTGTACCCTCAAGAACGCTTTGCTTGTCATAAGAGACCGTTTTGGCCTGTCCTTTGCCTCAAAAGGATTGGGCTACCTTGCTGCACTTTTGTTACTACTATCGTTACTTGCTCGTTACAAATTATCTTGCTATCAAACTGCTCTGTTACTTACAATTTCAGCACTTGCAGACATTACCTTGCTGAAAACCACTTGTCGTTTCCTTCTGCTCCTCGTTGGGTTCGACACTCTTACTTATCGAAACGAGCTACAATTGATCCCCTATACTTGTGGGTCATCAAGGCTATTTTCTGGCGCCGTTGCCGGGGAGTGAAGCGCCTTTGGTAAGTGGAATTTGGTAAGGAAACATTTATATAGTGTGCTGAAATTTATTGTCACTTGTTACTATGGAAAACAATCCTTTGAGGGGTTTGTTCGGGGTATCTTCACCTCGACCGGAACCACAATTAGCCACCCCTCAACCTACTGCACCTACTGAAAATATTAAATATGAAATTCCTTCGGGTATGATAGAACAACTGCTAGCTAATCCTTATGCAGGAGATGGAACCGAACATCCTGATATGCACTTGATATATGTAGAACAAATTTGTGGATTGTTCAAGCTTGCAGGTTTACCCGGAGATGAAGTTATGAAAAAGGTTTTCCCTTTATCTTTTAAGGGAAAAGCATTGGCATGGTATAGGCTATGCGATGATATTGGATCTTGGAATTGGAATCGTTTGAAATTGGAGTTCCACCAAAAAAATTATCCTATGCATCTAGTTCATCGTGATCGGAATTATATATATATTTTTTGGCCTCGTGAAGGAGAAAGTATCGCTCTAGCTTGGGGGAGGCTTAACTCAATGTTATATTCATGCCCCAATCATGAGCTCTCAAGAGAAATTATTATCCAGAATTTTTATGCTCGGCTTTCTCGTAATGATCAAACCATGCTTGATACTTCTTGTGCTGGCTCTATTATGAAGAAGACTATTGAATTCCGGTGGGATCTTTTGGAAAGAATTAAATGCAACTCTGAAGATTGGGAACTTGATGAAGGTAAAGAGTCAGGTATTAAACTTAAATATGATTGTGTTAAATCTTTTATGGATACCGATGCTTTTCAAAAGTTTAGCACTAAATATGGACTTGACTCTGAGATAGTAGCCTCTTTTTGTGAATCATTTGCTACTCATGTTGATCTCCCTAAAGAGAAGTGGTTTAAATATCACCCACCTATTAAAGAAGAAATTAAAGAACCAGTGCCAGTTAAAGAAGAAACTATACTTTATAATGTTGATCCAGTTGTTCCTACTACTTATATTGAGAAACCACCTTTCCCTGTTAGGATAACTAGTCATCAACCCGTGCAAACGCACGGGCTAGGATTTAAGAGAAGATACATATATTTGTATTTAATAATTCAAAATTGATAATGAAAAAAACCACACAAAATTCTTCTAGCAAAACTATTTACGACGGAGAGTGTTTCAATACTATTTGCAAAGATGAATTAAAATATTATATTATATTTTGAAGCTAGGTTAGCTTCTCAAGTATATAAAAATGGTTGCATTTATTCCATCTGATTATTAACAGCTGTAAAATAGGCACGATCGAGTGAGCATATAAGAATTATATTGCGGGGAAAATCATTGAACATATCATATTTCATGCTAATAATATGGAAGGACAATAAACAGAAAATACAAACAATTATCAATCGGTGAAGAGAAACATTTGGGAAAAAACTCTTACATATATTAAAAATTACAAAAATTAAATTAAATGCCATCGATATCATAATAACGTAGTCATGTACGTGACAAATAAAAGCCCTTGATAAATTTGTTTAAATCATACGGGATGAGAGACAAATATTTGGACGATGAAGACCATGTATCCAGCAATGTATTTATCCCATGGCTTACATTTTTAATGAGTTGTACACATTGGCAATAGACCTACCCTCTAGTTTTCAAACTTATTTGCACGTGTTATTTCATAGAAATAAGATAGAAACAGAAAGAAAAATTGCATCCATCTGAGCATATCCAACTGAATGCACAGTACATGTTTTGCACATAAAGATATTTGAAGGAAGTAAACAATGTCACATGTTTTCAGTTCAAAACAGAAATAAAAGGACATTTCAAGGGATGGATAAATTAAATTTGTGGGTGTAAAACTGTTTGGCATTGCGAAAATGCTTTTGTATACTACTATTGGTCAGTTGTCGTCAAATATGCCTGCTCACTTCTCTTGTGACCGTAATCTGGTAAAACATTACTACTACATCTTGTCTTAACCATGTTATTGCTTACACAGTAGCACTGAAGTTAGATGAAAGTACTCAAGTACCCGAGGCATAGTTTTAAATAGCGGTCTATGAAATTCTTGGTTTGGCGCTGAATTTTACACGGTGCGTTTAGGGCGAGCCCCTCAAAAAGCTACAGCGGCATCATAGCGCCGAGATAGCGGGCTGTTTAAACTATGTGAAGTCGTAAAATGTTATAAGACTATATTCAGGAAATAAGAAATCTACAAACTATGGACTATTTAAACAATCAAATCGTTAACATGCATACATATTACCTAGGAAGTTAATGTTGAAGGTATACACACATGTAGCACAACTGTGTGTAGCTTGTACAGTGTCATCGTGTTGCCACTTGCTAGATTATCAAAAGAGGAAATTATCAACGTGCTACTGAAAATTGTAATTTACTCACTTTTTTGCGTACCTGACAATTGCTTCTTGGCCATACAAGTTTTATTGTAATAACAATTCAAGATAAGATAGCTAGAGATATCTACTCTGATGTAATAGACTGCCATAAAACTTATGATTTGAAGTATGTGAAAAATGACCTTCTTCACTCTATATACTGTATGTCAAAAAAATCCTATCTTAATAACCATGATATCAGAAAGATCTACGTATCCTTGCAAATAATTTTTCTGTTATTTTTTTTCTTGTTGTTGTCATAATCAGGTACTACAACAACTAAATTCCATAAATTGATCGCATTAGGTACTGCCCGTAGCATTTTGGGTGCTATTACGTCAAGCCTTCTATAATAGAACTGGGAAGAAAGAACATTAGCTAAAACTCTTACCCTCTCGTGCAGAGGCATATTTGGCATGAACTCCTCTTGTAGCTTTTTTCTTGGTCGTTTCCCTGTCCTAGTGTTTGGGTTATCTGGTCGTTGGAATAGACTTTAGGACTTCGGCTGCTTCGCCTTCTATAACTTTCACGTGTTGCTCGCCTTAATGGTTCACAAAATATATTTGGCATTAACACCTCTATCAAAGCAACAATTAAACTGACAGTTAGTGAACATGGTCCTATGAATGTCACACAAGTTGAATCCTTCTCTAGTGTTCTATCTGTTACGTGCTTACCTGTTCAGTTGAGACAGTAGTGTGCTGCTGGGTGACCAACTTGAACTTGCATAGGCATCTACAGGTTTCCCATAAACCAATTTCCATCGTCCTGTGCAATCCTCTGTAGATGTTGTTCCTTACATTCCTTCTCACGCCGCCACAGCAGCCAGAGGCGCAATAGGGATCTTCCTGGCAGGCTTGCAACCATTCTCTACCACCGCTAGCTACAGTTGGTTGTACAGAGCCCATACCAAACATCTCATACTAAGTTGAACTGTGATGGAACACCCATAAGAGCTCGAGATTAACCATGCTAGCAATGAAGCGTAGCAGGTAGAACTAATATTAATTAATTTTAACTCAAAACTAAATCCTAGAAGGTCCCTAAAAATTCTACAGGACCAATGCTCCTATAGCTCAATTCCATCTCCCCTAAAAGAATATGCGATCCCAACTTTTCCAGATTAAATCACTATACATGAATCGGAAGGCAAAGAAAATATTGTGTTGCTTACCTGAGATCCGTGAGACTTGTTTTAGTGCCGAGGACATGTTCTGGCCAACGCTGAGTACGGCTGCGCAAATTTGACATTGGTGATAGAAACATCGACCATTGTTTCCACCTGCGCTTGATCGCATGGGGAAAAATCTATATGATGCAGCAGAGAGGCCTGGCGGAGGAAGAGGGGGCTTCTTCATCATGCACTTGCTGATTCAATCGGATACAGGATGCTAGTTTCGTAGTCAAATCGGAGGAGACGACACTCATATTTTCTTTTCCAGGAAACAGAGAGAGATTAAGGGTTAGGACCTCTCTCATGTATGTAAAATCTTAGAAGGAGATGACCTTCAATTTTTTTTCCTTTTTAATGGATGGCGCTTATTTTTTTTATGGAAACCGAGAGAGATCATGGGTAGGAGAACTTATATACGTGGGAAGTTTTTCTTTTAGGGAAACTAAGAGAGTCCATGAGCAGGAGAACTCATGTACATGGGAAGTTTTTCATTTAGGAAACTGAGAGAGTCCATGGGTGGGAGGACTGATGTACGTGGGAAGTTTTTTCTTATAGGGAAACTGAGAGAGTCCATGGGTAGGAGGACTCACGTATGTGGGATGGGAGATGTGGTCTATTGTTTCATCCAACGGCTGCAGGGAAATCAAAGATTAATCAGATGGTCAAAATTTCTTAACCTCAAGGATTAACATGGAGCTTCGTATGGTGCCTTCAATTAGTAAATATAAGAAGGAACATGCTAAAGTTTCAACTGTGGTTAACAAAAGCTATATTAGAACACCTAAACCTGATGAAGAAATTAAAGTAGAACCTAGTATTGCTATGGTGAAAGATCTCTTGGAAGAAGATATGGATGGGCATGTTATTTACTTCTCTGAAGAAGCTGCTAGAATTGCCAAACCTGATAAAAAGGATAAACATAGACCTGTTGTTGGCATGCCCATCATCTCAGTTAAAATAGGAGGTCACTATTATCATGGTTTATGTGACATAGGTGCTAGTGTAAGTGCTATTCCTTACACCTTATATCAAGAAATTATGAATGACATAGCACCCGCAGAGATAGAAGACATAGATGTTACTATTAAACTTGCTAATAGAGACACTATATCACCAATTGGGATTGTTAGAGATGTTGAAGTCTTATGTGGGAAAATAAAATACCCTACTGATTTTCTTGTTCTTGGTTCCCCACAAGATGACTTTTGTCCCATTATCTTTGGTAGACCTTTCTTAAACACCGTTAATGCTAAAATAGACTGTGAGAAACAAACTGTCGGTGTTAGTTTTGGTGATAAGTCTCATGAGTTTAATTTTTCCAAGTTCAGTAGAAAGCTTCATGAAAAAGAATTGTCTAGTAAGGATGAATTAATTGGTCTTGCTTCTATTGTTGTGCCACCTACTGATCCTTTAGAACAATATTTGCTAGACAATGAAAATGATTTACATATGCATGAGAGAAATGAAATAGATAAGATTTTCTTTGAACAACGTCCTCTGCTTAAACACAATTTTCCTATTGAAACTCTAGGAGGTCCTCCTCCACCTAAGGGTGATCCTGTGTTTGAATTAAAACAATTGCCAGACACTTTGAAATATGCTTATCTTGATGAAAAGAAGATATATCCTGTTATTATTAGTGCTAACCTTTCAGAACATGAAGAAGAAAGATTATTGAAAGTTCTAAGGAAGCACCAGGCTGCTATTGGATATACTCTTGATGATTTAAAGGGCATTAGTCCCACTCTATGTCAGCACAAAATTAATATGGAACCTGATGCTAAACCCGTTGTTGATCACCAACATCGGTTAAATCCAAAAATGAAGGAAGTGGTAAGAACGGAAATCTTAAAACTTCTGGAAGCAGTTATAATCTATCCTATAGCTGATAGTAGATGGGTAAGTCATGTTCATTGTGTCCCTAAGAAAGGAGGTATAACTGTTGTTCCTAATGATAAGAATGAACTTATTCCACAAAGAATTGTTACAGGTTATAGAATGGTAATTGATTTTAGAAAACTAAATAAAGCAACTAGAAAAGATCATTACCCTCTGCCTTTTATTGATCAAATGCTTGAAAGATTATCTAAGCACACACATTTTTGCTTCCTTGATGGATATTCTGGTTTTTCACAAATACCTGTTTCTCAACCTGATCAAGAAAAGACCACTTTTACTTGTCCCTTTGGAACTTATGCTTATAGACGTATGCCTTTCGGTTTATGTAATGCACCTGCTACCTTTCAAAGATGTATGACTGCTATATTCTCTGACTTTTGTGAAAAGATTGTTGAGGTTTTCATGGATGATTTCTCTATTTATGGGAAGTCTTTTGATGATTGTTTAAGCAATCTTGATCGAGTTTTGCAGAGATGTGAACAAACAAATCTTGTCTTGAATTGGGAGAAGTGCCACTTTATGGTTAATGAAGGCATTGTCTTGATTCATAGAATTTCTGAAAGAGGTATTGAAGTGGACAAAGCTAAGGTTGATGCAATTGAGAAAATGCCATGTCCTAAAGATATAAAAGGTATTCGTAGTTTCTTATGTCATGCTGGTTTCTATAGGAGATTTATCAAAGACTTTTCTAAAATTTCTAGGCCTCTTACGAATCTTTTGCAAAAGGTTATTCCTTTTGTTTTTTATGATGATTGTTTAGAAGCCTTTGAAACACTCAAGAAAGACTTAATTTCTGCACCTATTGTTCAACCACCTGATTGGAACTTGCCTTTTGAAATTATGTGTGATGCTAATGATTATGTTGTTGGTGCTGTTCTAGGACAAAGAGTTGATAAGAAACTGAATGTTATTCATTATGCTAGTAAAACTCTAGACAGTGCTCAACGAAACTATGCTACTACTGAAAAAGAATTCTTAGCAGTGGTGCTTGCTTATAACAAATTTAGACCTTATATTGTTGATTCCAAAGTAACTGTTCACACAGACCATGCTGCTATTAAATATCTTATGGAAAAGAAAGATGCTAAACCTAGACTTATTCGATGGGTTCTCTTGTTAAAAGAATTTGATTTACATATCATTGATAGAAAAGGAGCTGAGAACCCCGTAGCTGATAATTTATCTAGGCTTGAAAATGTGCCTGATGACCCACTTCCTATTGATGATAGTTTTCCTGATGAGCAGTTAGCTGCAATAAATGTTGCTCATAATACTCCTTGGTATGCTGACTATGTTAATTACATTGTTGCTAAATATTTACCACCTAGTTTTACATACCAACAAAAGAAAAAATTCTTCTATGATTTAAGACATTACTTTTGGGATGACCCACATCTTTATAAAGAAGGAGTAGATGGTATTATTAGACATTGTGTACCTGAGCATGAACAGGGACCAATCCTACGAAAATGTCACTCCGAAGCTTATGGAGGGCATCATGCTGGAGATAGAACTGCTCACAAGGTATTGCAATCTGAATTTTATTGGCCAACTCTCTTCAAGAATGCCCGTAAGTTCATCTTATCTTGTGATGAATGTCAAAGGATAGGTAATATCGGTAAGCATCAAGAAATGCCTATAAATTATTCACTTGCTGTTGAACCTTTTGATGTTTGGGGATTTGATTACATGGGACATTTTCCTTCCTCTAATGGGTATACACATATTTTGATTGTTGTTGATTATTACTAAATGGGTAGAAGCTATTCCAACCAGTAGTGCTGATCACAACACCTCTATTAAAATGCTTAAGGAAGTTATTTTCCCAAGGTTTGGAGTCCCTAGATATTTAATGACTGATGGTGGTTCACACTTTATTCATGGTGCTTTCCGTAAAATGCTTGCCAAGTATGATGTTAACCATAGAATTGCATCACCTTATCATCCTCAGTCTAGTGGTCAAGTTGAACTTAGCAATAGAGAAATAAAATTAATTTTGCAAAAGACTATCAATAGGTCCAGGAAGAATTGGTCTAAGAAATTAGATGATGCACTTTGGGCTTATAGAACAGCATATAAAAATCCTATGGGTATGTCTCCTTATAAAATGGTTTATGGAAAAGCTTGTCATTTGCCTCTTGAGTTAGAACATAAAGCATATTGGGCCATCAAAGAGCTCAATTATGATTTCAAACTTGCTGGTGAAAAGAGGTTATTTGATATTAGCTCTTTAGATGAATGGAGAACCCAAGCTTATGAAAATGCAAAATTATTCAAAGAAAAGGTTAAAAGATGGCATGACAAAAGAATCCAAAAGCGTGAGTTTAAAGTCGGGGAATATGTTCTTTTGTACAACTCTCGTTTCAGATTCTTTGCAGGAAAACTCCTCTCAAAATGGGAAGGCCCCTATGTTATCGAGGAGGTTTATCGGTCTGGAGCCATCAAAATAAATAATTCCGAAGGTACTAACCCGAAGGTTGTCAATGGGCAACGAATAAAACACTATATCTTAGGTATGCCCATTAATGTTGAAAGTAATATTATCCAAACTTTGACACCGGAAGAACACATAAAAGAGTCCTTCTGAAACACTCCAGAATCGTGAAAATAAGGAGGTACGTGATACGATAAGTAAACGGACTCCGAAAAATCCGCAAAAATATTTTTTGTCAATTTTGGAATATTTAGAAAAATAGGAAAAATAAGAAACTTCCAGGAAGCGTCCCGTGGTGGGCACAAGACACCAGGGCGCGCCAGGCTTGCCTGGCGCGCCCAGGTGGGTTGTGCCCACCTGGGACACCTTCCGGACTCCATTTTTCTACGGTATTCTTGTCCCCCAAGATAAAAAATCTATATATACTTCCTGAACCTTTTAACCACCGTATCGCGGAGAAATCCTCTGTCTTCTTTTCCTTGTTGTTTTCTGTCAGATCCCATCTACCATGGCCACCTCCGGTTCCTCTAAGGACAAGTTCTTCAAGAACGTCATCAACCCATATCTGCGGGAGGTGGTGCAACACCCTCAGGTCATCCAGATGCATGAGGGGCTACTCCACATTCGCGATGTGCAAGGCCCCAAAGGGACGGGAACCGTGGAGGCCAGGCTTGGAGCTATGGAACAAGATGTCTTCCGGTGCAAGGGGATGGTGGAGCGTGGACTCAACGCCAATCACCTCATGATCACGGACCTCTCCCGTGATCTCAAGGTGGATGGCAAGCCCATGAAGGACATCGTCTTCACCCTCAACGAGCAAATCAACTTCCTCCAAAGCACGATCTATGATCTCCAAAACCAAGTCTTTGAATATGAGGTGAGGTTTAAAGGTATGAGTTTGGCTGCTAGTTGCAGGACCCGTGAGACTCACTCCTCCTCTTATGATGGTGGACCACTGCCATGGATATCCGAGGACAAGATCTCTGCTTCATCACCATCATCTTCTTCATCACCCAAAGAGAATTGAGTATCGGGTATGGGCACTCCCCTTGGCTTCCGCCAAGCTTGGGGGAGGTGCCCCGGTATCGTATCATCCCACTATCTTTTTGCCTTTACTTATGTCAGCTCGATCTTTTGCTTTAGATGAATAAAAGTTTAGTTCGATCTTTTCTTCTTTGAGAGTTTGCTTAGGGATCTATCCTTGTAATCGTGTGCAAGATATATAATAAAGTTTAGTTTGAGTTTTTGCTTTCTTTACTTTCATGTTGCAAATAAAAGAAAAAGAGAAAGGAAATAAATAAAAGAAAGGAAATAAATAAATCAAGAAAAATCATATACTAATCTTATGGTAGGCGATGACACCACATAAGGAAAAGTATAAGTAGAAAATTTTATTAGAGATTGACAAACATAGCATTAGTCAATGATGCAACTCATGAAAGAATTAATAAGGGAAGAGAAGATTCACATATAAATATGCTATCCTAGAAATCTTTTGTGATTGTGAGCCCTCATCAAAATATTATATGCCAAAATTGTTGACGTTGGACAAGGAAGACAACTTAATGGTTTATGTTTGTTTATATTCATATAGAAGTCATATTGTCATGGATCCTTTAACATGTGGTGCTTGCCCCTATCTTTGCTAGCCAAAATTCCGCACTAAGTAGAGATACTACTTGTGCATCCAAAAACCTTTAAACCCAAATCTTATTTTCAAGTGTCCACCATACCTACCTAGGGATTGAGCAAGATCCCTCAAGTAAGTTGTCATCGGTGCAAAAAGGCAATAAAAATTGCTTCTAAATGTGTGAGATCATTTAGCATAAGAGAAAATTGAGCGTTGCACGAACATGTGATGGTGAAGAATAAAAGCGACAGACTGCATAATAAAGGTCGCTATCACAAGGGGCAATGCAACGTGATGTTCTTTTGCTCTAAGGTGTTGAGCATACAAACAAATAAGCGCATGGCAACCTCTGCTTCCCTCTGTGAAGGGCCTATATTTTACTTTTATGTATTTAATTTTATGCAAAGAGTCAAAGTTTTCCTTCTATCCCTTTTTATTTTTCTCCTTTGGCAAGCATCATGTGGTGAAGAAAGATCTAGGCACATATGTCCAATTGAATATAGATGGCATGAGTTATTATTGTTGACATCACCCTTGAGGTGAATACGTTGGGAGGCGAAACTATAAGCCCCTATCTTTCTATGTGTCCGGTTGAAACGTTTTACTCATGTGTACGCGGTGAGTGTTAGCAATCATAGAAGACTATATGATGGTTGAGTATGTGGACTTGCCTAAAGGCTCCGATACGTGACCCTTCCTGAAAAGATGATGAATTGTAGTTGCACAGTTGACTGAGAACATAGTTTGTTGGTTTTTAATAGAGTTTTTGCTTTATACTTCAATAGTGTGATGAATTGTCACTTATTCATGAGAAGTATATGATAAAAGTCTTTTGTTTAATTTTGTTGCTGTTATAATAATCTACATGATGCTTCTATGTCCGTATTTTGTTTTTATCGACACCTCTCTCTCTAAGCATGTGGACATGTTTTTCGATTTCGGTTTTCGCTTGAGGACAAGCGAGGTCTAAGCTTGGGGGAGTTGATACGTCCATTTTGCATCATGTTTTCTTACTGTTATTTATAATGTTTTTATCCATAATAATGCTTTTTGGAGTAATTCTAATGCCTTTTCTCTCATAATATGCAAGGTATACACAAAGAGGGAGAATTCCGGCAGCTGGAAATCTGGACCTGAAAAAGCTACATCAGGCCACCTATTCTGCACAACTCCAAACAAGTTGAAACTTCACGGAGATTTTTTATGGATTATTTGAGGAATATTGGAGCAAATAACTACCAGAGGGGGCCCACCAGGTGGGCACAACCCACCTGGGCGCGCCAGGGAGCCCAGGCACGCCCTGGTGGGTTGTGCTCACCCAGGCCCACCTCCGGTGCCCATCTTCTGGTATATAGGTCATTTTGACCTAGAAAAAAATAAGGAGAGGACTTTCGGGACGAAGCGCCGTCGTCTCAAGGCGTAACTTGGGCAGGAGCACTTTTGCCCTCCGGCGGAGCGATTCCGCCGGGGGAACTTCCCTCCCGGAGGGGGAAATCATCGTCATCATCATCACCAACAACTCTCCCATCTTGGGGAGGGCAATCTCCATCAACATCTTCAACAGCACCATCTCATCTCAAACCCTAGTTCATCTCTTGTGTTCAATCTTGTTACCGGAACTATAGATTGGTGCTTGTGGGTGACTAGTAGTGTTGATTACATCTTGTAGTTGATTACTATATGGTTTACTTGGTGGAAGATTATATGTTCAGATCCAATATGCTATTTAATACCCCTCTGATCTTGAGCATGATTATCATTTGTGAGTAGTTACTTTTGTTCTTGAGGTCACGGGAGAAATCATGTTGCAAGTAATCATGTGAATTTGATATGTGTTCGATATTTTGATAGTATGTATGTTGTGATTCCCTTAGTAGTTTTATGTGAACGTCGACTACATGACACTTCACCATATTTGGGCCTAAGGGAATGCATTGTGGAGTAGCAATTAGATGATGGGTTGCGAGAGTGACAGAAGCTTAAACCCCAGTTTATGCGCTATTCCGTAAGGGACCGATTGGATCCAAAAGTTTAATGCTATGGTTAGAATTTATTCTTAATACTTTTCTCGTAGTTGCGGATGCTTGTGGGAGGGTTAATCATAAGTAGGAGGTTTGTTCAAGTAAGAACAGCACCTAAGCACTGGTCCACCCACATATCAAATTATCAAAGTACCGAACACAAATTAAACGAACATGATGAAAGTGACTAGATGAAAATCTCATGTACCCTCAAGAACGCTTTGCTTATCATAAGAGACCGTTTTGGCCTGTCCTTTGCCTCAAAAGGATTGGGCTATCTTGCTGCACTTTTGTTACTACTATCGTTACTTGCTCATTACAAATTATCTTTGCTATCAAACTACTCTGTTACTTACAATTTCAGCACTTGCAGACATTATCTTGCTGAAAACCACTTGTCATTTCCTTCTGCTCCTCGTTGGGTTCGACACTCTTACTTATCGAAAAGAGCTACAATTGATCCCCTATACTTGTGGGTCATCACATCTTATTTTGCTTAGTAGGGCGGTAGCATTATAAGATGATCCCTCACTAAATTTCAAGGTACAAGTGTTCACCCTGAGTATGCACCGTTGCTACAGTTCATCGTGCCAAGACACCACGTGATGATCGGGTGTGATAAGCTCTACGTTCACATACAATGGGTGCAAGCCAGTTTTGCACGTGCAGAATACTTGGGTTAAACTTGACGAGCCTAGCATATGCAGATATGGCCTCGGAACACTGAGACCGAAAGGTCGAACGTGAATCATATAGTAGATATGATCAACATAGTGATGTTCACCATTGAAAACTACTCCATCTCACGTGATGATCGGACATGGTTTAGTTGATATGGATCACGTGATCATTTAGATGACTAGAGGGATGTCTATCTAAGTGGGAGTTCTTAAGTAATATGATTAATTGAACTTTAATTTATCATGAACTTAGTCATGATAGTTTTTGCATATCTATGTTGTTGTAGATCAATAGTTTGCGATGTAGCTCCCCGTTTATTTTTGATATGTTCCTAGAGAAAAATAAGTTGAAAGATGTAGTAGCAATGATGCGTACTGGGTCCGTGATCTGAGGATTATCCTCATTGCTGCACAGAAGAATTATGTCCTTGATGCACCGCTAGGTGACGCACCTATTGCATGAGCAGATGCAGACGTTATGAATGTTTGGCAAGCTCGGTATGATGACTACTTGATAGTTTAGTGCACCATGCTTTATGGCTTAGAACCGGGACTTCAAAAACGTTTTGAACGCCACGGAGCATATAAGATGTTCTAAGAGTTGAAATTGGTATTTCAGACTTATGCCCATGTCGAGAGGTATGAGACCTCTGATAAGTACTTTGCCTACAAGATGGAGGAGAATAGCTCAGCTAGTGAGCATGTGCTCAGAATGTCTGAGTACTACAATCACTTGAATCAAGTGGGAGTTAATCTTCCAGATAAGATAGTGATTGACAGAGTTCTCTATTTACTATCACCAAGTTACTAGAACTTCGTGATGAACTATAATATGCAAGGGATGACGAAAATGATTCCCAAGCTCTTCGCGATACTGAAATCGGCGAAGGTAGAAATCAAGAAAAAGCATCAAGTGTTGATGGTTGACAAGACCACTAGTTTCAAGTAAAAGGGCGAGGGAAAGAAAGGGAACTTCAAGAAGAATGGCAAGCAAGTTGCAACTCCCGTGAAGAAGCCCAAAGCTAGACCTAAGCCTGAAACTGAGTGCTTCTACGGCAAAGGGAATGGTCACTGAAAGCGGAACTACCCCAAATACTTGGCGGATAAGAAGGATGGCAAAGTGACAAAAGTATATTTGATATACATGTTATTGATGTGTACTTTACTAGTGTTCATAGTAACCCCAGGGTTTTTGATACCGGTTCAGTTGCTAAGATTAGTAACTCGAAACAGGAGTTGCAAAATGAACAGAGAGTAGTTAAGGGCAAGGTGACGATGTGTGTTGGAAATGATTCCAAGGTTGATAAGATCACCATCGCATACTCCTTTTACCTTCGGGATTAGTGTTGAACCTAAAATAAATATTATTTGGTGTTTGCGTTGAGCATGAATATGATTGGATCATGTTTATTGCAATACGATTATTCATTTAAGTCAAAGAATAATTGTTGTTCTGTTTACATGAATAAAACCTTCTATGGTCATACACTTAATATAAATGATTTATTGAATCTCGATCGTAGTGATACATATATTCATAAAATTGATGCCAAAAGATACAAAGTTGATAATGATAGTGCAACATACTTGTGGCACTGCCGTTTAGGTCATATTGGTGTAAAGCGCATGAAGAAAACTCCATACGGATGGATTTTTGGAATCACTTAATTATGAATCATTTGATACTTGCGAACTATGCCTCATGGGCAAGATGACTAAAACTCCGTTCTCCGGAACAATGGAGCGAGCCACTGACTTATTGGAAATAATACATACCGATGTATGCGGTCCGATGAGTGTTGAAGCTCATGGCGGGTATCGTTATTTTCTGACCTTCACAGATGATTTGAGCAGATATGGGTATATCTACTTAATGAAACACAAGTCTGAAACATTTGAAAAGTTCAAAGAATTTCAGAGTGAAGTGGAGAATAATCGTAACAAGAAAATAAAGTTTCTACGATCTGATCGCGGAGGCGAATATTTGAGTTACGAGTTTGGCCTTCATTTAAAACAATGTGGAATAGTTTCACAACTCACGCCACCTGGGACACCACAGCGTAATGGTGTGTCCGAACGTCGTAAACCGTACTTTATTAGATATGGTACGATCTATGATGTCTCTTACCGATTTACCACTATCATTTTGGGGTTATGCATTAGAGACAGCTGCATTCACGTTAAATAGGGCACCATCTATGGACTGGTGCAAGCATCTCGGAGTTGGAATATACGCTTTGATAAGTTGATCAAAGCATATAGTTTATACAGACTTACGGTGAAGCCTGTATTTACAAGAAAGTGAGTGAAAGCACTACAGCCTTTCTGATAAGTATATGTGAATGACATATTGTTGATCGGAGATGATGTAGAATTTTCTGGAAAGCATAAAGGAGTGTTTGAAAGGATTTTTTTTCCAAAGAAAGACCTCAGTGAAGCTACTTACATATTGGGCATCAAGATCTATAAAGATAGATCAAGACGCTTGATAAGACTTTCGATGAGTACATACCTTGATAAGATTTTGAAGGAGTTCTTGCCTGAGTTGTAAGGTATGAAGTTGAGTAAGACTCAAAACCCGACCACGGCAAAAGATAGAGAGAGAATAAAAGTCATTCCCTATACCTCAGCCATAGGTTCTATAAAGCTATAAAGTATGCCATGCTGTATACCAGACCTATTGTGTACCTTGCCATGAGTTTGGCAAAGGGGTACAATAGTGATCCAGGAGTAGATCACTGGACAGCGGTCAAAATTATCCTTAGAGGACTAAGGAAATATTTCTCGGTTATGGAGGTACTAAAGAGTTCATCGTAAAGAGTTACGACGATGCAAGCTTTAACACCGATCTGGATGACTCTGAGTCTCAATCTGGATACATATTGAAAGTGGGAGCAATTAGCTAGAGTAGCTCCATGCAGAGCATTGTAGACATAGAAATTTGTAAAATACATACGGATCTGAATGTGGCAGACCCGTTGATTAAGCTTCTCTCACAAGCAAAACATGATCACACCTTAGTACTCTTTGGGTGTTAATCACATGGCGATGTGAACTAGATTATTGGCTCTAGTAAATCCTTTGGGTGTTGGCCACATGGCGATGTGAACTATGGGTGTTAATCACATGGTGATGTGAACTATTGGTGTTAAATCACATGGAGATGTGACCTAGATTATTGACTCTAGTGCAAATGGAAGACTGAAGGAAATATGCCCTAGAGGCAATAATAAAGTTGTTATTTTATATTTTCTTATATCATGATAAATGTTTATTATTCATGCTAGAATTGTATTAACTGGAAACTTAATACATGTGTGGATACATAGACAAAATACCGTGTCCCTAGTAAGCCTCTACTAGACTAGCTCGTTAATCAAAGATGGTTAAGTTTCCTAACCATAGACATGTGTTGTCATTTGATGAACGGGATCACATCATTAGGAGAATGATGTGATGGACAAGACCCATCCGTTAGCTTAGCATGTTGATCGTTCAGTTTTATTGCTATAGCTTTCTTCATGTCATATACATAATCCTTTGACTATGAGATTATGCAACTCCCGGATACCGGAGGAATACCTTGTGTGCTATCAAACGTCACAACGTAACTGGGTGATTATAAAGATGCTCTACAGGTATCTCCGAAGGTGTTTGTTGGGTTGGCATAGATCGAGATTAAGATTTGTTACTCCGAGTATCGGAGAGGTATCTCTGGGCCCTCTCGGTAATGCACATCATGATAAGCCTTGCATGCAATGTGACTAATGAGTTAGTTGCGGGATGATGCATTACGGAACGAGTAAAGAGACTTGCCGGTAACGAGATTGAACTAGGTATGAAGATACCGACGATCGAATCTCGGGCAAGTAACATACCGATGACAAAGGGAATAACGTATGTTGTTATTGCGGTTTGACTGATAAAGATCTTCGTAGAATATGTAGGAACCAATATGAGCATCAAGGTTCCGCTATTGGTTATTGACTGGAGATGTGTCTCGGTCATGTCTCCATAGTTCTCGAACCCGTAGGGTCCGCACGCTTAACGTTCGATAACGATTTGTATTATGAGTTATGTGTTTTGGTGACCGAAGTTTGTTCGGAGTCCCGGATAAAATCACGGACATGACGAGGAATCTCGAAATGGTCGAGAGGTAAAGATTGATATATTGGATGGTTATATACGGACACCGGAATGGTTCCGAAGAGGTTTGGGGATTTATCGAAGTACCGGGAGGCTATCGGAACCCCCCCGGGAAAGTTAATGGGCCTCATGGGCCATAGTGGAGAGGAGGAGGCAGGCCACGGGAGGTGGCGCCTCCCCCCCCCCTCCCAAGCCAATCCGAATTGGACAAGGGGTGGGGGGCGCGGCCCCCCTTTCCTTCTCCCTCTCCACCTCTTTCCCCTTTCCCCCTCTCCGTTGGAAGGAAGGGGGAGCCGACTAGGACTAGGAGTCCTAGTGGGACTCCCCCCACTTGGCGCGCCCCTAGGGCCGGCCGGCCTCCCCTCTCCTCCTTTATATACGGGGGGGGCACCCCAAAGGCACATCAATTGTTCTCTTAGCCGTGTGCGGTGCCCCCTCCACAGTTTACTCCTCCGGTCATAGCGTCGTAGTGCTTAGGCGAAGCCCTGCGCGGATCACATCATCATCACCGTCACCACGCCGTCGTGCTGGCGAAACTCTCCCTCGACCCTCTACTAGATCAAGAGTTCGGGGGACGTCATCGAGCTGAACGTGTGCTGAACTCGGAGGTGTCGTACATTCGGTACTAAGATCGGTTGGATCGTGAAGATGTTCGACTACATCAACCGCGTTAAACTAACGCTTCCGCTTTCGGTCTACGAGGGTACGTGGACACACTCTCCCCTTCTCGTTGCTATGCATCTTCTAGATAGATCTTGCGTGATCGTAGGAAAAATTTTGAAATTGCATGATACGTTCCCCAACAGGGAGAGGGAGCACCAGCGGGTGGAGTCAACAGCGATGCAGGACTGGAGGCGCGCCGATGCGACCACGGTGTGCAGGGGCAACAGCGTCTTGAATGGATTCCTTCAAAGGCAGGCAACCTGCAAACAAATAATTAAGCAGACCAAGACATGTTCATTTCAGAATCGGAATTCACATGATGGAACACAGAGCCAAAGTCTGTCATTTGTTGGAAAATGCACAATGAAGGTAGTGACTGGTAATTACAGGAAATTCCAGATTGAGGTGGTGGTGGGATGAGATCCTGGACTCCACATTAGTCCAACTTATGGCAATTATGTCCTACACGTTCTTTTATAATGCTCAATTACTCAGTACTAGAAGCATTTTATTTCATGATATTTCCAGAGAAGCCAGATCAGCTACTACCAGTTTGAGATTAGTCCATTGGTCATTCCTAATTGTGTTTTGTGGATTGCACATGCGACCGCCATCACTAGCTTGGAAGCAATAAGCACAGCACAGGTAGGATAGGAATCATCCTGGTTGTGTGTTAACGAATCACCTGCAACGCTGGAGCAGCGCCGGGTCGAGCCGGTCCTTGTGGTTGGTGGTGAAGATGAGGATCCGCTCATGGCTGCTGCTGGACCAGAGGTCGTCCACCATATTGATCAGTCCGGACAGAGTGACCTGGCAAGGCAACGCACAGCTTACTTGGTAAGTGACAATCAATTTGCAAACCACAGGAAATGAAGTGGCAACTGCACTTGTTGGAAAGATCAGATAAACAGGGTGAGTTCTTAGATTCAGACTATCACTGGTAGTGTAAGTTTCTACTACATAGACATCTACTGAACCAATGGTGAATAATAGGTTATTGTAGGCAAAATCATTTGGATAACAGTAACTTGTTCAGATAGCCGGAATCAATTAAGCTACAATCAATTAAGCTGCTTAGGCATCTGTGTACGTGCTTGTCTTGCAAAGAATCGATCAACCAGCCTGTTAGCTTACCTTAGATAGCTTGTGTGTGTGTGTGCAGCATGTACATGCTCGCCACCAAGTGCTGCTGCTGCTTGTGCTCGATGCGTGCTGCTACTGCTTGTGCTCGAAGGAGTGGAAAGGGAGCGGGGCCACGGAGAAGAAGCAGAGGAGCATCGACGTAGTCCATGGCGAAGAAGCAGAGGAGCGGCGACGAGGGCGGCTTCCCGCGGCGGCAGCAGTGGCTCTTTCCATCGTGGCCTTATCAGCGACGAGGCAGTGGTGGTTCGCGTGACGACGGCAGCGGGATCGACTCTGCACGCGCCGGCGCGGCTGATGGGCGCGCTCCGGTCGCTGCAGCACCGCGCGCCGGGCCAGCGTGCGCTCCCGCCGGTGTCTGTTCCGGTGCCCGCCATGGCGCGGATCGAGGGAGGGAGGAGACAGAGATGGTCGTCCCCGACAAATCCCTTCACCTACAGGAGCAGTGGCCCCATCGGACCAGTGAGACGCAGATCCAGTGGAGCGAGCGGTGGGGCAAGCAAAGGCGTGGGGAGTGGGGACGTACCAGGGCACGGGTGTGATATGGGAGACGTCGGCCACGACGCCGGGCGTGGCGGCGATGTCGTAGAGGGAGAGGGACGCGGTGGGCGCCGCTGCGGGACGTGTCGAGGAAGGAGGAGGTGGTGGCGGAACGGAGAGGAGGAGGTGGCGGGACGCGCCGCTGCAGGACGAGGAGGAGGTGGCGGCGGCGAGGAGATGAGGGAGGAGGAGAGATGGGATCTGAGTTAGGGTTAGTTGGGCTGCGGGTGGGGGTTTGCCTTTTTCATTTGTTTTTCTTTTTTTCTGTAGATAGATGGGTGGATGTGGGATGGAGAGATGAAGAGATGGATGGATGGATGGGTGCCAAGTCATCGATCCGTGGGAAGGGTTCTGATTGGTTCGGAAAACCAGTGATTTAAAATAGTTTCCAAGTACTAAAAATAAAGGGATTTTGTGAAGTAGCTATCAAAAATATTTTGCAAAAGGGTACCACACAAATTTTCACTAGAGTTAGACCACATTTTATGGATAAGGACCAATTTGTACGCATTTCTGATCTTTCTAGCTATTTTTAATCATTTTTCGAGTGGCAAAAATGGGTTTTTTTGTGAAGAACCTATCAAATATTTGTTGCAAAATTGGACTCCATCAATTTTCTAAAATACTAGTCCATATTTAATATACAATTGACCAAATGATTGGGTGTCAAAAACTTTGATCCACCTCTCGTGAAAAAGAAAAATTTCTGCCGATTCAGTTGGAAGCGGGTCAAATTTGAACTGCAGCTGCCTCATAGTTTGCTCTTTATTTTTTCCAAAAATCATTTCTAGGTACAAAAGTATCTATTTCTTCATAGATACTCCAAAAGATTTGCAAAAATCAAGCCCTAGCTAGAAACGGTCATACCCGCCGTTTTGACCGCATTTTGAAACAGGCATAGAAAATTCAAAAAAAATGAAAAATTAAAAAACCATCGCATTGTGTCATTATATGTGACCAAGTTACCAGGAAAAATAATAAACTTGTAATACGGAAATTATTTTTAAAAATTGTTCTCACAAATGAGCTATCATGTGTGAAGATTCCATGGTTTTCAAGTCAAATGATCAATGTTATGGTAGCATTCATGACATAGTTTATTAAAATAATCTCATATTGTGCACAAGGGTGCATCTTAGAATGGCAAACAATGTTGCCTAAGAAAGTTTTCATTTTCTTTTCACGAAAAAATTATTTTCCATTTCCGAGTGCCCAAAATGAGTTTTTTTGTGAAGGACCTACCATATATTTGTTGCAAATTTGGACCAAATCAATTTTCTAAAATACTAGGCCATATTTAATGCAAAATTGATCAAATGGTTGGGTGTCAAAAGTTTTGATCCACCTCTGGTGAAAAAGACAAATTTCCGCCGATTCAGCTAGAAGCGGGTCAAATTTAAACTGCAGCTGCCTCATAGTTTGCTCTTTATTTTTTCCAAAAATCTTTTCTAGGTACATAAGTATCTATTTAATCAGAGAAATACCAAAAAAAAATCCAAAATTCAACCACTAGCTAGGAACGGTCATTCCCGCCGTTCTGACCGCATTTTGAAACGGGCATAAAAAATTCAAAAAAGAGTCAAAAATTGGAAAACCTTCGCATTGTGTCATTATATGTGACCAAGTTATCAGAAAAAATAATAAACTTGTAATACGGTAATTCTTTTTAAAAAGTGTTCTCAGAAAGGAGCTATCATGTGTGAAGATTCATGGCTTTCAAGCCAAATGATCAATCTTATGGCCATATTCATGGCATAGTTTGTTCAAATGATCTCATATTGTTCACAAGGGTGCATCTTGGAATGGAAAACAATGTTGCCTAAGGAAGTTTTCAATTTCTTTGGACGAAAATTTTATTTTCCATTTTTCGAGTGCCCAAAACGAGTTTTTTTGTGAATGACCTACCGTATATTTGTTGCAAAATTGTACCAAATCAATTTTATAAAATACTAGGACATATTTATTGCATAATTGACCAAATGGTTGGGTGTCAAAAGTTTTGATCCACCTCGTGAAAAAGACAAATTTTCGCCGATTCAGCTGGAGCCGGGTCAAGTTTGAACTACAGATGTCTCATAGTTTGCTCTTTATTTTCTCCAAAAATAATTTCCAGGTACATAAGTATCTATTTCTTCAGAGAAACTTAAAATTTTTTCCAAGATTCAACCCCTAGCTACGAATGGTCATGCCCGCCGTTTTGACCGCATTTTGAAATGGGCATGACAAATTCAAAGAAATTAAAAAAATGGAAAACCTTCGCATTGTCTCATTATATGTGACCAAGTTTTCAGGAAAAATAATAAACTTGTAAAACTAAAATTATTTATAAAAAGTGTTCTTAGAAATGAGCTATCATTTGTGAAGGTTCGTGGCTTTCAAGCCAAATGATCAATCTTATGGCCACATTCATGACATAGTTTGTTCAAATGACCTGATATTATGTACAAGGGTGCATCTTGGAATGGCAAACAATGTTGCCTAAGAAACTTTTCATTTTCTTTGAACGAAAAATTCATTTTTCATTTTTCGAATGCCCAAAATGAGTTTTTTTGTGAAGGACCTACCATATATTTGTTGAAAAATTGGACTAAATCAATTTTCTACAATATTAGGCCATATTTAATGTACAATTGACAAAATGTTTGGGTGTCAAAAGATTTGAGCCACCTCTTATGAAAAAGACAAATTTCTGCCGATTCAGCTGGAAGCGGGTCAAGTTTGAACTACACCTGCCTCATATTTAATATGAAATTGACCAAATGGTTGGGTGTCAAAAGTAGCTATAATTTCTTCATAGTTCACTCTTTATTTTTTTGAAAAAATCATTTATAGGCACAAAAGTAGCTATTTCATGAGAGATACACAAAGATTTTTTTAAGATTCCATCCCTAGCTATGAACGGTCATGCCTGTCATTTTGCACACATTTTGAAATTAGCATAAGAAATTAAAAAAATCCAAAAATGAGAAACCTTCGTATTTTGTCATTATATGTGACCTAGTTTTCATTCTACATTTTTCATATAATTGGTGAACATTTTCTTTATTTCTTTTGCTTTTCATTCTACATTTTTTGTATACTTCAGTAGCATTTTTAACACATGTTTAACTTTTTTCAAATACTTTTTTAATATTTTTTCAAATGCTTGATTAACTTTTTCTAAATAAATGATTAATATTTTTCACACACGTTGTATTTTTTTATACATGAGAAATATTTTATTTATACACATTAAGCATTTTCAAGTGCGTGGTTAATACTTTTTTAATACATAGTCAACATTTTTATATACACATTTTAAACATTTTGAAATGCTTGATTAACATTTTGCAAATATAGGATTAATATTTTTCTAATACATGGTTAACATTTTTTCTATACACATTTTAACATTTTCAAATGCTTGATTAAAATTATTTAGATACTTGATTGACATTTTTTTTAAATGCTTGATTAATAGTTTTAAATACATGATCGACTTTTCTAACACACACTGTATATTTTTTGTATACATGATAAACATTTTCTTTATACACATGTATAATGTGATTTTTTGTAATATATTTATTTTAGAATATTTGGAAGTATAAAAGTAGATAAAAAAAGTAAGAATGGAAAAATAGGAAAAAATGAGGCCGCGACCCAGGAGTTGGCCCAGTCGGCGCACGGACAATGTTACAAAAAAAGGGTTGTCTCGTCCTATGGAGGCCCATGCCCAGCAGGCGTTGCACCTTAAATATTAGGTGGACGCCGTTTCCTAGGAGGCAGTATTGTGGCGTGGTGGTTGGGTTCTGTTGTGGAGAGCGAGGGGTCGTGAGTTCAATTCCTGCGGGCGCCCGTTTTTGCTGTAATTTGACCATTTGAATTCTATAAAAACCATCTCTCGTGCCCCACATGACAGGTTTATGGGACGAGGTCCGCATGTCAATGGCAGCCCCACAAGTCAATTTAGTCCATTTGAATTCTAAAAAAAATCGCCCAGTTGTCAGCACAAGCCCCATCTCACATGCCAGGTTGGTGGGACGGGTTCCACGTGTCATTGGTACTGTGCTAGTTGGTCCCGCCCGTCAATGGTAGGCCCCACAAGTCAGTTTAGTCAACGGATCAATACGTGGGTGGTCAAATCAACATGTACAATTGACACATAAGCCAAAATGACACGACACATAGGCAAAAATGATGATGTGGATGTCCAGTCATGTAATTGCATTCATACTCACAACATTATGACCATCTAGATTGGTCGTGATCAGCAACAAATAAGGCTGTCAATCACTCATGTTTGCTTTACGATCATTTCGTGTAAGGAAATTACGACATTTCTGACCAAAATGGTCGTTATGGTTTAGGGTTTGGAGCCCCCCGAACAGCTTTTGACCAAGTGGTCTCAAATGGTCGTAGATTTATAACCAATTCTTTCAGGGTCACTGACAGAAGGTCACAAGTTGATATATTTCTTGTAGTGCCCGGCTATTCGCGGATAGTAAAGATGGTGGCGCGCGTACATGAGCATTTATGGCTCCGCCTATGCTCCATTGCACCATGCGCCAGTGCACGGGCAAGGCGGACTGCTCGGTGTACCACGTCGCCTGGTTCGTCATGTGCGGCGGGTAAAGTGGTCGTCATTGTGTCTATGACCACGGCTCGGCCGCCGCCATCACTGCGAACTGCGTGCTATTCCCTGATGCAACAAGAATGACTTTACTTCTTTTTTGGAAAGCGAGGTTGAATTATATGAAACTCGGGCAAGAAGACGAAAAGACGTTCACGTTACCAATTCCGTCTCGTCTGATCTTTTATTGGTTTTGTTTTTTCTCTCGTGCCCTTCTGGGCGGTACAAAAAACTGATGTAGGGTACCCTGTACTTTCTGAATAGTTCTAACATTTTTGCTTCTGAAGTGTCACATGATACCGACAGTTCATGACCAGAATTGATCCACATGATGATAACCTTATAAAGTCCTCAAGCAAATAGACTACAGGTTTGTCATTAAGATCTTGCTGCAATTTCTTGTTGATTTTTTACACTCGTAGCACTCTAAAGTTACAGTAGTTAGAACTATGTTTTTCTACTTCAATTTTCAGTTTAGTTTGTGTTAGGATAGACTGTAATCTCTGAACTTCATTTTTCGTCTGTTTCTGTTGCTACTACTAGAGTTGTGTAGCATGGTCTGCTTCTTTTACCAGCAGAGCACCACTCTCACTGCACTTATTATTATACATACATACCGAGGTTTCGGTCTAGAGAGAACGGTTTGGTTTGCAGCTAACTTCACTTTCTGTTCCTATTCAAATTGGACAATACCAACACAGCAATACCAGGCCAAGTTGCTCTGAATTAAAATTATTAAACAGCTATATGTGTCAAGGGTACATTTTTTCCTTACTTTTGACATCTTTCATTCGGACACTTGTCAGTCTTCAGCTCTAGTTTGAAATTATGCTTCATACGTTATCTGCATCTTTGAACGGAGTTAGCTAATACCAATTCCGACGACTACTGAAGTTCAACACGTACCCTGCTATATTCACCAAATGTTCACGTCATCAAATCTTAAAGTGGAAGGTGAAGCTAATGATAACACGGTATGCCCAAGCACAAAAAAGGGGAAAAAAGAAACAACCTTAAAACATGCAAAAAAAAGGTGACATCATGATATGGTCCTAGAATGACAAGGGGGCAGAATAAGTTGGTAGTAGTATGAACTGATTTCAGTCATGATTGCGGATGGCCATCAAATATAGACACAAACCGTTCAAAATGGGTAGCCGGCCAAATATCTTGATTTCTATTAGCAAGGACGGCGCGAACTGGATATTCAATAAACAAGCATTGGAATTTTAACGATTGTATTAAAACCTAAGCATAATTACAATAGCATGCCAATGAATTAAAGCATGTTTAGTGACAGTGAACATAAATAGTACAGTGATAATAGTATGCAAATGAAACTATATTTGCTCAGTAGTGACAGTAGTACGTACCGGCTAGGTGATCCTTTAAATACGCACTGATCTCAGTGGCCAAAAGTTGGGAATGAATTCTGGACTCTGTACTCTGTTTATAGAGCTGGACCTTGTTATTCTCCATGTCGACACGAATCAAATACTGCCTTGTGCACTCTACTCGACGCCGGCCTGTGCAGCGTGGTGCATCATCCACCATGGTGTGACGAGTGAAAACTAGGTAGATGACGCCGTCTTCATGGATGCTCAGGACCGGGAACGACGGAGCAAGCTTTGACATGCCAAGAGAGAGAGAGAGAGAGAGATGGGGTCAACGGAACAAACACGCCAAAGGAAGGGAGATAGAACGCCAGAGGAAGGGGAACTCGCCAGCGAATTGGACTACTTTAGACGCGGCAGATACGTGATGGGTGTACGTGGCCTTCACCTGAAATTTCCTTGTTTTAGACCACTCGAAAATTACACCCGAAATTTACATGTGATGGAGAACAAAGAAAAGCTTGCATTTTCTTACATGACCAAGTTCAAATAGTACAAAAAGGAACTGAATATAATTTTGCAAATCAAATGCCAACATTTTCTAACAAATAATTACCATAGTAAAAACCTGTTTGCTTTCGAATATTAATAAAAAAGGTAAATAAACAATCCCACTTCAATGAACCACTACTCTTTCATCCAAAAAATCTTTACAATTCTTTTAAAATTTGAAGAAAAACTTTTGGATTAATTATTAAACTCTCAAATAGTATACAACAATTCCATCATCTTTATATCTTGCTAAAAACAATTACACCATTTTTCTTTCACCCCATAATAGTGCTAATCTGAAGGAGGCGCCATCAAAGGACATCCTACGACTTTCTCTACTTTATACTACATGGTATGGACACCAACAATCCTTTTTTAATTGCAGACACCAAGTGTGTGTGTTTTTGAAGGTAAGGAGTGCTTCAAATTCTTCTTGCTTTAAAAAATTCATGCTTTTAAATATGTTCGTGCTTTTTAAAAAATGCTCAAAATTCCCAAAAAAGTGTCCCAACTTTAAAAGACATTTAAAATTGAGCACAAAAAATTAAAATATTGTGATCAAAACATGTTTCAATTCTAATAACAAGATTAAAATACAAATTTGTTTAATTATTTTAAAATAAAAAATATGTTCTATGCACCACTACTCTTCCAGCAGATGAAGGATGTTATGGTGACTTCTTTACGTCCACACTTCATACTTCGAAAAGCGGTAACAATATAACCTTATTAGTGATGTTTATCAGAACTGTATATAAGAAATGGCGCATAGTATTACACAGAGCAAGTTTTACGATATTTTTTTGCCCGTTGCAACGCACGGGCATTTCGACTAGTAATAATAAAAATGTTATTGCTTCTTGCGGCACGTCATAAAAAATATAAAATTGCCCACAAAGTTGCAAAATATTACCCATCAATGCCACGCATAAGTTGTAAACAAATGTTTCACACAAGGGAATCTCCGCCTGGCCCGGCCCATGCAATAGGAACCTTCTATACTGCGCTCTGCGTGCTGTGAAAAGACCCAACGCGCCTGTTTGGGCCAGCCCATGTCCGGGCGGTCAGTTTTTTAAATTTCGTTTTTTATTTAACATTTTACCTTTCCGTCTTCCTTTTTTTATACTTTAAATTATTTGGGACTTCAAAAAAAATTCCGAACTTAAAAATGTGCATTTTGAAATAAAATGTTTAATAATTCATAAATGATTGTGGATTCGGAAAATGTTCTTGCTTTTCACAAAATGTTAACATATTCAAAAAAATGTTCGCAATTTGAAAACAAATGTTCGGGAAATCAAATATGTTCATATTTTTTTAAGCTCATGTATTAAACAATGTTAATGAAATTGAACAAAATTTTGTCAATTCAAAAATATTCATGTGTTAAAACATAACCTAAAAATTTAAAAACTGTTCGTGACTTACAAAATAGTTTATTGATCATAAAATCTTCGCAGATTCAAAAAATGATCATGCATTTCATAAAAAATCATTAAATCCAAAAAATGTTCTTGAATTTCAAAAATTACCAATTTCCAAAAAAATCGTCAATTCTAAAATTGTTCTCCTATTCAAGAATTTTTTTAAAAAAAAATTACAAATTTTAAAAAGTTTTGCAAATAGTATAAAATGCCATGAATTATTTTTTTCATGATTTTAGAAAAATTTCAAAAACTGTTCATGATGTCAGCTATGTTTACGAGTTTACTAAATGTTCGCCTATTCAAGAAAAATGTTTTCAAAAATATTCACAATTTTTTTAAAGAATGTTGGCAAATAGTATAAAATGTTCATGGTTTTAGAAAATGTTTTAGAATCTGTAAAAAAAATGTTCATAGTTTCAAGTGTGTTCACGAGTTTAAAAAATGTTCGTGATTTTTAAAAATTGTTCACGATTTTATAAAAATGAGAGTGATAGTGTATCTCGGATATGCGGCAAAATATGGTCATTGCCATTAAGATTATAATTTTTTTTTCCCATTGCAACGCACGGCCCGTTTTGCTAGTTCGTCTAGAACGTGGTACTATCCCCGATTTGGGAACCTGCGAGAGTAGAGGGTTGGAGAGTCGAAATCAACCGACCGGACTGATTTGCTAGTAACAAATCATCAGCATTGTTTTCCAAATAGGCAGCATCCGCCTATTTGCGGTTTTTCGCTCCTATCTCTTCCCAGGCGAAGCGGTTCCTATTTCTACGCCGCTACATCCGCCGGCTCCCCTTCCCTCCGCTCATCGCTCCAGCAGCGCCGGCTGGGCGGGGGAGCCCCGGTTCCTTCTGTCTAGCGTCTAGGTATAGGATTTGTGTGTCGGGTGACTATGCTTGGTCAGTGCCGTGCCGTCATCTCGAATAAAAGTTTCCAGGCCACCGCTTTGACGGCATTCTACGATGGCATCGGGGAGCCACAGATATTTGTCCGGGCCTGGCCACTACTAGGGAAAACCTTATACATAGAATCTTAACAGCAGCGTGGTTTAAAATAAGGCGCTACTGCTACTTAGCAGTAGCGCGTGACAACAAAACGCGCTACTGATATCCACATAGCAGTAGCGCGTCAGGAGGAAATATCGCTACTACTATAATTGCCACGACCTTGCCACCAAACTAGGTATAGCAGTAGCGCCTGTTTAGTAAACGCGCTACTGCTATTGAGCTTAGCAGTAGTGCTTTTCTCCAACGCTCGCTACTGCTAAGTTTAGTCCACTCCTTGCAACTAAGTTTAGTCCCACCTCGCTCCGCGAACAGGGTGTTTACCACCTTAAATATGTTACTTCTCAAACTATCACAACCACTTAGTCTTCGTTGAACTCTATGTGTAGGATTTGTGGCCGCAATATGAGTCTTCTCCGGTTCCTAAACCGGTGAGGACTCATATTGACAATTCAAATTGTACACAAAAAGATCATTGATGACCAATATATTTTTTATGTTTATTTTTACATGCTTAGCCTTAGTAGTAGCACGTTTTCGCAGAAGGCGCTACTGCTATAGGCGTCTGGAGTAAAAGGCGCTACTGCTATGGCGTTTAGCAGTAGCGCGTTATCCTAAAGCGCGCTACTGCTAAAGCCATCCTATCTTCTCCATCGACCGCCCCTCACTCTCCCCCCACTCCCACTCTCACTCTCCCATGCACGTCGTTCCGCCGTCGCCGACGTTCGGCCCTCCCCCGCCGCCGCATTGCCGCCGCCGTCCTCGCTCCTCCTTCCTCGGTATGCGGCGCCCCTCCTCCCTCCTCCTCCCACCGCCGTCCTCCCTCCTCCTCCTGCCGCGCCCTCCTCCCTTCTCCTCCGGCCGCGCCTTCCTCCCTCCTGCGGCCGTGACCCTCCTCCCTCCTCCTCCGGCCAAGCCCTCCTCCCACTCCTCCTCTCTCCTCCCTCCTCCTTCTCCCTCCTCCCACCCCCTCCTCCCTCCTGCCTCCCTCCATCTCTCCTCACTGATCTGTTCTTGTATAATGTAGTTTTTTTTACTGTTTTTTCAATACAATAGAATGTAGATTATTTGCATGGAATAGAAAATTTTCAATGTAGGTATTTGAATGGAGTAGATTTTATTTAGTAAGTACTTAATAGAACTAGTTTATTTAGTAAGTGCTTAATTTAGTTATGTTAGGATTATATATAAGATAATTTAGTAAGTACTTAATAGAACTAGTTTAGTGAGAGACCTATATTGGCAAATTTAGTTATGTTAGGATTATATATAAGATATTTTGAAATGTTTTTGTTCATATTTTCAGCTAAGTGGCTCAATAGTGTTGCTCAAATAGGATATGTGCTTGCCCAAGTGGCCATGTTTGCAGGGAACACCTCCGAGTGGCCTATGTTTTGCCGGAGTGTTGATTAATTTTCGTTCCGGCAAATTTCAGGCGCTCGATATGTCCTTTTTTAGCAAAGGTCGTGCCGGATTTTTCCGTGAATTTTGGCATGATTTGTGCTAGAATATGTAGGAAATATCGAGTGACCCGGATTTTCTAGAAAGATAATTAAACGATATTTCGGGTTGACTTTAAGTCTGTCGGGACTCCACCATATATAAGAGAAGAAGAATGCCGACTGTTGTCGTGGGGGTCGTTCGTCCTCTTCCTTCTCATGATAGACCTTTTGGTAATGCACGGGAAGGAAAAGAAGAACGACCATCACCGACGGTCGCAAATGTCAGAGAGGAATCAGTGAGGGAGAGTCTCTGTAACACCCCCGGTGGTTAACTACAGTAATCACCCTTGATTATGCCATGTCATCATGATCAACAGTGCTTAATCAACATTAGTATCATATCTCTTTTCAAATTCAAACTCAATTGGAAATTCAAACTGAAAGTAGAAAATAAAAGTTATCCAACATAAAAACTAAAATGTGCAGCATGTTGCAAATATTCCCAAAGCTTTTATAAAATTGATTGCAACTTTTATTGGAATTGTAAAAGGACTCAAACAGCAAGGAACAGCAGCAAAATAGCACTATTTAATCCTTTTTCAATTAAATAAAATCCAAACAAAAAGATATGGACATCAAACCAATTTCTAGTAGTGACTAATGATGCACCATATTTATTTGGGCTAGTCTCATATTTTATTAAAGTGGTTTGAATTAAAAACAAAAGGCAAAACATTAAAGAAAAAGAAAAACAGAAAAGAAAAGGGAAAAGAGAAAACAGAAAACAGAAAAGCTAAAACAACCCCCCCCCCCCGAACTGGGCTTCGACCCAGCAGGCCAAGCGGCCCACAGGCCGGCCCCCGGCCACCCCCCCGCTATATGCCCCTACCCACACACCGAAACCCTAACCCTCACCCACCCCTCGTCCCCACTCCCCCCCCCCCGATCCAGGAGGGATCGGGCGCGGCCCCGGCGCTCCCGTCGCGCCCCGTCGCCGGCGAAGCGGGCCTCACCGCCGGCCTCCACCACGCCGGCCGCCACCCCTACTCGCCGCCCCGGCCAACCCCGCCGCCCGACGCCACCGCCCGTCGCCTCCACCGCCGGCCACCGCTCCCCGTCCCAGCCCGACCCACCCCCCCCTGTGAGCTCACCTCCGGCCACGGCCGGACCCCTCTCCCCCCCGTACCCCCGTAGCCCACCACCGCGCGCCCCACGCCCGGCCCCGTGCCCGCCGCGCCCGAGCCGCGCCTCGCCGCTGCCGGTCGTGCTCGTCACCTATGCCGCTTGCGCGTGCTGCTGCTGCTCCACCTACTGCTGCCGCTCTCCGCAGCTGCCCCGCACGCGCGGCCGCATCGCCCCGCTCGCTGCTCGCCTCGCCGCCGCCTGCAGCTGCTGGTGCCTCACGCCGCCACTGCTGCTGCCGCCCTACACCGCCTGCTGCCGCCGCGCGCCGCGCCCCGCCGTGCCCGTCACCGCTGCTGCCGCAGCCCCGCTCGCCTGCCTCTCCCCTCCGCGCGCCGCCCAGCCCGGCGCCTACCCTGGCCGCGCCGTCGCCGCCTCGCTCGCCTCTGCCCGCGCGCATGCGCGCGTTGGCCGGACTTGTCCGGCCCCGAAAGGGGCTCGCCTCGGACGTGTCCTCCCCTACCACTGACCAGTGGGCCAGTTCCCTGTTTAAAAAAAAAGAAGAGATATAAAAAAAAGTTAAATAAATAATTAAGTTAATAGTTAATTAATTAGTTAAAAAGTTAATTAATATTGTTTAAATTAACTAATTAAGTTTAGTTGCTAATTAATGTTTAATATGTTAATTAGTGTTAGTAGACTATGACATGTGGGTCCCCCTTGACCCTGTTGACTGGTCAACCTTAACCCAGTCAACGCTGACTGGACCATTTGACTTAGTCAACCTATTTAAATTTCAGAAATTAATAAAACTTTAGAAAATCATATTAAATAATCCGTAACCCGGATCGAAAAACTTTGTACATGAAAGTTGCTCAGAACGACGAGACGAATCTGAATACGCGGTCCGTTCGTCCGCCACACCTCTCTAGCTATCCGAACATGCAACCGTTCCCCTCCAGTCATCTGTCTGACAAATGTCCGGAACCGGGAAAACATTCCCGGATGAATTCCACCTTCGCCAGTATCACCCGGCACTGCGTTAGATCACCTCTGTCACCGCGTATTGCCATGTTATGCTTTGTGCTGCACTTGAACGCTGTGTATTTATACTGTTTCCTCCCCCTCTTCTCTCTCGGTAGCCCCCGACACCGACGTCGTCCCCGAGGCCGACGCAGCTCCGGAGCCCGAAGACACCATTGACGACCTTGCCCTTGCCGCCGAGCAACCAGGCAAGCCCCCCCTTTGATCATCCCGATATCGCCCATTCTAATTTCCCATGCTTGCATTAGAATTGCTGTTGCTACTGCTTTACCTATTCTGATGCATAGCCTGTTTATTGTAACCTGCTGTTGATAATTACCTGCATATCCTAAACTGTTTAGTCTAGGTTGGGTAGAGACCTATCAGTGACCCCACTTATCCCGACTGCCGCGCTGGATCGTCAGAAGACCCGATCAACGAGATTGAAGACCAGGACCCGACACCGCACATCACCCCCCTTAGTTGTAACGACACTGCAGCGTTACTATCGAGTGCCGAGGGTGAAACCTCATGTAGCACTTCTGATGTTAACTCTGTAGAGTAGTTATTCGGTCGTGGTCATCGAGGGTGATTCCTCCTTCACCGCTTCCGATAACGACGCTGTCGTACAACACCTCAAGTGTGGACCCAGTGAGGGTGATTCCTCCGAGTTCACCTAGACGGATACATCGAGTGGGAATTCAACGAGGGTGATACCTCAGATTCCCCTGATGTTATGGACACACGGATACTTGGACTGTACTGTTGATTACTTGGAAAGGCGGGTCGACCCTGAGGGGTACCCGCGTGTGATGTGAAGGCGGGTTGCCAGTGTGGTGCCCGAGTGGTGAATACGAGGCGCGGCCGGGCATTCTTAACCCTTGCAGCAAGTCCTCGAGACGGGGCGACGGGGTCACATCTTTCGTGAGTCTCTGCTCGTTACCGCAAGCCCCTAGTCCTAACGATTTGGATATTTGATCCGAGCAGGCCTCTGGTCTGATAGCACTAACCATCACGTGGGCATAGTATGGGCGTTCTGCATCGTAGCATCAGCCGAAAGCTCTGTCAGACGTCTAGTTCAGCCTTGCGGCCGGGACGGACCGGTGCCCCCCTGGTGCCTGGCTTCCCCCTGTACGCAACGACTCGGAGTGCACAGGGCGATGGCCCAAGACCTCTGAGCGCTTAGGATGTAGACCGACGGGGACCTCTCTGCTGAGCTCTAGGTAGGGTTGCGATGTGTCGTTTGGCCGAGGCCGGGCATGACCCAGGAAAGTGTGTCCGGCCGGAGTTAATCGAGCGTGTTGGGTAAGTTGGTGCACCCCTGCAGGGAAGAACACTTCTATCGATAGCCGGTCCTACGGTAAAGGACACTCGGAGTTGTATCCCGATCGATACAACTAGAACTGGATACCTGTGATGAGACCTGTATGTATGGCTCTGGGATTGCTTTCTCGCAGGGAGTCGAGAAAGGATCTCTGGGTGAGGTTGAGACTTAATGATACTGCTACATTATATTGTACTGTTCTACTCTCTTCTACTGCTGCAAGACCGCTGAAGATGCTAGTCTTCGATAGGACTAGGCCTTCTCCCTATTCTGGCATTTCTGCAGCCCAGTCCACATATACAGCCTCCCTTTGAAAATGTTGCATATGTAGTGTAGATCCTTGCTTGCTGAGTACTTCTGAGTACTCACGGTTGCTTTGTTTTCCTTTTTCTCCCCATATCAGTTTGTCGTAACAAGATGACGGAGCCCCCTGAGACAGATGCCCCGACGATCGCTACTACTACTACCCAGAGGATGGATACTACTACGAGTTGACTGACGACCAGGAGTAGGATCGGAGGGTCCCAGGCAGGAGGCCTTCGCCTTTCGATCGTAGTGTTTTATTTTGCCCCGCCTTTCTAAAGGCCTTTCTGTTTCTATTTCATATCTGTACTCAGATATCTGATGCTTCCGCTGACGCTTGTTCGCAAGCTTATGTATTCGAGCCCTCGAGGCCCCTGGCTTGTAATATAAAGCTTGTATGACCTTATTTATGTTTTAGAGTTGTGTTGTGATATCTTCCCGTGAGTCCTTAGGCTTGATCGTGTGCATTTGCGTGTATGAATAGTGCATGATCGGGCCGGGGGCGTCACAAGTTGGTATCAGAGCCGACTGCCTGTAGGAGCCCCCCTTTCCAACTCCTTGGCCGAAGTTGAGTCTAGTAACCGAAAACTGTTTTATTAACTTGGCTGTGTGGCTTACGGGCCCACGTCGCCAATTGGGTGGTATTAGGATCTTTTACTCCTTGACCTTTACTCTGGGACTCTGACCTCTCTTCTATTCGGGTTAAAAGTTTACTAACGCCGACACTTAGGATCTCGTAATTCTCGTCCACCCGAAGAGCTGGATATCTGTGCGATTTCCCTGACATTGATCTGATTAGTCTGATAATCATTTTCCTTTCCATTGTTTTGTTTAACCTTTCTCTCCGAGATCGGTTATACTTCTCCTTGTCTTTTGACAATCATGAGTTTCCTCTGTTTCAGATGGATCGTTTGTTTCCACCACACCCTGCGACGCAGCTACCAGTTGTTCGAGCAGGGATACATCCAGAGTACATTCTTTATCCACTGGGGCAGATGTCAATCCGTTACAATACCCCAGTACTTTCTCCTCCAGATACCCGCAAAGACTTTGTGATCTATTATGACGCATCCCGTGAAGGATTAGGCTGTGTCCTAATGCAAGAGCGTAAAGTGATTGCTTATGGCTCTCGTCAGTTGCGCCCACATGAAGAGAATTATCCGGTACATGATCTAGAACTAGCTGCTGTCATCTATGCACTACAGTTATGGCGACATTACCTCCTCGGTAATCGTTGCGAGATATACACGGATCATAAAAGTCTGAAGTACTTGTTCACTCAGCCATCTCTAAACCTCCGTCAGCAAAGATGGATGGAGGCCATTGCGGACTATGATTTGGGTATATCCTATACCCCTGGCAAGGCTAACGTGATGGCTGATGCCTTAAGCCGCAAGTCCTATTGCGACAACCTCATGGTTAGGCGAGCTCAACCTCGACTTTTTGAACAACTGTGCAAGCTAAATCTGCGTATTGTTCCACAGGGTTCTCTTAATAACCTTGTGATACAACCAGATCTTGAGAAAGCTGTTAAGAATGCGCAAGCTAAAGATGCTGAAGTTGATCTGATGAAGAAAGACCTTCACCTTGTAAAGTACAGGGATTTCTCGCTGTCTGAAGATGGAACCTTGTATTTCAGAAACCGCATTGTGGTACCTCGTTTCGAACTCATGACTGACAAAGTCATGAAGGAGGCACATGATACCCCGCTGTCTATTCATCCGGGTAGCACCAAGATGTATCGTGATCTCCGTCAAAGGTACTGGTGGTCTAGAATGAAGCAGGATATTGCTCGTTATGTTGCTGAATGTGATGTGTGTCGTCGCGTTAAAGCAGAACATCAGAAACCAGCTGGAATTCTGCAACCACTTCCTATTCCTCTATGGAAATGGGATAAGGTTCAGATGGATTTCGTTACAGGACTTCCCAGGTCACAAAAGGGTCACGATGCTATTCTTGTCGTTGTCGACCAACTCTCTAAAGTTGTACACTTTCTGCCTGTCAAGGAGACGATCACTGCTAGTCAGTTAGCAGAGTTGTATATCTCCAGAATTGTATCACTCCACGGTATTCTGAAGGAGATCAGTTCGGACCGTGGCGGTCTTTTCACCTCAAAATTCTGGGAAAGTTTTCAAACAGCTATGGGAACTCATATTACCTGGAGTTCAGCTTATCACCCCCAATCCCAAGGCCAAGTCGAACGAGTCAATCAAGTGCTTGAAGACATGCTTCGGGCTTGTGTTATTTCTTTCGGCAAGAAGTGGGAAGAATCTCTTCCGTATGCTGAGTTCTCTTATAACAACAGCTATCAAGCCAGCTTGAAAATGGCCCCCTTCGAAGTACTCTATGGACGTAAGTGTCGAACCCCTCTGAATTGGTCAGAAACTGGGGAACGATCGCTCGTGGGTCCGGATATTATTCAACACGCCGAAGAACAAGTTCGTATTGTCCGGGAAAATCTCAAGGCGGCTCAGGACCGCCAGAAGAGCAACTATGATCGCAAACGATGGGGTTTGACTTATCAACCTGGTGATCAGGCTTATCTTCGTGTCACTCCTATGAAGGGCACTCACCGTTTTGGAATCAAGGGCAAGCTAGCTCCATGCTACATTGGTCCTTTCCGCATTATTGCTAGACGTGGTCAGGTGGCATATAAATTGGAATTGCCGCCGCAATTCTCTCATATCCACGACGTCTTCCACGTGTCGCAGCTTCGTCAATGCTTCAAGGAATCTCCGCACCGAGCAGTGGATCACGAGGTGCTCGAATTGCAAGATGATCTATCTTATAAGGAGCATCCGATCCGCATTCTCGATGAAACTGAACGTCGGACCCGTCAGAAGGTTACCAAGTTCCTCAAAGTGCAGTGGTCAAATCATACTGAAGATGAAGCCACTTGGGAACGCGAGGATAATCTTCGTGCGGAATACCCCGAACTTTTTCCTTCTACCTCTTAATTCTCGGGACGAGAATTCTTGTTAGTAGAGGAGATTTGTAACACCCCCGGTGGTTAACTACAGTAATCACCCTTGATTATGCCATGTCATCATGATCAACAGTGCTTAATCAACATTAGTATCATATCTCTTTTCAAATTCAAACTCAATTGGAAATTCAAACTGAAAGTAGAAAATAAAAGTTATCCAACATAAAAACTAAAATGTGCATCATGTTGCAAATATTCCCAAAGCTTTTATAAAATTGATTGCAACTTTTATTGGAATTGTAAAAGGACTCAAACAGCAAGGAACAGCAGCAAAATAGCACTATTTAATCCTTTTTCAATTAAATAAAATCCAAACAAAAAGATATGGACATCAAACCAATTTCTAGTAGTGACTAATGATGCACCATATTTATTTGGGCTAGTCTCATATTTTATTAAAGTGGTTTGAATTAAAAACAAAAGGCAAAACATTAAAGAAAAAGAAAAACAGAAAAGAAAAGGGAAAACAGAACACAGAAATTCTACTTCTCTTCTACTACTGCGCAAGACCCTGAAGATGCTGTCTTCGATAGGACTAGGCCTTCTCCCTATTCTGGCATTTCTGCAGCCAGTCCACATATACAGCTCCCTTTGAAAATGTTGCATATGTAGTGATATCCTTGCTTGCTGAGTACTTCTGAGTACTCACGGTTGCTTTGTTTTCCTTTTTCTCCCCCATATCGTTTGTCGTAACAAGATGACGGAGCCCCCTGAGACAGATGCCCCGACGATCGCTACTACTACTACCCAGAGGATGGATACTACTACGAGTTGACTGACGACCAGGATAGGAATCGGAGGGTCCCAGGCAGGAGGCCTTCGCCTTTCGATCGTAGTGTTTTATTTTGCCCCGCCTTTCTAAAGGCCTTTCTGTTTCTATTTCATATCTGTACTCAGATATCTGATGCTTCCGCTGACGCTGTTTCGCAAGCTTATGTATTCGAGCCCTCGAGGCCCCTGGCTTGTAATATAAACTTGTATGACCTTATTTATGTTTTAGAGTTGTGTTGTGATATCTTCCCGTGAGTCCTTAGCTTGATCGTGTGCATTTGCGTGTATGAATAGTGCATGATCGGGCCGGGGGCGTCACAAGTTGGTATCAGAGCCGACTGCCTGTAGGACCCCCCTTTCCAACTCCTTGGCCGAAGTTGAGTCTAGTAACCGAAAACTGTTTTATTAACTTGGCGTGTGGCTTACGGGCCCACGTCGCCAATTGGGTGGTATTAGGATCTTTTACTCCTTGACCTTTACTCTGGGACTCTGACCTCTCTTCTATTCGGGTTAAAAGTTTACTAACGCCGACACTTAGGATCTCGTAATTCTCGTCCACCCGAAGAGCTGGATATCTGTGCATTTCCCTGACATTGATCTGTTAGTCTGATATCATTTTCCTTTCCATTGTTTTGTTTAACCTTTCTCTCCGAGATCGTTATACTTCTCCTTGTCTTTTGACAATCATGAGTTTCCTCTGTTTCAAGATGGATCGTTTGTTTCCACCACACCCTGCGACGCAGCTACCAGTTGTTCGAGCAGGATACATCCAGAGTACATTCTTTACCCCCGTAGCCCACCACCGCGCGCCCCACGCCCGGCCCCGTGCCCGCCGCGCCCGAGCCGCGCCTCGCCGCTGCCGGTCGTGCTCGTCGCCTATGCCGCTTGCGCGTGCTGCTGCTGCTCCACCTACTGCTGCCGCTCTCCGCAGCTGCCCCGCACGCGCGGCCGCATCGCCCCGCTCGCTGCTCGCCTCGCCGCCGCCTGCAGCTGCTGGTGCCTCACGCCGCCACTGCCGCTGCCGCCCTACACCGCCTGCTGCCGCCGCGCGCCGCGCCCCGCCGTGCCCGTCACCGCTGCTGCCGCAGCCCCGCTCGCCTGCCTCTCCCCTCCGCGCGCCGCCCAGCCCGGCGCCTACCCTGGCCGCACCGTCGCTGCCTCGCTCGCCTCTGCCCGCGCGCATGCGCGCGTTGGCCGGACTTGTCCGGCCCCGAAAGGGGCTCGCCTCGGACGTGTCCTCCCCTACCACTGACCAGTGGGCCAGTTCCCTGTTTAAAAAAGAAGAAGAGATATAAAAAAAAGTTAAATAAATAATTAAGTTAATAGTTAATTAATTAGTTAAAAAGTTAATTAAGTTAATTAATATTGTTTAAATTAACTAATTAGGTTTAGTTGCTAATTAATGTTTAATATGTTAATTAGTGTTAGTAGACTATGACATGTGGGTCCCCCTTGACCTTGTTGACTGGTCAACCTTAACCCAGTCAACGCTGACTGGACCATTTGACTTAGTCAACCTATTTAAATTTCAGAAATTAATAAAACTTTAGAAAATCATATTGAATAATCCGTAACCCGGATCAAAAAACTTTGTACATGAAAGTTGCTCAGAACGACGAGACGAATCTGAATACGCGGTCCGTTCGTCCGCCACACCTCTCTAGCTATCCGAACATGCAACCGTTCCCCTCCGGTCATCTGTCTGACAAATGTCCGGAACCGGGAAAACATTCCCGGATGAATTCCACCTTCGCCAGTATCACCCGGCACTGCGTTAGATCACCTCTGTCACCGCGTATTGCCATGTTATGCTTTGTGCTGCACTTGAACGCTGTGTATTTATACTGTTTCCTCCCCCTCTTCTCTCTCGGTAGCCCCCGACACCGACGTCGTCCCCGAGGCCGACGCAGCTCCGGAGCCCGAAGACACCATTGACGACCTTGCCCTTGCCGCCGAGCAACCAGGCAAGCCCCCCCTTTGATCATCCCGATATCGCCCATTCTAATTTCCCATGCTTGCATTAGAATTGCTGTTGCTACTGCTTTACCTATTCTGATGCATAGCCTGTTTATTGTAACCTGCTGTTGATAATTACCTGCATATCCTAAACTGTTTAGTCTAGGCTGGGTAGAGACCTATCAGTGACCCCACTTATCCCGACTGCCGCGCTGGATCGTCAGAAGACCCGATCAACGAGATTGAAGACCAGGACCCGACACCGCACATCACCCCCCTTAGTTGTAACGACACTGCAGCGTTACTATCGAGTGCCGAGGGTGAAACCTCATGTAGCACTTCTGATGTTAACTCTGTAGAGTAGTTATTCGGTCGTGGTCATCGAGGGTGATTCCTCCTTCACCGCTTCCGATAACGACGCTGTCGTACAACACCTCAAGTGTGGACCCAGTGAGGGTGATTCCTCCGAGTTCACCTAGACGGATACATCGAGTGGGAATTCAACGAGGGTGATACCTCAGATTCCCCTGATGTTATGGACACACGGATACTTGGACTGTACTGTTGATTACTTGGAAAGGCGGGTCGACCCTGAGGGGTACCCGCGTGTGATGTGAAGGCGGGTTGCCAGTGTGGTGCCCGAGTGGTGAATACGAGGCGCGGCCGGGCATTCTTAACCCTTGCAGCAAGTCCTCGAGACGGGGCGACGGGGTCACATCTTTCGTGAGTCTCTGCTCGTTACCGCAAGCCCCTAGTCCTAACGATTTGGATATTTGATCCGAGCAGGCCTCTGGTCTGATAGCACTAACCATCACGTGGGCATAGTATGGGCGTTCTGCATCGTAGCATCAGCCGAAAGCTCTGTCAGACGTCTAGTTCAGCCTTGCGGCCGGGACGGACCGGTGCCCCCCTGGTGCCTGGCTTCCCCCTGTACGCAACGACTCGGAGTGCACAGGGCGATGGCCCAAGACCTCTGAGCGCTTAGGATGTAGACCGACGGGGACCTCTCTGCTGAGCTCTAGGTAGGGTTGCGATGTGTCGTTTGGCCGAGGCCGGGCATGACCCAGGAAAGTGTGTCCGGCCGGAGTTAATCGAGCGTGTTGGGTAAGTTGGTGCACCCCTGCAGGGAAGAACACTTCTATCGATAGCCGGTCCTACGGTAAAGGACACTCGGAGTTGTATCCCGATCGATACAACTAGAACTGGATACCTGTGATGAGACCTGTATGTATGGCTCTGGGATTGCTTTCTCGCAGGGAGTCGAGAAAGGATCTCTGGGTGAGGTTGAGACTTAATGATACTGCTACATTATATTGTACTGTTCTACTCTCTTCTACTGCTGCAAGACCGCTGAAGATGCTAGTCTTCGATAGGACTAGGCCTTCTCCCTATTCTGGCATTTCTGCAGCCCAGTCCACATATACAGCCTCCCTTTGAAAATGTTGCATATGTAGTGTAGATCCTTGCTTGCTGAGTACTTCTGAGTACTCACGGTTGCTTTGTTTTCCTTTTTCTCCCCATATCAGTTTGTCGTAACAAGATGACGGAGCCCCCTGAGACAGATGCCCCGACGATCGCTACTACTACTACCCAGAGGATGGATACTACTACGAGTTGACTGACGACCAGGAGTAGGATCGGAGGGTCCCAGGCAGGAGGCCTTCGCCTTTCGATCGTAGTGTTTTATTTTGCCCCGCCTTTCTAAAGGCCTTTCTGTTTCTATTTCATATATGTACTCAGATATCTGATGCTTCCGCTGACGCTTGTTCGCAAGCTTATGTATTCGAGCCCTCGAGGCCCCTGGCTTGTAATATAAAGCTTGTATGACCTTATTTATGTTTTAGAGTTGTGTTGTGATATCTTCCCGTGAGTCCTTAGGCTTGATCGTGTGCATTTGCGTGTATGAATAGTGCACGATCGGGCCGGGGGCGTCACAGTCTCCACCATATATGAGAGGACGAAGAATCCCGACTGTTGTCGTGGGGGTAGCTTCTCCTTTGTTCTCGTGTGATAGACAATTTGGTGTAATGCACTCGGGGACGAAGGGAGGAGCTACCATCACTGACGGTCGAATATATACACCACGTGAGCTGAGAGTTTTCAAGAAAATACTCGACAGACCGATAGTCAACCCGTGATGAATAATTATAATCTAATTTAGTTTTTATAGTACATATATTTCATTTTAGAAGTTTAATCTTTCAATTATGAATATAGGAAATGTCGTCCGACGACGATAGGCTCCCGGAGTGCGACTGGTGCAGCGATGACCGGGGTCTGTGCGACAGGCCTCACCTAGTAGAAGGTCGGCGCTTCTGTATTAAACTCTAGGAGACCTTCGATGTTGAAATGGTACGCAACGACGACAAGTGTTTTTTCGTAATTAAGCATGACTTCTGCTTCTTCAACGTGTAATTTTCATCTTTTACAATTCGACTAGCTTATCCCATGCCATGCAAGATGCTATGTCTTAGAGAGGATGGATTTTGAAGATCATAAAAGTATGGAAACAAAGATAGTTCACCTAAGGACCCATCATGGTTATGATTTTGCTGTAAATCTATACAATTCTGAGAGCGTATCCCATTTTGGTTGCCCGAATTGGGAAGCACTTTGCAAGACGTATGATTTTCATGAGGGTATGCTTGTCACCTTCGATCTTGGTGATCCTGACATCGACGAAGAGAATATGGACATTTGGGTCCTTGTTGATACGCTTCCAATTCTACCGCTATGTGAGTTTCTCAAACATAGTTATTAAGCAATTTATATTATTTATTTCGAAATAGTTGACAGCTTATTTTCATTGATAGCTTATTTTCATTCGTCAAAGAATGTACGAAAGATGGTAGACAGAACCTACTACATCGATGGCGCAGAATTAACTTATCAAGAGAAAGATCATCTTATCTCATTTATTATTGATGTTGAGAATTACAATATCATTATCAAACTCCTGCACATTATGGTCAATATGTGCCACTAGTGCACGTGTTGAACTACGGTAACATCTATGGAGATGGCATGGTAAGATTTTTTACTATTACGACATCCGTGCATCTTTTGCATAAATTCTTCTAAAGCTAAACTACATTGCTAACTACGATGTTATTACTATGTTTTCAACAGAAAACCCCGAATGATTGTGTGCCTCATCTGATGTTTCCGAAAGGTCGCCTTGATGTTATTAGCTTACGCCCAGGTCATCCTAGGCTTCACTGCTGTTCATACCGGATTTCTAAAACCGATGAAGACATGACAATCAAAGCATGGAAAAATGTATGGACAATCGTAGGGAGCTACTTGGAACCAACATTGTGCGAAGTGCAAGAATTGGAGACATGATAGTCTCCATTCTCCATAATGAAGAGTCAGGGCATATCTTATTTTATGCCATTTTACTCTACATTTGTGGTTGTTTACTCTACATTTTATGATGATGTGAGAAATGTTATATAACCAACCTAGGCATGTCATTATGAAGGGCAATAATCAGTCTAATTGGTTTCAAATGACTAGACAACCACTAACATTAATGTTGAAGTGCATTACATTCTTCAAATTATTGAGCGGACTCAGTTGGGATCAGATCAATAGGTCATAGCCTCGTTGCGATATCACGTTCTTTCTCTACCTTTATTATATAGCACATTTTCCACATAAAAAATAAAATAAAATAGTGTAGCATTTTCTTCGCTTTTTGATGTTGAGGTTTTTTCACGTGTTTGTCATAGTATTGGCCTTTTATTGTCTCAGTTGCATCTCCACTATCGACTCACAACAGGGCTTTTGATTTCTTTTGCCGCAGTTGCAAGTCAATGAAAGACTCGCAACTAGGTCCGACCCTTTTTTGTCCCGGTTGTAAGTCCACCATCGACATGGAACTCAGCTCTTGATCTTTTTTTGCAACCAGTGGCAAGCCCACTGTAACACCCCCTTGTAATAAACTCTGTGACACTCTGTTAAAACTGCCAAGTCATGAGGGTTAATGATCCAATTCAAATCCACATCTGAAAATCAACTCAAATTCAAAGGTGAATTATAAAGTTGATCAAACACTGTTGGGAAAATGTTCATTAAATGGCAAATAATTCAGGAACATTTCTAAAATCAACATCAAAATGTTTGGAGTTGGATAAATGACTCAACCGAGATGAAACAGCCCTAGAAACAGAATATTGATATATTTAAAATGATATCAAATTCAAATGGAATTCAAATTTGTCCAAACCACTTTTTGGTGAGAGCTAATATTGCACTACAATATTTGGGATCACTTTCATATTTCACAAGATAGCAGAAGTGGCTTAACTATTTCCAAACAGTAGTGTATAAAAAGAAAACTAAAAGAGAAATAAGGAAAAAAAAAAAGAAAGCCACTGTTGGCTGGGCCTAAGTGCACAGTGTGCAGGCCCAGTCCAACAGCAGCCCACGCCGTCTCCCTCCTCCCCGTGTCGCCTTCGCCGTGGCCGCGCCCGCGCGCGCCAGTCGGCCGGCGACACCGCGGCGCCACCGACGCTACAGGGAGGAGGAGGAGATAAGGCCGGAGCCACTCAACCCCCCTGGCTTCCCCTGGCATTCCCCATCTCTCTCCCTCGCCGCTCTGTCTCTTCCCCTTCCTCCAGATCCGAGCACAGGACGCCGCCGTCGCCGCGTCTTGGCACCGCCGTGGCCACCAGCCTTCCCGCGTCGTCTGGAGGTGCTAGGACGGATCGCCGCGGACGTCTGCATCCTCGGGAACAACCAGACGGAGTGAAGGAGCCCCGCATCGCCCGCGCGCGAGTCGTCTTCCACCTCGGGTCGCCGCCGATTCCTTCGTCTCCAGCGACCACTGCTGCTACAAATCTGTCAGGGGCCTTTCTTGAGCCGCGCGGTGAGCTCCTCCACCTCACACTCTTCTCCATTTACTTCTCCGCACGCCGTAGCTAGCCGACGTCGAGGCCGAGCTTTGTTCGCCGCCGTTCGCGTCGCCGCCATGGCCATAGCCACTGTCGTGCTTATCTGAGCACGGCACTGAGCTCCTGATGCTCCCAGGAGCCTGGCGAGCTCGAGCCCGAGCCTCCCGTGCCTCCTAACGTCATTCCCCCGATCTCCCGAACTCGACCGCCGCCAAACCTCGTCGCCGGCCCAGCTCCGGTCATCCCCTGGTCCGGCAAGTGCCCCAGCTGGATGCGCGACATCGCCAGCCTCTGAACGCAAGTTGAATCACGGAGAATAGAGCTCTGTAGCGAGATTCTGGCCAACTCCGGCGACCAACCGCCGCGGGAATGGCTCGCCGGAGTTGCTCCGGTGGCCGCCGGCATGGTCGGCCCGGGGCCACCCCTTGGGTCACTGACCCATGGGTCCCAGGGGCCCGGCCGGCCAGTTGACCAGTCAGCCTTGCTGACTGGACCGGCCCAGCCGCTGACAGGCGGGCCCCACCTCCCTGTTAATCTAATTAAAACGTTTTAGAAATAAAAATAAACTAATTACCCTAATGAGTCTATGACATGTGGGACCAGAAGCCTAATTAGCTAGTTAGATTAGTTTAACTCACTGTTTAGGTAAACAGAGGCTGACATGTGGGTCCCACTGGACCCACATGTCATATTTGACTTAGTCAGCCGACTGTTGACTTGCTGACGTCAGCAGCGCGTCATGCTGACGTCATAATTCATTTTCTGATAAATAAAATAATTCCAGAAATTCAAATAATCTTTAAAAATTAATAACTTTTAAACCGTAGCTCGGATCGAAAAAGTTAAAACATGAAAGTTGCTCAGAACGACGAGACGAGTCTGATCGTGCCGTCTGTTTCTCCATCGGAACCTCCTACGTAGAAGAACTCGTAACTCCGGACCCGAATCCGACAGATGAATAGTGCACACATGTCGGATAATAAATCCCAGAATAATTCTAAAAATAACTAAAATGACTTAGATGCATATTTAGGCAACCCTACACTGCATCATAGCATCACACGCACCGTGTTGCATTTGTTTGCATTATGTTTACCTGTTTCTTCCCCCTCTTCTCTCTCGGTAGCCCCCGACGTTGACGTAGCTCCCGAGGCAGACGCCGCACAGGAGTACGACTACGTCCCCGACGATACTACTGAAGACCTTGCCCTTGCCCCCGAGCAAACAGGCAAGCACCCCCATTTTGAGCATGCCTATATCGCCTACTCTTTTCTCTCTTATGCTTGCATTAGAACTGCTACTGCTACTGTTTTCCTATATCTGCTGCATAGCCTGATTATTGTACCCTGCTTTGTTACCTTACTGGTTATCCTAGACTGATTATTATAGGCTGGGTAGAGACACGACAGAGACCTCCACTTGATCCCGACTGCCCTGCTGGATATCAGAAGACCCGATCATCGGGATTGAAGACTAGACCCTGGCACCGCACATCACTTCCCCTTAGTTGCCGACACTGCTGGGTTACCATCGAGTGCCGAGGGTGATACCTCGTCAGCACTTCTGATGTTAACCTTGTAGGTTAGTTACTCGGTCGTGGTAAGCGAGGGTGATTCCTCCTACACCACCCCCGATAACGACGTCGTCGCGCAACTCCTCAAGGTGGACCTCGAGGGTGATTCCTCCTTCGTTCACCTTGATGATAACATCGAGCGGGAATTCCATCGAGGGTGATTCCTCAGGGTTCCCTTCGGTGTCAGACACACAGTTACCTTGGATATTATGACTTGCACTAAACTATGATACTAAAGACGGGTCGGCCCTGAGGGGTACCCGCGCGAGCTTAACGCGAAGTGATGTGGAGTCGGGTTGACCTGGATGGTGCCCGCGAGATAACTACGAGGCGTGGCCGGGCATTCTTAGCCCTTGCCGCAAGTCCTCGAGACGGGGCGACGGGGTCACATCGATCGTGAGTCTCTACTCGTTTCCGCGCGCTCCTAATCCACTACGGTTTGGATATTTGATCCGAGGGGCCTCTGGCCCGATAGCACTAACCATCACGTGGGCATAGTATGGGCGTTCTGCGTCGTACACATCAGCCGAAGCTTGTTGGACGTCAGTAAGGAGCGGCGCACGCCGAGTTGGACTGGTAACGCAACCGCGCTTGTATAAGGGGTTGTTAGGTCTGCTCTCGGTGGCCCCGTAACGTGCAGGAGTTCCCGGGGCGATGGCCCAAGACCCCTGGGGGCATAGGTTTAGTCCGGCGTGCTGACCTCTCTTATAAGCCTAGGTCGGGTTGCGGCGTGTTGCTTAGCCGAGGCCGGGCATGACCCAGAAAAGTGTGTCCGGCCGGAGTTAAGCGAGCGTGGTGGGTAAGTTGGTGCACCCCTGCAGGGAAGAAACTTCTATCGATAGCCTGTCCTACGGTAACGGACACTCGGAGTTGTATCCCGATCGGTACAACTAGAACTTGATATGAGAACTGGATAGTACGGCTCTGGGATTGCTTTCTCGCAGGGAGTCGAGAAAGGATCTCAGGTCGAGGTTGATGATATTACTACTACTACTTTACATTATGTTCATCTGCTCTCTCCTGATGCTGCAAGACTGTCGAAGATTGTTGAAGATGCTAGTCTTCGATAGGACTAGGCTTTCCCCCTCTACTCTGGCATTTCTGCAGCCCAGTCCACATATACAGCCATTCCTTTGACAATGATGCATATGTAGTGTAGATCCTTGCTTGCTGAGTACTTCGGATGAGTACTCACGTTTGCTTTATTTTCTTTTTCCCCCATTTTCCATTTGATGCCACCAGACGACGGAGCCCCTGAGCCAGAAGCCTCAGCCGACGACCAGTACTACTACCCGCCTGGCGAGTACTACTACTACGAGGAGCCGTTCGACGACCAGGAGTAGGATCGGAGGGTCCAGGGCAGGAGACCTACGCCTTTCGATCGTAGTATTTTATTTTACCCCGCCTCTGTGAAGGCCTAATTCTCTCTATGTAATATATCTGTACCCAGATATCTAATGCTTCCGCTGACGCTTGTATGCCATCGAGCTATGTATTCGAGCCCTCGAGGCCCTGGCTTGTAATATTAAGCTTGTATGACTTTATTTTATGTTTTAGAGTTGTGTTGTGATATCTTCAAGTGAGTCCTTAGGCTTGATCGTGCGCATTTGCGTGTATGATTAGTGCACGATTAAGCCGGGGTCGTCACAGGTTGGTATCAGAGCCGACTGCCTCTAGGAGTTCCCCCTTTCCAATTCCTTGGCCGAAGTTGAGTCTAGTGGTCAAAAATTGTTTTACTAACTTGGCTGTGTGGCTTACGGGCCCACGTCGCCAACTGGGTGGTATTAGGATCTTTTATTCCCCGTCTTTACTCTGGGATTCTATTCTCTCTTCTATTCGGGTTTTGCAAAATTACTAAACGCCGACATTTAGGTTCTCATTAATTCTATCCACCCGGAGAGCTGGATTCAGTGCGATTTCCCTGTCTTTGATCTGATTAGTCTGATAATCATTTTCCTTTCCATTGTTTTGTTTAACCTTTCCTTCCGAGATTGGTTATATTTCTCATTGTCTTATGACAACCCTGAACCTTTCTGTTTCAGATGGATCGGCTATTTCCATCGCGGCCTACGACCCAGCTTGTGCTTCGCACTTGGGCTCGTGATGCCCCTGGATTTCCAGCTGTTCTGATCGCCCTCCTGAGTAGACTGGGTTACCGCTGGTATCCCGAGTACATGGTCTATGAGGTTTATCGCGAATTCAACCAGGAACAGTACTATGCTGAAGTTCGGATTTATGATCAGCAGAACAACTCAGACACCGAGCTACACCTTTTTCATGGTGACGATTGAGATGGCAGTACATGATGCCGCCTACTCGTGCTGTCGCACGTCTCCGAGGAGAGCACAGTGCTAACTTGGATGATACTGTGTTTCGACATTCCGTATGCACCTGTTGGAGATGCTACTGGATTTTACACAGCTATCTGTGCCCCGTACGAGTCTCGACGCTACGACCCGCAGGTTCTGATTCAGTGCACTCCGGCTTTGGATCGCACTGTTCGTGCACTTGCTATTGAGTTGTTTGCCACTCGAGCACGCTACTACGAGGCTATGACACAGTTGCTACCAGCTGTTCGTGCAGGGATGCATCCGGAGTACTTCTTTACCGAGCAGGACTGAGATGCCATCAGGGATCGTCTGGCCTGCTGTGGGAGTCACACGCCTGCACGTGGACCTCTTCTTTCTTCTCGAGACCGGGTTTCTGCACAGAGTGCCCATGGAGCGCAGGATCCTTCTGCACGAACGTCCATCGTCCGCACTTGCAGTTACCCCGTTTCAGTGGTTTTCCCGGCGTTGATGTAGCCTTTGCTATGTCCCGTTTGTGTACTTCCTTACCGCGTGCCTGCCGCCGCCTAGCATGTCTAGCTTTTCAATTTGCGCCGTTATGCTGCCCGAATGTAACCGACTATGTATGGATCTGTACGTCTTAATGACTACTTCTAGCATCTATTGCACTCTTTCAATAATGTCGAGTTACCTCATGTTTATTGTTAAACACTTGCATAAGCTCCGCTGAAATACCCCTGTTGGATAGCAGGATGGCTGACAACAACCCGCCACCCGCCGCCACCACCTGATTACATGGCAGCGATGATGCAACAGTTTGAACTCAACCGCCCGTTTATGACGGGGATTATGCAGCAATTCCCTCGTCCTGATGCTAATCAGCAGCAACCAACCATCCATTACCTTACCAGAGTTCATGAGGGCTCAGTCCATCGTTTTTCCGCAACATAGTCAACCCACTGGATGCAGATGACTGGCTGCGTGATATCTCTCATGGATGGAGTCTGCTAGTGTCGCCGAAATTAACTATGTCTTTTGCGACATATCTTCTTAAGGGTCCCGCAGCCCAATGGTGGGCACTCACCAACAGACTCTGCCGCCCTGGTACTGTCGTCACTTGGGCAGAGTTCAAGATTCTTTCCGTGCCCGCTACATTCCTCTACTATCATAGCTAGGAAAAAGGCTGAGTTCCGTTAGCCTTGTCCAAGGAACAAGACTGTGGAAGTCTATCAGCGCAGTTTTCTAGACTTATCTCGTTACGCTGAGAGGACATTCCTACTGATGAACGCAGACAGGAGAAGTTTCGTGAAGGACTGCACCATGACATTCAGTTATCCCTTCTTGTTCAAGATTACCCTGATTTCGCCACCTTGGTGAATAAGGCCATCATGGTGAAACTGGACTTAACACAAGGAGCGTCCAGACGCACCCTGAGTCGGGCTCATCTTCGGGCTCGTCTTCCCAGAAGCGACGCATCTGGTTTCCCCAAGGCAGTTCCGTTCAGCAGCTCCTGCGAACAGACCTTCTTATGCTTCCACCACGTCTGCCACCTCCACCACCGAGACAGCCCCTGCCAGCTCCAGCACCTCGAGCTCCAGCACCTCGTCCTGACAGCGTACTATGCTTCAAGTGTGGCAAGCCAGGTCACCGTGCTAGAGATTGTTCTCAGAATCAGAATCAACTAGCTCTCCCTTCTGCTGGACGTGGAATTGGCCGTGTATTCCTCAGCAGCGCAACAATAATGCCAGACCTTCTTATGGTCGTGGGCAGTACTACCACTTCAACATGTCTGAACTCCAGATCAACCAGATACTGTGATGGTACACTTCTCGTTATTCAGTACCAGCATCTGTTTATTTGATCAGGTTGCATCGCTTCATTCATGTCAGAACAATTTTGCACTCTTGCATGATGTTAAGTGCGAAACTCTACAACATCCTATAATAATAAACACTCCCGCGGAGACGATGCCGAACTTCCATTCCAGCCCCGAGTTACTATTGAGGTTGAAGGGTTGCATTTGGATGCAACCCCATTATCCTGCAATCTTCAAAGATTGACCTTATACTGGGAATGGATTGGTAGGTTGAAGGCTCACTACGCCTCAATCAATTGTGGCCACTAAAGTTGTACACCTCTTGCACCCATCAATGGATGTGCCTATCAAGCTCACCTTACCCGAACGCTGAGGCCAAATTATGCCTTGACGCGTTGAATGCTTCTTCTCCAACTTGATGGATCGAGAATATCCCAGTGGTCTGTGACTTCCAGATGTTTTTCATAGAGAACTTCCAGGAATACCCCTGCTAGAGCTGTCGAGTTCGTCATCGACTTCAAGCCTGGCACCACATCCTTTGCGAAGCGTCCCTACAAGATGCCTCCGCACCACCTCATCGAGCTTAAGGGAGGAAATTGATAAATCCTTAAGGAGGTTTCATTCGCCCCAGTTCCCTCTGCATGGGAGCACCGTCTCTTTTCGTCAAGAAGAAGAATGGAACGAATAGGTTTGTCCAAGATTATCGTCCTATCAACCAGGCAACCATTCAGAATAATATCCACTTCCCCGGATCAACGATTTATATGATCAACTCGCTGGATCTTCGTGTTTTTCTAAACTCGACTTGAGGTTGGGTATCACCAGATCCTTGTTCGCGAAGAGGATATTCCGAAGACTGCATTCGTTACTCGTTATGGCTCTTACGAGTACACAGTCATGTCGTTTGGTTTAACAAACGCTCCAGCTCTCTTCCCGCCTAATGAATTACATATTCATGTACCTCGACAAATTCTCGTGGTATATCTGAATGATTTCTGGTTTATATCGAAGAACAAGAAGACATGCTGAGCACCTTCGACTAGTTCTGGAGAACTTCGAGCAGCCAATTATATGCCAAGTTCTCTAAATGGCGAATTCGGCGCTCCTGAAGTGACCTACCTTGGACATGTGATTTCCAAGGACGGTATTGCCGTTAACCCGGACGTGTTCAGGCTATCCTTGACTGGACTCCTCCGAAAATGCCAACAGGTCCGAAGCTTGTCTCGTCTAGCCAGCTATTGTCGCCGATTCATCGAGAACTCTCCAAGATCGCCAAGCCCCTGACTAATCTGCTCCACAAAGGCTTAAGTTTGAGTGGACAGACAAGTGTCAGAAAGTTTCCACAACCTCAAGGACAAGCTCACTTCTGCTCCAGTGACTTGCTCTCCTATTCCTCGCAAGGACTTTGGTCCATATATGCACGCATCTCGTCAGGGGATTAGGCTGCGTCCTAATGCAAGAGCGGAGAGTAATTGCATCATCCTTCACGTCAATTGCGTCCACATGAAGAAATTATCCAGTGCATGACTAGAACTGCAGCAGTGATGTATGCATTGAGTTATGGCGACACTACCTTCTGGGTAATCGGTGTGAAATTTATACACGATCCCAAAGTCTGAAATACTTATTCACTCACCGGATCTATAATCTCCGACAACACGATGGTTAGAAGCTTTGCGGATTATACTGCGGTATTCTCTATACCCCGGCAAAGCTAATGTAATGGCGATGCCCTAGAGCGCAAGTCATATTGCAACAACCTCATGGTTAGGCAACTCACCTCGTCTTCACGCAGAACTGACTCAACTGATCTGCGAATTCTTCCCAGGGTTCTCTTAATAACCTTGTGTACAAGCCACCTCTTAGGCTGTTAAGAAGCGCAAGCCCAAAGATGCTGAAATTGAACTTGATGAAGAAGGAGCTTCACCTTGCTAAGTATCGAGATTTCTCAGGTGCTGAAGATGGTACATTATATTTTCAGAGACCGCATCTGTGTACCTCGCTTCGAGCGATGACTGACAAAGTCATGAAGGAGGCCCATGAACACCGCTGTCTATCCATCCGGGTTTCAGTACCAAAATGTATCGAGATCTTCGTCAAAGGTACTGGTGGTCTAGGATGAAGCAGGATATTGCTCGTTATGTTGCGAGTGTGACGTTTGTCGTCGCGTGAAGGCAGAAACATCAGAAACCTGCTGGAATTCTGCAACCGCTCCTATTCCTCTATGGATGTGGGATAAAGGTGCAATGGACTTCACACTGGTCTCCCAGTCACAGAAGGGTCACGATGCTTTTTGTCGTCGTTGACCAACTTTCCAAGGTTGCACACTTCTGCCAGTAAGGAGCTATTCTGTAGTCAGTAGCAGGAGCTATATATCTCCAGAATTGTTCACTCCATGGTATTCCCAAGGAAATCAGTTCAGACCGTGGCAGACATTTTCACTGGCATTTCTGGGAAAGTTTCCAGAAACGCAATGGAACTCATATTACCTGGAGTTCAGCTTATCATCCCAATCTCAAGGCCAAGTTGAGCGGCGTTAATCAGTGCTTGAAGACATGCTTACGAGCTGTGTTTATTCCTTCGGTATAAAGTGGGAGGAATCTCTCCGTATGCGAGTTCTCTTATAACAACAGTTTCAAGCCTCTTAAAAATGGCCCCTCTGAGGTTCTTATGGACGTAAATGTCGAACCCCTCTGAATTGGTCCGAAACTGGGGAACGACCTCTTGTTGAGGCCGGACATCATTCAACATGCCGAAGAACAAGTTCGAATTGTCACGGGAGAATCTCAAAGCGCTCAAGACCGTCAGAAGAGTAATATGATCGCCCGATGGGGTGTGATCTATCAACCTGGTGATCAAGCTATCTTGTGTCACTCCATGAAGGGCACCACGTCGTTCGGAATCAAGGGCAAGCTAGATCCGCGCTAATTGGTCCTTTCCGCATCGTGGCTAGACGGGGTAACAGGTGGCATATAAATTGGAGTTGCCACCGCAATTCTCCATATTCATGATGTCTTCCACGTGTCGCAACTCCGTAAGTGCTTCAAGGAATCCCCGCATCGTGCAGTGGATCCTAGATGCTCGAAGCACAAGATGATCTTTCCTATAAGGAGCATCCGATCCGACATCCTCGCGAAGCCTGAGCGTCGTTAAGGGGTTGCTAGGTCTGCTTCCGGCCGCCCACGCAACGCGCAGGAGTTCCCGGGGCGATGGCCCAAGACCCCTGGGGGCATAGGTTAGTCCGGCGTGCTGACCTCTCTGTTAAGTATTTGGTCGGGTTGCGGCGTGTTGCTTAGCCGAGGCCGGGCATGACCCAGAAAAGTGTGTCCGGCCGGAGTTAAGCGAGCGTGGTGGGTAAGTTGGTGCACCCCTGCAGGGAAGAAACTTCTATCGATAGCCTGTCCTACGGTAACGGACACTCGGAGTTGTATCCCGATCGGTACAACTAGAACATGTGATGAGAATTGGATAGTACGGCTCTGGGATTGCTTTCTCGCAGGGAGTCGAGAAAGGATCTCAGGTCGAGGCTGATGATATTACTACTACTACTTTACATTATGTTCATCTGCTCTCTCCTGATGCTGCAAGACTGTCGAAGATTGTTGAAGATGCTAGTCTTCGATAGGACTAGGCTTTCCCCCTCTACTCTGGCATTTCTGCAGCCCAGTCCACATATACAGCCATTCCTTTGACAATGATGCATATGTAGTGTAGATCCTTGCTTGCTGAGTAATTCGGATGAGTACTCACGTTTGCTTTATTTTCTTTTTCCCCCATTTTCCATTTGATGCCACCAGACGACGGAGCCCCTGAGCCAGAAGCCCCAGCCGACGACCAGTACTACTATCCGCCTGGCGAGTACTACTACTACGAGGAGCCGTTCGACGACCAGGAGTAGGATCGGAGGGTCCAGGGCAGGAGGCCTACGCCTTTCGATCGTAGTTTTTATTTTTACCCCGCCTCTGTGAAGGCTTATCTCTCTCTCTGTAATATATCTGTACTCAGATATCTAATGCTTCCGCTGACGCTTGTATGCCATCGAGCTTGTATTCGAGCCCTCGAGGCCCTGGCTTGTAATATTAAGCTTGTATGACTTTATTTTATGTTTTAGAGTTGTGTTGTGATATCTTCAAGTGAGTCCTTAGGCTTGATCGTGCGCATTTGCGTGTATGATTAGTGCACGATTAAGCCAGGGTCGTCACAGGTTGGTATCAGAGCCGACTGCCTCTAGGATTCCCCCTTCCAACTCTTTGGCCGAAGTTGAATCTAGTGGTCAAAAACTGTTTTACTAACTTGGCTGTGTGGCTTACGGGCCCACGTCGCCAAATGGGTGGTATTAGGATCTTTTATTCCTCGTCTTTACTCTGGGATTCTAATCTCTCATCTATTCGGGTTTAATAAAATTTACTAACACCGACATTTAGGATCTCGTTAATTCTATCCACCCGGAGAACTGGATTCAGTGCGATTTCCCTGTCATTGATCTGATTAGTCTGATAATCATTTCCTTTCCATTGTTTTGTTTAACCTTTCCTTTTGAGATCGGTTATATTTCTCAATGTCTTACGACAATCCTGAACTTCTTATTTCAGATGGATCGACTGTTTCCCCCTCGTCCTACGACGCAGCTCGTGCTTCGCACCTGTGCTCGAGACGTCCCTGGGTTTCCAGCTGTTCTGATCGCCCTCTTGATCAGGCTGGGATACCGCTGGTGCCCCGAGTACCTGGTCTATGAAGTTTATCGTGAGTTCAACCAGGAGCAGTACTATGCTGATGTTCGCATCTACGATCAGCAGGATAACTCTGACACTGAGCTTCACCGTTTTCACGGTATCGGCGTGACGATTGAGATGGCAGTCCATGATGCCGCCTACTCTGCTGTCGCACGTCTCCGAGGAGAGCACAGTGCTAACTTGGATGATACTGTGTTTCGGTACATTCCGTATGCACCTGTTGGAGATGCTACTGGATTTTACACAGCTATCTGTGCCCCGTACGAGTCTCGACGCTACGACCCGCAGGTTCTGATTCAGTGCACTCAGGCTTTGGATCGCACTGTTCGTGCACTTGCTATTGAGTTGTTTGCCACTCGAGCACGCTACTACGAGGCTATGACACAGTTGCTACCAGCTGTTCGTGCAGGGATGCATCCGGAGTACATTCTTTACCCGAGCAGGACTGAGATGCCATCAGGGATCGTCTGGCCTGCTGTGGGAGGTCACACGCCTGCACGTGGACCTCTTCTTTCTTCTCGAGACCGGGTTCTGCATCAGAGTGCCCATGGAGCGCAGGATCCTTCTGCGACGAACGTCCATCGTCCGCACTTGCAGTTACCCCGTTTCAGTGGTTTTCTCCGGCGTTGATGTAGCCTTTGCTATGTCCCGTTGTGTACTTCCTTACCGCGTGCCTGCGCGCCGCCTAGCATGTCTAGCTTTTCAATTTGCGCCGTTATGCTGCCCGAATGTAACCGACTATGTATGGATCTGTACGTCTTAATGACTACTTCTAGCATCTATTGCACTCTTTCAATAATGTCGAGTTACCTCATGTTTATTGTTAAACACTTGCATAAGCTATCGCTGAAATACCCCTGTTGGAATAGCAGGATGGCTGACAACAACCCGCCACCGCCGCCACCACCTGATTACATGGCAGCGATGATGCAACAGTTTGAACTCAACCGCCAGTTTATGACGGGGATTATGCAGCAATTCCCTCGTCCTGATGCTAATCAGCAGCAACCATCCATTACCTTACCAGAGTTCATGAGGCTCAGTCCATCGTTTTTCCGCAACACAGTCAACCCACTGGATGCAGATGACTGGCTGCGTGATATCTCTCATGAGATGGAGTCTGCTAGTGTCGCCGAAATTAACTATGTCACTTTTGCGACATATCTTCTTAAGGGTCCCGCAGCCCAATGGTGGGCCACTCACCGACAGACTCTGCCGCCTGGTACTGTCGTCCCTTGGGCAGAGTTCAAGATTGCTTTCCGTGCCCGCTACATTCCTCTAGCTATCATAGCTAGGAAGAAGGCTGAGTTCCGTAGCCTTGTCCAAGGAAACAAGACTGTGGAAGTCTATCAGCGCGAGTTTCTAGACTTATCTCGTTACGCTGAAGAGGACATTCCTACTGATGAACGCAGACAGGAGAAGTTTCGTGAAGGACTGCACCATGACATTCAGTTAGCCCTTCTTGTTCAAGATTACCCTGATTTCGCCACCTTGGTGAATAAGGCCATCATGGTTGAAACTGGACTTAAGAAGCACAAGGAAGCGTCCAGACGCACCCGTGAGTCGGGCTCATCTCGGGCTCGTCTTCCCAGAAGCGACGCATCTGGTTTCCCCAAGGCATGTTCCGTTCAGCAGCTCCTGCGAACAGACCTTCTTATGCTGCACCACGTCTGCCACCTCCACCACCGAGACAGCCCCTGCCAGCTCCAGCACCTCGAGCTCCAGCACCTCGTCCTGACAGCGGACTATGCTTCAAGTGTGGCAAGCCAGGTCACCGTGCTAGAGATTGTTCTCAGAATCAGAATCAACTAGCTCTCCCTTCTGCTGGACGTGGAATTGGCCGTGGTATTCCTCAGCAGCGCAACAATAATGCCAGACCTTCTTATGGTCGTGGGCAGTACTACCACGTCAACATGTCTGAAGCTCCAGATCAACCAGATACTGTGATGGGTACACTTCTCGTTAATTCAGTACCAGCATCTGTTTTATTTGATTCAGGTGCATCACATTCATTCATGTCAGAACAATTTGCACTCTTGCATGATGTTAAGTGCGAAACGCTACAACATCCGATAATAATAAACACTCCCGCGGGACGATGCCGAACTTCCATATTCAGCCCCCGAGTTACTATTGAGGTTGAAGGGTTGCATTTTGATGCAAACCCCATTATCCTGCAATCTTCAAAGATTGACCTTATACTGGGAATGGATTGGTTGAAGGCTCACTACGCCTCAATCAATTGTGCCACTAAAGTTGTACACCTCTTGCACCCATCAAATGAGATGGTGAACTATCAAGCTCACCTTACCCGGAACGCTGAGGCTCAAATTTATGCCTTGAACGCGTTGAATGCTTCTCCACTTGATGGGATCGAGAATATCCCAGTGGTCTGTGACTTCCCAGATGTTTTTCCAGAAGAACTTCCAGGAATACCCCCTGCTAGAGCTGTCGAGTTCGTCATCGACTTCAAGCCTGGCACCACTCCTATTGCGAAGCGTCCCTACAAGATGCCTCCGCACCACCTCATCGAGCTTAAGGAGGAAATTGATAAATCCTTAAGGAAGGGTTTCATTCGCCCCAGTTCCTCTGCATGGGGAGCACCGTCTCTTTTCGTCAAGAAGAAAGATGGAACGAATAGGTTGGTCCAAGATTATCGTCCTATCAACCAGGCAACCATTCAGAATAAATATCCACTTCCCCGGATCAACGATTTATATGATCAACTCGCTGGATCTTCGGTGTTTTCTAAACTCGACTTGAGGTTGGGTTATCACCAGATCCGTGTTCGCGAAGAGGATATTCCGAAGACTGCATTCGTTACTCGTTATGGCTCTTACGAGTACACAGTCATGTCGTTTGGTTTAACAAACGCTCCAGCTACATTCTCCCGCCTAATGAATTACATATTCATGGATTACCTCGACAAATTCTCGTGGTATATCTGGATGATATTCTGGTTTATTCGAAGAACAAAGAAGAACATGCTGAGCACCTTCGACTAGTTCTGGAGAGACTTCGAGAGCACCAATTATATGCCAAGTTCTCTAAATGCGAATTCTGGCTTCCTGAAGTGACCTACCTTGGACATGTGATTTCCAAGGACGGTATTGCCGTTAACCCGGAGCGTGTTCAGGCTATCCTTGACTGGACTCCTCCGAAGAATGCCAAGCAGGTCCGAAGCTTTCTCGGTCTAGCCAGCTATTGTCGCCGATTCATCGAGAACTTCTCCAAGATCGCCAAGCCCCTGACTAATCTGCTCCACAAAGGCGTTAAGTTTGAGTGGACAGACAAGTGTCAGGAAAGTTTCCAAACCCTCAAGGACAAGCTCACTTCTGCTCCAGTGCTTGCTCCTCCTGATTCTCGCAAGGACTTTGTCATATATTGCGACGCCTCTCGTCAGGGATTAGGCTGCGTCCTAATGCAAGAGCGGAGAGTAATTGCATATGCTTCACGTCAATTGCGTCCACATGAAGAGAATTATCCAGTGCATGATCTTGAACTTGCATCAGTGATGTATGCATTGAAGTTATGGCGACACTACCTTCTGGGTAATCGGTGTGAAATTTATACCGATCACCAAAGTCTGAAATACTTATTCACTCAACCGGATCTTAATCTCCGACAACAACGATGGTTAGAAGCTATTGCGGATTATGACTGCGGTATTTCTTATACCCCGGGCAAAGCTAATGTAATGGCCGATGCCCTGAGTCGCAAGTCATATTGCAACAACCTCATGGTTAGGCAAGCTCAACCTCGTCTTCACGCAGAACTGACTCAGCTGAATCTGCGAATTGTTCCCCAGGGTTCTCTTAATAACCTTGTGGTACAGCCAGACCTTCTGAAGGCTATTAAAGAAGCGCAAGCCAAAGATGCTGAAATTGACTTGATGAAGAAGGAGCTTCACCTTGCTAAGTATCGGGATTTCTCAGTTGCTGAAGATGGTACATTATATTTCAGAGACCGCATCGTAGTACCTCGCTTCGAGCTGATGACTGACAAAGTCATGAAGGAGGCCCATGATACACCGCTGTCTATCCATCCGGGTAGTACCAAAATGTATCGAGATCTTCGTCAAAGGTACTGGTGGTCTAGGATGAAGCAGGATATTGCTCGTTATGTTGCCGAGTGTGACGTTTGTCGTCGCGTGAAGGCAGAACATCAGAAACCTGCTGGAATTCTGCAACCGCTCCCTATTCCTCTATGGAAGTGGGATAAAGTGCAAATGGACTTCATTACTGGTCTTCCCAAGTCTCAGAAGGGTCACGATGCCATTCTTGTCGTCGTCGACCAACTCTCCAAGGTTGCACACTTTCTGCCACTTAAGGAGACTATTACTGCTAGTCAGTTAGCAGAGCTATATATCTCCAGAATTGTTTCACTCCATGGTATTCCCAAGGAAATCAGTTCAGACCGTGGCAGCATTTTCACTGGCCATTTCTGGGAAAGTTTCCAGAAAGCAATGGGAACTCATATTACCTGGAGTTCAGCTTATCATCCCCAATCTCAAGGCCAAGTTGAGCGCGTTAATCAAGTGCTTGAAGACATGCTACGAGCCTGTGTTATATCCTTCGGTAAGAAATGGGAGGAATCTCTCCCGTATGCCGAGTTCTCTTATAACAACAGTTATCAAGCCAGCTTAAAAATGGCCCCATTTGAGGTTCTTTATGGACGTAAATGTCGAACCCCTCTGAATTGGTCAGAAACTGGGGAACGACCTCTTGTTGGACCGGACATCATTCAGCATGCTGAAGAACAAGTCCGAATTGTCCGGGAGAATCTCAAAGCAGCTCAAGACCGTCAGAAGAGTAATTATGATCGCAAGCGATGGGGTGTGATCTATCAACCTGGTGATCAAGCCTATCTTCGTGTCACTCCAATGAAGGGCACCCGTCGTTTCGGAATCAAGGGCAAGCTAGCTCCTCGCTATATTGGTCCTTTCCGCATCGTGGCTAGACGGGGACAGGTGGCATATAAATTGGAGTTGCCACCGCAATTCTCCCATATTCATGATGTCTTCCACGTGTCGCAACTCCGTAAGTGCTTCAAGGAATCCCCGCATCGTGCAGTGGATCATGAGATGCTCGAGCTACAAGATGATCTTTCCTATAAGGAGCATCCGATCCGCATCCTCGACGAAGCTGAGCGTCGTACTCGTCAGAAGACGACCAAGTTCCTGAAAGTGCAATGGTCGAATCATACTGAAGATGAAGCCACTTGGGAACGCGAGGATCATCTTCGGGAAGAATATCCCGAGCTCTTCCCTTCCACCTCCTAAATTCTCGGGACAAGAATTTCTTTTAGAGGAGGAGAACTTGTAACACCCCCTTGTAATAAACTCTGTGACACTCTGTTAAAACTGCCAAGTCATGAGGGTTAATGATCCAATTCAAATCCACATCTGAAAATCAACTCAAATTCAAAGGTGAATTATAAAGTTGATCAAACACTGTTGGGAAAATGTTCATTAAATGGCAAATAATTCAGGAACATTTCTAAAATCAACATCAAAATGTTTGGAGTTGGATAAATGACTCAACCGAGATGAAACAGCCCTAGAAACAGAATATTGATATATTTAAAATGATATCAAATTCAAATGGAATTCAAATTTGTCCAAACCACTTTTTGGTGAGAGCTAATATTGCACTACAATATTTGGGATCACTTTCATATTTCACAAGATAGCAGAAGTGGCTTAACTATTTCCAAACAGTAGTGTATAAAAAGAAAACTAAAAGAGAAATAAGGAAAAAAAAAAAGCCACTATTGGCTGGGCCTAAGTGCACAGTGTGCAGGCCCAGTCCAACAGCAGCCCACGCCGTCTCCCTCCTCCCCGTGTCGCCTTCGCCGTGGCCGCGCCCGCGCGCGCCAGTCGGCCGGCGACACCGCGGCGCCACCGACGCTACAGGGAGGAGGAGGAGATAAGACCGGAGCCACTCAACCCCCCTGGCTTCCCCTGGCATTCCCCATCTGTCTCCCTCGCCGCTCTGTCTCTTCCCCTTCCTCCAGATCCGAGCACAGGACGCCGCCGTCGCCGCGTCTTGGCACCGCCGTGGCCACCAGCCTTCCCGCGTCGTCTGGAGGTGCTAGGACGGATCGCCGCGGACGTCTGCATCCTCGGGAACAACCAGACGGAGTGAAGGAGCCCCGCATCGCCCGCGCGCGAGTTGTCTTCCACCTCGGGTCGCCGCCAATTCCTTCGTCTCCGGCGACCACTGCTGCTACAAATCTGTCAGGGGCCTTTCTTGAGCCGCGCGGTGAGCTCCTCCACCTCACACTCTTCTCCATTTACTTCTCCGCACGCCGTAGCTAGCCGACGTCGAGGCCGAGCTTTGTTCGCCGCCGTTCGCGTCGCCGCCGTGGCCATAGCCACTGTCGTGCTTATCTGAGCACGGCACTGAGCTCCTGATGCTCCCAGGAGCCCGGCGAGCTCGAGCCCGAGCCTCCCGTGCCTCCTAACGTCATTCCCCCGATCTCCCGAACTCCACCGCCGCCAAACCTCGTCGCCGGCCCAGCTCCGGTCATCCCCTGGTCCGGCAAGTGCCCCAGCTGGATGCGCGACATCGCCAGCCTCCGAACGCAAGTAGAATCACGGAGAATAGAGCTCTGTAGCGAGATTCCGGCCAACTCCGGCGACCAACCGCCGCGGGAATGGCTCGCCGGAGTTGCTCCGGTGGCCGCCGGCGTGGTCGGCCCGGGGCCACCCCTTGGGTCACTGACCCGTGGGTCCCAGGGGCCCGGCCGGCTAGTTGACCAGTCAGCCTTGCTGACTGGACCGGCCCAGCCGCTGACAGGCGGGCCCCACCTCCCTGTTAATCTAATTAAAACATTTTAGAAATAAAAATAAACTAATTACCCTAATGAGTCTATGACATGTGGGACCAGAAGCCTAATTAGCTAGTTAGATTAGTTTAACTCACTGTTTAGGTAAACAGAGGCTGACATGTGGGTCCCACTGGACCCACATGTCATATTTGACTTAGTCAGCCGACTGTTGACTTGCTGACGTCAGCAGCGCGTCATGCTGACGTCATAATTCATTTTCTGATAAATAAAATAATTCCAGAAATTCAAATAATCTTTAAAAATTAATAACTTTTAAACCGTAGCTCGGATCGAAAAAGTTAAAACATGAAAGTTGCTCAGAACGACGAGACGAGTCTGATCGTGCCGTCTGTTTCTCCATCGGAACCTCCTACGTAGAAGAACTCGTAACTCCGGACCCGAATCCGACAGATGAATAGTGCACACACGTCGGATATTAAATCCCAGAATAATTCTAAAAATAACTAAAATGACTTAGATGCATATTTAGGCAACCCTACACTGCATCATAGCATCACACGCACCATGTTGCATTTGTTTGCATTATGTTTACCTGTTTCTTCCCCCTCTTCTCTCTCGGTAGCCCCCGACGTTGACGTAGCTCCCGAGGCAGACGCCGCACAGGAGTACGACTACGTCCCCGACGATACTACTGAAGACCTTGCCCTTGCCCCCGAGCAAACAGGCAAGCACCCCCATTTTGAGCATGCCTATATCGCCTACTCTTTTCTCTCTTATGCTTGCATTAGAACTGCTACTGCTACTGTTTTCCTATATCTGCTGCATAGCCTGATTATTGTACCCTGCTTTGTTACCTTACTGGTTATCCTAGACTGATTATTATAGGCTGGGTAGAGACACGACAGAGACCTCCACTTGATCCCGACTGCCCTGCTGGATATCAGAAGACCCGATCATCGGGATTGAAGACCAGACCCTGACACCGCACATCACTACCCCTTAGTTGCCGACACTGCTGGGTTACCGTCGAGTGCCGAGGGTGATACCTCGTTAGCACTTCTGATGTTAACCTTGTAGGTTAGTTACTCGGTCGTGGTAAGCGAGGGTGATTCCTCCTACACCACCCCCGATAACGACATCGTCGCGCAACCTCTCAAGTGTGGACCTCGAGGGTGATTCCTCCTTCGTTCACCTTGATGATAACATCGAGCGGGAACTCCATCGAGGGTGATTCCTCATGGTTCCCTTCGGTGTCCGACACACAGTTACCTTGGATATTATGACTTGACTATGAATCACGATACTAAAGACGGGTCGGCCCTGAGGGGTACCCGCGCGAGCTTATTGCGAAGTGATGTGGAGTCGGGTTGACCTGGATGGTGCCCGCGAGATAACTACGAGGCGTGGCCGGGCATTCTTAGCCCTTGCCGCAAGTCCTCGAGACGGGGCGACGGGGTCACATCGATCGTGAGTCTCTGCTCGTTTCCGCGCGCTCCTAATCCACTACGGTTTGGATATTTGATCCGAGGGGCCTCTGGCCCGATAGCACTAACCATCACGTGGGCATAGTATGGGCGTTCTGCGTCGTATACTTCAGCCGGAGCTTAATGGACGTCAGCGACTGATGCGGCACACGCTGGGTTGGACTGGGAACGCAACCGCGCTTGTATAAGGGGTTGCTAGGTCTGCTCACCGGCGGTGCACGTAACGTGCAGGAGTTCCCGGGGCGATGGCCCAAGACCCCTGGGGCATAGGTTAGTCCGGCGTGCTGACCTCTCTGTTAGGTATTTGGTCGGGTTGCGGCGTGTTGCTTAGCCGAGGCCGGGCATGACCCAGAAAAGTGTGTCCGGCCGGAGTTAAGCGAGCGTGGTGGGTAAGTTGGTGCACCCCTGCAGGGAAGAAACTTCTATCGATAGCCTGTCCTACGGTAACGGACACTCGGAGTTGTATCCCGATCGGTACAACTAGAACATGTGATGAGAATTGGATAGTACGGCTCTGGGATTGCTTTCTCGCAGGGAGTCGAGAAAGGATCTCAGGTCGAGGTTGATGATATTACTACTACTACTTTACATTATGTTCATCTGCTCTCTCCTGATGCTGCAAGACTGTCGAAGATTGTTGAAGATGCTAGTCTTCGATAGGACTAGGCTTTCCCCCTCTACTCTGGCATTTCTGCAGCCCAGTCCACATATACAGCCATTCCTTTTACAATGATGCATATGTAGTGTAGATCCTTGCTTGCTGAGTACTTCGGATGAGTACTCACGTTTGCTTTATTTTCTTTTTCCCCCATTTTCCATTTGATGCCACCAGACGACGGAGCCCCTGAGCCAGAAGCCCCAGCCGACGACCAGTACTACTATCCGCCTGGCGAGTACTACTACTACGAGGAGCCGTTCGACGACCAGGAGTAGGATCGGAGGGTCCAGGGCAGGAGGCCTACGCCTTTCGATCGTAGTTTTTATTTTTACCCCGCCTCTGTGAAGGCTTATCTCTCTCTCTGTAATATATCTGTACTCAGATATCTAATGCTTCCGCTGACGCTTGTATGCCATCGAGCTTGTATTCGAGCCCTCGAGGCCCTGGCTTGTAATATTAAGCTTGTATGACTTTATTTTATGTTTTAGAGTTGTGTTGTGATATCTTCAAGTGAGTCCTTAGGCTTGATCGTGCGCATTTGCGTGTATGATTAGTGCACGATTAAGCCGGGGTCGTCACACCCACCCTTGACTCGCAACTGGACCCAATATTTTTTTGTCTCCAGCTACAAGTCTACCCCTTGACTCGAAATTGGGCTCAATGTTTCTTTTGTATCACAATTGGGCTCGAGTCATTTTTACATTAGTTGCAAGTTAAGGGTGGACTTGCAACTGTGAGTGACTTTCTTTCCGCCTTAGTTGCAGTCCACCATCGACTCACAACTAGGGGCTGACTTTTTTGTCCTAGTTTCAAGTCAACCATCGACTCGCAACTATGTTTGTTTCTTTTCTTATCCCAGTTACAAGAAAAAATCATGGAAACACGACTGGAATCTTAATTTTTTTCCCGCAGTTGCAAGTCAACCAAAAACTCATAACAAAATCCGACTCTTTTTTTGTCCCAGTTGCAAGTCCATCATTGACATGCAACTGGGCCTTTGATATCTTTTGCCCCAGTTGCATGTCCACCCTTGACTCGCAATTGGGCCTGATTTTTTTATCTCCAGTTACAAGTCCACCCTTCACTCGCAACCGGTTTGATGTTTCTTTTATTTTATAATTAGGTTCGAGTCTTTTTTTTTGCATTAGTTGCAAGTCCACCTTAACGTGCAACTAGGTCTGATTTTTTTCCTCAGTTGCAAGTCCACCATTGACTCGTAACTAGGTGTTGACTTTTTTTGGTCCCAGTTTGCAAGTTAACATCGACTAGCAACTGGGCCCGCTCCTATTTTAACCATTGACTCAAAGATGGGCTCTCGATCCTTTTCTTTTCCGTGGTTGCAACTCAGCCAACTACTTGCAACTGGGCTCGAGCCTTCTTTCGTCCCATTTGCAAGTTCTCCACTGACATGCAACTGGACCCTTGATCCTTTTTGCCCTAGTTACAAGTCCACTCTTGACTCACAACTAGGTGTTGACTTTTTTTGTCCCAATCTCAAGTGAACCATCGACTCGCAACTAGGCCCGCCCCTTTTTTATCCCAATTACAAGACAACCATCGACTCAAAACTGGGCTCTTGATCCTTTTCTTTACCGCAGTTGCAAGTCAACCAACGACTTGTAACTAGGCCCGACCCTTTTTTCAACCTAGTTGCAAGTCCTCTGTTAACATGCAACTGGGCCCTTCATCCTTTTTTGGCCCTAGTTGTAAGTCCACCCTTGACTTGCAATTCGGCCCGACGTTTTTTACTCAATTGCAAGTCCAACATCGACTCGTAACTGGGCCCTTCATCCTTTTTTTGCCCTAGTTGTAAGTCCACCCTTGACTTGCAATTCGGCCCGACGTTTTTTACCCAATTGCAAGTCCAACATCGACTCGCAACTGGGCTGACCCTTTTATTTGCCCGAGTTGTCCACCATTAACATGCAACTGGGCTCTTTGACCTTTTTTCCCTAGTTTGCAACTCCATTATTTGACTCACAACTGAGCCTAAATTTGTTTCCTCGGTTGCAAGTCCACTATCGACTCGCAAATGGGGCTGATTTTTTTTGCCTCTTACATGACTAAGCCCTACAATTCATTTGTTGAATGTGGAAGTTATTTGTTATGGGTAGGATACATAGGGAAGGAAGCATGTCATCACACCAGTACATGCATTAGATGATCCTTCGACGAGCTTTGCATGTTTGTGCATATCAAGGTACGTACTAGCACATGCACATATCCAACGCAAGGCATAAAAGGCTTGCACGACAATCAGCGCATACAAGTACACACTAGAAAACTAAAAAGGTTCACTGTACACTAAAAAAATGTTCAGTTTGTTAAAGAAAATGTTTATCGTATATATAAAAAGTTCATCCTACACTAAAAAACTTCAGTTTGTTTATAAGAAATGCTCTGAATGTTTGAAACATGCTCCCATTTTCAAAAATTATTCACAAATTCAAAAGGTGTTCATGTTTTCGTAAAACATTTCATTTTTTTGATTTTTTTTTGGGAATTTCAAGAAATGTGTCCATTTTTTTTTTGCTACATTGATTTTTTTGGTGGAATTTTTTTTGGGAATTTCAAGAAATGTGTCCTTTTTTTTTTGCTACATTGATATTTTTTAGTAGATTTTTCTACATTGACTTTGTTGGTGGAATTTGCCTCCTGTGATTTTTATTTTTATTTTTATTTTGCCGACCGGCGCCCAACGCTGCGCTTTTTTGCTAAATGATGACAGGCTAAAACTTGGGCAGAAGAACCTAAAAAAAAAAACTACTTGGGCCTCCTCGTGTGTCTGCCGCGATAACATATCCACCGTCCGCTGACCGATCCAGCGATCCGGGCGAGTCCCGTCTCCCCCTTCACGCCGGTTTCCCTGCTATTTTAGATCTGGGCAAAGCCCAACCCGGCTTCTCCTACCTCGCTCGATCCCCAAATCAAATCGCCGCCTGCTGCTTCCTCCACCCAACCCTAACCCTAGCCGCGCCGCCACCATCGATCCCCAAATCCCTTGTCCTTCCTCCACCCAACCCTAGCTAGCTAGCCGCCATGGCCCCTCCGATGGTTCTGCTCAAGCGCGAGGTTGTTTTCTCCGACGACGAGGCGGTGTGCGGCGGAGAGTCACTCCGCTACCCGTTGCTACGAAGACAACAACCAGTATGCTTCCAAGACATGGCTGATGCAGTCACCAAGTACATGCGGACCTTCAAGGTCCACACAGTCCTCGCAGATCCGCCGAAACTCTCCTTCCTCAACATACTGCACCCGCCGGAATCCGTCCCGCTCCTGCACCAATTCCACGGGCTGCACTCGGGCCGCCTCTCCAGCGCGGACAAGAACCTGCTCGCCCTCTACGCCGGCAAGTACCGCCCTGGCGAGCATATCATGGCGATGGGAGGCTACCTGATCTACGACGCCACCAACAACTCCCTCTCCGTGATCCCTCGGCTTCCCCGAGACAACCACCATGTCCCCGCAGGGACCAAGTCAGCCGTCGTCATGTGCAACGGGGAGGACGGCACCTACCTTCTTGCCGAACTCGTCAGGCTCAGGCCACAATTTTCCCAAGCAGCGGTCTGGCTGTGGAAGTCGTCCGCCCCAGGATCAGGATGGGCCTTGCAGCCCGCGCGCCTGCCCCTTTCACGAACCTTCTGCGCTCACCTGTGCTTCTCTTATCGCGGGTCTACCCTCTGCTGGGTGGATCTGCTCGGAGGCATGGTGGTATGTAATCTGGCCAGCCCGGAGCCGGAGCTCCGTTTCATTCAGTTGCCCCTAGATTGTCCATCCTACAATATCGATGTTCCCCGTAGCGCAGACGACCCAAAAATATATCGGCACCTCTCGGCCGAGGAGTTCCGTTCCATGACCTGTGTTGGCGACACCATCAAGCTCGTCTGCGTCGATGGCAATGTGTTCCAAGTGCCAGGCAAAAGCTTTGATCTGACCGTCTATGCTCTGTCGGATGACCTGTCAGAGTGGACCATCGACAGGAAGTACAATGTTGGAAACATCTGGGCAAGCGAGGCCTACCATTCTACTGGCATGCCAAATCTTGCTCCGTTGTTCCCTGTCCTGAGCATCACTGAAGATGACGTCATCTACCTGGTTTTCACTCCTCTCAAGTTGGTGGATGATACGCGTCGAGCAGACTGCACAAGCCAGTATTTGATTCGTGTCGACATGAAGAATAACAAGGTCCAGCTCTATCCACAGAGTACAGAGTCCAGAATTCATTCCCAAGTCTTGGCCAGTGAGATCAGTGCATACCAACAGCATTTACAGGATCACCCGGTACTACTATCACCACTGAGCATAATTTCATTTGCATACTGCTATCATTGTATTTATGTTCGTTATCTGTAACACCCCCTGTATTAAGCTACAGTGATCACCCTTTTGATGAGGCTATGTCATCATGATTAATAGTGCATAATCATCATTAGCATCATATTGCATTTCAACTCCTAAGTCAAATTCAAATTTAAATGAAAGTGGGATATAAAAGTTGTCCAACATAGAAACTAAAATGTCAGATAAGTAACAAATATTCCAGAGGCTATTCTAAAATTGAAACCAACATCATTGGAATTGGATAAGTGACTCGAACAACCTCAAACAGTGGATAAAGATAATATTTAATAACCATTTATTAAATCTGAAATAAATATTGAATTATGTTTTGTCCAAACTAATTTTAGGTGTTAAGGAATAATGCACTGGTATTTATGAAATAGGTCACACTTTTTACAAAAATCATTTTGAGGCCTAGCTATTTACTAGATTGAGAAAGGAGAATAAAGAAAAGGAAAAAGAAACAGAAAAGGATAAAGGAGAGAGCCCCTCCCAACTGGGCCGTGGCCCAGCTGGCCTCCACCAGCCCACTGGCCCATCAGGCCCACCCCCACTCTCCCCTTATCCCCTGGACCCCGAAACCCTAACCGGCCACCACTCCACTCCCCCCCCCCCCACTCCCCCTGTCAGCCCCCACCTCCATCCAGATCGGGATCGGGATCGCGGGAACGACCCCCTCGCCCTCGCTCGCTGCGACACCGCGCCGCCTCGCCCTCGCCGCACGACGCCACCGCCCGACTCTCCTCGCCGTCCTGCCTCGTCTACGTCGACCCATCGCCTCCTACCCCTCCCCGCGGCCTGCACGATCTCCCCTTCCGTGGTGCCCGTACCCAGGTATCGCACCACCGTCCCCTCCTACACCTCCCGGTGCCCTATCCTCCGTATGAAGCCACGTACCCAGCCATACTCGTCCCGCCCTTTCCTTTCCTATTCGCCCTAATCCGTGCGTTCAGACCGGTCGATTTCCTTCTTTTTTTGTTAGGCTCACTCGCCCGTATTAGCCTCTCCCGCAGAGGATGCTGTTTGAGTGCGCAGTGATGTGGTTTCCCCATACTTTATAACAGGCCATGACTTTGGTCCATTGTATCACTTCACGACGTAATGTGTGCGTCAGCTGATGCCGTTCCACCCCCCCCCCCACCCCAAAGCACCCTTGGCTGGCCCCCCGCTTCCCGTACACCCGCGTATAGACCTCCCGCTCAGTCCCCACCCCACTCCGCCTTACTGAACAAGTCTGTAAACACCCCGCTATTCTTTGCTGCCGATGGCCTCCCCGTACGTCTTGGCGCGAGTACGGCTGGATCCTCGGAACAGGATACATCACCGTGCTCAGCTCGCTACTATCGCGCTCCGTCGGAGGCGATGGGGGGGTTTTACTCCCACCCCGTACCCCCCTCTTCCGACTATCCCTTCCTAATTCTTGCTAAGCGTTTGGAGTATGGGGTGGTTGGAGTGGGTCCCCCTCCTTCATCTCTCTGTCGGGTCCTTCCTCTCCCTGCGCCCGCTCCCGCCTCCCGCAGAGCCTCGCGCTGCGCGCGCCCCGACGCCGCTCATCACGCCACGCCCGCTCCCTCGCCGCTGCTCGCGCGCGCGCCTGCGCTGTTCCGCGCGCGCGCATGCCATCCGCCTCCCACGCCATGGCCGCGCTTGCGCGCGTCACCGCGCCCGCGCGCGGCCTCGCCAGTGCTCGCTCGCCTCGGCCGTTCGCCCGCGCTCGCCCGCGCGCACCGCGCCCCCCTCTCGCGCTGCCACTCGCGCGCCACCGCCCGCTGCCGCTCCGGCCACCGCGCGCGTCCCACGCCCCCTCCGGCCTCGCCCCGCCCGCCGCCCGCGCCCGCGTCCGGCCCCCCCGCGCGTGCCCGACTGCGGCCGCGCACACGCGCGCTGCGCGCCGTGCCTGTCGCCCGCGCCCGTGCCCTGGGCCACTGCCCAGTGGGGCCCGAAAACCCCCCTGTGACGCTGACGAATGGGGCCCACGCCATAAAAACGTTTTAAAAAAAAGAAAGAAAGAAAGAAATAAAAAAATAAATAATTAAAATAATTAATTAATTAGTTAGTTAATTAATTAGTTAATTAATCCTGATTAGGTTAATCTAATTAACTAATTAGTGTTAATTAAACAGTAATTAGTAATTAATTTAATTAACCGCTGACATCAGCATGTGTCATCATCAGCACTGTTTCGGATAATGTTGAATTAAATAATTAATTAAATTTCAGAAATTAATAAAAACTTTAGAAAATCGTATTAAATAAACCGTAACTCCGATGAAAATATTTTATACATGAAACTTGCTCAGAACGACGATACGAACCCGGATACGCCCTCTGTATTCCCGTCAGACGCCCGCAACTATGAGAACGTTGAACAATTAGACCGATTTCGATAAATGAATAGTGTCCAACCCTAATTAAATAAATCCGAATAAATTCCTAAATTAACTAAATCGCTTAGTTAGGCTGTATATCACCCTGGCCCTGCGTTTAGACATGTCCTGCATCCCTGTTGCATCATTGCCGTGTGTTTACTGTTTCTTCCCCCTCTTCTCTTCGGTAGACTACGAGACCGACGCAGCTGCTGGTGCCCCGACCGACTACGTTGTTGACGACCCCTACTTGCCAGAGCAACCAGGCAAGCCCCCCCTTGATCACCAGATATCGCCTATTCTTCTCTATACTGCTTGCATTAGAGTAGTGTAGCCTGTTACTGCTTTCCGTTAATCCTATTCTGATGCATAGCCTGTCATTGTTGCTACTGTTGTTGATACCTTACCTGCAATCCTAAATGCCTAGTGTAGGATGCTAGTTTGTCATCAGTGGCCCTACATTCTCGTCTGTCTGCTATGCTACATTATTGGGCCGTGCTCGCCACGGGTGGCGATTGCGGATATGTATACTACTTATTACATGTGACATCAGATGGATACTAAAGTCGGGTCGGCTCGTGGAGCACCCGCAGGTGATTCACGAACGGGGGCTGAAAGGATTGGCCTTCTCGACGGCCCCCTAAGTGACTCTTTGTTGTGGAGCGGCAGGGCAGGTTGTGACCACCTAGGAGAGAGGTGGGCCTGGCCCTGGTCGTCGTCCGCAGTGATCTCATAATAACACGTTTAACGAGATTGGATATTTGATCTGAGTCTGGCCACTGGCCTATACGCACTAACCAACTACGCGGGAGTAGTTATGGGTATCCCGGCGTCGTGGTATCAGCTGAAGCCTTCTTGACGTCAGCGACTGAGCGGCGCGCGCCGTGTTGGACCGCGATAACGTAACCGCCGTGATCGTGTGGGTTGCTAGGTCTGCTCGCGGCCGCGTACGCAACGTGCAGGAGCGCACTGGGCGATGGGCCCAGACCCCAGAGTGCCTAGGATTAGTCCGGCGTGCTGACCTCTCTGTTGAGCCTAGGTGGGGCTGCGACGTGTGGATCTTCCGAGGCCGGGCATGACCCAGGAAAGTGTGTCCGGCCAAAGGGGATCGAGCGTGTTGGGGAATATGTGGTGCACCCCTGCAGGGAAGTTTATCTATTCGAATAGCCGTGTCCCTCGGTAAAAGGACGACCCGGAGTTGTATTCCGACCTCATGACAACTAGAAATGGATACTTAATAAAACACACCCTTACAAGTGACAGTTATAACCCGGTGGTCGCTCTCTCGCATGGTGGCGACGAGAGGATCGACGGGTAGGATTATGTTATACGTTGTTGCTTGGTTAACTTCCAACTAATCTCTTCTATTGCTTCAAGATGAAGGCTGCCAGAAGCGTAGTCTTCGACAGGACTAGCTATCCCCCTCTTATTCTGGCATTCTGCAGTTCAGTCCACCGATATTGCCTCTTTACACATATACCATGCATATGTAGTATAGATCCTTGCTTGCGAGTACTTTGGATGAGTACTCATGGTTGCTTTCCCCCTCCTTTCCCCCTTTCCCTTCTTGCTGGTTGTCGCAACCAGATGTTGGAGCCCAGGAGCCAGACGCCACCTACGACGACTACTACCACCAGGGCGGAGCCTACTACTACGTCCAGGACGCCGATGTAGGAGATATGCCCTAGAGGCAATAATAAATGTTATTATTTATCTCCTTGCTCATAATTATGTTTATGTTCCATGCTATAACTGCTGTGGTTCCCGAGCCCGTATATCCATAAAGGCTCTGGGGAAAACCCATGTGCACGTGTGGAATAATAAACGGTAAAAAGTATTCCTAGTCATGCCTCTAAGACTAGCTCAAGTGTTGCATGATGATTATGTTTTCCCAATCATGGGCATGTCTATGCCAGCAGCTTTGAGGGCACAATGTTAGAAGAACATTTGTGTTGAATCGACCCGATTGATGTTATGCTATGAGATTCATTCGTCACAAGTTAATGGTTGATAACACAGAGATGGTTAACGTTTGCATGATTCCTCAGACCATGAGAGTATCGAGTTTCTTCATGCTTGATTCATGAACTTTGGTGTTTGTTAAACGTCATCCGTAACTGGATGGCTATTACGGCAGCTTACGGGTTCATGGGAAAGTATGTTAAGTAACTTGATAGCTCAAGATTGGGATTTGCTCCTCCGACGATGGAGAGATATCTCTGGGCCCTCTCGGTGTTAAGGTATCCATCATCGTCTGGCCAGACACTTTGTGATTTGATCACGGGGATGCCGGAACACGGTAACGAGAAAAGAGAACAATACCGGTAACGAGGTAACTAGCATAGTGGACAAGTTGTTGATCCACGGGAATGCCAACATGTCTCGCCTCGGGTATTTGTAACATATCGCGAAGCAACAGGAATAGCACACGGAAACTGGAGGTTCACTCGAATATTCATTCGTGTGGGTATAGGGGTCAATATGGGTGTCCACGGCTCCGATGTTGATCATTGATCGGAAGGGGTTCCGTGTCATGTCTATACTTCACCGAACCTATAGGGTCACACGCTTAAGGGTCATCTATCTGCTGAATACTAGACAGGGAGTCTGAGAGAAAATCACCGAAAAAGTTTCGGACACCGAAAAGTTTCGGACAGCGGAAAAGTTCCGCAGAGAGAGGTCACCGGATGAGGTCCGGTGAAACTGAAAAGTAGTTTCAGGGGATACCATTAAGTCAAAATGGTTTCGGCACATGCCTGATAATTCTTGGAGGATGCCAGAATCATTCTGGAAACTTCTGGGAATTTTCTGGAAGAAAAACCGGAAATGTTCCGGGGCTGCCGGAACCGCTTCAGATGCTTTCCGCAGATGAAATCACTAAACTGGAATTGTTCCAGAACGCGTTGAAAATTATTTTAGTGGGTACTGGAAATGTTCCAAGCCCACATAAATATTTTCAGTTCGTACGGACGCTGAAAAATGTCGTCGTGAATAGTGAAAGTGCTTTTTGGGAATTTTATGGAAAGCACCTTTTGGGAAATTTCCCAAAAGGCTTCTAGAAGCCTTAGGCACTAAGGAAGCCCCCTTGGGGGGGCCCCCAAGGGGTGGCCGGCCATGGAGGGTGGAGCTCCACATGGCACTCCTTTTTGCTTTATTCTTTATGTAAATGACATAAAGTGGGGGTACTTTTGGTATTTGTGAATGCCAACTTTACCCCTTGGTTTTCCTATAAATAGAGGAGAGTGGGCTGCCCACAAATCCATCCCTTCTCACATACAAGTGCCATGCAATGATCTGGCTTCTCTCTCCCTCCCACGAAAAGAGTTTCGTAGAGCCGAAAGGCTGTCTGGGTTCCGGTGGGAACTAGTTCTGGACGGCGAAGCCCTGCCGGATAGATGACACCGTATGTGTGCAACTCTGTAGAGAGGTCGTAGTTTCGATCTTAGTGCCCGAGGGGCTGTTCGAGAGTGCCTCCCGAAGGGCTGTCCAAGTGACGGTTCGAGTTCTGTGAGTCCTCCCGAAGGGCTGTCCGAGTGACCGTTCGAGTTTCGAAGGTCCTCCTGAAGGGCTGTCCGCGACACCGTCCGGGGGACTATTCGACCGCCTCCCGGAGGGCTGTCCGGGGCGCGGATGAGGGTATACATCCTCGTGGTTGGGAGGTTGTAAATCCTAGCTGCGGGGATCTGCACCGCCGATCGTCATCGACTCTACTTCCGCTGCGCTACGAGTCGGTAACGAAAATGATCAAACCTTGTATGCAGTCTCCATAGTGGTCCTGGGCTGGTGCGTAGGTCAGAAATTTTTTGTTTTCTGCTGCGTTACCCTACAGTGGCATCAAGAGCCGTGCTATGCGTAGATGCAGGTTGCGATCTAGAATACATAGTGATGTATGGGTGTTGCACAATATAATTAGGTAGTAGATGAGTTCTATTACTGAAAATTATTTGTGCGGGTAGCAGATGAAATCTGTTACCCGATATTCTTGTTGCTTCCCTGGAATTTGCATATTTCTGATCTTGATAACAGCATGGTGGAGTTTCAAAGTTCTGGCAATCCGCGATCCTGATTGATCAACGAAGTGCTAACAGTTCATTGAATTCCACCGTAGTTAAAAAGAAAGATGAAATTTCGCAGACGAAAGGGCAATGCAGATATGATCTGCACGGGGGTCATGCGTATGATGAAGTTTAGTATGGGGTTCGAGATTTTATTATCTCGTGCTTCATACACCCCGCATTGTTAATCTAGCGACTTGGATTATCATACTTGATGATGGACGTTGGTAGCTTCGGTTTGTTTCGAAACCTTAGAAGCCACGTAAAACAAGTTTTTGCATGAACCGATTAGAGACGTCTAACTTGGTTTTGCAGGAGGGTTTACATGTGCATGTGATTTGGTATAGCGGTGCTCATAATAATTTGATTATGTATGAGATGACTATATAATGTAAATTGATTAACATGACCTGCGTGTCATGATTCGGCATGATGGCTGGAGCCATATGATTGCACTTTAAATGACCTGTGTGTCAACCTTGTGTAATGCATTATTTTATTAGCTATAGAGATAGCAATATTATCTGCTGCATCGACAAGGTGGTGGCAATCTTCGCGAAGGTGAACACCGACGCGAATTTCGAAGACGAAGAAATGAAAGACTTCTCCGTCAGAAAGGGCTATACCATATCATGCTATTATGAATTGCCTGAGATGTTTATCCCTTATGATGCACCCTTCTTGATTGCACGGTAGTCGCTTTTATTAGGGTGATCTCTCACAAAAAATATCAAGTAGTTAGTGTTCTCCCAAGTGTAGCACCGTCACGGCACCTAACTTTTCGGGGTATCACATGCTAACATGGGTACGAACGATTAGGGATGTGTGAGGCGGGTGAGTTCAGACCTCGCAGCGAGATCACTTGGTTATCTTTGACGTTCAGGCATGAAAGTCATGAGCTCGGAACACACGCATCGAAAGATGAACAAGAGTCACATAGAGATGTGATTGGCAAGTTTGCCTACCGATTGAGATTTTCGTCATCAGTGATGCTACCATCAATGGCGTTGAATTGAAATGCGGATCTTGAATCACTCACAATCAATTATGAGAGATATTGATTTGAGTGGGAGCGCACTGTAGAATTAATTCTTTTAATTCTCAGTGCAATTAATTTTGAACACTGTCTAAGTGTGATTTTCATAATAGTTGTAGAATAATGGCTCGCATTTCCACCTTCCCTATTAAAATTGAATAGCTGTTAAATATCTGGTTAAAACTTTACGGTTGGTAACGTAATGTGAGGATTGTCCTCAAGAGTGCCGAGAAGGACTTTGTCCTATCGCATACTTTCGGTATTCTCTCGCTTATGCTATGGATCATGTGACTCTCGTCCGTTGATCCAAAAGCTAGAATTCCATTTCAGTCAAGCGCAATATGTTTGTTTCCATGAGACCCAAACTTCGAAAGTTTGGATAGTTATGTGATATTCATGGAATCTGAAAATCATTTTCAGAGACAGACAAAGGCTAAAAGATATGAGATATCCAAAGCATTGTTTGTTTGCAAACTATTAGTAAAAGAGTTTACTATGCATTAGACTGATAAGAGAGGGATCCAGAAGAACGCCTGTCATATGATGAAAGGTGAATAAAACAACAACTTAAAGAGAAAGGAAGTGTCCGAAGGGTGTTAGTGAAACTTTCACGCCTAGGAAGTCCGGGGCTAACGCCACTCTTAAGTTGGGTGCTTCTTCTGAGAGTAGGAGAAATACTAAAAGTTAAACTGTTAGAAGTATAATGGCAGAAAGAAAGAAGACTGGAATATCCAGCTCATGTATGAATGTCATACAAGTTTTTGATGTATAGAAGGCTAGTCAAAGATATAGTTCTTGGGAATTATGATTAATTTGTTAATCACTGATTCTTGGGTATTGTGAGTTAATCATAGAGATACCCGCTCGATTGCATTCTGTTGCAACTCGATGTAAGAACTACTATGGCCTGAAAGACTAGCCAGGAATGAGGTTTAGGTATACACAGGGAACATAGTAAATGTTACTATACCTTCCATCGGTGTATTACCGTTTGTATTTATTTTCATAATTCATTTAGAGTTTTACAAACTCTAGCCTTTGCATAAAGTAATCTTGCAAGAAGGTTGTTCATAAGAGAACTTTTTATGTTCGATGTTATGAATAACATAAGGGCCATACTTTCATTGAGAATGAGATGCATGTTATGAATAATGATAATAATATATTACCTCTGGATTTACTTTCATAATTCACTTTAGAGTTTTACACACTCTAGCCCATTGCACAATGTTTGTTGCAAAAGAGTTGTTCATAAAAGAACAATTGTTGTTCAGTATTATGAATAACATGAAGGGCCATACTTCCATCCAAGATGGGATGTATGTTATGAATATTGATGGTAAAATGATACATCCATAACACTGACGCTAAATGTCGTAAGACTAAAAGAATACCACACAAGTGTGGCACTGCATTTGGTCACATTGGAGAAACCCGCATGAAAGATTCCATTATGATGGATTTTGCAGTCGTTTGATTTTTGAATCATCTGACACTTGCAACTTTCCTTCGAAAAGTGAAGTGACTGAAATACCGTTCACAGGCCATAAGGAACGAGCAAAGAATTTATTGGTGATCATACATTTTGATGTATGCAGTCCGATAAATGTTTTTGCAAGTAGTGGATTTATCTATCTTCAGAAATGACTCAAGTAGATATATGGATATTTACTTGATGAGACGTAAGTCTGAATTTTTTGAATTCATTCAAAAGGTTTTCAAATATGAAGTAGAAGTTATTGTAACAAGAAGATTATGTTTCTACAATTCGATTGCAGAAAAGAATATTTGAGTTACAAGTTTAGCGAATGTCTGATGAGTTGTGAAAGGTGTTTCATAACTTGCACCTCCCGGAACACCACTGCAAGAGGAAAGTCCGTGAAGATGTAATCGAACCATTTATGACATGGTAAGATCAAAGATGACATAATTAAATTTGCCATTATCCCTTTTAAAGTGATGCTTTAGAGACTGCGGCTTTTACACTGAAAAGAGCTCCATTAGGTCTGTTGAAATGACACCATGGTATGGTACGCCCAACCATGTTATATCTTTTCTTAAACATTTGGAATATGGGGCTTGTGTAAAAGGTTACAAACCTATTCCAAATCAGACAAGTGCTACTTTGTAGGTTATCCCAAGTCATTGGGTATTCCTCCCTCACTATACCGAGGCAAATAGGTTTGCCACAAAGAACGGTATGCTTTTTGAAGAAAATGGTTCTTTTAAAAAGGTGAGTGGGAGAATAATGCAACTCGACGAGATAACCAGTATCTCCGTCATCAGGTCAAAGGAAAGAGACCTTGGAAGTAATTCCAGAGTTTCCTACTATGACTGATACGGAAGTCTCTACAATAAAATGTATGGACTTCGGTCGAACTTGCAGCTGAACCACGTAGGCAAGGCTCGTGCAAACCTCTCAGGTGCGCAAACGAGATATTGTTGTTAGACAACAGTATACCTACGATACACAAGGAAGCGTTGATGGGCCCTGACTCCGGAATTGGCTAAATGCCAATACAATCCGAGATAGTCTCCATATAAATGTTTCAAGATTAAAACCTTGATACACCTTTCGAAAGACTTAGAGTCTAACGAATTTTATGGAACTAAAAACTGATACGGGTAAAAATGTTTTATCCATAAAGCTGGACTTGTTGCAATAACAAGTTCAAGGAGTTGACTACGATGAGGTTGTTTCATCGTAGCGATGCTTAAAATCGGTTCGGGTTGAACTAGCAATTAATACATATTTCAATCATGAGATATGAAACAAAGGATGACCAAAGGATTTCCATCTGATGGAAATGAAACCAAGGACTTGCATGTGTTACAGTCCAAGGTATTTTGTCATTCCAGAGGATGCTAGTAAGTATGCAAACTTCAGAGTTCCAGCAATGGACAGAAGAGAGCAAAATGGAGTTGGAATCTTCGTGTTTTGATGAAATGGTCAAAGGGGTTTGACTTCATCAATGGGTAACGAAGATGCTTATGATTCAAGAAAGTAAGTGGGAGCATAATAAAATTTCTAAAAACGTTGTGTGCTTGACACATTGTTAATTGGAAATAAATTTCTTGATATGAATTAGGACTTCATTTGAAAATAGTTTTTCGATGAAGTGCTTGGGCAAAATAGCCATTATATTAGGCATGATGATCTATGGAGATAGATTTACCTAATGGGGCTGAGCAAAGATACATATTGACAAGATGCTAAAACCTTTTAGCATTAAAAACGTCAAGGAGTGATTCTTGCCGAAGTCACATGGAAAGAGTTTTTGCAAGACTCGGTGTCCCAAAAACACTGATGAGCAAAATACATGATGGAGATTCCACACACCTTCATGTTTGGATTAATCATGTATTCCATGGTATGTAAAAACAACCAGATATGTCCAATACTCCAAAGTTGTTGCGAGTATAGATACCAAAGTGATCAAAAGTACTGATCATGGGACAACAGTGAAAAAAGGTCATTGAGTACTATAGTAGCACTGATGACATGTTTTCTCGCAAGCGGAGATCATGAAGAGTTCGTTGTAAAAGGTTACATCGATACAGTCTTTATCCATGCTCCAAGCGATTTTCGATTAAAGTTATGGGTTTTGTGCAATACACAATATGGTGGCACGGTAGTTGGAAATTGTTCCAAACAAGATACTGAGGCGAATTCTATAACAAAGGCTAAGTATGTTGACGCTTTAGAAGCGACAAAGAAGTTGTTGAATCATATAGTTCATTCATGAACTTAGTATGGTTCCAAGAAGGCTTGGTCAATGGGACACTACTGCAGATAGTTGCTCCATAGCTCAGTCTGAGGAATCAGGTTTCGACCAATGATTCACACATATACAAAGCAAGGTGTACACAAAATATGAATTTTGTGAAAGCGTGAAAACGCGAGGATATGCAAAGATACACACGGATCTGAAGTCGTCAGATCCGTTGGACATCAGGCTATACCACATGCGAAGCATATTTTACACCAATGTGCCATAGGTGTAAAGTGCATTAACATTAACTGGATTATTGACTCTAGTGCAAGTGGGAGTCTGTAGGAGATATGCCCTAGAGGCAATAATAAATGTTATTATTTATCTCCTTGCTCATAATTATGTTTATGTTCCATGCTATAACTGCTGTGGTTCCCGAGCCCGTATATCCATAAAGGCTCTGGGGAAAACCCATGTGCACGTGTGGAATAATAAACGGTAAAAAGTATTCCTAGTCATGCCTCTAAGACTAGCTCAAGTGTTGCATGATGATTATGTTTTCCCAATCATGGGCATGTCTATGCCAGCAGCTTTGAGGGCACAATGTTAGAAGAACATTTGTGTTGAATCGACCCGATTGATGTTATGCTATGAGATTCATTCGTCACAAGTTAATGGTTGATAACACAGAGATGGTTAACGTTTGCATGATTCCTCAGACCATGAGAGTATCGAGTTTCTTCATGCTTGATTCATGAACTTTGGTGTTTGTTAAACGTCATCCGTAACTGGATGGCTATTACGGCAGCTTACGGGTTCATGGGAAAGTATGTTAAGTAACTTGATAGCTCAAGATTGGGATTTGCTCCTCCGACGATGGAGAGATATCTCTGGGCCCTCTCGGTGTTAAGGTATCCATCATCGTCTGGCCAGACACTTTGTGATTTGATCACGGGGATGCCGGAACACGGTAACGAGAAAAGAGAACAATACCGGTAACGAGGTAACTAGCATAGTGGACAAGTTGTTGATCCACGGGAATGCCAACATGTCTCGCCTCGGGTATTTGTAACATATCGCGAAGCAACAGGAATAGCACACGGCAACTGGAGGTTCACTCGAATATTCATTCGTGTGGGTATAGGGGTCAATATGGGTGTCCACGGCTCCGATGTTGATCATTGATCGGAAGGGGTTCCATGTCATGTCTATACTTCACCGAACCTATAGGGTCACACGCTTAAGGGTCATCTATCTGCTGAATACTAGACAGGGAGTCTGAGAGAAAATCACCGAAAAAGTTTCGGACACCGAAAAGTTTCGGACAGCGGAAAAGTTCCGCAGAGAGAGGTCACCGGATGAGGTCCGGTGAAACTGAAAAGTAGTTTCAGGGGATACCATTAAGTCAAAATGGTTTCGGCACATGCCTGATAATTCTTGGAGGATGCCAGAATCATTCTGGAAACTTCTGGGAATTTTCTGGAAGAAAAACCGGAAATGTTCCGGGGCTGCCGGAACCGCTTCAGATGCTTTTCGCAGATGAAATCACTAAACTGGAATTGTTCCAGAACGCGTTGAAAATTATTTTAGTGGGTACTGGAAATGTTCCAAGCCCACATAAATATTTTCAGTTCGTACGGACGCTGAAAAATGTCGTCGTGAATAGTGAAAGTGCTTTTTGGGAATTTTATGGAAAGCACCTTTTGGGAAATTTCCCAAAAGGCTTCTAGAAGCCTTAGGCACTAAGGAGCCCCCTTGGGGGGGCCCCCAAGGGGTGGCCGGCCATGGAGGGTGGAGCTCCATGGAGCTCCACATGGCACTCCTTTTTGCTTTATTCTTTATGTAAATGACATAAAGTGGGGGTACTTTTGGTATTTGTGAATGCCAACTTTACCCCTTGGTTTTCCTATAAATAGAGGAGAGTGGGCTGCCCACAAATCCATCCCTTCTCACATACAAGTGCCATGCAATGATCTGGCTTCTCTCTCCCTCCCACGAAAAGAGTTTCGTAGAGCCGAAAGGCTGTCTGGGTTCCGGTGGGAACTAGTTCTGGACGGCGAAGCCCTGCCGGATAGATGACACCGTATGTGTGCAACTCTGTAGAGAGGTCGTAGTTTCGATCTTAGTGCCCGAGGGGCTGTTCGAGAGTGCCTCCCGAAGGGCTGTCCAAGTGACGGTTCGAGTTCTGTGAGTCCTCCCGAAGGGCTGTCCGAGTGACCGTTCGAGTTTCGAAGGTCCTCCTGAAGGGCTGTCCGCGACACCGTCCGGGGGACTATTCGACCGCCTCCCGGAGGGCTGTCCGGGGCGCGGATGAGGGTATACATCCTCGTGGTTGGGAGGTTGTAAATCCTAGCTGCGGGGATCTGCACCGCCGATCGTCATCGACTCTACTTCCGCTGCGCTACGAGTCGGTAACGAAAATGATCAAACCTTGTATGCAGTCTCCATAGTGGTCCTGGGCTGGTGCGTAGGTCAGAAATTTTTTGTTTTCTGCTGCGTTACCCTACAGCCGACGACCAGGAGTAGTTAGGAGGATCCCAGGCAGGAGGCCCTGCGCCTGTTCGATCTGTTGTATCCCTGTTTGTGCTAGCCATCTTATGGCACCTTGTTTAACCTATGTCTGTACTCAGATATTGTTGCTTCCGCTGACTCGTCTATGATCGAGCATTTGTATTCGAGCCCTCGTGGCCCCTGGCTTGTATTATGATGCTTGTATGACTTATTTATGTTTTAGAGTTGTGTTGTGATATCTTCCCGTGAGTCCCTGATCTTGATCGTACACGTTTGCGTGCATGATTAGTGTACGATTGAAACGGGGGCGTCACAAGTTGGTATCAGAGCCGACTGCCTGTAGGAATCCCCCTTTTCAATTCCTTGGCCGAAGTTGAGTCTAGACAAAGAAAACCATTTTACTAACTTGGCTGTGTGGCTTACGGGCCCACATCGCCAACTGGGTGGTATTAGGATCTTTTATTCCTCGTCTATACTCTGGGACTCTGATCTCTCCTCTACTCGGGTTAAATGAATTTTACTAACGCCGACACTTAGGGTCTCGTGATCACATCCACCGGAGTTCTGAAAATTCCCCCCCCTTGCTTCGAGATTGTGGGCCAGGTTCTGCTTACAGGATCCTTTTATCGAGGGCACCCTGTGTTGTCACTTGCAGATTCCTCGCCCCACCAGTTTTCCCCGACGTTGATGTAGCCTTTGCTATGTCTCGTTGTGTACTTCCTTACCGCGTGCCTGCGCGCCGCCTAGCATGTCCAGTTTATGAAATTGCGCCGTTATGCTGTCCGCATGTACCTGACTTTGTGTAAGGATATGTATGTCTTAATTGACTACTTTTATGTATTTGATGCACTGCTTAAACTATTGTCGAGTTACATCATGCTTGTCGCTAAGCACTCGCGCTTGCTTTTACTAAACTACCCCCTGTTGTAATTTAGCAGGATGGTTAGACCCGCTGGTCGTGGTCGTGGCCGTGGTGCCAACGATCCACCACCGCCGAACTATATGGCTGGAATGATGCAGCAATTTGAACTGCAACGTCAGTTCATGCAAGGGATCATGGATCAGTTTCCTCGTCCCAATATGAACCAGTATCCAGGCCCAGGGACCCTGCAGGACTTTATGCGCCTCAACCCAACCGTCTACCGCGGCTCAACTCAGCCCCTGGATGCGGATGACTGGCTTCGCGACATCACCTATGAGTTGGAATCTGGTGGCGTTGCCCTTGCAAACTATGTCACCTTCGCCTCCTTCTTTCTCAAGGGCCCCGCTGCTCAATGGTGGGACAGCCACAGGCGCACTCAACCAGCTGGCACAGTCATCACTTGGCCGGATTTCCAAGCTGCCTTCCGTGCCCGTTTCATTCCTCAGGGAATCATGGACCGGAAGAAGCAAGAGTTCCGCAACCTCACCCAGGGCAACAAGACAGTGGAAGCTTATCAGCGGGAGTTTCTGGAATTATCCCGCTATGCTGAAGAAGACATTCCCACTGATGCTCGCCGTCAGGAAAGGTTTCGCGAAGGACTTCAAGCTGACATCAAGCTAGCGCTCCTTGTGCATGAATTTGATAATTTCTCCATCTTGGTGAACAAGGCTATCCAGGTCGAGACTGGTCTGCAGGCACACCAGGGATCTCTTAGGCGCAACCGTGACACCGGTTCATCTTCGAGCCAGCCTGCACAGAAGCGTCGAATCTGGATTCCAAACAGCGTGTACCGTCCAGCTGCACCTGCTCCAAGACAGTCCTATACTGCACCACGTCTGCCTCCACCACCTAGGCAGCCAGGACTTCCAGCTCCACCACCCCGAGCTCCTGCTCCCAATCCCAATGATAGTTTGTGCTACAAGTGTGGGCAGCCAGGTCATTTTTCCAGGAACTGCATTCAGAACCAGAACCAACTGGCACTTCCTGCAACTGGCCGTAGGAACAATCAGCCTCGCAACAACAATGCCAAGTCTTATGGGCGTATTCAGGCCAACCACACCGATTTCAATGAAGCTCAGGACCAGCCTGCCACCGTGATGGGTACTCTCCTTGTTAATTCAGTACCAGCTTCTGTTTTATTTGATTCGGGAGCATCGCATTCATTCATGTCCGAAGAATTTGCATACAAACACGACATTAAATGTGAGGTCATGAACACTGCAATAGTAATACACACCCCCGCGGGTCAATGTCAAACCTCCATGGGTAGCAACGACGTCACCGTTGAAATTGAAGGGCTGGAGTTTCACGCCTCCCCTTTCATACTAAAGTCTTGTAGTATCGACCTCATTCTCGGAATGGATTGGTTGAAAGCGCATACTGCTTCTATAGTTTGCGCCACGAAGATCGTCCATCTTCTACACCCTTCTGATGAAATAATAAGCTACCAGGCTCAAATCATCCAAAATGCCGAGGCGAGACTTTATGCCTTGAATGCGTTAAACGCATCACCACTTGAAGGCCTCGAGAACATTCCAGTTGTTCGCGAATTCCAAGGTGTTTTCCCAGAAGAACTCCCAGGGATACCCCCTGCTCGAGCTGTCGAATTTGTCATCGACTTGAAACCAGGCACCACTCCTATCGCCAAGCGACCCTACAAGATGCCGCCGCATGAACTCCTTGAACTTAAGGAGGAAATCGACGCTTCACTTCGTAAGGGTTTCATTTGCCCAAGTTCCTCTGCTTGGGGAGCACCTTCTCTCTTTGTCAGGAAGAAGGATGGATCAAACCGATTGGTCCAAGATTACCGTCCTATTAACCAAGCAACTATCCAGAACAAATATCCCCTTCCTCGGATAAACGATCTGTATGATCAACTGGCGGGTTCATCAGTGTTCTCTAAACTCGACTTAAGGTTGGGTTACCACCAGATCCGTGTTCGTGAAGAGGATATCCCAAAGACCGCCTTCGTTACTCGATATGGCTCATACGAGTACACTGTCATGTCATTCGGCTTAACCAATGCTCCCGCCACATTCTCCCGCCTGATGAATTATATATTCATGGAATACCTTGACAAGTTCGTCGTGGTTTACCTGGATGATATCCTAGTATACTCCAAGAACAAAGAGGAACATGCTGAACATCTTTGACTTGTTCTGGAAAAACTTCGAGAGCATCAACTATATGCTAAGTTTTCCAAGTGTGAATTCTGGCTTCCCGAAGTAACATACCTTGGGCATGTCATCTCCAAGGATGGTATTGCCGTCAACCCCGAGCGAGTTCAGGCTATTCTTGATTGGGCTCCTCCAAAGAACGTCAAGCAAGTTCGAAGTTTTCTCGGACTCGCCAGCTATTGCCGTCGATTTGTCGAGAACTTCTCCAAGATCGCCAAGCCCCTGACTAACCTGCTTCATAAAGTCGTCAAGTTCGATTGGACGGAAAAGTGTCAGGAAAGTTTCCAGACGCTCAAAGACAAGCTGACTTCTGCCCCAGTGCTTGCCCCTCCTGATTCCCAGAAGGATTTTGTCATCTATTGTGATGCATCCCGTCAAGGATTAGGCGGTGTCCTAATGCAAGACCGCAGAGTAATTGCTTATGCTTCGCGTCAATTGCGTCCGCACGAAGAGAATTACCCAGTACATGACCTCGAGCTTGCTGCCGTCATCCATGCACTAAAACAGTGGCGACATTACCTTCTCGGTAATCGTTGCGAGATCTACACCGATCATCAAAGTCTGAAGTATCTGTTCACTCAGCCAGACCTGAAGCTCCGTCAACAAAGATGGATGGAGACCGTAGCGGATTTTAACTTGGGTATTTCTTATACCCCTGGCAAGGCTAATGTAATGGCCGATGCCTTGAGCCGCAAGTCTTATTGCAGTCACCTCCAGTTTCACGAAGTTCAACCTTCGCTTATTGAAGAATTCAGAAAGCTGAATCTCCACATTGTTCCTCCTGGAGCACTCGCTCGCCCTCCTGAAGGTTCCTACAAAATGAACCTCCACGTTGTTTCCCAGGGTTCTCTTAATACCCTGGTTGCTAAACCAGATCTCGTGGACAGCATCAAGACGCTGCAGGGTTATGACTCTCAAGCCCACAAGATTAAGCGCTATCTCGCTGAAGGAAGGCCTTCGTTCTTCACTATTGATGATACTGGCACCTTGTTCTTTAAAAGTCGTCTAGTGGTCCCCTCTAAAGGTAACCTGGGTATGACTCAGGAGGTCATGCAAGAAGCTCACGACACTCCGTTGTCTATTCATCCCGGCAGTACCAAGATGTACCAAGACATCCGTCAAAGATTCTGGTGGTCAAACATGAAGCAAGACATTGCTCGCTATGTTGCTGAATGTGATGTTTGCCGTCGCGTCAAAGCAGAACATCAAAGGCCCGCCGGAACTCTGCAACCAATTGCTGTTCCTGAATGGAAATGGGACCATGTTGAAATGGACTTTATCACTGGGTTTCCCAAATCACAGAAAGGTAATGATGCTATTCTTGTCGTCATTGACCGACTTTCCAAAGTTGCACATTTCTAGCCGTCAAAGAGACGATCACTGCTAGTCAGCTCGCAACTCTCTACATGTCCAGAATTGTTTCACTTCACGGTATTCCACTGGTTATCAGTTCAGACCGTGGCAGCTTATTCACTTCAAGATTCTGGGCAAGTTTCCAAGAAGCTATGGGAACTCATCTGTCCTTCAGCACCGCTTTTCACCCTCAGTCTCAAGGACAAGTTGAACGAGTCAACCAAGTTCTCGAAGACATGCTTCGAGCTTGTGTCATATCCTTCGGAAGGAAATGGGAAGAATCTCTCCCATATGCCGAATTCTCTTACAATAACAGCTATCAAGCCAGTCTGAAGATGGCCCCCTTTGAAGTATTGTACGGACGAAAGTGCCGAACCCCTCTAAATTGGTCAGAAACTGGGGAACGTCCACTCTTCGGTCCGGATATTATCCAACTTGCCGAAGATCAAGTTCGCGTTGTCCGCGAGCATTTGAAGACTGCTCAGTCACGTCAAAAGAGTCAGTATGACCGCAAACACAAAGATATGGTCTATCAACCTGGCGAAAAGGCTTATCTTTGAGTCACACCGATGAAAGGTACACACCGATTCGGGATCAAGGGCAAGCTAGCTCCTCGCTATATTGGTCCTTTCACTGTTCTTGAAAGGCGTGGTAGAGTGGCATATCAGTTGGAACTTCCATCGAACCTTTCTCAGGTTCACGATGTGTTCCACGTATCACAACTCCGCCGCTGCTTCAAAGACCCTATCCGCGGAGTAGATCACGAATTGCTTGAACTGCAACAAGACCTCTCTTATAAAGAGCATCCGGTCCGCATTCTCGATCAAGCCGAGCGTCGCACACGCCAGAAGGTTATCAAGTTCCTCAAGGTTCAGTGGTCAAACCATTCTGAGGATGAAGCCACTTGGGAACGCGAGGATCGTCTTCGCGATGAATACCCCGCTTTGTTTCTTTCTACCTCCTAAATCTCGGGACGAGATTTCTTGTAGTGGAGGAGATTTGTAACACCCCCTGTATTAAGCTACAGTGATCACCCTTTTGATGAGGCCATGTCATCATGATTAATAGTGCATAATCATCATTAGCATCATATTGCATTTCAACTCCTAAGTCAAATTCAAATTTAATTGAAAGTGGAATATAAAAGTTGTCCAACATAGAAACTAAAATGTCAGATAAGTAACAAATATTCCAGAGGCTATTCTAAAATTGAAACCAACATCATTGGAATTGGATAAGTGACTCGAACAACCTCAAACAGTGGATAAAGATAATATTTAATAACCATTTATTAAATCTGAAATAAATATGGAATTATGTTTTGTCCAAACTAATTTTAGGTGTTAAGGAATAATGCACTGGTATTTATGAAATAGGTCACACTTTTTACAAAAACCATTTTGAGGCCTAGCTATTTACTAGATTGAGAAAGGAGAATAAAGAAAAGGAAAAAGAAACAGAAAAGGATAAAGGAGAGAGCCCCTCCCAACTGGGCGTGGCCCAGCTGGCCTCCACCAGCCCACTGGCCCATCAGGCCCACCCCCACTCTCCCCTTATCCCCTGGACCCCGAAACCCTAACCGGCCACCACTCCACTCCCCCCCCTCCCACTCCCCCTCGTCAGCCCCCACCAGGGGATCGAGCGTTTTTGGGGAATATGTGGTGCACCCCTGCAGGGAAGTTTTATCTATTCGAATAGCCGTGTCCCTCGGTAAAAGGACGACCCGGAGGTTGTATTCCGACCTCATGAAACTAGAAATGGATACTTAATAAAACACACCTTACAAAGTGACAGTTATAACCCGGTGGTCGCTCTCTCGCATGTGGCTACGAGAGGATCGACGGGTTAGGATTATGTTACGGTTGTTGCTTGTTAACTTCCAACTAATCTCTTCTATTGCTCAAGATGAAGGCTGCCAGAAGCTGTAGTCTTTCGACAGGACTAGCTAACCCCCTCTTATTCTGGCATTCTGGCAGTTCAGTCCACCGATATTGCCTCTTTACACTATAACCATGCATATGTTATAGATCCTTGCTTGCGAGTACTTTGGATGAGTACTCATGGTTGCTTCTTCCCCTCCTTTCCCCCTTTCCCTTCTTGCTGGTTGTCGCAACCAGATTTTGGAGCCCAGGAGCCCAGCCCAGACGCACCGTACGACGACTACTACCACCAGGGCGGAAGCCTACTACTACACGTCCAGGACGCCGATGTATGAGATATGCCTAGAGGCAAATAAATGTTTTATTTATCTCCTTGCTCATAATTATGTTTATGTTCCATGCTATAATTGCTGTGGTTCCGCGAGCCGATATATCTAAGGCTCTGGGGAAAACCCATGTGCACGTGTGGAATAATAAACGGTAAAAAGTATTCCTAGTCATGCCTCTAAGACTAGCTCAAGTGTTGCATGATGATTATGTTTTCCAATCATTGGGCATGTCTATGCCAGCAGCTTTGAGGGCACAATGTTAGAAGAACATTTGTGTTGATATCGACCCTTGATGTTATGCTATGAGATTCTCATCCGTCACAAGTTAATGGTTGATAACACAGAGATGGTTAACGTTTGCATGATTCTCTCAGACCATGAGAGTATCGAGTTTCTTCATGCTTGATTCATGAACTTTGGTGTTTGTTAAACGTCATCCGTACTGGATGGCTTTACGGCAGCTTACGGGTTCATGGAAGTATGTTAAGTAACTTGATAGCTCACATTGGGATTTGCTCCTCCGACGATGGAGAGATATCTCTGGGCCCTCTCGGTGTTAAGGTATCCATCATCGTCTGGCCAGACACTTTGTGATTTGATCACGGGGATCCGAACACGGTAACGAGAAAAGAGAACAATACCGGTAACGGAGGTAACTAGCATATGGACAAGTTGTTGATCCACGGGAATGCCAACATGTCTCGCCTCGGGTATTTGTAACATATCGCGAAGCAACAGGAATAGCACACGGCAACTGGAGGTTCACTCGAATATTCATTCGTGTGGGTATAGGGTCATATGGTTGTCCACGGCTCCGATGTTGATCATTGATCGGAAGGGTTCCTGTCCATGTCTATACTTCACCGAACCTATAGGGTCACAACGCATTAGGTATCTATCTGCTATACTAGACGGAGGGTCTAGAGAAAATCACCGAAAAAGTTTCGGACACCGAAAAGTTTCGACACGGAAAAGTTCCGCAGAGAGAGGTCACCGGATGAGTGTCCGGTGAACTGAAAAGTAGTTTCAGGGGATACCATTAAGTCAAAATGGTTTCGGCACATGCCTGATAATTCTTGGAGGATGCAGAATCATTCTGGAAACTTCTGGGAATTTTCTGGAAGAAAACCGGAAATGTTCCGGGGCTGCCGGACCGCTTCAGATGCTTTCCGCAGATGAAATCACTAAACTGGATGTTCCAGAACGCTTTGAAAATTATTTAGTGGGTACTGAAATGTTCCAAGCCCACATAAATATTTTCAGTTCGTACGGACGCTGAAAAATGTCGTCGTGAATGAAGTGCTTTTTGGGAATTTATGGAAAGCACCTTTTGGGAAATTTCCCAAAGCTTCTAGAACCTTAGGCACTAAGGAAGCCCCCTTGGGGGGGCCCCCAGGGTGGCCGGCCATGGAGGGTGGAGCTCCACATGGCATCCCTTTTTGCTTTATTCTTTATGTAAATGACATAAGTGGGTACTTTTGGTATTTGTGATGCCAACTTTACCCCTTGTTTTCCTATAATAGAGGAGATGGGCTGCCCACAAATCCATCCCTTCTCACATACAGTGCCATGCAATGATCTGGCTCTCTCTCTCCTCCCACGAAAGAGTTTCGTAGACGAAGGCTGTCTGGGTTCCGTGGGAACTAGTTTCTGGACGGCGAAGCCCTGCCGGATAGATGACTCCCCGTATGGTGTGCAACTCTGTAGAGAGGCGTAGTTTCGATCTTAGTGCCCGAGGGGCTGTTCGAGAGTGCCTCCGAAGGGCTGTCCAAGTGACGGTTCGAGTTCTGTGAGTCCTCCCGAAGGGCTGTCCGAGTGACCGTTCGAGTTTCGAAGGTCCTCCTGAAGGGCTGTCGCGACACCCCGTCCGGGACTATTCGACCGCCTCCCGGAGGGCTGTCCGGGGCGCGGATGAGGGTATACTCCTCGTGGTTGGGAGGTTGTAAATCCTAGCTGCGGGGATCGCACCGCCTATCGCCATCGACTCTACTTCCGCTGCGCTACGAGTCCGGTAACGAAAATTCAAACCTTGTATGCAGTCTCCATAGTGGCCTGGGCTGGTGCGTACAGAAATTTTTTGTTTCTTGCTGCGTTACCCTACAGTGGCATCAAAGCCGTGCTATGCTAGATGCAGGTTGCGATCGGTAAATACATAGTGATTATGGGTGTTGCCCAATATAATTAGGTAGTAGATAGTTCTATTACTGAAAATATTGTGGCGGTAGCAGATGAAATCTGTTTACCCCCGATATTCTGTGTTGCTTCCCTGGAATTTCAATTTCTGATTTGATAACAGCATGTGGATTTCAAAGTTCTGGCAATCCGCGATCCTGATTGATCAACGAAGTGCTAACATTCATTGAATTCCACCGTAGTTAAAAAGAAAGATAAATTTCGCAGAACGAAGGGCAATGCAGATATGATCTGCACGGGGGTCATGCGTATGATGAGTTGTTAGTATGGGGTTCGAGATTTTATTATCTCGTGCTTCATACACCCCGCATTGTTAATCTAGCGACTTGGATTTCATACTTGATGATGGACGTTGGTAGCTTCTTGGTTTTTTCGAAACCTTAGAGCCCGTAAAACAAGTTTTGCATGAACCGATTAGAGACGTCTAACTTGGTTTGTGCAGGAGGGTTTACATGTGCATGTGATGTGGTATAGCAGTGCTCATAATATTTGATATGTATGAATGACTATATATGTAATTGATTACATGACCTGCGTGTCATGATTCGGCGATGATGGCTGGAGCATATGATTGCACTTTAAGATGACCTGTGTGTTCAACCTGTGTAATGCATTATTTTATTTAGCTATAGAGATAGCATATTTATCTGGTGCATCGACAAGGTGGTGGCAATCTTCGCGAAGGTGAATCACCGACGCGAATGCCGAAGACGAAGAAATACAAGACTTCTCCGTCAGAAAGGCGTAACCATCTATCATGCTAATTATGAATTGCCTGAGATGTTTATCCCTTTTGATGCACCCTTCTTGATTGCGCGTAGTCGCTTTTATTAGGGTGATCTCCTCACAAAATATCAAGTAGTTAGTGTTCTCCCAAGTTTAGCACCGTCAACGGCACCTAACTTTCGGGGTATCACATGCTACCATGGGTACAACACGTAGAAATGTGAGGGTGTAGTTGAGACCTCGCGACAAGATCACTTGGTTGTCTGACGTTCAGGCATGAAGTCATGAGCTCGACACACATGCATCGAAGATGAACAAGAGTCCATAGAGATGTATTGGCAAGTTGGCCTCCGTTGAGATTTTTGTCATCTGTGATGCTACCCATCGTGGCAACAATCAAACTCGGATCTTGATCACTCACAATCAATTATGAGAGATATTGATTTGAGTGGGAGCGCACTTTTGAATTGACTTATTTAATTCTCAGTGCAATTAATTATGAACACTGTCTAATGTGTGATTTGCATAAAGTGTAGATTTATGCTCGCGTTTCCACCTTCCCTGTTAATTTGAATAGCTGTTAAATATCTGGTTAAAACTTTTGGTTGGTAACGTAATGTGAGGATTGTCCTCAAGAGTGCCGAGGAAGACTTTGTCCTATCGCATACTTTCAGTATTCTCTCGCTTTGCTATGGATCATATGACTCTCTCCTTCGATCCAAAAGCTGGAATCCCGTTTCAGTCAGTGCAATATGTTTGCTTCCATGAGACCCGAACTTCGAAAGTTTGGATAGTTATGTGATATTCATGGAATCTGAAAACCATTTTCAGAGACAGACATAGCTAAAAGATATGAGTAATCCAAAGCAATGTTTTGTTTGCAAACTATTAGTAAAGAAGTTTACTATACATTAGACTGATAAGAGAGGGATCCAGAAAACGCCTGTCATATGATGAAAGGTGAATAAAACAACACTTAAAGAGAAAGGAAGTGTCCGGGTGTTATTGAAACTTTCACCCGCCTAGGAAGTCCGGGGCTAACGCCACTCTTAAGTTGGGTGCTTCTTCTGAGAGTAGGAGAAATCTAAAAGTTAAACTGTTGAAGTATAATGGCAGAAAGAAAGAGACTGGAATATCCAGCTCATGTAATGAATGTCTACAAGTTTTTGATGTTAGAAGGCTAGTCAAAGATATAGTCTTGGAATTATGATTATTATTTGTTAATCACTGATTCTTGGGTATTGTGAGTTAATCATAGAGATACCCGCTCGCTTGCATTCTGTTGCAACCGATGTAAACTACTATGCCTGAAAGACAGCCAGGAATGAGGTTTAGGTATACACAGGAACATAGTAAATGTTACTATACCATTCCATCGGTGTATTACCGTTTGTATTTATTTTCATAATTCATTTAGAGTTTTACAAACTCTAGCCTTTGCATAAAGTAATCTTGCAGAAGGTTGTTCATAAGAGAACTTTTTATGTTCGATGTTATGAATAACCATAAGGGCCATACTTTCATTGAGAATGAGATGCATGTTATGAATATGTATAATATATACCTCTCTGGATTTACTTTCATAATTCACTTTAGAGTTTTAACACACTCTACGCCATTGCAACTTTTTGTTGCAAAAGAGTTGTTCTAAAAGAACAATTGTTGTCATCAGTATATGATAACATGAAGGGCCATACTTCCACCAATATGGGATGTAGTTATGAATATTGATGGTAAAATGATACAATCCATAACACTGACGCTAAGTCGTAAGACTAAAAGAATACCACCAAGTGTGGCACTGCATTTGGTCACATTGGAGAAACCCGCATGAAAGATTCCATTATGATGGATTTTGCAGTCGTTTGATTTTTGAATCATCTGACACTTGCAACTTCCTTCGAAAAGTGAAGTACTAAATACCGTTCACAGGCCATAAGGAACGAGCAAAGAATTTATTGGTGATCATACATTTTGATGTATGCAGTCCGATAATGTTTTTGCAAGTAGTGGATTTATCTATCTTCAGAAATGACTCAAGTAGATATATGGATATTTACTTGATAGACGTAGTCTGAATTTTTTGAATTCATTCAAAAGGTTTTCAAATATGAAGTAGAAGTTATTGTATAAACAGAACTGGGGCCACAAACGCAGGAAGCGATATGCAGTCGATGTTAAGCAAGAGAGAGATAAAAATTGATTGTCATAAAACGGATGAAGCACATATCTAACGTATATGAACTGCGGAAGAAAAGATAATAATGAATGATGTAAATACTAAAAATTAAGTTGTTCACAACGATGAGAAAATATGAGTTACATTAGAATGCTAGATGGAAGGTGTTTCATACTTGCACTCCAACACCACTGCAAGAGAAAGTCCGTGAAGATGTATCGAACCATTTATGACATGGTAAGATCAAAGATGACAAATTAAATTCCATTATCCCTTTTATAAAGTGATGCTTTAGAGACTGCGGCTTTTACACTGAAAAGAGCTCCATTAAGGTCTGTTGAAATGACACCATGGTATGTACCCCAACCATGTTATCTCTTTTTCTTAACCATTGGAATATGGGGCTTGTGTAAAAGGTTACAAACCTATTCCAAATCAGACAAGGCTACTTCTTTGTAGGTTATCCCAAGTCATTGGTATTCCATCCTCACTATACCCGAGGCAAAGTTGCACAAAGAACGTATGCTTTTTGAAGAAAATTGTTCTTTAAAAAGGTGAGTGGGAATAATGCAACTCGACGAGATAACCATATCTCCGTCATCAGGTCAAAGGAAAGAGACCTTGGAAGTAATTCCAGAGTTCCTACTATACTGATACGGAAGTCTCTACAATAAAATGTATGGACTATCGGTCGAACTTCAGGCTGAACCACGTAGGCAAGGCTCGTGCAAACCTCTCAGGTGCGCAAAACGAGATATTGTGTTAGACAACAGTATACCTACGATACAACAAGGAAGCGTTGATGGGCCCTGACTCCGGAATTGGCTAAATGCCAATACAATCGCGATAGTCTCCATATAAATGTTTCAAGATTAAAACCTTGATACACCTTCGAAAGACTTAGAGTCTAACGAATTTTATGGAACTAAAAACTGATACGGTAAAAAAATGTTTTATCATAAAGCTGGACTTGTTGCATACAGTTCAAGGAGTTGACTACGATGAGGTTCGTTTCATCGTAGCGATGCTTAAAATCGGTTCGGGTTGGAACTAGCAATTATACATATTTCAATCATGAGATATGAACAACAGGATGACCAAAGGATTTCCATCTGATGGAAATGAAACCAAGGACTTGCATGTGTTACAGTCCAAGGTATTTGTCATTCCAATAGGATCTAGTAGTATTGCAAACTTCAGAGTTCCAGCAATGCAGAAGAGAGCAAAATGGAGTTGGAATCTTCGTGTTTTGATGAAATGGTCAAGGGTTGACTTCATCAATGGGTAACGAAGATGCTTATGATTCAAGAAGTAATTGGGAGTCAAATAAAATTTCTAAACAACGTTGTGTGCTTGACACATTGTTAATTGGAATAAATTTCTTGATATGAATTAGGACTTCATTTGAAAATAGTTTTTCGATGAAGTGCTTGGGCAAAATAGCCATTATATTAGGCTGATGATCTATGGAGATAGATTTACCTAATGGGCTGAGCAGATACATATTGACAAGATGACTAAAACCTTTGTCATTAAAAACGTCAAGGAGTGATTCTTGCCGAAGTCACATGGAAAGAGTTTTGCAAGACTCGGTGTCCCAAAAACACTGTGAGCAAAATACATGATGGAGATTCCACACCCTTCATGTTTGGATTAATCATGTATTCCATGGTATGTAAAAACAACCAGATATGTCCAATACTCAAAGTTGTTGCGAGTATAGATACCAAGTGATCAAAGTACTGATCATGGGACAACAGTGAAAAAAGGTCTGAGTACTATAGTAGCACTGATGACATGTTTTCTCGCAAGCGGAGATCATGAAGAGTTTCGTTGTAAAGGTTACATCGATCAGTCTTTATCCATGCTCCAAGCGTTTTCGATTAAAGTTAGGGTTTTGTGCAATACACAATATGGTGGCGACGGTAGTTGGAAATTGTTCCAAACAAGATACTGAGGCGATTCTATAACAAGGCTAAGTATGTTGACGCTTTAGGAGCGACAAAGAAGTTGTTGAATCATATGTTCATTCATGAACTTAGTATGGTTCCAAGAAGGCTTGGTCAATGGGACACTATTGCACAGATAGTTGCTCCATAGCTCAGTCTGAGGAATCAGGTTTCGACCAATGATTCACACATATACAAAGCAAGGTGTACACAAATAATGAATTTTTGTGAAGCGTGAAAACGAGAGGATATGCAAGATACACACGGATCTGAAGTCGTCAGATCCGTTGGCACATGCTATACCACATGCGAAGCATATTTTACAAACATGTGCCATAGGTGTAAAGTGCATTAACATTAACTAGATTATTGACTCTAGTGCAAGTGGAGTCTGTAGGAGTATGCCTAGAGCATAATAAATGTTATTATTTATCTCCTTGCTCATAATTATGTTTATCTCATGCTATAACTGCTGTGGTTCCCGAGCCCGTATATCCATAAAGGCTCTGGGAAAACCCATGTGCACGTGTGGAATAAATAAACGGTAAAAAGTATTCCTAGTCATGCCTCTAAGACTAGCTCAAGTGTTGCATGATGATTATGTTTTCCCAATCATGGGCATGTCTATGCCAAGCAGCTTTGAGGGCACAATGTTAGAAGAACATTTGTGTTGAATCGACCGATTGATGTTTGCTATGAGATTCCTTCGTCCACGTTAATGGTTGATACACAGAGATGGTTAACGTTTGCATGATTCCTCAAACCATGAGAGTATCGAGTTTCTTCATGCTTGATTCATGAACTTTGTGTTTGTTAAACGTCATCCGTAACTGGATGGCTATTACGCAGCTTACGGGTTCATGGGAAAGTATGTTAAGTACTTGATAGCTCAAGATTGGGATTTGCTCCTCCGACGATGAGAGATATCTCTGGGCCCTCTCGGTGTTAAGGTATCCATCATCGTCTGGCCAGACACTTTGTGATTTGATCACGGATGCCGGAACACTGGTAACGAGAAAAGAGAACAATACCGGTAACGAGGTAACTAGCATAGTGGACAAGTTGTTGATCCACGGGAATGCCAACATGTCTCGCCTCGGGTATTTGTAACATATCGCGAAGACAAGGAATAGCACACGGCAACTGGGTTCACTCGAATATTCATTCGTGTGGTATAGGGGTCAATATGGGTGTCCACGGCTCCGATGTTGATCATTGATCAAGGGTTCCGTGTCATGTCTATACTTCACCGAACCTATAGGTCACACGCTTAAGGGTCATCTATCTGCTGAATACTAGACAGGGAGTCTGAGAGAAAATCACCGAAAAAGTTTCGGACACACAAAAGTTCGTACACAGCGGAAAAGTTCCGCGAGAGAGGTCACGATGAAGGTCCGGTGAACTGAAAAGTAGTTTCAGGGGTACCATTAAGATCAAATGGTTTCGGCACATGCCTGATAATTCTTGAGGATGCCAGAATCATTCTGGAAACTTCTGGGAATTTTCTGGAAGAAAACCGGAATAGTTCCGGGGCTGCCGGAACCCGCTTCAGATGCTTTTCGCAGATGAAATCACTAAACTGGAATTGTTCCAGAACGCGTTGAAAATTATTTTAGTGGGTACTGGAAATGTTCCAAGCCCACATAATATTTTCAGTTCGTAACGGACGCTGAAAAATGTCGTCGTGAATATTGAAAGTGCTTTTTGGGAATTTTGGAAAGCACCTTTGGGAAATTTCCCAAAGGCTTCTAGAAGCCTAGGCACTAAGGAAGCCCCCTTGGGGGGCCCCAAGGGTGGCCGGCCATGGAGGGTGGAGCTCCACATGGCACTCCTTTTTGCTTTATTCTTTATGTAAATGACATAAAGTGTGGGGTACTTTTGGTATTGTGAATGCCAACTAACCCCTTGGTTTTCCTATAAATAGAGGAGAGTGGGCTGCCCCAAATCCATCCCTTCTCACCTACAAGTGCCATGCAATGATCTGGCTTCTCTCTCCCCTCCCACGAAAAGAGTTTCGTAGAGCCGAAGGCTGTCTGGGTTCCGGTGGAACTAGTTCTGGACGGCGAAGCCTGCCGGAATGATGACACCGTATGTGTGCAACTCTGTAGAGAGTCGTAGTTCGATCTAGTGCCCGAGGGGCTGTTCGGAGGCTCCCTCCGAAGGGCTGTCCAAGTGACGGTTCGAGTTCTGTGAGTTCTCCCAAGGGCTGTCCGAGTGACCGTTCGAGTTTCGAAGGTCCTCCTGAAGGGCTGTCCGCGACACCGCGCGGGGACTATTCGCCGCCCTCCCGGAGGGCTGTCCGGGGCGCGGATGAGGGTATACATCCTCGTGGTTGGGAGTTGTAAATCCTAGCTGCGGGGATCTGCACCGCCGATCGTCATCGACTCTACTTCCGCTGCGCTACGAGTTCGGTAACGAAAATGATCAAACCTTGTATGCAGTCTCCATAGTGGTCCTGGGCTGGTGCGTAGGTCAGAAATTTTTTTGTTCTTGCTGCGTTACCCTACAGCCGACGACCAGGAGTAGTTAGGAGGATCCCAGGCAGGAGGCCCTGCGCCTGTTCGATCTGTTGTATCCCTGTTTGTGCTAGCATCTTATGGCACCTGTTTAACCTATGTCTGTACTCAGATATTGTTGCTTCCGCTGACTCGTCTATGATCGAGCATTTGTATTCGAGCCCTCGTGGCCCCTGGCTTGTATTATGATGCTTGTATGACTTATTTATGTTTTGTTGTGTTGTGATATCTTCCCGTGAGTCCCTGATCTTGATCGTACACGTTTGCGTGCATGTTAGTGTACGATTGAAACGGGGGCGTCACAAGTTGGTATCAGAGCCGACTGCCTGTAGGAATCCCCCTTTTCAATTCCTTGGCCGAAGTTGAGTCTAGACAAAGAACCATTTTACTAACTGGCTGTGTGGCTTACGGGCCCACATCGCCAACTGGGTGGTATTAGGATCTTTATTCCTCGTCTATACTCTGGGACTCTGATCTCTCCTCTACTCGGGTTAATGAATTTTACTAACGCCGACACTTAGGGTCTCGTGATCACATCCACCGATTTCTGAAAATTCCCCCCCTTGCTTCGAGATTGTGGGCCAGGTTCTCTACAGGATCCTTTTATCGAGGGCACCCGTGTTGTCACTTGCAGATTCCTCGCCCCACCAGTTTTCCCGACGTTGATGTAGCCTTTGCTATGTCTCGTTGTGTACTTCCTTACCGCGTGCCTGCGCGCCGCCTAGCATGTCCAGTTTATGAAATTGCGCCGTTATGCTGTCCGCATGTACCTGACTTTGTGTAAGGATATGTATGTCTTAATTGACTACTTTTATGTATTTGATGCACTGCTTAAACTATTGCGAGTTACATCATGCTTGTCGCTAAGCACTCGCGCTTGCTTTTACTAAACTACCCCCTGTTGTAATTTGCAGGATGGTTAGACCCGCTGGTCGTGGTCTGGCCGTGGTGCCAACGATCCACCACCGCCGAACTATATGGCGGAATGATGCAGCAATTTGAACTGCAACGTCAGTTCTGCAAGGGATCATGGATCAGTTTCTCTTCCCCAATATGAACCAGTATCCAGGCCCAGGGACCTGCAGGACTTATGCGCCTCAACCACAACCGTCTACCGCGGCTCACTCAGCCCCTGGATGCGGATGACTGGCTTCGCGACAATCACCTATGAGTTGGAATCTGGTGCGTTGCCCCTGCAAACTATGTCACCTTCGCCTCCTTCTTTCTCAAGGGCCCCCGCTGCTCAATGGGTGGACAGCCACAGGCGCACTCAACCAGCTGCACAGTCATCACTTGGCCGGATTTCCAAGCTGCCTTCCGGGCCCGTTTCATTCCTCAGGGAATCATGGACCGGAAGAAGCAAGAGTTCCGCAACCTCACCCAGGGCACAAGACAGTGGAAGCTTATCAGCGGGAGTTTCTGGAATTATCCCGCTATGCTGAAGAAGACATTCCCACTGATGCTCGCCGTCAGGAAAGGTTTCGCGAAGGACTTCAAGCTGACATCAAGCTAGCGCTCCTTGTGCATGAATTTGATAATTTCTCCCATCTTGGTGAACAAGGCTATCCAGGTGAGACTGGTCTGCAGGCACACCAGGGATCTCTTAGGCGCAATCGTGACACCGGTTCATCTTCGAGCCACCTGCACAGAAGGCGTCGGTCTGGATTCCAAACAGCGGTGTACCGTCCAGCTGCACCTGCTCCAGACTCCTATACTGCACCGCTTCTCTCCACCACCTAGGCAGCCAGGACTTCCAGCTCCACCACCCGAGCTCCTGCTCCAATCCCAATGATAGTCTGTGCTACAAGTGTGGGCAGCCAGGTCATTTTTCCAGGAACTGCATTCACCAGAACCAACTGGCACTCCTCCTGCAACTGGCCGTAGGAACAATCAGCCTCGCAACAACAATGCCAAGTCTTTGGGCGTATCAGGCCAACCACACCGATTTCAATGAAGCTCAGGACCAGCCTGCCACCGGTGATGGGTACTCTCCTTGTTAATTCAGTACCAGCTTCTGTTTTATTTGATTCGGGAGCATCGCATTCATTCATTCCGAAGAATTTCATACAACACGACATTAAATGTGAGGTCATGAACACTGCAAGTAATACACACCCCCGCGGGTCAATGTCAAACCTCCATGGGTGCAACGACGTCACCGTTGAAATTGAAGGCTGGAGTTTCATGCCTCCCCTTTCATACTAAAGTTTGTAGTATCGACCTCATTCTCGGAAGATGGTTGAAAGCGCATACTGCTTCTATAGTTTTGCGCCACGAAGATCGTCCATCTTCTACACACCCTTCTGATGAAATAATAAGCTACCAGGCTCAAATCATCCAAAATGCCGAGGCGAGGCTTTATGCTTGAATGCGTTAAACGCATCACCACTTGAAGGCATCAAGAACATTCCAGTTGTTCGCGAATTCCAAGGTGTTTTCCAGAAGAACTCCCAGGATACCCCCTGCTCGAGCTGTCGAATTTGTCATCGACTTGAAACCAGGCACCACTCCTATCGCCAAGCGACCCTACAAGATGCCGCCGCATGAACTCCTTGACTTAAGGAGGAAATCGACGCTTCACTTCGTAAGGTTTCATTCGCCCAAGTTCCTCTGCTTGGGGAGCACCTTCTCTCTTGTCAGGAAGAAGGATGGATCAACCGATTGGTCCAAGATTACCGTCCTATCAACCAACAACCATCCAGAACAAATATCCCTCCTCGGATAAACGATCTGTATGATCAACTGGCGGGTTCATCAGTGTTCCTAAACTCGACTTAAGGTTGGGTTACCACCAGATCCGTGTTCGTGAAGAGATATCCCAAAGACCGCCCCTTCGTTACTCGATATGGCTCATACGAGTACACTGTCATGTCATTGCGCTTCACAATGCTCCCCGCCACATCTCCCGCCTGATGAATTATATATTCATGGAATACCTTGACAAGTTCGTCGTGGTTTACCTGATGATATCCTAGTATACTCCAGAACAAAGAGGAACATGCTGAACATCTTTGACTTGTTCTGGAAAACTTCGAGAGCTCAACTATATGAAGTTTTCCGTGTGAATTCTGGCTTCCCAGAGTAACATACCTGTGCATGTCATCTCCAAGGATGGTATTGCCGTCAACCCCGAGCGATTTCAGGCTATTCTTGATTGGGCTCCTCCAAAGAACGTCACAAGTTCGAAGTTTTCTCGATCGCCAGCTATTGCCGTCGATTTGTCGAGAACTTCTCCAAGATCGCCAAGCCCCTGACTAACCTGCTTCATAAAGTCGTCAAGTTCGTTGGACGGAAAAGTGTCAGGAAAGTTCCAGACGCTCAAAGACAAGACGCTGACTTCTGCCCCAGTGCTTGCCCCTCCTGATTCCCAGAAGGATTTTGTCATCTATTGTGATGCATCCCGTCAAGGATTAGGCGGTGTCCTAATGCAAGACCGCAGAGTAATTGCTTATCTTCGCGTCAATTGCGTCCGCACGAAGAGAATTACCCAGTACATGACCTCGAGCTTGCTGCCGTCATCCATGCACTAAAACATATGCACTGGTATTTATGAAATAGGTCACACTTTTTACAAAAACCATTTTGAGGCCTAGCTATTTACTAGATTGAGAAAGGAGAATAAAGAAAAGGAAAAAGAAACAGAAAAGGATAAAGGAGAGAGCCCCTCCCAACTGGGCCGTGGCCCAGCTGGCCTCCACCAGCCCACTGGCCCATCAGGCCCACCCCCACTCTCCCCTTATCCCCTGGACCCCGAAACCCTAACCGGCCACCACTCCACTTCCCCCCCCCACTCCCCCTCGTCAGCCCCCACCTCCCGATCCAGATCGGGATCGGGATCGCGGGAACGACCCCGTCGCCCTCGCTCGCTGCGACGACCGCGCCGCCTCGCCCTCGCCGCACGACGCCACCGCCCGGAGCGCTCCCTCGCCGGTCTGCCTCGTCTACGTCGACGCCATCGTCTCCGACCACCACCCCGACCCCCCGCTGCCACGATCCCTGCTTCCCCCGCCGTGAGCCTCGCTCCCTTCCTCTCCCTGCGCCCGCTCCCGCCTCCCGCAGAGCCTCGCGCTGCGCGCGCCCCGACGCCGCTCGTCACGCCACGCCCGCTCCCTCGCCGCTGCTCGCGCGCGCGCCTGCGCCGTTCCGCGCGCGCGCATGCCATCCGCGTCCCGCGCCATGGCCGCGCTTGCGCGCGTCACCGCGCCCGCGCGCGGCCTCGCCAGTGCTCGCTCGCCTCGGCCGTTCGCCCGCGCTCGCCCGCGCGCACCGCGCCCCCCCTCTCGCGCTGCCACTCGCGCGCCACCGCCCGTTGCCGCTCCGGCCACCGCGCGCGTCCCACGCCCCCTCCGGCCTCGCCCCGCCCGCCGCCCGCGCCCGCGTCCGGCCCCCCCGCGCGTGCCCGACTGCGGCCGCGCACACGCGCGCTGCGCGCCGTGCCTGTCGCCCGCGCCCGTGCCCTGGGCCACTGCCCAGTGGGGCCCGAAAACCCCCCTGCGACGCTGACGAATGGGGCCCACGCCCTAAAAACGTTTTAAAAAAAGAAAGAAAGAAAGAAATAAAAAAATAAATAATTAAAATAATTAAAATAATTAATTAATTAATTAGTTAATTAATTAGTTAATTAATCCTGATTAGGTTAATCTAATTAACTAATTAGTGTTAATTAAACAGTAATTAGTAATTAACTTAATTAACCGCTGACATCATGCTGATGTCATCATCAGCACTGTTTCGGATAATGTTGAATTAAATAATTAATTAAATTTCAGAAATTAATAAAAACTTTAGAAAACCGTATTAAATAAACCGTAACTCCGATGAAAATATTTTATACATGAAACTTGCTCAGAACGACGATACGAACCCGGATACGCCCTCTGTATTCCCGTCAGACGCCCGCAACTATGAGAACGTTGAACAATTAGACCGATTTCGATAAATGAATAGTGTCCAACCCTAATTAAATAAATCCGAATAAATTCCTAAATTAACTAAATCGCTTAGTTAGGCTGTATATCACCCTGGCCCTGCGTTTAGACATGTCCTGCATCCCTGTTGCATCATTGCCGTGTGTTTACTGTTTCTTCCCCCTCTTCTCTTCGGTAGACTACGAGACCGACGCAGCTGCTGGTGCCCCGACCGACTACGTTGTTGACGACCCCTACTTGCCAGAGCAACCAGGCAAGCCCCCCCCCTTGATCACCAGATATCGCCTATTCTTCTCTATACTGCTTGCATTAGAGTAGTGTAGCCTGTTACTGCTTTCGGTTAATCCTATTCTGCTGCATAGCCTGTCATTGTTGCTACTGTTGTTGATACCTTACCTGCAATCCTAAATGCCTAGTGTAGGATGCTAGTTTGTCATCAATGGCCCTACATTCTCGTCTGTCTGCTATGCTACATTATTGGGCCGTGCTCGCCACGGGTGGCGATTGCGGATATGTATACTACTTATTACATGTGACATCAGATGGATACTAAAGTCGGGTCGGCTCGAGGAGCACCCGCAGGTGATTCACGAATGGGGGCTGAAAGGATTGGCCTCCTCGACGGCCCCCTAAGTGACTCTTTGTTGTGGAGCGGCAGGGCAGGTTGTGACCACCTAGGAAAGAGGTGGGCCTGGCCCTGGTCGTCGTCCGCGGTGATCTCATAATAACACGTTTAACGAGATTGGATATTTGATCTGAGTCTGGCCACTAGCCTATACGCACTAACCAACTACGCGGGAGTAGTTATGGGTATCCCGGCGTCGTGGTATCAGCTGAAGCCTTCTTGACGTCAGCGACTGAGCGGCGCGCGCCGTGTTGGACCGCGATAACGTAACCGCCGTGATCGTGTGGGTTGCTAGGTCTGCTCGCGGCCGCGTACGCAACGTGCAGGAGCGCACTGGGCGATGGGCCCAGACCCCAGAGTGCCTAGGATTAGTCCGGCGTGCTGACCTCTCTGTTGAGCCTAGGTGGGGCTGCGACGTGTGGATCTTCCGAGGCCGGGCATGACCCAGGAAAGTGTGTCCGGCCAAAGGGGATCGAGCGTGTTGGGGAATATGTGGTGCACCCCTGCAGGGAAGTTTATCTATTCGAATAGCCGTGTCCCTCGGTAAAAGGACGACCCGGAGTTGTATTCCGACCTCATGACAACTAGAAATGGATACTTAATAAAACACACCCTTACAGGTGACAGTTATAACCCGGTGGTCGCTCTCTCGCATGGTGGCGACGAGAGGATCGACGGGTAGGATTATGCTATACGTTGTTGCTTGGTTAACTTCCAACTAATCTCTTCTATTGCTTCAAGATGAAGGCTGCCAGAAGCGTAGTCTTCGACAGGACTAGCTATCCCCCTCTTATTCTGGCATTCTGCAGTTCAGTCCACCGATATTGCCTCTTTACACATATACCATGCATATGTAGTATAGATCCTTGCTTGCGAGTACTTTGGATGAGTACTCATGGTTGCTTTCCCCCTCCTTTCCCCCTTTCCCTTCTTGCTGGTTGTTGCAACCAGATGTTGGAGCCCAGGAGCCAGACGCCACCTACGACGACTACTACCACCAGGGCGGAGCCTACTACTACGTCCAGGACGCCGACGACCAGGAGTAGTTAGGAGGATCCCAGGCAGGAGGCCCTGCGCCTGTTCGATCTGTTGTATCCCTGTTTGTGCTAGCCATCTTATGGCACCTTGTTTAACCTATGTCTGTACTCAGATATTGTTGCTTCCGCTGACTCGTCTATGATCGAGCATTTGTATTCGAGCCCTCGTGGCCCCTGGCTTGTATTATGATGCTTGTATGACTTATTTATGTTTTAGAGTTGTGTTGTGATATCTTCCCGTGAGTCCCTGATCTTGATCGTACACGTTTGCGTGCATGATTAGTGTACGATTGAAACGGGGGCGTCACATTATCACTAAACATGCTTTCATTTGCATGCTATTTTAATAATGCTTAGGTTTTAATAAAATCACTAACATGCCAATGCTTGTTTATTGAATCCAGTTTGTGTCGTGCTTTCTAATAGAAATCAAGATATTTGTCCACGTACCCATGTTGAACAGTACGTGTCTGATATTTGATGGTCCTTCGCAATCATGATTCTGAAATCAATTGTTACTACTCCCTCCGTTTCTAAATATAAGACTTTTTTGACATTTCAATAGACATATTTCAGAGCGTAGGTTCACTCATTTTGCTCCGTAGGTAGTCCATATTAGAATCTCTAAAAAGGCTTATATGTAGGAACGGAGGGAGTACAAAGTTACTCTGCCCCCTCGTCGTATTATGACCCAACTTCTTGCACATCATGATGACTTCTTTTTTGCATGTCTTAGGGCTGTTATATCTTTTCCTTTTTTGCCTGATGGACATACAGTGTTATCATTAGCTTCGCCTCCCCACTTTAAGATTCGATGACGTGGGCATTCGGTGTTATCATACAGGGTACACGTAGTTTGCCCCTGAAGTCGGAATTGATATGACCCAAGTCCATTCAAAGATGCGCATAGCAGAAGAAGCATGATTTCATACTAGAGCTGAACACTGACAGTTGTCTGAATGAAAGATGTCAAAAGTAAAAAATGTATCCTTGACACATAGATGTTCTAAAAAAAATTAATTGAGAGCATGTTGGACTGATCTTGACATTGTGTTAGTGTTGCCCAGCTAATTAATATCGCCGCTGCACACGTACTCTGCCATGCACTTTTTTCCTCCTTTAAAATTGTTTTTATGGTAATTACAACCTGACAATATGGATACATTAGAAGTATTATATTTGACAGACATCTCTATTTGTTTTTGCAGAGAGAGATAGAAGCAACTGAGTTGGGGGCAAGCGGAAAGAGGCCAAGGCTTTGAGATGTTGGCAACATATCAATGTTATTGCAGATGTTTGCAGCAAGTCCACTGGAGACATTTAATGTTATCGTGATCAGATGTTAAGTAGTTAAAACTGAATGGTGGGTAGTATGTGCTGTCAGTCATGGCTTTTATGTCTACGGAGTGGCTTCTTTTGGATTTGAAACTGGTCATGGCCATTCCATGTCTTTATATGTATATTGCTCTGATTGTGTTGATTCTGGTTACGCGCATAATTAATTTTGCATTTCCTTGCATGGATCCTACTGGTGACCCCTCCCCCCTAAGGAAGGGCACCTTTTCTCCTATTGTAGTGTGGCGTAGCTTTAAAGCAATCTGGTATTACTCTCTCCATTCCTAAATATAAGTCTTTGTAGAGATATTCCACTATGAGCTACATACGGAGCAAAATGAGTGAATCTACACTCTAAAATGCATCTATATACATCCGTTAGTCCATAGTGGAATATCTACAAAGACTTATATTTAGGAACGGAGGGAGTAGATAATTTCAAACTATTTGATGTCTGAATGTCTACAAAGACTTACATTTAGGAACGGAGGGAGTAGATAATTTCAAACTATTTGATGTCTGCTTTGCTTGACCATTTGACTAATGTTAAAAGGAGAAACAAAATACGTCTCCCATGTTATGGTTTTAAGTCTGAGCATTTTGTTCCTGCAGCCCTGTTGCGTACCTTGATCTCTGCTCCGTGGTGTTGTAATTGGATTATTATTACAAAAGTACTAAGCGTCCAGTGAATTTGAATACAAACTCCTGATGGGAATACAAGCCTGGCATGGAATTTAAGTCCTAAATTTAACTAGCAGAGTATGCATGTATAATGTCCCACATAGTACATGTTTAGAAACTTGGTTGGCCAACATATCTGAAAATATAATTTTGATGGCATAAAACACATATTCCACTAGTGAAACTGAAGACCTAAAAATATGTGCCCTACTTATTATTCCGCCCGTCAGGATGACACACAGATCATATTCCATTAGTGAAACTAAAGACCTAAAGCATCGGATGCAAAACAATATAAAAATAAAATAAAAAATCATTAGGTGTGCACTGCAGTCTGTTCATCCTGAAAACAAGCATGTCAATAGGATTGATGTTCACGGATATACTTTGCTCGAGAGAGATACGAGTTAACAGAAAAAACAATGAGAAAGGAAACAAATTGATCCCAGCAAATTTATGTTGGCGCACAGCCCGGCTACTTATTTTTCTCCTATGGTAGTGTGGCGTAGCTTTAAAGCAATCTGGTATTACTCTCTCCGTTCCTAAATATTCATCTGGCTACACAATTGTTTGCACAAGACACTCCTTTCCCAAAGTTCCTTAACCATCCGCAGTGATAACGCTCCTATCCCATGCTGGTGCATCATGCTAGAAGGATCACTGTGTCTACACGCCTTGCAAAATTCCTATAGCAGAACAACCAAAAGAGAGTCAAAATCATTGTTATGTCAAAGGACATGAAAAAATGGTAATCTTTTGCCTGGAATCTGCAAGCAGATATTAGATTGGAACTACCACAGATTTTAACAAAGAATGTAATACTCACTAACCCAAGGGCCAATCTGCTATACCAACTACAGGACTTATAGTTGTCAATCTGCTTTTTTTTTTTGATCAAAAGGGGTTTCCCCCCTCTCCATTTTATTGATAAAATGGAGAACAGCATCCAAACACTTAAAAGCTCTCGGACCTAACCAGAGTAGCAGGCCAGAAATTAACTACCACTAACAAACCAAAAAGAAAACCGTCCGCAACAGCAAAAGGTTCAGCAGTATCCAAAGCCAGTAGCCGAATAAAGAGGGAGCCTAGCCTATTACATCTTCCTCACGCAGGAGGGGGTAGGATCATCCCAGAGTGCGCCTTGAGCATGAGGCCAGCTAGTCCCTTCTTTGCTCCAGGTCTGGTTCTTTCTACCACGCGATGCGCAGCAGCTCGCCTCTTCGCCGGTCCAGCAGCAGGAGACAGCATCGCAAAAGCACCGACTGATCCCCCTTGCATAAGATCTTCCACTGGTGTAACAGAGCACAAGCTCTCCCCAAGATCACTCGTATACTTGTCCATGGCACGCCCTGAAAACAAATGTCGTTACGCATAGTCCAAATGCTCCAAATGGTAGCAACACAAGCAATGTTAATGACAGTTTTTTTATTATTAGCATTCCAAAGTTCGGACAGGGTCATCATGCACTGTGGATATTTGAAATCAAAAGATTCAGCAACGATTTTCCAAATCTCCCTCGCAACCACACATTCAAAAAACAGGTGGTTCACAGATTCATTTTCACAGCAAAATAGGCAGGTCTTGTCATTCACAGGGCGTCTTTTGGCAAGGTTATCTCTAGTGAGAATTTTGTTATGAAAGGCTAACCAGATAAAAACCAGGTATCTATGTGGTAAAAAAATCTTCCAGAGGTTCTTCCAAACAGGGGTAGCCCCCCCCCCCCCCATTGATCATCTTATAGAAGGATTTAACAGAGTAAATTCCAGATGCCTCGAGCATCCAAATAGGGTGGTCCTTTTCATCGCGGGGAATGTTATTAGAGAGTAATTGAAGCAATTCCTGCTCAGGAATTGTGTGTCCACACACCGCTTGAAAGTAAGTTTCAATGTTACCCCATCCCACACCTGAGCCACAGTGCATTCTTGCTGTTGACAAATGTCATAGACCTCCCAGAATTGGGTTTTTAGGCATGAGTCGCCAGCCCAGGTATCATGCCAAAAACTTATGTTCTGGCCCATTCCCAAGATTCCATTTGTAAAAAGGTCTAGCACCAGCCAAGGCCCAGAGCATATTAGGCTTGTCTGTCTTGTATTTGTGCTTAACTAAGGTTTTCCAGTCTTTATCCTCACCCAAAAGGAATCTTTTAGACCAGGAAGCCAACAGTGCCATGTTAAATTCCCGTAGATTAACTACACCCAAACCACCAAAAGCCTTCTTTTCGGATACAAACCCCCAGTTAGCTAGGTGATATTTATGGTTATCACCCAAGTTCCCCCAGAAGTAATGGCCTTAATAGCCCATTTGGGAAATTTTATAACAGACATTAGATATGTGGGAATGCTAGCAATACATGTTTGTAACAGCACCAGCTTAGCCTCATAACTAAGCAGCCTGCCCCTCCACCCACAGATTCTTTTAATTATCTTGTCAATAATGGGTTGGAGATCCTCCCACCTTAATTTTAAATAATGCAGGGGAACCCCCAGATATTTAAGAGGGAAGGACCCAATTTTGCAGCAGAAGATCTGCGATAAAATTTTAGTTTTTGCTTCATCCAAATTAATGGGGACCAACTCACACTTGTCATAATTGATCTTTAACCCAGAAAGGTTCTCAAAACAGGCTAACAACCACTTGAGGTTTTTTGCATGGTCAATGTCAGGATCCAAGAAGAGGACAGTGTCATCAGCATACTGTAAGCTAATCAGGCTAATTGGAATAATATGAGGAATAATCCCCGAGATAATTTTTTCCTAACAGCTTTGGCCAAAATTCTAGAGAATACATCGGCAACTAAGTTGAAAAGAATGGGGGAGATGGAATCCCCCTGTTTTAATCCTTTACCACCCACAAAATATGGGCCAATAGTATCATTGATCTTAACAGAAAAAGAGCTGTTTTGGAGGATAGACAAGATCCAACTTATCCATTTAGTCCCAAAACCTCGAGAAGTTAACATTTCAACCAAAAAATCCCAGTTAACCCTGTCATACGCTTTCTCGTAATCTAATTTGAGGACAACCCCAGACTTGCCCGACTTGTGTAGCTCATGGATAGCTTCATGAGCAGTGACAACGCTTTCTAAAATAAATCTGCCCCTAACAAAAGCAGATTGGCATGGTGAGAGCAGTCTATCTCCAATGGGGGACACCCTGTTGCACATGGCTTTACTAAAAATTTTGATTGAGCAATTACTCAAACAAATAGGTCTAAATTTCTTCATATGCCTAGCATCTGGTTCTTTCGGGATGAGAGTAACAGTAGAGTAGTTAAGTCTTTGTATGTCTAGAGCACCACATTCAAAGTCTCTAACCATAGCCATAAAATCTTTTTTAATCACTTCCCAAAAGGTTTGATAAAAAAGAAAAGATAAGCCATCAGGGCCAGGAGCACCATTGGCATAGGATCCCATAATGGCTTCTTTAATCTCTTCCTCTGTAAAAGGTTTCTCAAGATTTTCATTTTCAGATTCTGTAACAAGTTCTTCAGCACCACATTCAAAGTCTCTAACCATAGCCATAAAATCTTTTTTAATCACTTCCCAAAAGGTTTGATAAAAAAGAAAAGATAAGCCATCAGGGCCAGGAGCACCATTGGCATAGGATCCCATAATGGCTTCTTTAATTTCTTCCTCTGTAAAAGGTTTCTCAAGATTTTCATTTTCAGATTCTGTAACAAGTTCTTCAGCAAACCAAAAATTGGTTACCCAAATGGATATTAGGTTTTGGTTCAAACCCAAATAGGTTTTTGTAGTAGCTAGTAGCAACCTCCAACATATCTTTTGTGGAGTGAACAGGGCCATTAGGACCCTCTAGAACTGACAAATGGTTCTTTCTTCTGCGTTGATTAGCCACAGCGTGAAAATAAGCTGTGTTTTTATCACCCTCCAATATTTAACGGTCTCTAGATGTCTGCCACATGGCAGTTTCCTCTTTCTTCCATATATTCTCTAATTCCTTTTTGATTTCATTCATCCTGAGGATATCCTCGGCAGAAACTCTATTTTGCTCAGAGAAAACATCAAGGATATCAAATTCTTGTAAGAGGTCTTTCTTTTTTTTTTCTTCATAGCAGCCTCAAGGTTGATACTCCAACCTTTTGCTTTTTGTCTAAAGAGTTTAGTTTTGAACTGCCAAGTGTCAATGGCAGAACTATAGGGAGAGGGAGTGCCCCAGACTTGCTCTACCATGTCAGAGAAGCCAGGTTGACCCAACCACGATTTTTCAAACTTGAAAGGCTTGTTCATTTTACCAGTTCCAGCTCCACTGTCTAAGAGGAGGGGGGCATGATCACTCCCCACCCTGGGATGGGCACAAAGAGTGGTCAGAGGGAAGTGACTGTCCCATTCAGGAGTGGCAAAAACCCTATCAATGGTGGCAAAAACAGGAGTATCTTGGCTATTCCCCCAGGTATAAACCCTATTAGCCAGCTTGATCTCCATGAGCCCCCATTTATTGACCCAGTCATTAAATAGGAAGGCCCAAGAGTTGTTAATGTTACCAGAGGATTTCTCCTTGGCTTCTCTTATCAAGTTAAAGCCACCTCCAAATAAAACAGGATAGGACAACCCATCACATACTTCATGTAATTCAGCTATAAATTCCACCTTGTCAACAACATAAGCTGTCCCATACACTACCACTAGGAGCCAACAAAAGTCATCAAACTTATTTTTCAAGGTAACAACTAGACAGTACCTTTTGCACACAATACCAATGCACTCAAAAGAGTTGAGTTAAGAACTACCAGAATACCACCAGCAGAGCCAGCAGCAGGTAAAGAGTGCTGTCAATCTGCTATACTAACTCTTTTTGGAAGACAATGGCAAATATGGTGCACAGTGGAACAATAGCAGCATGCTTTAAATGATGGTATGTACACTTACATGGTCAAATACACCATTCTTATTGTATCAGCTTGTGGATGGCTCATCCCTCCTCTTGCAACAAAGAGTGTTCTTACCCAACCTGGAAATGAGTAGTTGATGATGAATCAGTTAACTTCAAAATAAAGTGTCAAGCTATCAAATAAATTTGTCAGCTCACATTGAAATCACTTCATCGATAAACTCTTGTACATCCTCTGAAATATCTGCTACCACGTACTGGAACGTTATCGCGCTGTCAAATAGAAGTCTGGGCATAAAGTTATCATCTTTCATCGCAAGCGAAAAGGCTGCTTCACGCTGCTGCAGAGGCTGTTCCAAATTAAAATTTCTTGTCATACAAACATTGTATCATAGTCCACATATGGGACACAATAAGATAGAAGCATGTTTGAAGAAATAGGAGCATGTTTGAAGAATGGAAGTTCACTTACAAATTTAGCGTGCTTGAAGAAATTGCTTGAAAAGCGCAGGAGACTGAGATTATCACGGTCAGAATACGGGACATCAATAACATAGCCTTGCTCGTCATACGTGGCATCATATAAATATACTGGTTTCATTCCTGTGATCGCTTTCACTGTAGCTGTCCAGGAAATGTTGCCCCATATCCCAATAGCAAACTTGTAGTCTAAGAAACCATTTGTACCCAACATTGCACGCAAGCTATCAAGCACTTCACTCATTTTGATCCTCTGTGAATGAGATAGGAGGCTATAATGATTTGTAAGATAAGCTATGAGAGCCTCGCTTTGTGGGTCAACTAAATCAGGAGGACATGCCAGGAAGTTGATCAAATGGCCAGCATGTATTGGATAAGAACCATCGGCTGAACAGAATTCTTTGTCAAAAATTTCAGAAATCCGATTATAATCTTTGAAGGCTGATGTGATACTATATTCCTCAATGGGAACACAAGTGTCAAATCTGAAATTTCCATTGTCGAAGAGCAATTGCTTTGAAGTAAAATTACCGCCAAAGCTTATCCCGCTGAAATGCTCTCGACACATCCCAATCAAGACCTGCTTACACAAATACTGTAAACTTTCTGACAAATATGTCACAGCATTCACATTCATTTTTTTGTTGTCCGGGCCAATTAGGTCGGGATCCAAAGGCAGAGTCTGGTAGTGAGGATAAACCTTCATTTTGTCGTCCCAAGTTTCAACCTCAATTGTCAGTGGCCTGCATAAGCCGACAAAATTAGTGATGCATCCACTACTCTGCATCATTCGTTATTTAAAACTACACCAAAATGCTATCAAGTGCTCCTGGACTCAAGACACTGTACGTGGCGCTGTGAAAACTAATCTACAGCAGGTATGGTCCAGCTTGTTAAGTCTAGGCCTATACACGTCAGACTATGGTCTGTCCGCTAACTTCTACATACTCGGGGTACGCCCTCATAGCAGCACCTATGCTCGTCAGCCTAGTCTGTCCGCTACCTTCGATAGACTTGGAGTACATCCTCATAACAGCGCTTATACTCATCGGTACTAATTATTTATAGTTCAGCAGCATCCGAATTATTGACACATTACCTTAGCTTGTTTACACCAAAAGATTCAGGTAGATCTAACATGAGTCTTAAAAAACAGTTCTTGCATTAACTATGTGCTTTAGTGTCAAGCCTTCTCCCAGGTCATATAGATCATCTTAAGAGTTGAAAGGGAATGCATACAAATTATTACTACCTATAAAGAAAAGTCATCCTTGTTGACAAGCAAAAACTATAGCATCAAACTACAAGATACAGTAATAATAATGTCAATTAGCAAAGCAAAAGCACAGTTAACAGCGGTCTAAGGTAAAAAAAAAGAACCAAGAATCAGTGCTTCAGGAACATTCAACGCAAAATTTACAGTAAAGTAAAAACAAACTGTAGCATCAAACTAAAAATACAGTAATAATAAGATTTGTAGTTAAAACCTACCTGCCACCTCGTAGTCTATGATTAATGTAAACCATAGAATCCTTCTGGAGTTGATAATACGATAAAACTTGCTCCGGCTCCAAAATTCTCCCACTAAATGTTGTATACAAGTCACTCTGCCTAACCCCCACTCTACGACAAACGTGCTCAATCAACATATTTGCACTTAGTTTGTTTAGGTTCTTCCGCACCGGGATTGTTGATCCAAAGAATTTAACAAGAATCTGAGAATCAAAACATTTCAAATATGAACATAAAGGGAGAACTACGGTAGTAAATAAGGTATAAAAATGGGGACAGAATAGAGGGAGCACCTGTGTAGTTTTACCAGCAGATATGTTAGTGCTTGAACTAGTAGAACAGCTGCTGCTTGCTTCTCCAGCCCTCAAGTAATAGTTCATCTACAATATATGATCATCCAAAATGTAAAAAAATAATATTTTCAGTACATTGATGCAGGCTCTCAGATAATTAGTGTGTCAAAGTACCTTTGAGATATAATTCCATTTTCCATTATTAGACCCAGGGCAGCCTCCCCTATCACTGCAGACAAAATCTGGTACATCACTAAATGCCTGCAATGAACAGAAAGTATTAGTGCAAAACAATGCATTTGTTACATCTAAAAAGGGAACATTATTTGGACAAGCCAAGAATATCTTATCAGCATGATTTCATACTTATCATGTATTATGCGTCACATACCTCATAATCTTGTGGTTTTAAGCTGTTATCCCTTGCTCTTTGAGGCAACTGCTTCACCTCCTCACCGATTGCACCATGTCCCTTCTTGTCTGCATCCTGCAACACAAATAAAGAGTTAGAAAAGAGAGAGAAAATGCATAATAACTCTGAAAAACTACATCACTACAATTCCGTTCTTAATTATTGGACACACACATGATTAGAACTGCAGCATAAATACTTACTAAGCACTACATCACTGCTACAAGCAATTCTTTTTGAGTGTTTACGCAACCAATGTAGGTATTTCACTTGCAAGGGTGGAGTACTGTGGTCAATGTTTCATGCTAGTCACCTAAATCTAGTATTCTAGTGGTTCTTAAAGTACAGAAAATATGCTTGTTACAGCTTCCTGTTTTTCTATGCCGTACAACCATTTAGAAGTTATTTTATCATATGGGAGAAATCAAATCTCAGCTTCTCTGGAAGAACAATGGAACCTTTTTGGTCAATATGGTCACCAAGTACTTCCTACACTTGCAATTGCGAAACCATCATGGGTACAAAAAAGCACTCCCTGTAAAATCTGAGAGGCTTGAAAACATACCCTTAGAGCAAAGTTCGGCATATGGGTACGTGTGTGGTTTGGAGCAGTGATAGTACGCCGTGTGTAATCAACCTGCCAACAGTGATAGGAGTATCTCAATGTAATTTAGCATACTTAACAGGTTAACTGATGATCGGTATAAAGAAATTAATCAGTAAAGAATGTTACTTTGCATTTCACTTCATCGCCAACAGACAATGCCTTGGAGTCAGGCCCTTCCAGAAATGAACCGATGTGCAGGACATAGCCAGCAAACACTTGGACATTGTTCACAGTAAAAGATCCAGATGGCCCCTCTATACTCCCAGTGTCATAGATCTAATCCAGAAATATCATATGGCATGTCAAAAGAGATTCATACAATGCATGACGCAACTCTCGAACATGCATGAGAGCTCCGTATCATTCATTAAAAAGAGGAAAAGTTCATATATATAACCTCTCGAACATGCACGCAGCATTTGAAGTAGAACAAGAAACGACCGTAGCAGCACGGTGACTTCAAATAAACGAGAAAACATCCATGGTTGTTGAATGCAAATTGTAATGTTTGTTGTGCAATGTACCGGTATGAACTTGTCAAATTTTGACTGAAATTTTGAAGCCAATGTATTGTATGGACAACTTCGAAGCCCTCAACACAAATTTCCTCAGAGTGAGATTGGATACAACCGTAATGTGGTGTTCGAAATGGTGTAATGACAAAAAATATTACTTCAACCATTTATTTATGAGTGCTGTAGATTATTAGGATGACATACAACAAGCAACAAAGAATACCAATCAGGTTTCAACGAACCAGAGGGTAATCACTCCAGGGTGCACTAATCATTTTTTGTTCTGGTTACAATCAAAGAATAATTTTGAAACAGAAATTGTGCGTCTATTTTACTAACAAATCAACCAACATGATTATGTTAAAATTAACAAATTTACTGCCATGTGGGGCCATTGCAACAGGAGGACACCCCATCAGACATCAGCTCAATAGCTACTATAGAAAATATCTACTCCATCCCATAATATAAGATCGTTTTTCAAACTATGTTAGCTTGAAAACGGTCTTATATTGTGGGACGGAGGGAGTAACTCGCAAACTGAGGTAACTATCAAGCTGATGTCAGCTGGGGTTTCTTCCTTTAGTAATGGCCCCACATGACAATTACATTAAAAATAGAATGTCATGCTTATTCAGTAGGTAAGCATATTTAATTGCATGATTGCAACTCGATAGGTGATTGCACTTGACATTTTCATTCAACTACATCAACATGACACTGTGGAAAGTGAAATTGTACCTGACCACCCTGTTCCGCATAGAAACTTGTGCTTTCCAAAACAAGACCAAAATCTTCATCACCAGATGTAGTGGCTATGAACTCTGAGCCAGTATAGATAGCTTTTACCACAGTGCTATGTACCTGCAAAATGTTTTTAGGTATATCGGCCATAATCAATATATAAGTGTTTAACCACAGTGTGAAATATGAACAGTGCAAGAACAAGCAAAGGCAGGTAGCCAGGTAAATTCACTACTTGAATGAAATTCTACAAAATCCCAAACAGGCACTGAATATTGAAGGAACTGTACCTAATAGCCAAACCACAACTAAATAATCTAACTAAGAATCTAACCTCGTGTTGGAATTTCGGGCTATCATTTATGCTGGCAAGCCCCTGATTGCGCAGGTGCGATGTAGCATTAGCATCCAGGACAATGGACTTGCCACCAGCCTGCAAGAAAAACATATGTAACAAAATCAGAAGAAGTATGATATATAAACTATAATAGACAAAAGTTGCCCAATCAATTGAGCATCAGTGGCATATAAGAGATGCTAAGTTTAGTTAATTAGAACATTATTAAACTGCAAATAGCAGGAATAATACTTGGATAGCATAAACGGCCACAAGTGAGGAATTAAGTTTTATATTTAAGAAGAAAGAAATAAAACCTTGTAGCGAGCATTCCTAGCCTTTTGCCTTGCTTCTTCCATAGAAACATTAAAACCCTCCTTGTCAACAGATGGCCACAAGTCAACTGCCATGACCTATGAGATAGGAAACAACAACGATACCAAGAAAAACAGACAATAAAAGCTTTAACAACAGCATAAACATGAAAATATAGCACTGTCAAATTAATTTGATCAGATTTACTGATGAAAACATGAAGAACAAACCTCAGTCAAATCAATTGGATAGCCATAGGTGTCCGACAGAACAAATGCATCCTACCAAGAGTAATAGAAGAACCGCAGTTTAATTTGGCAAATTTCACAGGTTAACTCATTCAGTACAAAGAATTAATCAGTAAAGAATGTTACCTTGCATTTCACTTCATCGCCAACAGACAATGCCTTGGAGTCAGGCCCTTCCAGAAATGAACCGGTATGCGGGACATCGCCAGCAAACTTCACTTGGACATTGTTCACAGTGAAAGATCCAGATGGCCCCTCGATACTCCCAGTGTCATATATCTGATCCAGAAATAACATATGGCATGTCAAAAGAATTCATGCAATGCATGGCGCAACTCTCAAACATGCAGAAGAGAGGTGCATTCGAAATAGAACAAGGAAAAGTTTATATATACAACCTGGAACCAAACACAAGATCTAGAAGTGTTGTTACAGCAACAAATATGAACAAGGGAATGCACGATCCTGGCAGTATGGTTACAGCAACAAGATATGAAACAACCACTTCCACAACTACGGGCTATGGCGGGCACACACATGACATGAGCTAGCACCGATGAAGGTGCATATTGACAAGGGAGAAAGCCATACCTCTGCGGGCAGATCCGCGGTGGGGGCGTGGAGTTGGGCAGCGCGTGGCCTCGAGTTGCCGGCGTAGTCGTCGTGGGTGTCCCTGTGGCCGCGACCCCCTCCAACTGCCACCGGGATGCAGGCCCCCATCTGCGCACACCGCGTCGTGTCCCTCCGTGGCGGCGTGGGGCACCGCACCAGGCTCGGGTTCCGGAAGCCGCACCGCGCGACCGACTCTTCGAAGCCGTCCATGGGCACTCCGCCGCGGCTCACCTGCACGCGCAACTCGTCGCGCTTGTTCTTCGGGCCCCGCCCTCCGCGGCCGCCCTTGATGCCGAGGGCCGTCGACGCGCTGACCGGAGTAGGGCGTCGGGGCGAGGTGTCGGTGTAGCTCCCGCACGTCCGCACGGCCTCCTCGGCGCCGGCCGCGGACGTGCCCTCGCCGTCGTCGACCCGTACAGGGCGTCGTCGGGGAACCGCGTCGTGGTAGCGGTAGCGCTCGATGTGGCACCCGCACGTCGGCACCGCCTCCTGGCGACATCGGCGGCCGCGCCCTTGCCGCGCATCTCCCCCGGCACCACGCGCCTCTCAAGCCTCCGGCTCCCGCCCTCGCCCGCCGTCCTCACCGCCGGTGTACGAGCGGCTGACCTGGCCTCGTCGTCCGGGTGGCGCCGGGTCGGGCAGATGCCGTCGGATCTGGCACAGCGGCCGACGGTGGCCGAATCCTCGTCCTCCCCCTCGGCCGGGTCGCCGCCCCACCCCTCCCCCTTGGACGGCGCCATGCCTCCGAGACGTCTCTCAGCCACCGCTAAACCCTACCCAGCAGCGGAAAGGGAGGGGAGAAGGGGAGAGACAGGAAGGCGAGGAGGCCGCGGGGGTCAATGATTGGGGGCGCGGAGTGTTTGGGTTTTTCCTTCCGTTGGCTGGGTTTCGGGTTTGGGGACGCGGAGTGTGCCGCCGTGGGACGCGGGTGGGGCCGGGGTGTCAGTCTTACCCTGTGGCACCTTCAGTTAACACCGTTGTTCATTCAGAGAAGGGGTGTAGCAGATCCGGCAATACCGATTCAGAGGAACGGACGGCTGAGATGGCTCCTTACTCGGACGAGTAGTCGCCACCGCAGGATTTGCTTTACCGTTGTCGTTGTAGCATTTCTACCGTTCACTGTCTTATGCTCGTTGTTGTTTTCCAGCCTATATAACCAGCCGGGATGTGGCTGGAGAGGTTCATTGTTGAATCCCCGGTTGCTGCCTACCATGGCTAGCACGTGAACCCTACATTCTTCGCCCTATAGAAACAATAGTTCAGACCCGATCGATAGTTCCCAAATTCTTCATCGATTTACAATTCATCTCCTCAAATACTGTTCGGGTCCTAACAAATTGGTATCATGAGCCATCGATCCTTGGCGGAGGCATTTCCTTTATGAGTCAAGACTTTTTTTGGTGATGCCCTTTGGGCAGTCCAATGCACCGGGCACTTTCCAAGCATTGATGAACAACATTTTTGGCCCTTATTCGAGACAGTTTGTGTTAGTGTTCTTTGATGATATACTCATTTACAGTAAAACTCTGAAAGATCACATGGAACACATAGAGACTGTCCTGAGAGTTTTAAAGGAAAATCAGTTATGTGCAAAGTTATCTAAGTGTGTTTTTGCATTAGAACAAGTAGAATATCTGGGTCATATGATCTCTGTGGCATGAGTAGCCACTAATCCACAAAAATTCAAAGCTATTGCAGACTGGCCAACACCTGATAGTGTTACAAAATTAAAATGCTTCTTTGGGTTAGCAGGTTATTATAGAAAATTTATTAAAGGGTATGGAGTTATCTGCAGACCCTTACATGATCTATTAAGAAAGGACAATTTTCCTGGAAGCGTGAACATGGCAAAGCTTTTGCTCAACTCCAAAATGCTCCCATTACAACCCCAATTCTAGCCCTACCAAATATCTCTCAGCTCTTTATCTTGGAGGCTGATGCTTCTGGTAAAGGAATTTGGCGCAATGTTGATGCAGCAAGGGAGACCTCCAACATACTACAACTCTTCCTTGTGCCCTAGAAATGCTGCACTTTCCACTCATGAAAAAGAGACTGTGGCTATTCTAGAAGCACTTAAAAGACGGAGACTATCTAATTGGAAATGAACTCATCATCGAAACAAATCAACGGTCTCTTAAATTCATTACTGATCAGAAAATAACAGAGGGTGTTCGACATAACTTGATGGTGAAACTACTGGAGTTCAACTTTAAAATATAGTACAAAAAGGGGGTGGACAACATAGTTGCAGATGCTCTATCAAGATTATTGCCATCCTGTATGACAATTTATGTTGCTACTCCAGTTTGGGCTTCAGAACTAGTAGACAATTATCATAAGGACCCGGTGACCAAACAAGTTTTGGAACAATTGTTGTTGCAACAGGACAACACTATGTCTGATTACAACCTTACAGTTGGCATAATTAGATATAAAGGGAAAATTCTGGTGGGTGGTTTATTTGATTTAAGAACAAGAATGATAAATGCACAACTCCCCCATTGGAGGTCATTCTGGCACAAGAGCTACTTATTAGAGAGTGAAAAGGTATTTTCTATTGGCTAGGTCTTAAATCAGATGTGGAGTCTTTCATTACAGCTTGTCTCATCTGCCAGAGATGTAAGCATGAAAATTGTGTGCAACCTGGCCTGTTAGATCCACTCCCAATAGCTGACATGGCATGACAGCATATTTCTATGGATTTCATAGAGGGACTTCCACAATCTCAAGGCAAGGAAGTAATATTGGTGGTAGTGGACAGATTTACTAGGCATGCTCATTTTATACCACTAGCACATCTATACACTGTCCTTGGTGTAGTACATGCCTTTGTGGACAACATTATCAGATTGCATGGCCCTCCTAAGCTCATTATTTCAGACATAGACGGAATTTCACTAGTAAATTGTGGAAGGATATTTTTGCTGCTTTGAAAAGTGAACCGAGGTACATTATTCCTGCCATCCTCAAACTGATGGTCAAACTGAGAGGGTAAACCAATGTGTGGAAACTTATCTTAGGTGCATGACAACCAATGAACCCAAGAAATGTTGTTCTTGGCTTTCTTTGGTAGAGTTTTGGTATAATACTACATATCATACTGCCCTGAAAATGTCTCCCTTTCAAGCTATTTATGATTTTCCTCCACCCTTGATCTCTGAGCTAGCTATTTCGGAACCTGAGGATGAAGTAGCTCACACCTTCTTGTCTGCTAAACAACACATGTTGGAACAACTGAAAGAGAACTTACAGCAAGCCTAGAACAGAATGAAAAGATATGTAGATCTCAAGAGAAGTGAAAGAGTGTTTGAGGTTGGAGACATGGTGTATCTTAAAATGGAACCATATAGGCTAGCAGCTTTCGGATTTAGAGGAGCTCTGAAATTTACAAAACAAATATTATGGACCATTCTTGATCATCCAGAAGATTGGCAAGATGGCTCACAAACTTCAATTTCGTGACCATGTGAAAATCCACCCTGTTTTTCATGTGAGTCAACTAAAGAAGCACATTGGCAGCAAATCCATACCTAGCCCAAATTTACCCATGGTCACTTCTGATCAAACTATCAAAATAGGTCCTGCTTCAGTCTTACAAGTGAGGCAAGTTCCTAGAAATAACTTGCTTGTGTGTAGTGGTACATCCAGTGGGAGGATTTGTCACCTGGAGAGGCAACATGGGAAGACCCGGAATTTATCAAGTACACATTTCCAAAGTTCTTCAAGACAACAACTCAAATGTGGCGTGCAAATCATTTCTCAAGGGAGGGGAAATGTCAGGCTTAGACTGTCGCACGTTCAGTTGACACCGTTGTTCATTCAAAAAAGGGGTGTAGCAGATCTGGCAATACCGATTCAGAGGAATGGACGGCTACGATGGCTCCTTACTCAGACGACTAGTCGCCATCACAGGATTTACTTTACCATTATCGCTGTAGCATTTCTACCTTTCATTGTTTTACGCTCGCTATTGTTTTCCAGCCTATAACCAACCGAGATGTGGCTCGAGAGGTTCATTGTTGAATTCCCCAATTGCTACCTACCATGGCTAACACATGAACCCAACACTCGTCTCCCTATAGAAATAATAGTTCAGATCCAATCAATAGTTGCCAAATTATTCGTATATTTATAATTCATCTCCTCAAATACTGTTTGGGTCCTCACAAATTGGTATCATGAGCCATCAATCCTTGGCGGAGGCGTTTCTTGGTGAGAAAAAAATTGTCAAATCGGTGATTCCCACCCCTTTTCCCACCCATCTTCGTGAGCGGCGGCATCGACGGAGGGGTTGAGGTTCGTGGTAGCGGTGTGGAGGCACTGGAGTCGATGAGAGTTCGGGCATGGACCAGTAGAGCAGAGGTGGTTGTTCGAGTACTCTGCTCGAGCGGTAAAATCCCACATTCAAGCGTTGATCCGTGTGCCAGGGAAAAGTGGATCTCGGTGGCGGCAGGATCAGAGGTTTAGGGACGGTTGCTAGGTGATTCCTAGTGGTAAAATTCCCAACCTACACCTCAGATCAAGGAGATGGGACGCGCAAAAGCAATCGATGAGGCGGATCTTCACGAGGTTATATCCTTGCGCGATGATTTTGGTGTTCTGCAAAAAGATAGTGCCCAAATGCAAACTCAGGTGTCTAAATTACAAGAGGAAGCACAGTTGATAAGTTCCAAGCAGGGAGGAATTTCAGTACAAGTTGGGTATGTAGAGAAAGTACTTTTGGACTTCACTGAGCAACTTTCAGCTATCAGTTATGTTCTTCACACACTGGTGAAACCAATGTAGAACATGCCTCAAAGTGACAACCCTTCCCGTTCGACTCAAGTGCTCAGATCTCCTACCTTGCATCATGAGCAAACACATGAAAAAGTTGAAAGAGTGAATCGGTTGAGGAAGCAACTAGCAGCAGAGAACGAAATGTCTAAGCAATTGGAGAACTTAGAAATGCAGAATTTGCCACCTATTAGAACTAACAGAGCAACAACGCCTCCTGGGTTTCCCAACCAGGTGAGACAGGACACTAATAGTGTGGTAGGAAACCCAGTTACTACAAGAAACAATGTACACACTCCTGCATTCAATCAGTTTTATCAACAGAACAAAGACATGCAACTATGGCAAGGTTACTGTAGAACATATGTACGAGAGGTGCAAGCACAGTTCATGAAATCCTTAACTAAAGGTCCCAAACTATATTTTCCGGAGAATATCCAGTAGGCTGGATAAGGCAATGTAATAAAAAAAATAGATGTTTGTTGCACCTGAGGAGTACAAAGTATCTCTTGCTCAAATGTATGTCACCGATGAAGCTGATATATGGTTGAGAAGACATGGGAAATCGAAGAAACAACTCTCCTTGAAATAGTTTGGAGTTGAGATGGTGAAGATATTTTCAGAACAAGGCTCTTATGACTTAACTAAAAAATTCAATTCCTTGAAACAATTTAACGGTTCAGTACCTGAGTACACTAAAACCTTTGAAGGGCTAATGGAAGATGTGCTGGAAGAAAATGCTGAGCTGGGAGAATTGTGGTTTGTCAGGTGTTATGTGAATGGTTTAAGGGAGGGAATTAAATCACAGATTAGACCATTAAGGCCACAATCACTCACTGGTGCTTATTGTCTAGCCAAGGAAGTGGAACCTAACTATCCTCCAGTTAGTGCAATTCCTAAGAAGCAAATCAGTCCTTATGTCAATTATTATGAGAAGAACAATGGAAGTTTCTAGAACAAAAACAGTAACACAACAACACAAATACAACAGAGTATACCTGTCAAACAAACAGAAAGCACTACTAGACATTTCAGAAACTCAGGAAAGTAGGAGAATGTTGGAGCTGTGGAGACAAGTGGATGCATGGTCATACATGCAAGCTCATTCCTAATGTTCACTTAATGCAACAATAATTGGGAGAGCAAACTTCTAATGCAGAAGAAACTATTCGAAAAATACAAGAGGAAATTCCTGAAGAAGGGGAACAAGCTATGTTCATTACTTAAGAACGATGTTATCAACCGCTCCTCGGTGACCTCCCTAGCAGGGGAGTCGAAGACCCTCTTGCATGGGAGCACAGAGCATCTTATCGAGCATGTCCTCCTCTCCATCAACGACGTTGCTCACCTAGCGACCCACATTGTGGCGTACCTTTCGACGCGATAGACTTATATCTACACGCAGCAAAACTTATGTAGCGTTTGAGTTTGTTGGTTTGTTGCACCTTGGATGTTATTTCCTTTCTTTCATTCTGTTACCTTTCTGATAGTGGGATCCGATCCATTTTTTGATCGAATGGAAAAAAATCACGCCCACTAACAAGTGTATTTGCACATTTATTATGGAAAGGACCTCCGTCCAAAAATACTTGTCAGAGAAATGAATGTATCTAGACATATTTTAGTTATAGGTACATCCATTTCATGAGTAATTCCGTACGAACGGAGTAGAAAATAATCCATCTCTATATATTGCAACAACATTCTTCGGTTGGGTTGACTAGCCCGCGCGTGTCGAATCCGTGTGGCATACTGATACGTCTCCAACGTATCTATAATTTTTTATTGTTCCATGCTATTATATTATCATTCTTGGATGTTTTACAATCATTTTATAGCAACTTTATATCATTTTTTGGGACTAACCTATTGACATAGTGCCCAGTGCCAGTTGCTGTTTTTTCGTTGTTTTTTACTTCGCAGAAAATCAATACCAAACGGAGTCCAAACACAGCGAAACTTTTTGGAGATTTTTTTGGACCAGAAGACACACGATGGGCCAAGGAAGTACCAGAGGGGGGCTCCGAGGGGAGCACAACCCACCTGGGCGCGCCTGGGGGCCCAGGCGCGCCCTGGTGGGTTGTGCCCACCTCGGCTGCCTCCCGCACCACCTCTTTGCTCTATAAATACTCCGAAAATCCAAAAACCCTAGGGGAGACGACGAAACACAATTCTAGCCACCGCAAGTTCCAGAAACCACAGATCCAATCTAGACACCATCACGGAGGGGTTCATCATCCTCATTGGTGCCTCTCCGATGATGTGTGAGTAGTTCATTGTAGACCCACGGATCCGTAGTTAGTAGCTAGATGGCTTCCTCTCTCTCTTTTGATTCTCAATACAATGGTCTCTTGGAGATCTATTTGATGTAACTCTTTCTGCGGTGTGTTTGTTGGGATCCGATGAACTTTGAGTTTATGATCAGATTTATATTTTTATCCATGAAAGTTATTTGAGTTTCTTTGATCTCTTATATGCATGATTACTTATAGCCTCGTATTTCTTCTTCGAATCTTTGGTTTAGTTAGGCCGACTAGATCGATTTTTCTTGCCATGGAAGAGGTGCTTTGTGATGGGTTCGATCTTACGGTGCTCAATCCCAGTGACAGAAGGGGACATGACACATTTGTATTGTTGCTACTAAGGATAACAAGATGGGGTCTATTCCTACATGAATAGATCTTGTCTACATAATGGCATCGTTCTTATTGCATTACTCCGTTTTTCCATGAACTTAATACACTAGATGCATGCTGGATAGCGGTCGATGTGTGGAGTAATAGTAGTAGATGCAGGCAGGAGTCGGTCTACTAATCTTGGACATGATGCCTATATAATGATCATTGCCTGGATATCGCCATAATTATTTGAAGTTCTATCAATTGCCCAACAGTAATTTGTTTACCTGCCGTATGCTATTTTTCTCGAGAGAAGCCACTAGTGAAATCTACGGCCCACGGGTCTCTTCCTTATCATATTTGCCTTCGAGATCTATTTTTATTTGCTTTTATTTTCAGATTTATTAATCCAAAAACCCAAAAATACCTTGCTGCAATTTTTTATTATTTATTTTATTCCGCGTTCCCGCGAGATCTATTTATCCAATCTACTACAAATTCATCTATCTTTTTACCCGGGAGGGATTGACAACCCCTCTTACACGTCGGGTTGCAAGTATTTGTTCTTTGTGTGCAGGTACCGTTTACATAGTGTTGTGTGGTTCTCCTGCTGGTTCGATAACCTTGGTCTCATCACTGAGGGAAATACCTACCGTAGCTGTGCTGCATCATCCCTTCCTCTTTGGGGAAATACCGACGTAGTTCAAGCCGCATCAAAAGGAATTTCTGGCGCCGTTGTCGGGAAGACATCATCAACATCTATCAGGTTCCTAATCACAAATCTCATCTCCTTACAATTTACATTATTTGCCATTTGCCTCTCGTTTTCATCTCCCTCACTTCACAAAAAATTGCCTTTTTATTCGCCTTCTTTTTCGTTCGCTTTTTTCTCGTTCGATCTTTTGTTTGCTTGTGCTACCATGTGCCTTTTATTTGCTTGCATATTTGCTTGCTAAAAATCTATTGATATGGATCCTCATCCACTTGCTAATCTTTTCAAAAGATCCAATTATGATGAACCAATTGCTAGTGAGTTGAGTGCACTTGATTATCTCTATGAAGTTTTGCTTGAAATTCATGAATCCGAAGATTGTGATGAAGTGTTGGAAGCAGAAATTGCTAAAGTGATTCATGATATATCTTTCAATGAAAAGCATGATTGCAATGATGTTATTATAAATTCTATTAATGTCAATTGTGTTAATGATATGCAAAACCCCAAGCTTGGGGATGCTAATTTTTATATGTCCACTATTTATTGTAATAATCATGATTGGGGTGATTCTTCTTATGATCTTGAAAATTTATTTAAGCCTCATGATGAATATGATATTGATAATAATGTTTGCAATAATATTGAAAGTGGGTTTGGAAGAGCGTCAACTTTAGGTAAAAATAATCCCACATATTTGGAGAGTGTTCAATCTTATGAATTTTTTGACAAAAGTGGGTTCGAAGAGGTCATGACTTTACTTGCTGATAATCCCACTATTTTGGAAGAGTGTCAACTTTGCATGCATGTGGATCATGAAGAGAATATTTTATGTGATAGCTATATTGTTGAATTTGATTATGATCCTACATGTAATTATTATGATAGAGGAAAATATGGTTGTAGAAATTTTCATGTTACTAATTTACCACTCGTTATGTTGAGATTGCTATTGTTTCTTTCTTCTTCCTTGCATATGCTAAATATTTCTTGTCTTGATAATTTGTTTGCCTACAAAATGCCTATGCATAGGAAGCATGTTAGACTTAAATGTGTTTGTCACAAGTTTTATGATGCTCTCTTTATGCTTCAATCCTTGTCTTTTATGTGAGCATCATTGAATCTTATGCCTAGCTACGGGCATAAAACGATAGCGCTTGTTGGGAGGCAACCCAATGAATAAAATTTATTTTTGCCTCTTTCTTTCTGTTCTTGAGTGTTTGCACAATTATGTTACTGTTATGATTGTGTTTTTTATGTTTTAATTAGTGTTTGTGCCAAGTAAAGCCTTTGGGATAGCTTTGGTGACAGTTGATTTGATCTTGTTGGAAAACAGAAACTTTTGCGTCCAGTAAAATAATTGTTTAAAATCACAGAAGAGACTAAAAATTCTGAATTTTTTACACAAGGTTTATAAACAAATTACCTATCTTGTCTTAAGTTTTCAGACTTTTTGGAGTTACAGAAGTATGAGAACAATTCGCATCTTTACAGACTGTTCTGTTTTTGACAGATTCTGTTTTCTTTGCACTGTGTGCTTATTTTGATGAATCTATGGTTTGTATCGGGGGGTATAAGCCATGGCAAAGTTAGAATACAGTAGATATAATGCAATAACAAAATTTTAATGGGTTTTCTACAGTACTTAAAGTAAAGATTGATTTTCTTATACTAACGGATCTCACGAAGGTTTTGTTGAGTTTTGTGTGATTGAAGTTTTCAAGTTTTGGGTGAGATCACGATGGATGAAGGAATAAGGAGTAAGAAGAGCCTAAGCTTGGGGATGCCCATGGCACCCCAAGTTATTATCCAGAGAGGAACAAGCAACTAAGCTTGGGGATGCCTGATGTCTACTACGCAACCTTCTTCTTGTAGACTTTGTTGGGCCTCCAAGTGCAGAGGTTTGTAGGACAGTAGCAAATCTCCCTCAAGTGGATGACCTAAGGTTTATCAATCCGTGGGAGGCGTAGGATGAAGATGGTCTCTCTCAAACAACCCTGCAACCAAATAACAAAGAGTCTCTTGTGTCCCCAACACACCCAATACAATGGTAAATTGTATAGGTGCACTAGTTCGGCGAAGAGATGGTGATACAAGTGCAATACGGATAGTAGATATAGGTTTTTGTAATCTGAAAATATAAAAACAGCAAGGTAACTAATAATAAAAGTGAGCACAAACGGTATTGCAATGCTTAGAAACAAGGCCTAGGGTTCATACTTTCACTAGTGCAAGTTCTCTCAACAATGATAACATAATTGAACCATATGTAAATCCCTCACGCGCGACAAAGAGTTCACTCCAAAGTAACTAATAGCGGAGAACAAACGAAGAAATTATTGTAGGGTACGAAACCACCTCAAAATTATCCTTTCCGATCAATCATATGAGCTATTCCTATAAGTGTCACGAACAGCCCTAGAGTTCGTACTAAAATAACACCTTAAGATACACATCAACCAAAACCCTAATGTCACCTAGATACTCCAATGTCACCACAAGTACCCATGGGCTTGATTATACGATATGCATCACACAATTTCAGATTCATCATGTTCAATCCAACACAAAGAACTTCAAAGAGTGCCCTAAAGTTTCTACCGGAGAGTCAAGACGAAAACGTGTGCCAACCCCTATGCATAGATTCCCAAGGTCATGGAACCCGCAAGTTGATCACCAAAACATACATCAAGTGGATCAACAGAACATCCCATTGTCACCACGGATATCCCATCGCAAGACATACATCAAGTGTTCTCAAATCCTTAAAGACTCAATCCGATAAGAAGACTTCAAAGGGAAAACTCAATTCATCACAAGAAGATAGAGAGGGGTTAAAACTCCATATGATTCATCTATAATAACAAAGCTCGCGGTACATCAAGATCATGCCATCTCAAGAACACGAGAGAGAGAGATCAAACACATAGCTACTGGTACATACCCTCAGCCCCGAGGGTGAACTACTCCCTCCTCGTCATGGAGACCGCCGGGATGATGAAGATGGCCACTGGTGATGATTTCCCCCTCCGGCAGGGTGCCGGAACAGGGTCCCGATTGGTTTTTGGTGGCTACAGAGGCTTGCGGCGGCGGAACTCCTGATCTAGGTTTCTTTTCAGGGGTTTTGGTATTTATAGGAATTTTTGGCGTCGTTTTCATGTCAAGGGGGTCCACGAGGTAGTGACTCCGTTTGATATTACTTTTCTGCGAAACTCAAAAATAAGGAAAAAATAGAAACTGGCACTGGGCTCTAGGTTAATAGGTTAGTCCAAAAAATCATATAAAATAGCATATAAATGCATATAAAACATCCAAGATAGATAATATAATAGCATGGAACAATAAAAAATTATAGATACGTTGGAGATGTATCAAGCATCCCCAAGCTTAATTCCTGCTCGTCCTCGAGTAGGTAAATGATAAAAAAAGAATTTTTGATGTGGAATGCTAGCAAGTGCATAAGTTTGATCAATGATAATTTCAATCACTTTTTCTAGCATCATTATAAATCATAAACAGTAGCTCATCTCATAAAACTTCTCATGATCAAGTAGCAAGCTATTCACATGTTAAAGCATAGATCATAAAATTTCTTGAAAACTAACAAACTAGGTTCTCAGTCATCAAACAATTGCAATTCATCTTATTTTCAGGAATGGTCTATGTAAGAGCTTTGATTTAGCAAATCCCACATACTCAACTATCATATAGTCTTCCATGATTGCTACCACTCAAAGCATATTTTTAGAACAAATAGCATCCATTGAACACAGAGGAAGATAGGGGCTTAATGTTTCGCCTCCCAACTTATTTATCATATAGATAATTGTCAACAATAATAATTCATGATCAAATATATTTGAATGGCCATATATGCTTAGATCTTTCCCCATCACATGATGCTTGCCAACTAAAGAGGAGGTTGGAATGAGAAGGAATACTACTGACTCTTGCATAAAAGTAAAAGATAGGCCCTTCGCAGAGGGAAGCAGGGATTTGCAGAGGTGCCAGAGCTCGAAGCTTTTAAAACAGAGATGAACATAATTTTGAGAGGTATGCGTTCATTGTCAACATAACAACCAAGAGTTCTCACTATCTTTCATGCTAGACACATTATAGGCGGTTCCCAAACAGAATGGTAAAGTCTTTACTCCCCCTCCACCAACAATCACAATCCACGGCTAGCCGAATTCACGGGTGTCGTCCATACCAACAACTTTCCTGGGGGAGTTTTGTTTAATTGTTTGAAATTTTGTTTTTGATCTTTTGATCATAGGACTGGGCATCCCAATTACCAGCCACTCTCTCGTGAATGATAAGTGAATAAACACTCATCGTGAGAATAACCCACCTAGCATGGAAGATACTGACAGCCCCTAGTCGCTACATGAGTGATTCGGGCATACAAAACAGATTATTATTTGAAGATTTAGAGTTTGGCACATGCAAATTTACTTGGAACGGCAGGTAAATACCGCATATAGGTAGATATGGTGGACACTCATGGAAGAAACTTGGTTCAAGGATTTTGGATGCACAAGCAGTAATCCCGCTTAGTACAGAAATTTTGGATAGCAAAAGATTCTAAATAGCAAGCACCACATGTTGGAGGATCCATAACAATATAACTTCTATACAAATATACCCAAGCATAACTCATTATGTTGTCTTCCTTGTCCAACTTCAACTAATTTGCTCAAGTTTGAAAATAATTAATGGGGCTCACAATCATAGAAAATGTCCAAGATAGTATATTTATATGTGAAATCTCTCTTCCTTCAATATTCTTTCATGAATTGTTCAAGTGACCAATACTATGTTTGCTAACTTTCAATAAAATTACCACCTCTACTTCTTATATGTGAAGTCATTACTCCCCATGGTATAAGCATATGAAGCATATATAATTTCAGATTTATGATATTCAATTCATTCAACCATTTACTCATAGGATATAAGTGAAGCACACGAGTAAATGACAAACTACTCCAAAAAGATATAAGTGAAGATCAATGAGTAGTTGAATAATTATGTAGCTATGTGAAGACTCTCTCTCATAAATAAAATTTCAGATCTTAAGTATTTTATTCAAACAGCAAGAAAAAAAAATAACATTCTAAGGATAGCACATATCATGTAAAGAAGCAAAAACTTAGGTTCAACCGATACTAACCGATAATTGTTCTTGAAGAAAGGTGGGATGCCAACCGGGGCATCCCCAAGCTTAGATGCTTGAGACTTCTTGAAATATTAATTAGGGATGCATTGGGCATCCCCAAGCTTGAGCTCTTGTGTCTCCTTAATTCCTATCATATCACGGTTTCCCTAAATCTTAGAAACTTCATCCACACAAAACACAACAAGAACTCGTGAGACAAGTTAGTATAAATCAAATGCAAAACCTTATCATTCTCTACTGTAGAAAATCACTAAAATTATTATTTTTCATTGCATACTAAATGCCTCTGCATATTTAAGACTACTATCCTCAAATAGAATCATTAAAGAAGCAAACATATGCAAACAATGCAAACATAACAGCAATCTGCCTAAACAGAACAGTCTGTAAAGAATGCAGCAAAATCCATACTTAATTAACTCAAAAAATTCTTAAAATTTACCACACTGTAGATAATTTATAAGATCATGCTGTGTCAAAATTTCAAGCTTTAATCACATTCTGAATATTCTAGGGAATTTTTACACTAACAGCAAACTTTCTGTTTTGAAACAGCAACTCATATACTTGCAAATTGAGCATGGTGAAGGCTACCCTTGACACTTTTATTGAAATAAAAGATGCAAAAAATTAATCTGAATAACAGCAAGCAAATCCTAACAAAATAAAATGACGCTCCAAGCAAAGCACATATCATGTGGTGAATAAAAATATAGCCTCAAGTAAATTTACCGATGGATTGAAGACAAAAGAGGGGATGCCTTCCGGGGCATCCCCAAGCTTATTTGCTTGGATATTCCTTGAATATTACCTTGGGGTGCCTTGGGCATCCCCAAGCTTAGGGTCTTTGCCACTCCTTATTCCGTAGTCCATCAAAACTTTACCCAAAACTTGAAAACTTCACAACACAAAACTTAACGGAACTTCGTGAGATTGGTTTGTATGATAAAGAGCAAATCATTCACTTGGGTACTCTCAAAGATAAGATTCACAATTTTTCTCACACGATGCCTACTGTAACTTATCATTTCCACAATTTATATCACTTAATATAATCTATGGAAACACTAAAACAAGTAAACTATGCATTGAAAACAGAATCTCTCAAAAACAGAACAGTCTGTAATGATCTGAACAACAACCGTACTTCTGCAACTCTAAAAATCCTGAAAAATTAGGACAATCTAGGAAATTTGTATATCAATCATGTGTAAAAAATTCAGAAGCTTTTGACCCTCTGGTGAATTTATAAAATTTCTGACTGGGCACCAAAGTTTCTGTTTTTGCACAGAATCAAGTCAACTATCAACCTCACTATCCCAAAGGCATTACTTGGCACTTTATTGAAACAGAAGCTATAAAACATGATTACTACAGTATCTTAATCATGTGAACATGCAAAAACAGAAAGTAAAAGTGTTGGGTTGTCTCCCAACAAGCGCTTTTCTTTAATGTCTTTCAAGCTAGGCATGATGATTTCAATGATGCTCACATAAAAGATAAGAATTGAAACATGCAAAAGAGCATCATGAAGCATATGACTAGCACATTTAAGCCTAACCTACTTCCTATGCATAGGGATTTTGTGAACAAACAATTTATAGGAGCAAGAATCAACTAGCATAGGAAGGTAAAACAAGCATGACTTCGAAACTTTCAATACATAGAGAGGAAACTTGATATTATTGCAATTCCTACAAGCATATATTCCTCCCTCATAATAATTTTCAGTAGCATCATGAATGAATTCAAAAATATAACTATCACATAAAGCATTCTTTTCATGATCTACATACATAGAAATTTTACTACTCTCCACATAAACAAATTTATTCTCATCAATAGTAGTGGGAGCAAACTCAACAAAATAACTATCATATGAGGCATAATCCAATTGAAAATTAAAATCATGATAACAAGTTTCATGGTTATCATTATTCTTTATAGCATACATGTCATCACAATAATCATCATAGATAGCAACTTTGTTCTCATAATAATCAATTGAAACCTCTTCCAAAATAGTTGATTCATCACTAAATAAAGTCATGACCTCTCCAAATCCACTTTTATCAATATTGTGAAAAGATTCAACACCCTCCAAAATAGTGGGATCAATACTACCTAGAGTTGACACTCTTCCAAACCTACTTTCATCAATATAATCATCATAAATAGGAGGCATGCTTTCATCATAATAAATTTGCTCATCAAAACTTGGGGGATTAAAAATATCATCTTCATCAAACATAGCATCCCCAAGCTTGTGGCTTTGCATATCATTAGCATCATGGATATTCAAAGAATTCAAACCAACAACATTGCAATCAAGCTCATCATACAAAGATTTAGTGCCAAACATTTTATAGACTTCTTCTTCTAACACTTGAGCACAATTTTCCTTTCCATCATTTTCACGGAAGACATTAAAAAGATGAAGCATATGAGGCAACCTCAATTCCATTTTTTTGTAGTTTTCTTTTATAAACTAAACTAGTGATAAAACAAGAAACTAAAAGATTCGATTGCAAGATCTAAAGATATATCTTCAAGCACTCACCTCCCCGGCAACGGCGCCAGAAAAGAGCTTGATGTCTACTACGCAACCTTCTTCTTGTAGACTTTGTTGGGCCTCCAAATGCAGAGGTTTGTAGGACAGTAGCAAATCTCCCTCAAGTGGATGACCTAAGGTTTATCAATCCGTGGGAGGCATAGGATGAAGATGGTCTCTCTCAAACAACCCTGCAACCAAATAACAAAGAGTCTCTTGTGTCCCCAACACACCCAATACAATGGTAAATTGTATAGGTGCACTAGTTCGGCGAAGAGATGGTGATACAAGTGCAATACGGATAGTAGATATAGGTTTTTGTAATCTGAAAATATAAAAACAGCAAGGTAACTAATAATAAAAGTGAGCACAAACGGTATTGCAATGCTTAGAAACAAGGCCTAGGGTTCATACTTTCACTAGTGCAAGTTCTCTCAACAATGATAACATAATTGAACCATATGTAAATCCCTCACGCGCGACAAAGAGTTCACTCCAAAGTAACTAATAGCAGAGAACAAACGAAGAAATTATTGTAGGGTACGAAACCACCTCAAAGTCATCCTTTCTGATCAATCATATGAGCTATTCCTATAAGTGTCACGAACAGCCCTAGAGTTCGTACTAAAATAACACCTTAAGATACACATCAACCAAAACCCTAATGTCACCTAGATACTCCAATGTCACCACAAGTACCCATGGGCTTGATTATACGATATGCATCACACAATTTCAGATTCATCATGTTCAATCCAACACAAAGAACTTCAAAGAGTGCCCCAAAGTTTCTACCGGAGAGTCAAGACGAAAACGTGTGCCAACCCCTATGTATAGCTTCCCAAGGTCATGGAACCCGCAAGTTGATCACCAAAACATACATCAAGTGGATCAACAGAACATCCCATTGTCACCATGGATATCCCATCGCAAGACATACATCAAGTGTTCTCAAATCCTTAAAGACTCAATCCGATAAGAAGACTTCAAAGGGAAAACTCAATTCATCACAAGAAGATAGAGAGGGGGGAAAACTCCATATGATTCATCTATAATAACAAAGCTCGCGGTACATCAAGATCATGCCATCTCAAGAACACGAGAGAAAGATCAAATGCATAGCTACTGGTACATACCCTCAGCCCCGAGGGTGAACTACTCCCTCCTCGTCATGGAGACCGTCGGGATGATGAAGATGGCCACCGGTGATGATTTCCCCCTCCGGCAGGGTGCTGGAACAGGGTCCCGATTGGTTTTTGGTGGCTACAGAGGCTTGCGGCGGCGGAACTCCCGATCTAGGTTTCTTTTCGGGGTTTTTGGTATTTATAGGAATTTTTGGCGTCGGTTTCACGTCAAGGTGGTCCACGAGGCAGCGACAAGCCGTCGGGGCGCGCCCTAGGGGGGGTGGCCGCGCCCCCTGGCTTGTGGATGCCTCGTGGCTCTTCTGGCCCAACTCTTTTGCTTCGGGGGCTTCTTCTGGTCCATAAAAAATCACCGTAAATCTTCAGCTCATTTGGACTCCGTTTGATATTCCTTTTCTGCGAAACTCAAAAACAAGGAAAAAACAGAAATTGGCACTGGGCTCTAGGTTAATAGGTTAGTCCCAAAAAACATATAAAATAGCATATAAATGCATATAAAACATCCAAGATAGATAATATAATAGCATGGAATAATCAAAAATTATAGATACGTTGGAGACGTATCAATGCCCCCGAGTGGCATCCCCTCTTTCTTCTAACGACCATCGGTATTTTACTTGGAGCTATATTTTTATTCGTCACATATCATGAGTTTTGCTTGGAGCGTCTTGTATTATATGAGTCTTTGCTTGTTTTGCTTTTTATTTTGTGTCATCTATCCTTGCTGAACACACCTATTTGAGAGAGCCAAAATTATGATATGATTTGTTAGAATTGCTCTATGTGGTTCACTTACATTCTTTTTTAGCACGGTGTGCTTTAGTACTTTTGAAGAATGCTCTCATGCTTCACTTAGATTTATTTGAGAGTTAGTGATTTTGAAGAAATTCTCTCATGCTTCACTTAAATTATTTTGAGAGAAGAATTTTTTTTATGCTCATGTTCTTCACTTAGATTTGTTTGAGCTTTCAAAAGCAACATATGAAATTAGTCCCAAAGTGATAGATATTCAAGAGGGATAGAATAAAAACTTTCATGAAGATCATTGGACAAAATAAACTTGATTCTTTGTAATAGTTTTGCGGTATGATGATATAATATGTGAGTCATGTTGATGAGTAATTGTGCTTTAGTAAGAATATTGATGTTAAGGTTTGTGATTCCCTATGCAAGCACGAAAGTCAATAGTTATGCAATGAAATTACATCCTACTTGTGGTGCATTATTCGGTGTTAGTTATGCTTAATGCTCGCTTATGAGATTTTTCGTTTCTTGGTTGGATGCTTCTCAATCTTTTTGCTAGCCTTCACTTGTACTAAGTAGGAATACTAATTGTGCATCCAAAATCCTTAAACACAGTTTTGCCATATGAGTCCACTATACCTACCTATATGCGGTATTTCCGTGCCTTTCTAAGCAAATTTGTATGTGTCATCTCTAGTGTTCAAAATAAATTTTCTTTTTGTGTGCTCGTACCACTCATGAAACGGTAGGGGGTGACTGATATTTTTCCATGCTAGATGTGTTATTCTCAAGATGAGTGTTTATTCACTTGTCATTGCACGAGAGTACGACAAAGGTATTAGGGATGCCCAGTCCCGAAATGAAAAATGAATTTACTTTATGTTGTCAAATAATAAATTCCTTGGAAAGTGTTGGTATGGACGGTACCCGTGGATACGGCTAGCCGTAGAATGTGAAAGTATGGTGGAAAAAGGAATAAATTTTATTTTCTGTTTGGGAACCGCCTATGACATATCTAGCATGGAAAGTATTGGGAACTACTCGATCATTTTCGTTGACAGGAAAGGCATGCCACCCAAGATGTTTTATCTCTATCTTTTTCCTCTTTGAGCTCTGGCACCTCTACAAATCCCTACTTCCCTCTGCGAAGGGCCTTTCTATTTACTTTATGCAATTTTTTTTTATTTGAGTCTCCATCTTCTCTTATAAAGCACCAACTAAGGGGCACTATGATCGTACTTGAGCATTGGGTGTAGCTAATATGCGAGTGTGTTTCATGAATGGATCAATGATTGAGCATAATGGGCTAGGGATAACTTGCTTTAGTGTTGATATTTTGAAAGACATGGTTGCTTGTTGATATGCTTGAGTATTGAAATCTTCATGTCAAAACTAGACTATTGCTTTGAACCACATAAAAGTCCATATGTCCATGCTACAAAAGAAAAGAAAATGTGATGAACATGATAGGCAGCATTCCATATCAAAAATTCTGTTTTTATCATTTACCTACTCGAGGAGGAGCAGGAATTAAGCTTGGGGATGCTGATATGTCTCCAACGTATCTATAATTTTTGATTGTTCCATGTTGTTATATTATCATTCTTAGATGTTTTACAATCATTTTATAGCAACTTTATATCATTTTTTGGGACTAACCTATTGACATAGTGCCCAGTGCCAGTTGCTGTTTTTCCTTGTTTTTTACTTCGCAGAAAATCAATACCAAACAGAGTCCAAACGCAGCGAAACTTTTTGAAGATTTTTTTTGGACCAGAAGACACACGATGGGCCAAGGAAGTGCCAGAGGGGGGCTCCGAGGGGAGCACAACCCACCTGGGCGCGCCTGGGGGCCCAGGCGCGCCCTGGTGGGTTGTGCCCACCTCGGCCGCCTCCCGCACCGCCTCTTTGCTCTATAAATACCCCGAAAATCCAAAAACCCTAGGGGAGTCGACGAAACATAATTCCAGCCGCCGCAAGTTCCAGAAACCACAGATCCAATCTAGACACCATCACAGAGGGGTTCATCATCCTCATTGGTGCCTCTCCGATGATGTGTGAGTAGTTCATTGTAGATCTATGGGTCCGTAGTTAGTAGCTAGATGGCTTCCTCTCTCTCTCTCTTTTGATTCTCAATACAATGGTCTCTTGGAGATCTATTTGATGTAACTCTTTTTGCGGTGTGTTTGTTGGGATCCGATGAACTTTGAGTTTATGACCAGATCTATATTTTTATCCATGAAAGTTATTTGAGTTTTTTTGATCTCTTATATGCATGATTACTTATAGCCTCGTATTTCTTTTTCGAATCTTTGGTTTAGTTAGGCCGACTAGATCTATTTTTCTTGCCATGGGAAGAGGTGCTTTGTGATGGGTTCGATCTTACGGTGCTCAATCCCAGTGACAGAAGGGGACATGACACGTATGTATCGTTGCTATTAAGGATAACATGATGGGGTCTATTTCTACATGAATAGATCTTGTCTACATCATGTCATCGTTCTTATTGCATTACTCCGTTTTTCCATGAACTTAATACACTAGATGCATGCTGGATAGCGGTCGATGTGTGGAGTAATAGTAGTAGATGCAGGCAGGAGTCGGTCTACTAATCTTGGACGTGATGCCTATATAATGATCATTGCCTGGATATCGTCATAATTATTTGAAGTTCTATCAATTGCCCAACAGTAATTTGTTTACCCGCCGTATGCTATTTTTTTCAAGAGAAGCCACTAGTGAAATCTACGGCCCACGGGTCTCTTCCTTATCATATTTGCCTTCGAGATCTATTTTTATTTGCTTTTATTTTTAGATCTATTAATCCAAAAACCCAAAAATACCTTACTGCAATTTTTTATTATTTATTTTATTTCGCGTTCCCGCGAGATCTATTTATTCAATCTACTATAAATTCATCTATCTTTTTACCCGGGAGGGATTGACAACCCCTCTTACACGTCGGGTTGCAAGTATTTGTTCTTTGTGTGCAGGTACCGTTTACATAGTGTTGCGTGGTTCTCCTACTGGTTCGATAACCTTGGTCTCATCACTGAGGGAAATACCTACCGTAGCTGTGCTGCATCATCCCTTCCTCTTTGGGGAAATACCGACGTAGTTCAAGCCGCATCACACACCATTTTATTTTCTATCTCTTTCTCTCCCCACAAACATGTGGGACTTGCTACCACGGTGGCATGCCATGTAGGTGGAATCAGCAAACCGCTTGACAGCGAGTGACGGAAATCTGCCCAAGTGTTCCCGAACATCAAGTTAAATGATCAACTTGTGTCTTTCTTAAGTTGTTGTATGACTATGTACCCACCATGCAAGTTCATGTACCGTAGGTACAATTACTCTTTTTGGCCTTCCTTCTACTTATCACCTCCGTCTTCTCACTGAGGAAGCCGTCGGCCTGGTCCTTGCTCTCACGGTGCAAAAGTCGGTGCCCTACATTGTATCGAATGCCTCGTCCTTTGTCGCACGCGTCGTCTACTACATTTCGTCCTTAGTTGTCTCTGCCATCTGGGACGTTTTGTCCATGTCCTCGCCATTTGTAAGTTTGTCGTCGTGGCGGTGACGACAGCTCCCCTTTAGAATTTGGTTATACAGACTCCTCTTCGTCATGTTTGTGCGGGCTCCGGTGTCGTCATGAGGCGTGTGAATTTATTTTGAAGATTGTGATCTTGGATGTGTGGATCTTCCGGCCGCGATTACTTTGACCTTTTTTTTCTCTTGAAAGCATTGGTCCCGCGGGCATGTGTCCTTGATGGCTTACCGCACGAAATCTACAATGACGAGCTGGCTCTGGCGATGGAGGGGCATCAGGGGTGGCGCGCCATCAGCCTGTTCTCGAGGAAGAAGACAATCAGACCCTAGGGACATTCGTGTATTTTTGTTTATTTTAGAGGGGTGTGATGCCCTTTCCGTAAAAGAAAGTAAAGAAAAACAAAAATACATACCTGGGTCCCTCTCCGCTGATTTTGTAACAAAGAAATATTTTTTAAACAATGTGCATTTTTGTAACAAAGAAGAACTGGTGTAATGCAAAAGGAGCAACATAAACTTTCTAAAACCATAGTAAGTGACCGTGTTCAAAGCCTTTGGGAAAACAAAATAATGTATGTTAGTTTTCAAAAAACATACTTTAAATATATTTTTGTCTAATCTTCGGCTTTTATTTCTCTTTTTATAAAAAAAACGATGACCAGTTAATGTAATGCAGAAAAAGAATAATGTAAACTTTCTAAAACTGTGGTAAGCACTCCAGATTAGTCACCTTGGACGGCTTAATGAGAAAGCAAAAATAACTTGGGTTAGTTTACGAAAGCTGTACTTTTATTTCGTTTTATGTAATCCAATCTCTGGCATTTAGTATATATCTTAATTTTCCAGAGCTTTTGAAGTCCAATTTTCTCATTTGCTCAAAGGAGAAAATAAACAACAAACAAACACGGATCGATGCATATGTGCGCCCGTGATACACACAAAAATATGTGCACCCGTGATACACTACACAGAGGGGTCACACACACAGACGTACACGGTCATCGCAGTCAAAAGTGGGAACGAGTCCTACTGTAGATGGTAAGGTGGTACGCCTGTTTACAGGAGCGGTAGAACCCTTGCCTGTCTATAACCGGCAAACGAACGAAGTCAGCCCCTTCTCTCTCTCTCTCTCTACACATTTTCCTCGAATCTCGGCCTGCTTCTTCCTCTCCCCCAGCGGGGGCAAAATTTCGTGTTTTGGCCCTTTTTTGAAACTTAATTGAGATCTAACCCTAGTTTAATTTTTTTTCGAGATCTGACCCTTTTGCTATCCTACCGCCAGGGACCTTGGCGGTAGGAAACATCTCTACCGCCAAACAGGCTGGCGGTAGCCTGTACAACCCTACCGCCAAGGTGTTCGGCGGTAGGCACGAGCACACACTGTGTTCAATACTTAGAAGGAATTTGCGATAGGGCATGCAACCCTACCGCCAGGGACCTTGGCAGTATTTTCAGACTAGGGTCAGATTTCGATTAAGTTTCAGGAAAAAGTCGAAACACGAAATTTTGCCCCCAGCGGGCCTCTCTCTCCATCCCCAACTCCCATGACCGCCGTTCGCCAGAGTCCGCATGCAGAGACCCGCATCCCATCCTCGGTCCGCCTCTTGCTTGTGTTCTCTTGATTGATTGGTTGCCTTGCCTGATACACGGCACGTACATACGTCCGGGAGGACGGCTCGGCTCGGCTCGGACGCAGCGAATGCAAGCAGCACCGCACCGCGGCGGCCGATGAACGTCGCCGTACGTACGTAGGCGAGACACCGGCCGGCTCCACTCGCGGCAGGGGCGTCGATCGCCGTGAGCGCCTCGTCGGCGCTCGGCGTTGGCGGGGCCGGAAGGAGGAAGCCCGGCGTGTCCGTGCGTGCGTGCTCGTGGACGCGACGGCAAGGGAGGGAGCGGGGGCGGGCGGCGTGCGTGCATGCATGCATGCAAGGACGGCCCGGGCGGCGGCCGAGGCGCAGCGCGATCGCAACGCACAGGAGCTCGCTCGCAGGCTTTGGTGCGCAGTCTGCGTGCCAGTCTGCTGCCCGGCCGGCCGGCCATCGCAGGTGTTCAGGCCTGGCCCCGTCACGATGCGCAGCGCACCTGACAAGCCCCGTGAGGGAGGGAGCCAGCAACGCGTGCCCGGGCTTCCCGGAGCTCGGAGTGAACGCTTGCAAGTTGCAACCATGTGTGCCCTGCCCTGCGCTACCCTTTCGTGCGTGCCTCTTCGGTACGTACACGCCCTGCCTCCGTTCATGGAAAGGCTACGCTCAACAATGCCCTCCAATGAAACATGACGACTTGCTTAATGCAAGTTTTAGAAAGAAACGGAGGCATCCTCTACTTAGGAAATGCATCGTGGCATACTTGCAAAAAAAAAAAAAAAAATTCTCGCATGCGAACACTGAAATTTTGTTTCGGTACCACGTATCCCTCTAAAAAAGTTTACATATTTCGATGCAGATTAAAGGTGAAGATTATAAGTTACCCCTTCAACAAAAAATAGATTGTCCCGATCTCTTATCCTGGTCCATTGGGAGAACAAGGATCAACTAGAAGGAATTGTTGGTGCTATAATCCGTGATCATAACGGGAACTTTATAGCGGTAACCAATGAGAAGATGGGCTTCTGTTTCGATGTTTTCACCGCAAAGTCGACAACGGTTAGATTTCGGCTAAACTTGACTAGAACAGTAGGATGAAATAATCTAGAGTTGGAATCTGATAATGCCAAGCTAGTTTCGGCCTTTCAAGCAGAGATGGGACCTATCTTTTTTTCCGAAATGGAGGCAAAAGTTTTGCCTCATCTATTAATTAAGCAGAAGAGAGTTGCCCGGTTAATTAACGGGAAACCGGGCTAAAATCGTCACAACCGCTGAGCGGCACACGCAAGATACCCCACACAGACCACTCCAAAGAGTGCCTCGTCGAGACAGCACACATGCGTCATCGTCATCATTCCTCCCCTAGATGCGTCATCGCCAACCCTAAAACCTGAGCAAACGACTCCAATTCCGTTGTAGGCGATCGTTGACTCAACCCACACTATAGAGGTTGAGTGAAGTTGTATGAAGATCCGCGCCAAACTCAGCCACCTACGATCAGACAACGCAGCTCCGACTCTCACGGAGAACAACGAATGGCAAAACCAGGCACAGCTGGCGCCACGGAAGATCACCGAACGGTCCACCTGCACCAGTCATCGTATACCACAGGGGCCCCGCCGCCGCAGCTTCGACTTCACAGCAACAAAACAAACCGAGGAAATCCCGTGGACATGCCGAAGAAGAGCTGACTACCTCAACCATTGTCGCGTTGCCGATGTCGCTTCCCACCATTATCGTTGCCACAGAAATCTGAACCCAAAAACCACCGCCATCCACTGGCCCCACTCACCGATGCCGAGCTCCAAAGATGAAGCCCCCAAGAGGGAATACGACACCAAGGCGCCGCTATCACCCAATCACACAAGATCAAGGGATGCGAACACTGAAATTCCGTTTTGGTACCCACACACCCCTCTAAAAAAGTTTACATATTTTGATGCAGATTAAAGGTGAAGATTATAAGTTACCCCTTCAATAAATAAAAAATGTTTTGATCTCTTATTCGGTCCATTGGGAGAACGAGGATCAACGAGAAGGGGTTGTTGGTGCTATAATCCATGATCATAACGGGGAGTTTATAGCGCCAATCAATGAGAAGATGAGCTTCTGTTTCGATGCTTTTACTGCAAAGGCGACAACGGTTAGATTTCGGCTAAACTTGGCTAGAACAGTCTGATATAACAAGGTAGAGCTGGAATCTGATAATGCGGAGGTGGTTTCGGCCTTGCAAGAGGGAAGATTGAGTTCAGTGACATGACCTATCTTTGATGATTGCTACTACATGACTCAGAACTTTAAGCATGTTTTGTTCACTCGTTGTAACAGGGAGAGCAATCAAGTTGCCCATGAAATAGCGAAGTTAGGTGGATTTTCTACCCCCGGTAGCTGGATGGAGTCACCTCTAGTTGAGGTGGTCTTGTTTATTGTATCTGATACGCTGGTTCTCACAAATAATTAAATAAAATATCGTTTGTCAAAAAAAGGAATTAGAATTAGTTGATTGTGAATGTCCGAGAGTACCCTTTGAAATAACTTTAAGATTCATTTAAACTTTTAAGGTGATGTACCGAAGCAAAAACGAGTGAAATGCAAGAAACCACCACATTTGCGCCATCACTAGAAGAAAAGATGTTTTTTAAGGGATTTTGTAGAAACAATCGTGCGCAGACGCTGATCGCTCGTTTTGGCTCCGTTAATCCTCTGAACTGACAGACCGGGCCCGCTTGCAGACGCTGACGTGGCAAAATAATACTATCAATTGCATACGGATTTAAGTTTCTCTTGCAGAAAGACTCCTCAAAAGAAAAGAAAAAAAAAGTGATCGGGTCCCTCCCTCCAACTCCAGCCCGATGCGCCCCTCGTCCAGTGGTGGACGCCGGCTGCCATTCACGTCCCCGCTAGACACGTCGTGGTCACTCTTGGTCACGTCCGGCTTGGCAGCGTGCCTGGCCGGCTCCGTCATGGGGAAGGAGCCCCGCGGTATTTTAATCAAGAAGGAGGGTGTGAGAGAGACACTGAATACTAAGGAGCACACTTGTTTAACAATGACCATGCATGCATGTTGTTCCATTATTATTTTGTTTGCCATGCCATGACACGTGATGCATGTTATCAAACTGACATTTGCTACGTAGGAAATGGTTCCCTGTGCTGTGAGTCCCTGCATATAACTGGAAGTTAAAATACTCAAGCGACCGGAAGGTTGTGCTGTGCACATGCATGGAAGAAGAGACGAAGCAGGAGTAGGCGCACAAGTCAACCGACCATCCAACAGGCCAAGAGGATGTCGGAACACACTCACACACAGAGGGGCAAAATTTTGTGTTTTTGGTCCTTTTTCTAACAAATTCAGGATCTGATCCCTATTTGAAAATATTTCAGGATCTGACCCTTTTCCTACCGCCAGACCCCTTGGCGGTAGGGTATAACAGCCTACCGCCAAGGGGCTTGGCGGTAGGGTTCCTGCCTACCGCCAAGGGGTCTGGCGGTAGGCTGTTATACCCTATCGCCTACTCTACCGCCAAGGGGCTTGGCGGTAGGGTTCCTGCCTACCGCCAAGGGGTCTGGCGGTAGGCTGTTATACTCTACCGCCAAGGGGTCTGGCGGTAGGTCCTGGGCACGCTCTGTGTTGAACTTAGAACTTTTTGGCGGTAGGGTGTCCAACCCTACCGCCAAGGGGCATGGCGGTAGGCTATTATACCCTACCACCAAGGTGCCTGGCGGTAAAAAAAGGGTCAGATCTCGAATTTTTTCCAATGAGTGTCAGATCCCGAAATAGTATACGAAAAGGGTCAAAACACAAAATTTAGCCCCACACATACAGTGTTGGACGAGCCGAGCCCCACATCCACATGGATGAGACGACCTCGGCGGTCTTGCCATGCATCCCAGAGTCGAAACCAGACAAGGATGCCAACACATGGGTTCTGTACGCCTACGCCATCGCCACCTAGTAATAAGAGCATCTCCAGCTGCGCCCCAACAGCTCCCCAGGTCCTTTTTTTTTGTCGCCGACGCCGAAAATTTGGCCCAACCGCATCCCCAGAAGTCCATTTTTTGCCGGCTCGGGCCGATTTTGGCGCCGGCGGACACAGGCCGAACCCGGCGCGCTGGGGGGCGCCCGGGGGCGCCGGGGGAAACGATTTCGGTTCCCGCGGGAATCAATGCCAAGGCGTTCCATTGATGCCTCACGGGTGGCGCAGTGAAGGCGCCGCGACGCGCGTCCCGCCCGCTCCCGCCATGCGGCACCCGGCGGGCAGCTTCTCACCGCCCATCTTCGGTTATAAAAGCCGACCTCCCCGCCGGTGAACGCCACTACTCGCCACCTCTCGCCACCGTAGCCTCTCTCTCCCACTCTTCCCCCGCCGACGAGCAATGGCCGAGCGTTACCCAGGCGACGCCGCGGCGGCGAACGGTTTCGGCCGACGCCATCTGCGCGAGGACGAGGCGCGCCTCCTCTATGAGGCCGACTACCCGGCGCCCCCGGACATGCGGGTGCCGGGCTCGTGGAGGCTGAGCGCCGGCGGCGTCCCGGTGCCCCCGGCGCCCACCGGTGCCGAACGGCGCGCCGAGATAGCGTGCATCCGGTCGTCGCTGTCGGAGGCGCAGCGGAACGAGCCGAGGTACGCCGCCGACAGCCACACGCAGTGGACGATGTACTTTGACCGCCACCACGCCGACCAGGTCGCCTCCGCGAACGGCACCGTGCCCCGCGGCCGCCTCAACGCCGACGGGCGGCGCGAATGGTCAGGCGTGCCCGGCCGCACCCTCGAGGCCGTCCTCGACCACACCGAGTCCGGCAACACGCCGCGCCTCGAGTACCCGGCACCCCGTCCTTCTCTCGCCGCCGCGGTAGTTCCTGGACGCCGCGGCGAATGGAGACAGTGACCTCCTCCTCGTCGGGCTCCGGCTCGCTTTCCGCCGGGTCGCCGGCGCTCCGCCCCGTCAAGCCGGAGCCGCAGGAGACGCCGCTTGGGCACCGCACCCACAGCGGCGCCCTCGTCATCAACAAGGGCGGCCGCCCCTCCCCTCGTTCCCTCCGCCTCGTCCGGCCGAAGACCGAGCCGGGGTTGCTCTCCGTGAAGAAGGAGCACGAGGAGATGGCCGCCGACGACGAGACTGCCCTCAAGTGGGCGAAGGCAGACTACGTCCGCGAGCAGGTGGAGCGCCAGTGCCGGGCCTATGAGGAGATCAAAGCTCAGCGCCGCGGACGCGACGAGGGCGGCGTCGTCGTCCTCGACAGCGACGACGAGGACGCGCCCGGGCCGTCCAACCCCCTGCGCGTCGGCGACCCTGGTCAGGGGTGCAACAGGGACGGCGGCGGCTCCGGCGGGACGCAGGGCGGCAGCAACGATGATCACGACGACGGCGACTACATCCGGTTCTACAGGCTCCTCGGCATGTAGAAGGCGGCGGCGGGCGTGGACGAAGACGACGGCGGCGACTACACCCGGTTTCAAATCATGTTTTCTGTTTTTTGTACAATTTTGAATTTAATCGCCGTGTTTGTGCCGAGTTGTGGTGATTTGGGGGCGACTTGGGGGCGGTGACTGGGAACACGTTCGCCCCCAAGCTGAAATTAACGCTGGCTCGGCCCCAGACGGCGCTTTTTCGACGTCCTGGGGGTCGAACGAATGGAGATGCTCTATATACAGTACGTAGGTTTAGACGCAGCAGTCAACCGCCCATCCCATCCCATCCCGATCGACCTGTCTCGTCCCCCCTCGCTCGCCTCGCTAGCTGCTGCCCGTAGCGTGCGCCCCGGCCGGCCGGCCGGCCATACCGCTGACTGCTGCCGTGCTGCGGGTGATGGTGCACGTGACGACGCCGGCGCGGGCTCGAGACACGCACCTCTCTCCATCTTGCTTGCCTGTGGATACTGGGTAGACACATGTGTGTCACACGAGACGAGACGAGACGCACCCCCGCGGCGCGACTCGATCCCCGCTCTCCACAAAGCCAAGTCAAGGTACCGCCATTTCAAAAAAAAAAGTCAAGGTACCGCCAGTCGATTTTAATGAGCCTCAGACCTATCGCGGCCCGTCCCTGCGCCCAGTCCATACGCCGCCCCTCTCTGCGACTGGGCCACGCCCCACCCCCTAGGCCTGGCGCTGACGTCGTGCCTGCATCTGCATGCCGGTACCGGTCTTGCATGCACGCACTCGGGTGCTCCTCACCCACGCCTTGCCCTTGCCTTGTCACCTCCGCAGACTAGCTACAGTCACCCCATTGCCGGCCGGCGAAACGCGAAAGCCTATCCACCTACCCTACCCTACCCCGGCACTCGCTTGGCCAGGCCTGTGCTCCGGCGTCTCGTCTCGATACCGCTGCTGCCTCGTCTCTCGTGCGTGAGGTGAGGTGAGGTTGCACGCCTCGGCTTCGATCGCTCACCTAGCCAACCCCATCACTCTCCCAGCACACTAGCTACATCTACACCCGTGCCGTGACGCTCTACCCACGCACCACACCGCACCGTGTCAGCCCGCCCGTCACGGTGACATTTCCCCTCTCCTCTGCTCGTTGGGCACGCCGGCAACCGGTCCGTCGTCTCCTTCCACGACCTCGCCTGGACCGAGGCCTACTACGACGCGATCTGTCGCACGCTGCTGTGGGCCCCGCTCGACTACTACCTGACCTGGAGCACATCGCCGGCGTCGGTCACGCTGATTTCATCGTCTCCGTCCGCGCCCGACGCGCAGTTATCAGCTCCCGCCCGTCGTCCTACCAAAAATGCTAGACTTACGTTAGTCCTGGCCATGGGCAGCCCGGCCCGAACGGCCCGGCCCGAAAAAGCCCGACCCGGCCTGGCCCGATGCTGCTCCCGGGCCGGGCTCAGGCCTAGATTTTAGCTCTGAAGACTAGGACGGGCCGAGCCCGGGCCCGCTGTTTTTGCCATTTACTAAAGAGGCCTGGTCTTTTTTTTTTGCAGTGACGGGCTGGGCTTGGGCCTGAAAAGTAGGCCCGATGGCTGGGCCGGGCCAGGCTCGGGCCTGAGTTTTCTACCTCGGGCTTGGTCAGGCCCAGCCCGGTGGATGGCCAGGTATAACTTACATACAAATTTTCACGTACTGAGCTTACATGCTGACTTGTCCTATTCTTACTCGTCTAATTAACCACCCACTCCTAATTAACCGCCCCCCCTGATTTCAATAGTGTGCCCTGGCGGCAATTACGTAAAAGTTTTCGTAACTTCACGTAGGTGTAGCATTGCTGAAAGGATCGAGATGGACCTAAAGGGGGGGGGGTGAATAGGTACAATTACAAATTTTAATTGTTACTTAACAATTTTAAGCAATAATGCGGAATATGAAAGTGAGCCTAACAATTGCAACTACGATGGTAAGAGCTAAGTAAGGTAAACAAGTAACACAAGTAAGTGAGTAAGCAAGCACAATAAGATATAAGTAAAGACTAAGAGACAAGTAACCACAAGTAGGAAGTTAGGGTTAGGGATAACCGCAACTCCGAGAGACGAGGATGTATGCCGATGTTCACTTCCTTAGAGGGAAGCTACGTCACCGTTAGAGAGGTGGATGTTACCACGAAGGCACACTAACGCCACGAAGGCTCACCCTATTCTCCCTTTGAGACAATACCACGAAGGCGTTTCTCAACCACTAGTGGTAGACCTTGGGGTGGTCTCCAAACCCTCACAAACTTTCCGGGGGTAATCACAATGGTTGATTCCTCTCCGAATGACTCCTACCGCCTAGGAGTCTCCAACATCCAAGAGTAACAAGAACGATGGGGAAAAGCTCAAGACTTGTTCAAAACACAAATTCCTTTGGTGCAAAGTTGGGGAAGGAGTGGATCTATCACTTGAGTGGACAACTTCTCTCAAATGCTCTCAAATCCCTTAGGGATATAAGATTTGGTGTAGGAGTGAGTGAGAGAGAGAGAGAGTGAAACGTGTTCTTGAGAGTGTTCAAAGTGAATGGTCAACCCTCTCCCGTGGAGGAAGAGGGCTATATATAGTGTTGGTGCAAATATGGCCGTTGTAGTGTAAGTGACAGGGCAGGCCAGACATCCGGGCCAGTGTAACGCCTGTAAAGAGAAACAGAGAGGAGTGAATAAAACAGAGGGGCCGGACATCCGGGGCAAAGCCCGGACATCCGGCGTGGCTGGAAGTCCCAGACATCCGGCGATGAGGCTGGACATCTGGCGAAGTCACAGCACCCATACGCTCTCTGGATAGCTCAAGCCGGACATCCGACTTGGGCAGCCCGGATATCCGGGGAACACGGAGAGCCCGGACATCCGGCAGACTGGCCGGACATCCGGGATAAAAAGCAGCTCAAAAGTGTTCTCTGGATAGCTGGGTGCCGAACATCCGGCGTGCGGGCCGGATATCCGGCGTGCAGCCCGGACATCCGGCTTGGGAGAGGAGGCAGAATATAAGCACTAGAATATTGTGTATGTGCCAAAGACTTAGAAGCTAGGAATTTTGTGACATGAGCAAGTCCTTCACTAACCCTACCGATCCCCTCTTAATAGTGCGGGATCCTATACTCAAGAATCAACAAAAATACAATCTCTTTGTTACTTCTTCCTTGAGTAAGATCAACTCCGTATGTTCATGATCCACACACCTTTGACATCTGGGGACTAACACATGAGATTCACTTGACGAACATAGTTAGTCCCTACATGTATATTGTCATCAACATCAAAACTTGACGTAAGGGCATGATTGCACTTTCAATCTCCCCCTTTTTGTTTGTTGATGACAATCATACATGTAGTACCATACATAAGATAAATACATTGAGAAGTATAATTTAAGAGAGCATAATACAATATATGTGCCTATTTGCTTTAGCTCCCCCTCAATGTGTGCACAAGATAATTATGTTAAAAATGCAATGCACATTTTTCATGGTAGCATATGTAGCCCAAACAGATAGAACATAGAACAAGCACATATGATACACATCATCAACCCATAGCATCAACAACCCATAGCCACATAGATAATAAGATAGTCTCATACAATTAAGTACCATAGGTAGCATACATAGAGAGTTTGAAAAATAGCGCGAACAAATAGCAACATATAGCACGACATCTAGTCATCTAAGGTACTACTTCTCCCCCTTTGGCAGCAACATGCAAAAAGGGGCGAAGGAAACAAGAAGAGCAACAAGTAAATCACTCCTGGCAGATGTCAACATCATTAGCTACCCCCTCAAAGAACTCGGCATACTCGTCACGAGACGGAAAACCGAAGGTAGAAGTGGATGGCGCAGAAGGAATGGGATCATCGTCGCTCACTGGACTCCCACGGTCGCGAAGGCGCTGCTTGAGCTGGTTCTTGGAGATAATGAGGCACTTCTAAACATCATGGTTTTGCTGACAGTTAAAAGTGATAGCCTTCATAATAGTAGACTGAGCCTTGCCCAAGAATGAGGCAAGACGTCCACGAGGCGCGGTCGAGGAGGAAGGCATGGTCGAGGAGGAAGGCACGGAGGACTTCTTGGGCTGAGTCCCAATAGCAGACCTCCGGGGCTGACTAGGTGCAGCAGACGGTGCAGGAGCTGACATGCGCATATGAGTCGAAGGTTTCCAAATGGAATGCACAACTGTCTTGGCAACCTCAAAGGGGGCAGTGTGATCAATCAGCGCCTTAATGAATGGAGCATGAGGGAATTGGCGCGTCTGAAGAAAGCTGGAGACACGGATCTCATGCCAAATGTAATGGGCTGTGTCAAGTGGCTCTGTAGGCTTGTCGTGCATACGTACCATCAAATCAATGCAGTAGTTGCGAGCCCTCGAGCGATCTCCCTTCTTAGGATAAAGCGTGCGAAGCACAACCTGATAGAGAATGTAGTATGGAGACCGGAAGATGGACACTTCTTTGGGTGGATACTCACGTTCTTCCGGGGTGAGCTGAGTGGTAGGCTTAACAAGAGCCATGCAATCATCAATCCCTTTGGGCCTATGCAGTGGATCCAGACTGTGGATTTTATGGCCAACACCAGAGAAGCCCAAAATCTGAACAAAACGGTTATAGGTGATGCTCAGCACAGTATCGTCGGTCATCCAGGTGAGAGTGTTGTTGGGGCCAAAGAAGCAGGTGGGATAGAACTGAAGAATGGCAGCTTCATTCCAATCACACTTGAAGGTCATTATTGGACCGAGAGTCATATCATCAATGATCTTGACCGTGTTGTCAGGAAACATGGCAGGATGATCACGCATGAATTGAAGATCCAAGTATTTGTGAGGAGCAAGTCCACGACCGCGGACGAAGCTAGAGTAGAGATCCTGCTGCATGCGAGTACGGAACTGAGGATCCTCAGCATCAGCCACCATCTCATACGGGTTGGTATCCCGTCGAAACTCAAGATATGGACCAGCCCCCACGGTCTTGAAATCGTGAGTGGGGCGAGCCCTGCTGAAAGGGATCTCCATGGAGATGTGACGACCATGGACAACAGGCATCGCAAAGCCCCGGACCGGAGGCACGGGCGCCCTCCGGGTGCTCGGTTTCGACTGTCCAACAGAGCTCCTAGGGGCAATGTCTTCGTCTTCCTCCCCAACATAGTCTGCATCATCCGGATCAGAGGCCGACGGACTGGGTGAGGGAGCCCGACGCTTCTTCTTAGGACCGGTGGTGGTCTTCTTGGGTCCGATGGTGGTCTGCTTCTTCTTAGGTCGAACATGTTCCTCGGAGTCGGTGGAACCTTGCCGGCGATCGACTGAAACGGATACACGATAGGGATACCGATGAGAAGGAGCCAAAAAGATATGAACAAGGGTAAAGCAATTAAACAGTGGGGATGTGGACATTTTTTGAACATGACCATAGGAGAAGTCCGAGTGGTAGATCAAAATATCGACATGCCCATGGTTAAGTTGTTTAGCCAAGTACATAGAGAGGAATTTGGGCTAGGCAAGTGACATCAAATCTATATATATATATAATCATACGATTTACCGAAAACCTAGAATAGTTGAGCCAAACGAAGAAGTAGGCAAGAACATATAACAGCCATACCCCGGGATGAAGGAGGAGGACCACATTGCTTGGTGCGCGCCATGAGGAACTCCGACGGACGACCCTCGATTCAACACCCAAAAACAGCCCTTCCCAAGTGATTCACACCACAACCCAGTAAATGGATTGGGTGGGAGAGTAGATCAGGAAGAGACGAGGGCGTGGAGAGGAGATCGGGGCCGGAGGATGGAGGAGATGGCCGGGGAGGGCCGGAGCACAGCCCGGCGGCGGCGGCGTGAGACAGGTGGGGGGGAGCGAGAAGGGAAGAAAGGGGAAACTGCCCCCAAATCCCAAGCTCACCCCCCCCGTTTTATGTGTCTGTGCGCGAACGAGCCGGACATCCGGGGGCCAAGCCCGGATATCCGGCGACAGGGGGTCAGAGAACAAAAGTTCAGGGCCCGGATGTCCGGCTGTAGGGCCGGATGTCCAGCCACTGGACAGTGACATCAACTGAGAGGAAAGTTTTATATGGGCCATATTATGATATTGGATATAGACTCCGCCAAGGAGATTTAGAGATGTAGTTCCACAAAAAAAAGTTTAGTGCTATAGTACGATGCACAAGATACCCAACAACATTAAGCGTAGAAAGATTCATATAAGCAATGCATGAGCGGTGACCGAAGTCACCATGTTTGAGCATATGAGACATAGTACCGCAAAGATTTGAACTTTGGGTACATAGTCACGACTCCATCATTTAAAGCACCATAGTTTGAAAACCATGATAACTTTGAGAGTGTTTGTTCTATTTATGCATTATATAGGCTGAGAGTATTCATGAGTTGAATGTCTCCCCCTAAATATATGCCTACATCAAGACATGACATTAAGTAAATGCATGCATGGGTACTAGATTTCACATAATGTTGTCAAGCTCCAAGATACCAAGTTCACGCCTAAGTTGACAAAACCTTGCTTCATCCAACGGTTTGGTGAAAATGTCTGTAAGTTGCATATCTGTACCAACATGAGCAATATCAATGTCACCCTTTTCCACATGATCTCTCAAGAAATGATACTAAATATCAATGTGCTTGGTGCGAAGATGATCTTTGGGATTCTCAGCAACACTGATGGCACTTTCATTATCACATAGAAGAGGCACATGTCTATAGGTGATACCGTAATCCTTCAAAGTTTGCCTCATCCATAGTAATTGAGTTGCACAACTGGCGGTTGCAATGTATTCGGCTTTGGCGGTGGAGAGGGTGACACAATTTTGCTTCTTCGAGGACCAACTTACCAATGAGCGTCCAAGAAATTGACATGCACCGGAGGTGGACTTCCATCCCACTTTGTCTCCAGTCCAATCCGCATCCGTGTACCCAATGAGATCAAACTTAGCATCCTTGGGGGTACCAAAGACCCAACTTTGGGGTGTGAACAAGGTGTCTAAGAATATGCTTAACCGTCTTATGATGACTTTCCCTAGGGAAAGCTTGAAATCTCGCACACATGCATACACTGAACATGATGTCTGGTCTAGATGCACAAAGATAAAGCAATGAACCAATCATAGAGTGGTAAATAGATGGGTCGAAAGGGATACCGTTTGTGTCTTCAGTGAGTACAATTTTTGTTGGCATGGGTGTCTTACATGGGCTTGCATTTGTCATGTCAAACTTCTCTAGAATATCCTTGAGGTATTTTGTTTGAGATAAGAAAATTCCTTCTTGAAATTGTTGTATTTGAAATCCGAGAAAGAACTTCAAGTCCGCATTGAGTGACATTTCAAAGTTCTTGGTCATGGAAGCCGCAAACTTCTTGCACAAATGAATGTTAGGAGAACCAAAAATGATGTCGTCTACATAGATTTGGCATAAGATAAAATCACCATTTTCCCTCTTAGTAAAAAGAGTGCGATTGATCACCCCTCTCACAAAACCATCATCGAGTAAAAACTTCTTAAGATGATCATACCAAGCACGAGGTGCTTGTTTGAGGCCATACAAAGCCTTGTGAAGTTTATACACATAGCCTTTGTGATCGGGATCAACGAACCCAGGTGGTTGTGATACATATACTTCTTGTAGAGGACCGTTAAGGAAGGCACTCTTCACATCCATTTGATGTAATGTAAAACCATTGAAAGCAGCATAGGCAAGTAAGATGCGAATAGATTCAAGACGGGCAACGGGAGCAAAGGTCTCACCAAAGTCCAAACCTTCAACTTGTGATTACCCTTGTGCCACTAACCTTGCCTTGTTGCGGATGATTACACCATTCTCATCTTGCTTGTTCCTGAAAATCCATTTTGTTCCAATGACATTGTGTTTCGTAGTTGGTCTCTTGACTAATGACCACACTTGGTTGCGTTCAAAATTGTTCAACTCTTCTTGCATAGCAACGAGCCAATCATTGTCCATCAATGCATCTTGTACCTTAAGTGGCTCAACACTAGAGGCAAACGAGAAGTGAGCACAAAAGTTTGTCAAATGTTTACGAGTGACTCTACCTTCCGATATGCTGGTAAGAATTTGATCAACATCAACATGACCGGCCACTCGGGGCATGATGGAGGTTAGGGTTTCGCGAGGTTCAACTTCATGTCCATCATCCACATCCTCAACATATGGATCATTAATGTGTGGTGGAAGATCTTCTTCTTCATATTACATTTGTTGAGGTTCATCATCAATGATTGCACTTTCTTGTTCTTGCTCTTGGTGATGATCTTGCTCTTAAAGATGATCATGGTGAGGGACTTGATCTTCTTCTTGTACTTGAACTACGGGCATCGGTTGAGCAATAGGAGCTTGTGATGGTATGGGTGTTGAAGTGGTTTGATGATGTGTGAAACTTCCATCTTCTTCTTCATCATCATGAGGTTCTTGTTCCATTGGAAGAAGAGCACCAACACCCATGGTCAAAATATCTTGAGAAGAATCTTCTTCACCTACATCACTTAGATCAACTTGCTCCCCATGGGAGCCATTAAATTCATCAAACACCACGTCACAAGTTTCTACAACACATCCATTGGATTTGTTGTAGACTCTATAGGCGTGAGAGTTTGATCCATAGCCAACAAATATGCCCTCAATTGTTTTGGATTGAAATTTTCCTAAACGTTCTCTTTTGTTGAGGATGAAACATTTGCACCCAAATACATGAAAGTACTTGACATTTGGCTTGTTCCCGGTTAGGAGCTCATATGGAGTCTTTTCCAATATTGTGCGGAGGAAGAGCCGGTTTGATGCATGGCATGCGGTGTTGACAGCCTCGGCCCAAAAACTATGAGGCGACTTGTATTCATCCAACATGGACCTTGCCATCTCCACAAGTGTACGGTTCTTCCTTTCGGCTACACCATTTTGTTGAGGAGTGTATGGTGCAGAATATTGATGCTCAATCCCTTCATCACTAAGAAATTCTTCCAAGGTGTAGTTCTTGAACTCGAAGCCATTATCACTTCTTATTGCCAAGATTTCTTTGTCAAACTTGCGTTGTGCTTGCTTGGCAAAATCAATGAAAGTGATCTTCGTCTCGTCCTTGGACTTGAGGAAAAACACCCATGTATATCTTGAGTAATCATCAACAATGACAAGTCCATACTTTTTCCCACCAAGACTATCCCATGAAGGAGGCCCAAAAAGATCCACATGAAGGAGCTCCAAAGGCCTTGAAGTGGATACAATATTCTTGGGTGGGTGCTTTGATTGATGTTGCTTCCCGGCTATGCATGCACTACACACACGATCTTTCTCAAATTAGACATTTGTTAGTCCAAGGATGTGATTACCCTTTAAGAGATCTTGAAGATTTCTCATGCCGACATGGGCTAGCCCGCGATGCCATAGCCACCCCTTGTCGGCCTTGGCCATTAGACAAGTTGCATGGAATGTGCTCTCTTTCGAGAAATCAACCGTGTAAAGGTTGCCATCCAACTCTCCAACAAAGGCCACTTCGAGAGTATCTCTCTTAAAGACTTTCACATCTGTTAGTCAAATAGTGTATCATAACCAACAGAAGCCAATTGACAAACAGAAAGCAAATGGTATTTAAGGGATTGGACAAGCATGACATTTGCAAGAGACATGTCATTTGTGATAGCCACCTTGCCCAACCCGAGTACCTGTCCTTTAGATCCTCCACCAAACACAATGCTCATAAATGGTTGAATAGCTTCCATGAAATCGTAAAGCAATTTGCTATCTCCGGTCATATGGTTGGTACATCCACTATCGATCACCCATTTGACTCCACCAGAGAAAGCAACCTACACACAATTATGACTTGGTTAGAGGCACCCATTTTGCAATGGGACCTCTCAAGTTAATCACAAGGGTCTTAGGGACCCAAATAGCATAAAACCGAAATGCATTACGAGGACCAACAAATTTTGCATAAACTTCTCCATCCTTAGTTTTACGAAGTACATAGGATGGAGGCATGAACTCTTTTGGCTTGTTGAGAGTGGGCATGCCCCTTGTGGCCTTCCCACTCACAACCTTACCTTTCTCCTTGTGCCTTCTCGAACAAATGTTTCCTTGAGAGGGGTGGTGCACTTTTGAGAAGACGTCTTCTTCTTGCTTATGCTTGGGTCAAACCCGAGCCCTTCCTTGGCAAACACTTCATTGTGTTGGCTCAACACCTCATTAAGGTTCTTTTGTCCTTGAGCACATGTTATGAGTCCTCTCTCGAGTTGTGCCTTTAGAAAGCGATTCTCCTTAGAAATAGATGCTAGGTCACCACTAGTGTTAGTAGTACAAGCATCAACATTGATAATAGGAGAAGAGTAAGCCTTGGCTAGGGTTTCAAGATAAGTAAGCTTGAGTGTCTCAAAACTCTTTGTAAGAAGGGTGAGCTCTTCTTCCTTAGTCTTGAGGGACACAGATAGAAGCTCACAATCCTTAGAGAGAGAAGCATGAGATTTCACAAGCTTACTTTTCTCACTCATCAACTCCTCGCAAGAGTCCTTAGCCTTTTTCAAGGAGGCAAGTTCTTTAGCATGAACATCAATGTTTGCACCAATTTTCAAGCATAGTTCATCATTTCGTGCTTCCTCATATTGGACTTTCCGCTCAAGGATTTCAGATTTTTCCTTTTCCTCGGTGACGAGGGTTTCGAGTTCCTTAATGGTGATGGTGTGCTTACTCACCATCTCCATAAGCATACGAAACATAGTGAGCTTCTTTCCTTTGAGGGAGCACATGAACTTATTTAGTTTAGCAAGCATAGGATCATCTATATCATCATCATCATAATTATCCTCCGCATCAAGATACTCATCACAAGGAGTAGACGGAGTGAAAAGAGGAGGGTTTGACCGTGGGGTTACCTTGACCTTCTCAGGAGAGTTTTGGTCCTCTCCATCTTCTACCACGGCCTTTGCCATTAGGCACTTGTGAGCGTTGCCCTTGTAGTCTTTCATATAGTTGTAGGTGACAACATCACCACTCTTGTTGACTAGCCTCAAGGTGTTTTGAGAATCTTGAGCTACTCTGGCAACACCACTAACATCATCCGGATCGGATTCTTCATGAGCAAGCATTGCTTTCCCATCTCTCTTCTTGAGCTTGGAGTTCAAAGGATTTGGCAACTTCTTCTTGGGAAAGGTCTTGGGAAACCTTGGTTTATCTTCTCTCTTCTCATAAGGGCAGTCGTTGGAGAAGTGGTTGGTTTCTTCACAGTTGTAGCATTTTCTCACTTTCTTCTTCTGGAATCTTCCCTTGAATTTTCCCGCACTAAACTTCTTGACAAAGAGGGCAATGTCTTCATACGAAGGGCTCTCATCGGAGTCAATCTCATCACCATCTTCATCATCATCTTCATCTTCTTCTTCTTCACTTTGCTCTTCTTCACATACATGCTTGGCCTTCAATGCAAGATTGATATTTGATGTTGAGGTACCATGCATGGCAAGATGTTTTGTAGCATTTGCCTTTGACTCTTCAAATAGTTGGAAAGTGGATATGATGTCATCCGGAGTCATTTCCTTGAATCCATGGTGTTGTCTTATGTCCCACACCATTTGGTGATGATATGGAGCAAGAGCATGAAGCAACTTGTCCACGAGAAATCGCTTAGTCAAGTTGAATCCATCTTGTGTCTTGTCACAATCACAAGACTTGATGTCGGCGGTGAGAGTCATGAGACGCTCAAGGAGCTGCTTGGGGGATTCACCTTTCTCCATACAAAAGTTTTGCAATTGACCCTTGGCAATTTCATATTGAGCAAGCCGGAGAGTGGAGGCACTGGTCTTGGTCCTCACAATGCTATCCCATAATTCATTGGCACTTGTGATGTGTATGTATGGTCTTCTTTGCTTGTCAGTCATACCTCTCCTTATGCACATGGTTGTTGTGTCGTTGAGATTCTTGTCATATATTTCTCTTGGTGTAAGATTCTTCGGGTCAACAACTTTGTAGCCATACTCCAAGATATCCAACATCTCATCATTTCCATATCGAAGATGATCCTGCATAGCAACTCTCCACAAAGCAAAATCGGTAGTGTCATCAAGTAAAGGAGGTTTGCCTTGAGGGTTATACTTTGGTTTCTCTATTTGAGGTCTTGCATAAAGCCAAGGAACACTAGAGTGATCATTACTAGGAGGTTGTTGGTGATGACCCACAAGTATAGCGGATCAATCGTAGTCCTTTCGATAAGTAAGAGTGTCGAACCCAAGAGGAGCAGAAGGAAATGACAAGCGGTTTTCAGCAAGGTAATGTCTGCAAGCACTAAAATTATAAGTAGCAAGTAGTTTGATAGCAAGATAATTTGTAACAGGCAAGTAGCAATAATAGTAACAAAAGTACAGCAAGGTAGCCCAATCCTTTTGAGGCAAAGGATAGGCCAAAACGGTCTCTTATGATAAGCAAAGTGTTCTTGAGGGTACACGGGAATTTCATCTAGTCACTTTCATCATGTTGGCTTGATTCGTGTTCACTACTTTGATAATTTCATATGTGGGTGGATCGGTGCTTAGGTGCTGTTCTTACTTGAACAAACCTCCTACTTATGATTAACCCCCTCGCAAGCATCCACAACTACGAGAAAAGTATTAAGAATAAATTCTAACCATAGCATTAAACTTTTGGATCCAATCGGTCCCTTATGGAATAGTGCATAAACTAGGGTTTAAGCTTCTGTCACTCTCGCAACCCATCATCTAATAACTACTCCACAATGCATTCCCTTAGGCCCAAATATGGTGAAGTGTCATGTAGTCGACGTTCACATGACACCACTAAGGGAATCACAACATACATATCATCAAAATATCGAACACACATCAAGTTCACATGATTACTTGCAACATGATTTCTCTTGTGACCTCAAGAACAAAAGTAACTACTCACAAATAATAATCATGCTCAAGATCAGAGGGGTATTAAATAGCATAATGGATCTGAACATATAATCTTCCACCAAATAAACCATATAGTAATCAACTACAAGATGTGATCAACACTACTAGTCACCCACAAGTACCAATCTATAGTTCCGATACAAAGATTGAACACCAGAGATGAACTAGGGTTTGAGAGGAGATGGTGTTATTGAAGATGTTGATGGAGATTGCCCTCCCCAAGATGGGAGAGTTGTTGATGATGATGACACTAGTAGAAAAAGGGCCTAATGTTCAGCTCATTAGTCCCGGTTTGTAAATGAACCGGCACTAATGTGACCATTAGTGCCGGTTCCAACAGCTAGGCGGGCGGCGCTCATTAGTCCCGGTTTGTTTCGAACCTTTAGTACCGGTTCATGCCACGAACCGGGACTAAAGAGGTGGTGGCAGGCTAGTGTCAGGCTGGGGCCCCGCCAACTCCTTTAGTCCCGGTTCGTGGCAAGAACCGGGACTAGAGATGCATCTTTAGTCCCGGTTCGTATAACCAACCGGGACTAAAGATCATCCTATATAAACCCTTCATCGAGCCCGAGCTCTCTGTTCTCCCCCTTTCCTCTCCTCTCTGTTTTCTTCCTCTCCTCTCGAGCTCATCCTCCATTTTTGCCAAAATTTGTCAAGATTTGAAGGCACCCCATCCACCCAAGTGATCACAAAGGTTAGCAACTTTGTCCTTTCATCTCTCATTGCTAGATTAGCTCTTGCAATGCTCTATAAGTATAGTGATTTGTGGGTTTTAGTTTGGGAGGAATTATATGTGGTAGTTTATTTGATTTATATGCAATTTGAGCTCAAAATAACTCTTAGTTTCCATATGTAGGTGTGGTTTACTTAGTGCCTTCCCGTCTCTGTCCTAACCACCATCGATCGCCCGTACCGTCCCGTCGCCGGCACCACCTTGTGGTGAGCCTCTTGTCCTTATCTTTTTTATATAAAAAAATCATATTTGTGTGATTTAGATATATAGTTACTTGTATAATTTTCTTACCCGTACGTTGTTTGTTATACATAGTGCCATGGTTTTGATATCCGTCCCCGTCGGCCCTCGTCCGGTTTAAGATTTGGATGTGGTATATTCTCTTTTATAACTATTTGTTGCATTTTGTGTTTATGACAAATTATGCCCATCAAGTTGACATAGATATTTTTATCTAGGAGGTATGTGAACCGGAAATTCCAATCGACCCTATTGTCGAGAGGTTAAATTTAGTTGAAAAAGAAAACGAGTATTTGAAAGAAAAATTGAAAAGAATTGAGGAGGAGAAGATGGAATTGGAGTTGCATGTTGCCGATGTCGTCGATGATCACAAGATCAAGATGGAGAAAATGCGCTTGAAGATTAGAAAGATTAGAAAATATGCCATTGATAGTGAGGCTTGGTATCATTATGCTGTTGGATCAATTGTTACCTTAGTTGTGATCTTGATCGCATTTGTTGTTGCATTTAAATGCTTTAGCTAGAGAGTTTGTATGTTGTTTTATGAGAATAAGTGTGTATGAACTTGTATTCATTTGGTCTTTTCGGTGCTGTGTAATGAAGATGAGCCGGCAATGGATGTACGATGACCGATGCTCTCCCCAGTTCGTTAAAGGCGTGCATACTTTTCTGCTTGCGGCTGAGGCAAACAAGCGGGCAGATGGTTTTATGTCTTGTCCATGTGCTGGCTGTAAGAATGATCACAATTACTCTAACTCAAGAACCATTCACTGGCACCTGTTTGAGTCCGGTTTCATGCCCCACTATAATGTTTGGACCAAGCATGGAGAAAGAGGGGTTATGATGGAAGACAATCAAGAAGAAGAGGACGATGATAGCTATCCTGGCCATGGGTTCCCTGAATACGATGGTACAACAATGGGCGAAGAAGCTGAGCCGGCAATGCGGGAAGAAGCTGAAGAAGAGGCATCCGATGAGTCCGTTGATGATCTAGGTCGGGCCATTGCTGATGCAAAGAGAAACTGCGCAAGTGAAAAGGAGAGGCTGAAGTTGCAGTGCATGTTAGAGGATCACAAGAAATTGTTGTACCCAAATTGTGAAGCTAACAAGAAAAAGCTGGGCACCACACTGGAATTGCTGCAATGGAAGGCAGAGAATGGTGTATCTGACAAGGGATTTGGAAACTTGCTGATAATGTTAAAGAAGATGCTTCCAAAGGACAACGAATTGCCCGAGAGTACGTACGAAGCAAAGAAGGCTGTCTGCCCTCTAGGATTAGAGGTGCAGAAGATACATGCATGCCCTAATGACTGCATCCTCTACCGCGGTGAGTACGAGGATTTGAACGCATGCCCGGTATGCGGTGCATTGCGCTATAAGATCAGCCGCGATGACCCTGGTGATGTCGAGGGCGAGCGCCCCAGGAAGAAGATTCCTGCCAAGGTGATGTGGTATGCTCCTGTAATACCACGGTTGAAACGTTTGTTCCAAAACAAAGAGCATGCCAAGTTGATGCGATGGCACAAAGAGGACCGTAAGAAAGACGGGAAGTTGAGAGTGCCTGCTGACGGGTCGTAGTGGAGAAAAATCGAGAGGAAGTGGAGGGACTTTGCAGATGACGCAAGGAACGTATGGTTTGGTCTAAGCGCAGATGGCATTAATCCTTTTGGGGAGCAAAGCAGCAATCATAGCACCTGGCCTGTGACTCTATGTATGTATAACCTTCCTCCTTGGTTGTGCATGAAGCAAAAGTTCATTATGATGCCAGTGCTCATCCAAAGCCCTAAGCAACCCGGCAACGGACACATATTATGGTTACATAGAGGAGATATGGGAACTTGACTATGGACGTGGTTTGAAGGTCCCTTTGTTTCGGTGCAAATGGGTCAATCTAACACGAGGCGGGGTAATGAAAGACCCGCAGTACGGAATGACAACAGTGGATCTCAACAATCTTGCGTACGCAGACGAACCATTCGTCCTAGCCAATGATGTGGCACAGGTTTTCTATGTGAAGGACATGTCTACCAAGCCGAGAAAAAGAAAAGATAAGGAAGCGAATACATCATACGATGAGCCAAAGCGCCACATAGTTCTTTCAGGAAAAAAAAACATCGTGGGAGTGGATGACAAGACAGACATGTCAGAAGATTATGAAAAGTTTCATGAAATTGCTCCCTTCACAGTGAATATTGACCCGAGCATCCAGTTAAATGATGAAGATTGTCCATGGTTACGGCACAAAGGGACACACGCGAAGAAAAAGTTTCACACCCAAAGATCCCACTCTGGGATGTGACCGGTTTCACTGTCATCACTTTCTTCTCTATTGAGTTTCCGGACTTATATATATCTGGAAAGTCCCACTTTGGACAAACCGTAGGGAATCTTTGTAATAGTTAGGGTGCTTATGTGTTTTGGCATTTGAAACGTGTACTTTTGTGCTTCGGACAAACGTCATCAATTTTCAACCCTTTCTGACTTCATTTGGTATTTTTCAGCTCATTTACTGATTTTTTTGAGCTAAATGACCCTAAAATTAAAAAGCACTACAAAATGAACTCTGAAAAGGTTGAAAGTTGGCATGGTATCATCATTTCACCCACATAGCATGTGCTAAAAAGTTGAGAGGGTTACGGCAAAAACTGGATCCACTTCGTGTACGAAATGGACAATCTCTTTCGAAGTATCAGGGTTTCGGACGAAAACTCATCTGCTACAAAGGCATTTCATTTTTTAAATAACCTAAGTATTACCAAATTGAATATAATGATAAAACACACTAATATTAAACATAAGAAAAAAGAATCACTAAAAAATCTATTTTTAAAGTAAAGTTATTCACACAAATTTCAAATAATTCAAATTTAAACTCTTCAAATTTGAAAACTACTAGCACTAACAGAAAGTTTATAATTTTTTTTACCTAAAGAAAAAATATTCACAAAGAAACTCTAAATAAAGCAAAAAACAACTCAGAAATAAAAGAAAATAAATAAAACAAAAAATGAAAAAATGAAAAAAAAAACCCGCCTACTGGGCCACAACGGCCTGCATACGACTAGAAACCAAACCTATAGTTGGGCCAGGATGCAGGCCCCTAACGCCCAGTAGGCCCACAGGGCAGCGCAGCAGAGTTAGGCCCAGAAGCCTGCTTTGGAGAGGAGCTCGAAGGAGCAGCTGCGGCTGGGTTTGTAAACCAGTGCGGCTGCCCTTCGCTCGGCGAAGTGGGACTAAACTTCTGCGCCGCGCACACGCGAAGCATAGGCCTTTAGTCCCGGTTGGTGGCTCCAACCGCGACTAAAGACCCCCCCCCCCTTTAGTCGCGGTTGGAGCCACCAACTGAGACTAAAGGCCTTCGCTTCCCGCCGCTTGGCCTGGCCAAATTTGACCTTTAGTCCCAGTTGGTGGCTCCAACCGGGACTAAAGGTCCCTCCTATATATACAACACTTATGAATTTTCAGTTTCTTCTCTTCTCTTCTTCGTCTCCTCTGTTTCGATCGACATCGCTGCCGCCCCCCGTCGCCGCCCCCGTCGCGCGCCGTCGCCGTCCCCGTCCCCATTGCCACCCCCCGTCCCTGCCCCTGTCCCTGTCGCCGCCCCCGTCGTCGCCGCCCCCGTAGACGCCATCGTCGCTCGCCTCGCAGGCAGTCGCCCATGTGAGCAGCCCCTGTTGAACGCATGGCGCCCCTCCCATCGAACTCACAGACACACACACACATTTTCTTAATTTTTTTTCTTTTGTTTTTCTGTTTTCTAGTTGAATTAGATGAATTAGATATATAGAAGTTAATTAGATGAATTAGATATATATAAATGTTAGATGAATGTTTTTCTAGTTTTTTATACTTTTAGTTATAGAAATGTTTAGATGAATTTTAGATATATAAATGTTAATTAGATGAGTAGGAATTTTAGTTTTTTATACTTTATGTTTTGATGTTTTAGATGTTTTATTAAGTAGGAATTTTTTATGTTTTAGATGTATATATGTATATGTTTTGATGTTTTAGATGTTTGAATGTATTAAAAGTTTGTCATATTGAAAAAAGTTTGAATGTTGCATATTTCACGATGCAACATTTGATCCAATGTAACTAGATGCAATAATTTTGACATATGTCAAAGTTTGATCATATGTCAAAGTTTGAATTTTGCCATATACAACATTTGATCATATGTCAAAGTTTGAATTTTGACATATGCAACATTTGATCATATGTCAAAGTTTGAATTTTGACATATGCAACATTTGATCATATGTCAAAGTTTGATCTAGTGAAATATATATGATCAAAGAATGCCCCCATTATGGATGTGCACAAGTTGATCCATTTTTTTCTGATCTCATTTATATATATATTCTTCTATATATCACGTTGTCTGTCAAAGTATTGAAGAAATCTATGGCTTCATCATTAGCCGGAAGTAACAGGCGTATGATGCTACGAAGCTCTTCAAAGTTGTTTTGGAACGGAGTTCCGGATAGAATAATTCGCTTTTTGGTAGGAATTTCAGCAAAGGCCTTCCAAATAGCGATATTCGGAAGGCTTTTCCTGAACTTCGTACCAAAAAGCTAATTATCCTATCCGGGACTCCGTTCCAAAACAATTTGGAGAGCTTCGTACCATTATGCGCCTGTTACTTCCGGCTAATGATGAAGCCATGGTTTTCTTGAATCCTTTGACACTAGACAACGTGACATATAGAAGGGTAGATGAGATCAGGAAAAATATGGACCATTTTCTGCGCATGCAGAATGGCGCCATTTTGTTAAATCCCTTAAAGGTTAAGAGAATCCATTATGATTCTGAATCCCATTCCTAGCCAAACATTTAAAAAATGTTACATATTTGCATAGAATTTGTTCTCGACGTCAACGATGCCAGGCCCGCATCCTCATCGTCGACCCGTTCGCGACGACGTCCTGCTTCAGAGGCATCATGTCCGGGACTGGGCTCCGCCTGGCTGGCACTGGGAGGTGCTACCTTCAGGGGCGCGCATCTTGGTGAGGAACCCGGGTCCCGTCATCGACCCGGAGCTTCTTTGGTGGCGGGCGCGTGGGCCACATTCGGTGCAGAGGCTGGCGTCCCCCGCGGAGGTGAACGTCACCGTGTCAGGGAGGAGGACGAGCACGTCCGTCGCTACATGGTTGCGTTGGACGTCAGGTTCTCCAATACCTGGCAGGTTCTTCAGGGATCTCACTGGAGCTATGATCCTGTGGTGGTTCCTTCTCTTTGGGTGTCCACCACGAGTGAACTAGATTATTCGATAGTATTCGATCTGCATTAGCTAGTGATGTATTCGAGATATTCGAGACGATGTATTCGAGATTATATTATTCGATAATATTCGAGACGATTATTCGAGATTATATTCGATGATGCGCATATTATCTACTATGATTCAGTTTTATCTTTCGAGATGCATATCTATTATCTAATATTATTCGAGATGCATACCAATTATCTACTATTATTCGAGATGCGTACTAAATTATTTTATATTTCTTCTGGATTAGTTAAATAGAAGCTATGGCGGACAATATCGGCAGAGAAGGAGAAGAGGCCCTGTTCGAGATCATACGCTCCCCGAGCCGGCCAGATGAGAATGAAGAAGATGACGGCTCACAATATCTGAACAATACTGTGGAGGATGATATGATATTCGATGAAGACGAACGAATAGATGAAGTCCAGAACTATGATGATCTTCAAATAACAAATACCGGCGAGGTATATTTATAGAAGCAGGCATCTGGTGATTATCACATGTTTTAATTGATTTTGTATATATATATAACGAATCGATCTTTCTTCTTTCAGCCCTCCGGATCGAGCAAATCTTCTACAGGCAGCAGGACAGTGCGAGGCCCAGCCAAAAAGTTGAAGGATGGCGTAAAGTACAACATCGATGCCATCAAACCTAATGGCGAACCGCGCGAGCCTAAGAAGAATGCGGGCAAGTTCATTCGTCAGTGCGGAGTTCTTGTGAAGGACCAAATCCCGATCTCCATTCAAGAATGGAAAAAGCCAGCAAAGGAACGTCCAGATCTTACTTTTGTCGACCAAAGAGCAAAAGATCGGCATTTCACCCTACCAGATCATTTCACAGATGCAGATGTGGAGAAAGTCAAGAACGCTGCTCTTAGGAAGATGGCGATAGCATTCAACAACCACAAGAAAAGTATATGGAACAAGTACGTCGAAGGAGGAAAGAAGACTCCAGAATTCAAGGGAACACTGGAGAAGCAAAGAGATCACTGGGACGCTTTTGTGAAATTCAAGGAATCGGAAGTAGCTCAGGAACGGTCAAGAATAAACAAGATCAATGCCGCGAAAAAGATATGGCACCATAAGCTGGGGCTAGGTGGCTACGAGGTGGCCTGGCCTAAGTGGGATCTCGCTGAGCAACAGATGGTGGATACAGGGATCATTCCAGTTACATTGAGCTGGCCCCCCCAGGTCCAGGACTTGGTTCTACGCGCATGGGGGGACGTTGGACCCAAAGATAGGCCAGGTTTTGGAGTGGGCAAGTCTTAAAGGAGCCGATCTCGATTTAATTGTTGCAATAGAAGAGGCTCGAACGGGGGTGTTCACGCCCAACAGAGAGACCGACGAGCTTACGCGCGCCCTGAAGAACCCTGAACACCCGAGAAGAACACGAGGCAAAGGCGTTGTTCCGTGGTTTGAGGGGTTTGCGGACTGGAATGCCGACTACAGAAGCCGTGCGAGAAAGAAGATGCAGGAGGAGAAGAAGAGGAAGCTGGAGGAGGAGCAGAGGAAGCAGGAAGCAGACCGCCTTCAAGGCCTAGAATCAAGGCACGCGGAGTTGGCACTCGCTTTCCAGCGGCAGCAGCAGCAGTTTGACTCACTTAGACAGGAAAGGGGGTCTCAGCAGCGGCAGCAGCTAGCAGATCCAGCATTGGATAGCACCGTCCCATCCATGCCGAGAAGCAGCGTGGGTTCCGCCCCGGGCGATGAGGCACTGCTGGATAGATACCCTGTGGATGACATCATGGATAACACTAATTGTGAGCTACACTTTAAAATGAAGAACATATCCATGAAGGTGGCGGACGGCATTGCTTATACAAATCCCCCTGAAGCAACCTTACATTGCAATCCGATTCCAGCTGGCTATGCTCGTGTCGCGGTTGATGAAGTGGTGGCACAATATTCGGGGCTAGAGCTTGACATTCCTGGAGGTGACGACGAGCGCACACTGGGAGAGGCCATACATCATATCATTCTATGGAGAAAGGATTGCATCATCTTTCCAACGCCACCGACACCGCGTCAGCTGACTCCTCCTCCAAGTCCGCCACCGCGTCAGCAGACTCCCGCTCCTCCAAGTCAGCCACCGCCTCAGCAGAGTCCTGCTCCTCCAAGTCCGCCATCGCGTCAGGCCACTCCTCCTCCTCCAAGTCCGGCACCGCGTCACCCCAGTCCTCCTCCTCCAAGCCAGGCACCGCGTCAGCCGTCTCCGCCGCCTCAGCGGGCTCCGCCGCCTAAGCAACAGCGGAAGAGAGGCGCCGCAGCTACGGCGGCTAGCGGTACAACAGGAGGCAAGAGATACCAATTTGGTCCAAGCCTCAAGCCTCTTCCTCGTCGGCCTTATGACCTGACCGAAGAGGAAAACGAGATCGAAGTGCGAGCCCAAGTGAAGGCCCATTTTGGACCGAAACCACCCCGCCGCCAAAGGAGAAAGTACCTGAGCATGTCATTGACCACTTTATTCGTATGGCTCAACCACCAGCTCCGAAGCATGTTGACTCAGACTATGAGCGTGAAATCAAGAAGTCATATCGAGCACAAAAAAAGGAGTCGAGCTTGAGCTCCAGCCAAGCAGCTGCCAAAAAAGCGGGAAAACTGTTCCCCAGCTGGGAGAACAAGCGGTGCAATCGATCCCCCCGCTCATTGTACCAACACATGTGAGTACCGGCGCCGATCAGCTGGTAATAACCGACGATCGTAGAGGGCAGGCTGAAGAGGCCGGTGTCACTGTAGAACAACTCCTAGGCATCGAGCCCATCGAAACGTTTAAAGAGGAGGAACTAAAACGGAAATATGTCCGCGGCGAACCTATGGTCAAGGCTGAGGAGGTCAAGAGTCTCTCAACGAGAATGTATGAATTGCATCAATGGTACATGAGAGAAGCCAAGACTACCGATAAAGAGTCCCTCATGGTGAAAGTCAAGGCAGAGCATTACGTCCATGAAAAAGATCTGTGGGTTGAGTTTCAAGAAATGTTTCAGTTATTCAATCAAGATGCACTCGACAAATCTATTGTCAGTTGTTATTGTCTGTAAGTGATTTCTTTCTGTAAGTTAAGTCTCTAGCTAGCTGTAGTGCTCATTCATTAACTGTAATTATCCTCACTATATTCTTTTCTGTGGTATTATGCAGAATGAAGATCTATGAAATGAAAAAAGCTGGACGCTATGGCATTGGGTTCATTGACCCAAATACCATTAATGAAGAGACATGGTCACGTGAATATGATCGACCATACACAGAGAAAACCTTGCTAGAGTTCTTGGTGCGACTAAATACCCAACCAGAAATACTACTTCCTTACAACTTCGGGTGAGTGACACTGTCTTGTACTAAACATTCTGTTTTTGCTTACTAGATGTTAATAAGTGTAGTTGATGAGTTATGCACATGCTCGCTTAATACAAACGTGTGCGTATGCAGTTTCCACTGGATCTTGTTAATCACTGAAGTTGACGAGGGAAAATTTCAAGTACTGGACTCACTACTTAAAGAACCTAAAGAATACTCAATCGTGAAGGGGATGCTCGACAGGTAATTTCAATCATTATCGCACTATGTCGGCCTCTTTAGTTCGTTTCCTGATATCAACTAAATAATATCTCCTTTATTCATTTTCTTTGCCGGCGGGCAGGGCTTGGGAAAAGTTCATCAAAAAGGTTAAAGGCCAATGGAAACAACAGCTGACATGGGTGCGACCCAAGGTAATTAATTAAGTAGTACTAGCTAGCTAACATCTCTTTAATTCTAGTTTCAATACCATAATCATGCTTGATTAATTATTATCTGATTGAATTCTATTCTCATAAAGGCCCTGAAGCAGGCGCCGGGGACTAATTTATGTGCATACTACGTTTGCGAGAACATTCGCATGATGGCGTCCGAAAGGAGCAAAGATGATAGAAACCGATGGGTACATTTGCCAGAACACTATTCATAATTTTTACATCATTATCTAATATATATACACACAACTAATAATACATGCATATTTTGATCTCTTCTTTAAAGATGAGGGACATGCGGGATAAGCTCCTACCAGAGAATCGCGTACGAGCGATTCAAGAGGAAATAGCGGGATTTTTGCTCGACCAGGTCATAGATCCCAAAGGAGAATTCCATTACCCCGTACCTAGTTAGATCGACCTAATGCCTCCATGTAATGATCTGCAAATTGAGAGGAGAAATTGTATATACCAAATTGTATATATACATGTGTATGTATGAATGGTCGTGCGAGACATTCGATGATATATATATATACATATACATATACATATACATATACATATATATATATATGTATATGTATATATATACTATACATATACATACACATATATATACATATATATATATATATGATCGGTTCTACGAGAAATTCTATTTATATATATGCATAACGTGTACAATATGTAGTATCGTAAAATACCAGCAAATGAAAAAGAATTAAATGGAAAACACAAAATTAAAGGAAAAATAAATCATAAAACCAAAACCCCTAAACCTTTTAGTCCCGGTTGGTGTAACCAACCGGGACTAAAAGCCCCCAGCCCCCGGTGCGTGCTCGTGCCACATGGTGGCCCTTTAGTGTCGGTTCGTGTTGAACCAGGACTAAAGGGGGGGGGGGGATTTAGTCCCCACCCTTTAGTGCCGGTTCTAGAACTGGCACTAAAGGGCCTTACGAACTGGGACTACAGCCCGGTTCTGCACTAGTGTGATGACGATGATTTCCCCCTCCGGGAGGGAAGTTCCCCCGGCGAAATCGCTCCGTCGGAGGGCAAAAGTGCTCCTGCCCAAGTTCCGCCTCGAGACGGCGGCGTTTCGTCCTGAAAGTCCTCTCCTGATTTTTTCTAGGTCAAAATGACTTATATACCAGAAGATGGGCACCAGAGGTGGGCTGGGCTGAGCACAACCCACCAGGGCACGCCTGGGGGGCCTGGCGCGCCCTGGTGTCTTGTGCTCACCAGGTGGCCCCCCTCCGGTAGTTATTTGCTCTAGTATTTCTTATTTATTTCATAAAAAATCCTCGTGAAGTTTCAGCTCATTTGGAGTTGTGCAGAATAGGTAGCCTGACGTAGCTTTTTCAGGTCCAGATTTCCAGCTGCCGGAATTCTCCCTCTTTGTGTATACCTTGCATATTATGAGAGAAAAGGCATTAGAATTACTCCAAAAAGCATTATTATGCATAAAAACATTATAAATAACAGTAGGTAAACATGATGCAAAATGGACGTATCAACTCCCCCAAGCTTAGACCTCGCTTGTCCTCAAGCGAAAACCGAGATCGAAAAACATGTCCACATGCTTAGAGAGAGAGGTGTCGGTAAAAACAAAATATGGACATAGAAGCATCATGTAATTTATTATAACAGCAACAAACTTTAACATAAAACTTTCATCATAGAACTTTTATCATAGACTTCTCATGAATAAGTAACAATTCATCACAACATCAAAGTATAAAGCATAAACTTTATTGGAAACCAACAAACTATGTTCTCAGTCAACTTTGCAACTACAATTCATCATCTTTTCAGGAAGGGTCACGTATCGGAGCCTTTAGGCAAGTCCACATACTCAACCATCATATAGTCTTCTATGATTGCTAACACTCACCTCGTACACATGAGCAAAACGTTTCAACCGGACACATAGAAAGATAGGGGCTTATAGTTTCGCCTCCCAACGTATTCACCTCAAGAGTGATGTCAACAATAATAACTCATGCTACCCATATTCAACTGGATATATGTGCCTAGATCTTTCCTCACCACATGATGCTTGCCAAAAGAGAAAGTAAAAAGGAATAGAGAGAAAAACTTTGACTCTTGCATGAAAGTAAATACATAAAAGTAAAAGATAGGCCCTTCGCAGAGGGAAGCAGAGGCTGCCATGCGCTTTTTGTTTGTATGCTCAATCCCTTAGTGCAAGAGAACGTCACGTTATATTGCCCCTTGTGATAGCAACCTTTATTATGCAGTCTGTCGCTTTTATTCTTCGCCATCACAAGTTCATATAACGCTTAATTTTCTCTTACACTAAATGATCCAACACTTTTAGAAGCAATTTTTATTGCCTTATTGCACCGATGACAACTTACTTGAAGGATTTTACTCAATCCATAGGTAGGTATGGTGGACTCTCAAAACAAGATTTGGGTTTAAGGGTTTTTGGATGCACAAGTAGTATCTCTACTTGGTGCGGAATTTTTTGGCTAGCAAAGATAGGGGGCAAGCACCACATGTTGAAGGATCAATGACAATATAACTTCTATGTGAATATGAACAAGCATAAATCATTACGTTGTCTTCCTTGTCCAATGTCAACAATTTTGGCATATAATATTTTGATGGATGCTCACAATCACAAAAGATTTCCAAGATAGTGTATTTGCATGTGAATCTTCTCTTCCCTTATTAATTCTTTCATGAATTGCTTCATTGACCAATACTATGTCTGTCAATCTATAATAAAATTTTCTACTTATACTCTTCCTTGTGTGATGTCATTACTTACCATAAGATTAGCACATGATCTTTTTCATTTTTTTCCTTTCTTTTTATTGAAACATGAAAGTAAAGAAAGTAAAACTCAAACTAAACTTTATTATATATCTCGCACACGATTACAAGGATAGATCACTAAGCAAACTCTTGAAAAGAAAGGATCGAACTAAACTTTTATTCATCTAAAGCAAAAGATAACCATGGATCGAACTAAGAAAAGTAAAGGCAAGGGATAGTGGAGGTGATACGATACCGTGGCACCTCCCCCAAGCTTGGCGAAAGCCAAGGGGAGTGCCCATACCCGATACTCAATTTTCTTTTGGTGATGAAGGAGGTGGTGGTGATGAAGTGGTAGCGATCTTGTCCTCGGGTTTCTATGGCAGAGGCTCACCATTATAGGAGGAGGAGTGAGTCTCTCGAGTCCTGCAACTGGCAGCCAAACTCATACCTTTAAACCTTGCCTCATATTCAAAGACTTGGTTTTGAAGGTCGTAGATCTGGCTCTGGAGGAAGTTGATTTGCTCGTTGAGGAGAAAATGATGTCCTTCATGGACTTGCCATCCACCTTGAGATCGCGAGTGTAGTCCGCGATCATGAGGTGATTGGCATTGAGTCCATGTTCCACCATCCCCTTGCACCGAAAGACTTTCTGCTCCATAGCTTCAAGCCTAGCCTCCACGGATCCAGTCCCCTTGGGGCCTTGCACATCGCGGATGTGGAGCACCCCCTCACACATCCGGATAGCTTGAGGGTGCTGCATCACCTCCCGCAAATATGGGTTGATGATGTTCTCGAAGAACTTGTCCTTGGAGGAGCTTGAGGAGGCCATGGTGGATTGGATCTGTCAGAAAACAGCAAGGAAAAGAAAACAGGAGATTTCTCCACTATACGGAGGTCAATAGGTTCGGGGGGTATATAAAGATTTTTTTTATCTTGGGAAACAAGCAAAAGGAAGAAAAACGGAGTCCGAAAGGTACCCGAGGTGGGCACAACCCACCTGGGCGCGCCTAGCAAGCCAGGCGCGCCCTGGTGTCTTGTGCCCACCAAGGTCACTTTCTCGGTAGTTTCTTATTTTCCTAATTTTCTAAATATTCCAAAACTAACAAAAAACATTTTTGCGGATTTTTCGGAGTCCGTTTACTTACCGTATCACATACCTCCTTTTTTCATGATTCTGGAGTGTTCTGGAAGGTTTCTTTTATGTGTTCTTCCGGTGTCATGGTTTGGATAACATTACTTTCAACATTAATGGGCATACCTGAGATATAATGTTTTATTCGTTGCCCATTAACAACCTTCGGGTTAGTACCTTCGGCATTATTTATTTTGATAGCTCCAGATCGATAAACCTCCTCGATAACATAGGGTCCTTCCCATTTGGAGAGGAGTTTTCCTGCAAAGAATCTGAAATGAGAGTTGTACAAAAGAACATATTCTCCAACTTTGAACTCACGCTTTTGGATTCTTTTATCATGCCATCTTTTAACCTTTTCTTTAAATAACTTGGCATTTTCATAAGCTTGGGTTCTCCATTTATCTAATGAGCTAATATCAAATAACCTCTTTTCACCAGCAAGTTTAAAATCATAGTTGAGTTCTTTAATTGCCCAATATGCTTTATGTTCTAACTCAAGAGGCAAATGACAAGCTTTTCCATAAACCATTTTATAAGGAGACATACCCATAGGATTTTTATATGCTGTTCTATAAGCCCAAAGTGCATCATCTAATTTCTTAGACCAATTCTTCCGGGACCTATTGACAGTCTTTTGTAAGATTAATTGTATTTCTCTATTGCTAAGTTCAACTTGACCACTAGACTGAGGATGATAGGGTGATGCAATTCTATGGTTAACATCATACTTGGCAAGCATTTTACGGAAAGCACCATGAATAAAGTGTGAACCACCATCAGTCATTAAATATCTAGGGACTCCAAACCTTGGGAAAATAACTTCCTTAAGCATTTTAATAGAAGTGTTGTGATCAGCACTACTAGTTGGAATAGCTTCTACCCACTTAGTAACATAATCAACAGCAACCAAAATATGAGTATACCCATTAGAGGAAGGAAAAGGTCCCATGTAATCAAATCCCCAAACATCAAAAGGTTCAACAACAAGAGAATAATTCATAGGCATTTCTTGACGCTTACCGATATTACCTATTCTTTGACATTCATCACAAGATAAGACGAACTTACGGGCATCCTTGAAGAGAGTAGGCCAATAAAACCCAGATTGCAATACCTTATGAGCAGTTCTGTCTCCCGCATGATGTCCTCCATAAGCTCCAGAGTGACATTTCCGTAGGATTTGTTCCTGTTCATGCTCAGGTACACAACGTCTAATAATACCATCTACCCCTTCTTTATAAAGATGGGGGTCATCCCAAAAGTAATGTCTTAAATCACAGAAGAATTTTTTCTTTTGTTGGTATGTGAAGCTAGGTGGTATGTATTTAGCAACAATATAATTAGCATAGTCAGCATACCAAGGAGTGTTATGAGAAACATTTATTGAAGCTAACTGTTCATCAGGAAAGCTATCATTAATAGGTTGTGGGTCGTCAAGAATATTTTCAAGCCTAGACAGGTTATCAGCTACGGGGTTCTCAGCTCCCTTTCTATCAGTGATATGTAAGTCAAATTCTTGTAGCAAGAGAACCCACCTAATGAGTCTAGGTTTAGCATCTTTCTTTTCCATAAGATATTTTATAGCAGCATGATCGGTGTGAACAGTCACTTTAGAATCAACAATGTAGGATCTAAATTTATCACAAGCAAACACAACTGCTAAAAATTCTTTTTCAGTAGTAGCATAATTTCGTTGGGCACTGTCTAGAGTTTTACTAGCATAATGGATAACATTTAGTTTCTTATCAACTCTTTGTCCTAGAACAGCACCAACAACATAATCACTAGCATCACACATAATTTCAAAAGGCAAGTTCCAATCAGGTGGTTGAATAATAGGTGCAGTAATTAAGGCTTTCTTGAGTGTTTCGAAGGCTTCTCAACAATCATCATAAAAAACAAAAGGAATATCCTTTTGCAAAAGGTTTGTAAGAGGCCTAGAAATTTTAGAAAAGTCTTTGATAAATCTCCCATAGAAACCAGCATGACCAAGGAAACTACGAATACCTTTGATATCTTTAGGACATGGCATTTTCTCAATTGCATCAACCTTGGCTTTGTCCACCTCAATACCTCTTTCAGAAATTTTATGGTCCAAAACAATACCTTCATTAACCATAAAGTGGCACTTCTCCCAATTCAGGACAAGATTTGTTTGCTCACATCTCTGCAAAACTCGATCAAGATTGCTTAAACAATCATCAAAAGACTTCCCATAAACAGAAAAGTCATCCATGAAAACCTCAACAATCTTTTCACAAAAATCAAAGAATATAGCAGTCATACATCTTTGAAAGGTAGCAGGTGCATTGCATAAACCAAAAGGCATACGTCTATAAGCATAGGTTCCAAAAGGACAAGTAAAAGTGGTCTTTTCTTGATCAGGTTGAGAAACAGGTATTTGTGAAAAACCAGAATATCCATCAAGGAAGCAAAAATGTGTGTGCTTAGATAATCTTTCTAGCATTTGATCAATAAAAGGCAGAGGATAATGATCTTTTCTAGTTGCTTTGTTTAATTTTCTAAAATCAATTACCATTCTATAGCCTGTGACAATTCTTTGTGGAATAAGTTCATTCTTATCATTAGGAACAACAGCAATACCTCCCTTCTTAGGGACACAATGAACATGACTTACCCCATCTACTATCAGCTATAGGATAGATTATACCTGCTTCCAGGAGTTTTAATATTTCCGTTCTTACCACTTCTTTCATCTTCGGATTTAACCGACATTGGTGATCAACAACGGGTTTAGCATCAGGTTCCATATTAATATTGTGCTGACATAGAGTGGGACTAATGCCCTTAAGATCATCAAGAGTATATCCAATAGTAGCTCGGTGCTTCCTTAGAACTTTCAATAATCTTTCTTCTTCATGTTCTGAAAGGTTAGCACTAATAATAATAGGATATATCTTTTTCTCATCAAGATAAGCATATTTCGAAGTGTCTGGCAATTGTTTTAATTCAAACACAGGATCACCTTTAGGTGGAGGAGGACCTCCTAGAGTTTCAATAGGCAAATTGTGTTTAAGCAGAGGACGGTGTTCAAAGAAAATCTTATCTATTTCATTTCTTTCATGCATATGTAAATCATTTTCATGATCTAGCAAATATTGCTCTAAAGGATCAGTAGGGGGTACAACAATAGAAGCAAGACCAATAATTTCATCTTTACTAGGCAAATCTTTTTTATGAGGTTTTCTACTAAAATTGGAAAAATTAAACTCATGAGACTCATCACCAAAACTAACACCAACAATTTGTTTCTCACAATCTATTTTAGCATTAACGGTGTTCAAGAAAGGTCTACCAAAGATAATGGGACAAAAGTCATCTTGTGGGGAACCAAGAACAAGAAAATCAGTAGGGTATTTTACTTTCCCACACAAGACTTCAACATCTCTAACAATCCCAAGTGGTGTGATGGTGTCTCTATTAGCAAGTTTAATAGTAACATCTATGTCTTCTATCTCAGCGGGTGCTATGTCATTCATAATTTCTTGATATAAGGTAAAAGGAATAGCACTTACGCTAGCACCTATGTCACATAAACCATGATAATAGTGATCTCCTATTTTAACTGAGACAACAGGCATGCCAACAACGGGTCTATGTTTATCTTTCCCATCGGGTTTGGCAATTCTAGCAGCTTCATTAACGAAGTAAATAACATGCCCATCAATATTATCGACCAAGAGATCCTTAACCATAGCAACACTAGGTTCTACCTTGATTTGTTCAGCTGGTTTAGGTGTTCTAACATAACTTTTATTGACCACAGTTGAGACTTTAGCATGTTCCTTCATCCTGACAGGGAAATGTGGTTTTTCAATATAAGCAGTAGGAACAACTGGATCAACATTGTAGATGATAGTTTCTTCTTTAGCTATGACCGGTTCTTTAATTTCTTCTTTAATAAGTGGGTGATATTTAAACCACTTCTCCTTAGGGAGATCAACATGAGTAGCAAAGGATTCACAAAAGGAGGCTACTATCTCAGAGTCAAGTCCATATTGAGTGCAAAACTTTTGAAAAGCGTCGGTATTCATAAAAGATTTAACACAATCAAACTTAAGCTCAATACCTGACTCTTTACCTTCGTCGAGTTCCCAATCCTCAGAGTTGCGTTTAATTCTTTCTAAAAGATCCCACCTGAATTCAATAGTCTTCTTCATAAAGGAACCAGTACAAGAAGCATCGAGCAAGGATTGATCATTACGAGAAAGCCGAGCATAAAAATTCTGAATAATAATTTATCTTGAGAGATCATGGTTGGGGCATGAATATAACATTGACTTAAGCCTCCCCCAAGCTAGAGCGATACTTTCTCCTTCACGAGGCCAAAAATTATATATATAACTCCGATCACGATGAACTAGATGCATAGGATATTTTTTTTGATGGAATTCCAATTTCAACCGATTCCAATTCCAAGATCCAATATCATCGCATAGCCTATACCATGTCAATGCCTTTCCCTTCAAAGATAAAGGGAAAACCTTCTTCTTGGCTTCATCTCCGGGTAAACCTGCATGCTTAAACAATCCACAAATTTCATCCACATATATCAAGTGCATATCAGGATGTTCGGTTCCATCTCCTGCATAAGGATTAGCTAGCAGTTGTTCTATCATACCCGAAGGAATTTCATATTCAATATTTTCAGTAGGTGCAGTAGGTTGAGGGGCATCTAATTGTGGTTCCGGTCGAGGTGAAGATACCCCGAACAAACCCCTCAAAGGATTGCTCTCCATAGTAACAAGTGACAATAAATTTCAGCACGTAGTAATAATTTTTCCTTACCAATTTTCACTTACCAAGAGCGCTTCACTCCCCAGCAACGGTGCCAGAAAAAGGTCTTGATGACCCACAAGTATAGGGGATCAATCGTAGTCCTTTCGATAAGTAAGAGTGTCGAACCCAACGAGGAGCAGAAGGAAATGATAAGTAGTTTTCAGCAAGGTATTCTCTGCAAGCACTGAAATTATAAGTAACGAGTAGTTTGATAGCAAGATAATTTGTAACGAGTAAGTAACGGTAACGGTAAAAAAAGTGCAGCAAGGTAGCCCAATCCTTTTGAGGCAAAGGACAGGCCAAAACGGTCTCTTATGATAAGCAAAGTGTTCTTGAGGGTAGACGGGAATTTCATCTAGTCACTTTCATCATGTTGGTTTGATTTGTGTTCGCTACTTTGATAATTTGATATGTGGGTGGACCGGTGCTTAGGTGCTGTTCTTACTTGAACAAACCTCCTACATATGATTAACCCCCTCACAAGCATCCGCAACTACGAGAAAAGTATTAAGAATAAATTCTAACCATAGCATTAAACTTTTGGATCCAATCGGTCCCTTACGGAATAGCGCATAAACTAGGGTTTAAGCTTCTGTCACTCTTGCAACCCATCATTTAACAACTACTCCACAATGCATTCCCTTAGGCCCAAATATGGTGAAGTGTCATGTAGTCGATGTTCACATGACACCACTAAGGGAATCACAACATACATATCATCAAAATATCGAACACACATCAAGTTCACATGATTACTTGCAACATGATTTCTCCTGTGACCTCAAGAACAAAAGTAACTACTCACAAATAATAATCATGCTCAAGATCAGAGGGGTATTAAATATCATAATGGATCTGAACATATAATCTTCCACCAAATAAACCATATAGTAATCAACTACAAGATGTGATCAACACTACTAGTCACCCACAAGTACCAATCTATAGTTTCGATACAAAGATTGAACACCAGAGATGAACTAGGGTTTGAGAGGAGATGGTGTTGTTTAAGATGTTGATGGAGATTGCCCTCCCTGAGATGGGAGAGTTGTTGGTGATGATGATGACGATGATTTCCCCCTCCAGGAGGGAAGTTCCCTAGGCGGAATCGCTCCGCCGGAGGGCAAAAGTGCTCCTGCCCAAGTTCCACCTCGAGACGGCGGCGCTTCATCCCGAAAGTCCTCTCCTGATTTTTTTCTAGGTCAAAATGACTTATATACCAGAAGATGGGCACCGGAGGTGGGCTGGGCTGAGCACAACCCACCAGGGCGCGCCTGGGGGGCCTGGCGCGCCCTGGTGTCTTGTGCTCACCAGGTGGCCCCCCTCCGGTAGTTATTTGCTCCAGTATTTCTTAATTATTCCATAAAAAATCCTCGTGAAGTTTCAAATCATTTGGAGTTGTGCAGAATAGGTAGCCTGACGTAGCTTTTTCAGGTCCAGATTTTCAGCTGCCGGAATTCTCCCTCTTTGTGTATACCATGCATATTATGAGAGAAAAGGCATTAGAATTACTCCAAAAAGCATTATTATGCATGCAAACATTATAAATAACAGTAGGTAAACATGATGCAAAATGGGCGTATCAGTTGGCCAAGTGAAGGAGTAGGCATAGTTGGCCTCGAGGCCGCACCACCCGAAAGTGGTGCAAGCATCGTGGTTAATGTGGCTAATCTAATTTGGACCAAGGCCTCAAGAGAAGCATCATGCTCCTCCTTTTGCTTAGCAAGGGCCCGTTCCAGATCCTCAGAAGTAAAAGACTTGGCTTCCGTGGAAGCCGCGCCCTTATCCTTCAGATCCGCAACAAGGGGAGTCCCATCGGGGTTCATCTCGCTCTAGGGCGGTTAAGCCACAAGAATAGAGCATGAGGCTCTGATACCAATTGAAAGGATCGAGATGGACCTAGAGGGGGGGGTGAATAGGTAGAATTACAAATTTTAATTGTTACTTAACAATTTTAGGCAATAATGCGGAAGATGAAAGTGAGCCTAACAATTGCAAGTATGATGGTAAGAGCTAAGCAAGTTAAACAAGTAACACAAATAAGTGTGACGCCCCCGGTTCAATCGTACACTAATCATACACGCCAACGTGTACGATCAAACCCAGGGACTCACGGGAAGATATCACAACACAACTCTAAACACAAATAAACGGAGGTCCACAATATTACAGACCAGGGATCCGAAGATCCGAATACATAAGTCAGTCATACAAATAATATCTGGGTACAGACATAGTTAGACAAGTTCTGCCTTAAGAAGGCTAGCACAAACAGCGACACTAGATCGAAAGGCGTTGGCCTCCTGCCTGGGAGCCTCCGATCCTACTCCTGGTCAGATGGCTCGATCCAGTAGTACGTGCCCTCTGGACCCGCCTGGTAGTAGGCTCCGGTGGTGGCGTCTGGCTCCTGGACTCCATCGTCTGGTGTATCATCAAGGTGGGGTATATGGGGGAAAAGAGAAAATAAAGCAACCGTGAGTACTCATCCGAAGTACTCAGCAAGCAAGGATCTATACTACATATGCAACATTATCAATGGAGAAAAGGCTGTATATGTGGACTGGGCTGCAGAAATGCCAGAATAGAGAGAAAGGCCTAGTCCTATCGAAGACTAGCATCTTCAAACATCTTCTCAAAGCCATCATCATGCAGCAGTAGAAGAGAGTAGAATAGCATTTTTATTTAACAAACATGTTGAAGTACAGCTCAAAGATCCTTCCTCGACTCCCAGCGAGAAAGTAATCCCGAAGCTTCAATTAAGTAACAAGTATCCAGTTTAAGTAGTAGATCGGGATACACAAACTGAGCGTCCTTTACCGTAGGACCGGCTATCGATAGAAGATTCATCCCTGCAGGGGTGCACTACTGTTACCCAACACGCTCGATCAACTCTGGTCGGACATACTTGATGGGTAATGCCCGTCCTCGGAAGATCAACACGAAGCAGCGCTCTACCTAGGCTCAGCAGAGAGGTCAGCACGCCGGACTAACCTATGCACCCAGGGGTCTCGGGCCATCGCCCTGGGCACCCTGCGCGTTGCGTGGCTGGCCGGGGTGCAGGCGCGACACTGAACTCGCCAGTGAAGTATCCAGCCCAATCCCGACGATCAGCCCGCACGGTGAATCGTGACGTCTGATAAGCTTTCGGCGAAACGTACATCGCAGAGGGCCCCATAACCATTATCCCGCGTGGTGGCAGTGCGTATAGGGCACGTCGACCCACTCAGGTCACACACCCAAATCCAATAGGCTCAATTAGTATCAAGCGGAGACAATCAGAGTCTCTGATGCTCCGCCACAATGTCACACTCGAGTGCCCTTCCGGCACACCCGAAATCATAGATCCCCAGCGGGTACCCACCAGGGTGGACCCGCCTGTGAAAAAGGTCAAGTAACCGTGTGGTCATAATCATCAGGGTGAACGTAAGAGGTATCACCCTCGAGGTTCACACTGAGGGGTTGCACGACAGAGTCGTATCGGACATGGAGAAGGAGGAATCACCCTCGATGACCACGACCGTACAGCTATGCTGCAGAGTATTCATCAGGAGTGCGTTACGAGGTATCACCCTCGGCACTCGATAGTTACTACGCAGAGTCGTACAACTAAGGGGGGTGCGAAGTGAGGCGTCTGTCTCTGATCGACGATCACGTTGATCGAGTCGTTGATGAACAAGCAGGGGCGACAAAGTAAGGTGGTGGGGTCACAGATGGGTCATACCAACCTATACTAAACAGTTTATCATAGGCAGGTAAGATAGCAATGAACAGGTTACAACAGCAGGCTATGCATCAGAATAGGAGCATACATTAACAGTAGCGAAATCTAATGCAAGCAGGAGAATAGAATGGGCGATATCTGGAATGCTCAAGGGGGGGGCTTGCCTGGTTGCTCTGGCAAGAGAGGGAGGTCGTCAACGGGCTGCTCGTCAGTAGCGTAGTCGTACTCGACAGCAGCGACGTCGGTCTCGGCGTCTATCAAGAGAGAAGGAGGGGGAGAGAAACAATAAATTCACGGCAATAATGCAAACAATATGTATGACATGCCTAAATGATATGCCGGGGTGTTCTACTGCCTAACTAAATGATTTAGTTAATTTAGGAATTTATTCGGATTTATTTAATTAAAGTTGGACACTATTCATTTATCGAAATCGGTCTAATTGTTCAACGTTCTTATAGCTGCGGGCGTCTGACGGGAATACCGAGGGCGTATCCGGGTTCGTATCGTCGTTCTGAGCAAGTTTCATGTATAAAATATTTTCATCGGAGTTACGGTTTAAAAGATATGATTTTCTAAAGTTTATATTAATTTCTGAAATTTTAATTAATTATTTAATTGAACATTATCCGAAACAGTGATTGATGACGTCAGCATGACATCATGCTGACGTCAGCAGCCACCTGACAGGGTGGGTCCCACCTGTCATAGGCTGTCAGGTTAATTAGGTTTAATTAATTTAATTACTGATTAATTAACACTAATTAGTTAATTAGATTAACCTAATCAGGATTAATTAACTAATTAATTAATTAATTAATTATTTAATTAATCATTTTATTTATTTCTATTTTTATTTTCTATTTCTTTTAAATCGTTTTTAGGGGGCGGGCCCCATCTGTCAGCGGCACAGGGGGGCAGGGCCCACCGGGCAGTGGCCCATACGGCCACACGGGGCGGGCGTGGGCGCAGCCCGAGCGGGCGCGTCCAGGGTGCGCCCGGGCGCCGGCGAGGCGCGGCTGGACGGGGCGGCGGTGAGCGCGGGGCCACGGCGAGCGATGCGGGCGAGCGCGCGGGCGAGGTGTGGGGGCGCGCGCGCGTGCGGGTGGCCGCGGCGAGCGGAGGCAGAGGCGAGAGGACGAGCGGCAGCGGCGGCTGGAGTGGGCGCGAGCGGGGCGCGCGCAGCGCGGTCGGGCGCGAGCCGGGGCGCGGCGACGCGTGAGCATGCGCGCAGCGCGGTGAGCGGCGGCACGGGGGCGCGGTGCGCGCGGCGAGGTGCGGGAGCAGAGAGGGGGGGAAGAGGCCCGAGGCCTCACCGTGCTCGTAGGGACGGGGCAGCGGGGGGTCGGGGCGGTCGACGGGGACGACGGCGACGGAGACGAGGTGCAGGCCGGCGGGGAGGCGCGGGCTCCGGGCGGTGGCGAGGTCGTCGCGGCGTCGGGCGACGGGATCGGGGGTTTGCCCCGATCCGGATCCAGTCGAGGGAGGGGGCGACCGAGCGCCAGGCGGCTGGTCGGGGAAGAGGAGGGGACGGGGCGACGTCGGTGTGGCGGCGGCGTCGGCGCTGGCCGATCGGCGTGGGAGCGGGGCGGCGTCGGCGAGCGGCGTCGGCGACGGGGCCGTTCCCGCAATCCCGATCCCGATCTGGATCGGAAGGTGGGGGCTGACGAGGGGGAGGCGGCGACGGGGCAGCGTCGCGACGCGTAGGCGACGGGGCGGACGGGATCGAGATCCCGATCCAGACGAGGGGGGAGGAGAGGAGCGAGGGGATGGGGTGGGGATTAGGGTTTGGCCGGCTGGGGCCATATAGGCCAGGGGGGGGGGGACACAGTGGGCCGGCCGGCTGGGCTTCGGCCCAGTTGGGCCGGGGGGGGGGGTCCCTTTTCTTCTTTTCTGTTTCATTTTTCTTTTATCTTTTTCTTTATTCTCCTTTCTCAGTTTAGTAAATAGTCAGGCCTCAAAATGGTTTTTGTCAAACATGAGACCTAGTTCATAAATACCAGTGCATTATTCCCTAACACCTAAAATTAGTTTGGACAAAACATAATTCCATATTTATTTCAGATTTAATAAATGGTTATTAAATATTATCTTTATCCACTGTTTGAGGTTGTTCGAGTCACTTATCCAATTCCAATGATGTTGGTTTCAATTTTAGAATAGCCTCTGGAATATTTGCTATATATCTGACATTTTAGCTCCTATGTTGGACAACTTTCATACTCCACTTTCATTTAAATTTTGAATTTGACTTAGGAGTTGAAATGCAATGTGATGCTAATGATGATTAAGCACTGTTGATCATGCTAACATGTCATTATCAAAAGTGATTACTGTTGCTAATTACCGGGGGTGTTACAACTCTCCTCATCTATTAAGAATTCTCGTCCCGAGAATTAAGAGGAAGACTGAAAGAAAGAGGGGTATTCTTCGCGAAGACGATCCTCGCGTTCCCAAGTGGCTTCATCTTCAGAATGATTTGACCACTGAACCTTGAGGAACTTGATTGACTTTTGACGTGTTCGACGCTCAGCTTGATCAAGAATACGGATGGGATATTCTGGATATGACAGATCTTCCCGTAATTCAAGCACTTCATGATCCACAGCTCGAATAGGATCCTTGAAGCAGCGGCGGAGTTGGGATACATGAAAGACGTCATGTACTTGAGAAAGGTTTGGCGGCAATTGCAACTGATATGCCACTTCTCCTCGACGGGCAAGAATACGGAACGGGCCAATGTAGCGAGGGGCTAACTTGCCTTTGATTCCGAACCGATGAGTGCCTTTCAACGGAGTGACGCGGAGGTAAGCTTGCTCGCCAGGTTGATAGACCATTTCCTGGTGCTTACGGTCATAGTTGCTCTTCTGACGAGACTGAGCAGACTTTAAATGTTCACGAACAATACGGACTTGTTCTTCAGCTTGCCGAATAATGTCCGGTCCGACGAGTGAGCGTTCCCCAGTTTCTGACCAATTCAGAGGGGTTCGACACTTACGACCGTATAGAACTTCAAACGGTGCCATCTTCAGACTAGCTTGATAGCTATTGTTGTAAGAGAATTCGGCATACGGGAGAGATTCCTCCCATTTCTTACCGAAGGAGATGACGCAAGCTCGAAGCATATCTTCGAGCACTTGATTCACTCGTTCAACTTGACCCTGTGACTGAGGGTGAAAAGCGGTGCTGAAAGACAGATGTGTTCCCATAGCTTCTTGGAAACTATTCCAGAATCTGGAGGTGAAGAGGCTGCCACGATCAGAACTGATCTCCAACGGAACACCGTGGAGTGACACAGTTCGGGAAACATACAAGTCTGCTAACTGGCTAGCAGTGATTGTCTCCTTAACAGGCAGAAAGTGGGCAACCTTAGAGAATCGGTCAATGACAACAAATATAGCATCATTACCCTTCTGGGATTTGGGAAAACCAGTAATGAAATCCATTTGGACCTTGTCCCATTTCCATTCAGGAATTTCCAGGGGTTGCAGAGTTCCTGCGGGCCTTTGATGTTGGGCTTTAACGCGGCGGCAAACGTCACACTCAGAAACATAACGAGCAATGTCTCGCTTCATATTAGGCCACCAGAATCTTTGACAAATGTCACGGTACATCTTTGTGCTACCAGGGTGAATGGACAAGGGAGTGTCATGAGCTTCCTTCATAACGTTTTCCCTCTCATTCTTGAACTTGGGTACGAAGAGACGGTGTTGGAAAAATAGGATCCCATCTGCATCAAGATGGAATTCCGACGGCTTTCCTTTCTCGAGGTATCGCTTGATCTTTTCAACTTCAGTGTCATACCTTTGCATAACCTTAATGCCGTGTTCTAAATCTGGTTCGACAACCAGGGTATTGAGATAACCCTGTGGAACAATATGGAGGTTCAATTTGCAAAGCTCTTCATGGAGAAGAGGTTGTGTTTCTTGCTATAGGACTTGCGACTTAAAGCATCGGCCATTACATTAGCCTTGCCGGGGGTGTATGAGATATTCATATCATAATCGGCAATTGTTTCGAGCCATCTTTGTTGACGAAGGTTCAGATCTGGTTGAGTATATAAATACTTCAAGCTTTGGTGATCCGTGTATATCTCGCAACGGTTACCGAGAAGGTAATGTCGCCATAGCTTCAAGGCATAGATAACCGCAGAAAGTTCAAGATCATGCACGGGATAATTTTCTTCATGAGGACGCAATTGTCGGGAGGCATAAGCAATCACTTTGCGCTCTTGCATTAGGACACAGCCTAATCCTTGACGAGATGCATCACAGTATATCACGAAATCCTTTTGGGAATCCGGGGGTGCTAGTACTGGGGCAGATGTCAATTTATCTTTTAGTGTCTGAAAGCTTTCTTGACATTTTTCTGTCCACTCAAATTTAACACCTTTGTGAAGCAGATATGTCAATGGTTTTGCAATCTTGGAAAAGTTCTCAACGAATCGACGGCAATAACTAGCGAGTCCGAGAAAACTTCTGACTTGCTTAACATTCTTTGGGGGAGTCCAGTCGAGAATAGCCTGAACTCGTTCGGGGTTAACAACAATCCCATCCTTGGAAATCACATGCCCAAGGTAAGTTACTTCAGGAAGCCAAAATTCGCATTTGGAATACTTGGCATACAACTGGTGTTCTCGGAGCCTTTCTAGAACAAGGCAGAGATGTTCAGCATGTTCCTCTTTATTCTTAGAATAGACCAGAATATCATCTAGATATACCACGACGAATTTGTCGAGGTAATCCATGAATATATAATTCATCAGGCGGGAGAATGTAGCTGGAGCATTCGTTAGGCCAAATGACATGACGGTGTATTCATAGGAGCCATAACGAGTGACGAATGCAGTCTTGGGAATGTCCTCTTCACGGACACGGATCTGGTGATAACCCAACCTCAAGTCGAGTTTAGAGAACACCGATGATCCAGCGAGTTGATCATAAAGATCATTGATCCGGGGCAGTGGGTATTTATTCTGGATTGTGGCTTGGTTAATGGGCCGGTAATCTTGAACCAATCGGTTAGTTCCATCCTTCTTCTTAACGAAGAGTGAAGGTGCTCCCCAAGCAGAGGAACTGGGGCGGATGAAACCACTCTTAAGTGACTTGTCGATTTCTTCCTTAAGCTCAAGAAGGTGATGCGGAGGCATCTTATAAGGTCGCTTGGCAATAGGAACGGTGCCAGGCTTCAAGTCGATGACGAACTCGACAGCTCTAGCCGGGGGTATTCCTGGAAGTTCTTCTGGAAAGACGTCTGGAAAATCTCGAACGACAGGAACGTTCTCGATCCCTTCCAGAGGTGAGGCGTTCAAAGCATTCATAACATATATCTCAGCTTCAGCGTCTCGAGTAATGCGGGCGGTATAGTTCACTATCTCATCGGTGGGGTGAAGAAGTTGGACGACTTTAGTGGCACAATTGATCGAAGCAATGTGAGCCTTCAACCAATCCATTCCGAGTATGAGGTCTATGGTGGAAGACTTCAGGATAATAGGGGAAGCTAGGAATTCAAATTCCTTGATTTCAACAGGGACATTATGTGCCATCATAGTGGTTTGACATTGGCCTCCAGGGGTACGGACAACTATTGGCAGGTTCATCTTTTTGAATGCAATGTCATGAGATAATGCAAATGCTTCAGACATGAATGAATGCGATGCTCCTGAATCAAATAATACAGAAGCAGGTACTGAGTTAACAAGAAGGGTACCCATCACAGTAGCAGGTTGATCCTGGACTTCTTCAATGTCAATGTTGTAAGCTTGACCACGACCACGTGAAGCAGACCCAGTATTATAGTTGCGGGTCTGATTGTTGCCACGGCCATATCCACGGCCAGCACGAGGAAAATCTAACTGATTCTGAGTCTGGCGGCAGTCTTTAGCCTGGTGGCCTGGTTTGCGGCACTTGAAACACAAACCATCTTCAGGACGAAGAGGGGCATGGTTCTGAATAGCTTGAGCCTTTGACGGCCTCGGTGGTGGAGGAGGCAGACGTAGTGCAGCATTGTTCTTTGGCGCAGAGGTATTGGGGCGGAACGCGTTGTTGGGAATCCAAACTCTACGCTTCGGTGCTGAGCCCGAAGATGAGCCAGCATCACGATAGCGCTTCTGCGAGTCCTTGTGTTCCATCTGAGCGGTCTCAACGAGAATAGCCTTGTTCACTAGAGTTGAGAAGTCATTGATGTCTTGAGCAGCTAGTGCAAGCTTGAGGTCAGGGTGTAGTCCATTACGGAACTTCTCCTGTCTGCGAGCATCTGTGGCGATGTCTTCTTCAGCATAGCGGGAGAGATCAAGAAATTCCCGCTGATAAGCTTCGACGGTTTTATTGCCCTGTGTGAGGTTGCGGAACTGGGTCTTCATGCGTTCCATAATTGCTTGAGGGATGTAACGTGCACGGAAAGCAGCCTGGAACTCATACCAAGTGATGACTGTTCCAACAGGCAGAGTACGCTTGTGTGTGTCCCACCATTGAGCAGCGGGGCCCTTTAAGAAAAAGGCCGCGAAGGTGACAAAGTTGGCGGGGGCGACATTAGCAGACTCCATCTCGTGAGTGATGTCGCGGAGCCAGTCATCGGCATCCAGGGGCTTGTCAGAGTTGCGAAACTGCGTTGGGTTGAGTCGCGTAAACTCTGTCAAAGTTACTGAAGCTGGGTTCTGGTTCTGGTTGTTCTGATGCGGAAACTGAGCCATGATTCCAACCATGAACTGGCGGTTAAGCTCGAACTGTTGCATCATAGCTGCCATATAGTCTGGCGGTGGTGGACGTTCAGGGGCACGACCACGACCACGACCACCTGGTCTAACCATCCTGCTACGTATCAACAGGGGGTAGTTTAGTAAAAGCAATTGCGAGTGTTTAGCGACAAGTATGATGTAACACGACAATACCTTAAGCAGTGTAATAGATACGTAACAGTAGTCGATTAAGACATACAGATCCATACACAGAGTCGGGTACATGCGGACAGCATAACAGCGCAAATTAAAAGCTAGACATACTAGGCGGCGCGCAGGCACGCGGTAAGGAAGTACACAACGAGACATAGCAAAGGCTACATCAACGTCGGAGAAAACCACTGCAACGGGGTAACTGCGAGTGCGGACGACGAATATTCGTCGCGGAAGGATCCTGTGCTCCATGTGCACTCTGATGCAGAACCCGGTCTCGAACTGTAAGAAGAGGTCCACGTGTAGGTGTGTGACCTCCAACAGCAGGCCAGTCAATACCAGCATACATCTGAGTCCTGCGCGGGTAAAGGATGTGCTCCGGATGTATCCCTGCACGAACAGCGGGCATCAACTGCGTCATAGCATCGTAGAGACGTGCTCGAGTGGCAACCAACTCGACGGCGAGAGCCCGAACAGTGCGATCCAGAGCCTGAGTGCACTGAATCAGAACGCGGTGGTCATATCGGCGAGGCTCGTACGGGGCACAGATAGCTGTGTAGTATCCGGTAGCATCTCCAGCAGGGGCATACGGAATGTATGGGAACTCAGAGTCATCCAAGATATCACTGAACTGTCCTCGAAGACGTGCGACAGCAGAGTAGGCGGCATCATGTACTGCCATCTCAATCGTCACGCCGATACCGTGGAAAAGGTGCAGCTCGGTGTCTGAGTCATTCTGCCGATCATAGATACGAACATCAGCATGGTACTGCTCCTGATTAAACTCGCGGTAATCCTCGTAAACCATGTACTCAGGGTACCAGCGGTAGCCAAGTCTGGTCATGAGAGCGATCAGGACAGCTGGAAAACCAGGGGCATCACGAGCCCAAGTGCGAAGCACAAGCTGTATCGTAGGACGCGGTGGAAACAAACGGTCCATCTGAAACAGAGGAAATTCAGATTTGTCAAATGACAACGAGAAGTTTAACACAACTCGGAGAGAAAGGTTAAACAAAACAATGGAAAGGAAAATGATTATCAGACTAATCAGATCAACGACAGGGCAATCGCACAGATATCCAGCTCTCCGGGTAGACGGGAATTACGAGATCCTAAGTGTCGGCGTTAGTAAACTTTATTTAACCCGAATAGAAGAGATGTTAGAGTCCCAGAGTATAGACGAGGAATAAAAGATCCTAATACCACCCAGTTGGCGACGTGGGCCCGTAAGCCACACAGCCAAGTTAGTAAATTAGTTTCTCGGTTTCTAGACTCAACTTCGGCCAAGGAATTTGGAGGGGGCTTCCTACAGGCAGTCGGCTCTGATACCAACTTGTGACGCCCCCGGTTCAATCGTACACTAATCATACACGCAAACGTGTACGATCAAACCCAGGGACTCACGGGAAGATATCACAACACAACTCTAAACACAAATAAACGGAGGTCCACAATATTTCAGACCAGGGATCCGAAGATCCGAATACATAAGTCAGTCATACAAATAATATCTGGGTACAGACATAGTTAGACAAGTTTTGCCTTAAGAAGGCTAGCACAAACAGCGACACTAGATCGAAAGGCGTTGGCCTCCTGCCTGGGAGCCTCCGATCCTACTCCTGGTCAGCTGGCTCGATCCAGTAGTACGTGCCCTCTGGACCCGCCTGGTAGTAGGCTCCGGTGGTGGCGTCTGGCTCCTGGACTCCATCGTCTGGTGTATCATCAAGGTGGGGTATATGGGGGAAAAGAGAAAATAAAGCAACCGTGAGTACTCATCCGAAGTACTCAGCAAGCAAGGATCTATACTACATATGCAACATTATCAATGGAGAAAAGGCTGTATATGTGGACTGGGCTGCAGAAATGCCAGAATAGAGAGAAAGGCCTAGTCCTATCGAAGACTAGCATCTTCAAACATCTTCTCAAAGCCATCATCTTGCAGCAATAGAAGAGAGTAGAATAGCATTTTATTTAGCAAACATGTTGAAGTACAGCTCAAAGATCCTTCCTCGACTCCCAGTGAGAAAGTAATCCCGAAGCTTCAATTAAGTAACAAGTATCCAGTTTAAGTAGTAGATCGGGATACACAAACTGAGCGTCCTTTACCGTAGGACCGGCTATCGATAGAAGATTCATCCCTGCAGGGGTGCACTACTGTTACCCAACACGCTCGATCAACTCTGGTCGGACATACTTGATGGGTAATGCCCGTCCTCGGAAGATCAACACGAAGCAGCGCTCTACCTAGGCTCAGCAGAGAGGTCAGCACGCCGGACTAACCTATGCACCCAGGGGTCTCGGGCCATCGCCCTGGGCACCCTGCGCGTTGCGTGGCTGGCCGGGGTGCAGGCGCGACACTGAACTCGCCAGTGAAGTATCCAGCCCAATCCCGACGATCAGCCCGCACGGTGAATCGTGACGTCTGATAAGCTTTCGGCGAAACGTACATCGCAGAGGGCCCCATAACCATTATCCCGCGTGGTGGCAGTGCGTATAGGGCACGTCGACCCACTCAGATCACACACCCAAATCCAATAGGCTCAATTAGTATCAAGCGGAGACAATCAGAGTCTCTGATGCTCCGCCACAATTTCACACTCGAGTGCCCTTCCGGCACACCCGAAATCATAGATCCCCAGCGGGTACCCACCAGGGTGGACCCGCCTGTGAAAAAGGTCAAGTAACCGTGTGGTCATAGTCATCAGGGTGAACGTAAGAGGTATCACCCTCGAGGTTCACACTGAGGGGTTGCACGACAGAGTCGTATCGGACATGGAGAAGGAGGAATCACCCTCGATGACCACGACCGTACAGCTATGCTGCAGAGTATTCATCAGGAGTGCGTTACGAGGTATCACCCTCGGCACTCGATAGTTACTACGCAGAGTCGTACAACTAAGGGGGGTGTGAAGTGAGGCGTCTGTCTCTGATCGACGATCACGTTGATCAGTCCGGTTGATGAACAGCAGGGGCGACAAAGTAGGTGGGTGGGTCACAGATGGTTCATACAACCTATACTAACACATTTTATCATAGGCAGGTAATATAGCAATGAACAGGTTACAGCAGGCTATGCATCAGAATAGGAGCATACATTAACAGTAGCGAAATCTAATGCAAGCAGAGAATAGAATGGGCGATATCTGGAATGCTCAAGGGGGGGGGCTTGCCTGGTTGCTCTGGCAAGAGAGGGAGGTCGTCAACGGGCTGCTCGTCAGTAGCGTAGTCGTACTCGACAGCAGCGACGTCGGCCTCGGCGTCTATCAGAGAGAGAGGGGGAGAGAAACATAAATTCACCGGCAATAATGCAAACAATATGTATGACATGCCTAAATGATAGCCGGGGTGTTCTACTACTGCCTAACTAAAACGATTTAGTTAATTTAGGAATTTATTGGATTTATTTAATTAAAGTTGGGCACTATCATTATTATCGAAATCGGTCTAATTGTTCAACGTTCTTATATTGCGGGCATTGACGGGAATACCGAGGGCGTATCCGGTTTCGTATCGTCGTTCTGAGCAAGTTTCATGTATAAATATTTTCATCGGAGTTACGGTTTAAAAGATTGATTTTCTAAAAGTTTTTATTAATTTCTAATTTAATTAATTATTTAATTCACCATTATCCGAAACAGTGATTGATGACGTCAGCATACATCCCACAAAGAACCAAGCACTACCATTTATTTTGGAAAAACTGTCTCGGAGAGAAAGGTTAACAAAACAATGGAAAGGAAAATGATTATCAGACTAATCAGATCAATGACTGGGAAATCGCACAGATATCCAGCTCTCCGGGTAGACGGGATTTACGAGATCCTAAGTGTCGGCGTTAGTAAAATTTTATTTAACCCGAATAGAAGAGATATTAGAGTCCCAGAGTATAGACGAGGAATAAAAGATCCTAATACCACCCAGTTGGCGACGTGGGCCCGTAAGCCACACAGCCAAGTTAGTAAATTAGTTTCTCGGTTTCTAGACTCAACTTCGGCCAAGGAATTTGGAGGGGGGCTTCCTACAGGCAGTCGGCTCTGATACCAACTTGTGACGCCCCCGGTTCAATCGTACACTAATCATACACGCCAACGTGTACGATTAAACCCAGGGACTCACGGGAAGATATCACAACACAACTCTAAACACAAATAAACGGAGGTCCACAATATTACAGACCAGGGATCCGAAGATCCGAATACATAAGTCAGTCATACAAATAATATCTGGGTACAGACATAGTTAGACAAGTTCTGCCTTAAGAAGGCTAGCACAAACAGCGACACTAGATCGAAAGGCGTTGGCCTCCTGCCTGGGAGCCTCCGATCCTACTCCTGGTCAGATGGCTCGATCCAGTAGTACGTGCCCTCTGGACCCGCCTGGTAGTAGGCTCCGGTGGTGGCGTCTGGCTCCTGGACTCCATCGTCTGGTGTATCATCAAGGTGGGGTATATGGGGGAAAAGAGAAAATAAAGCAACCGTGAGTACTCATCCGAAGTACTCAGCAAGCAAGGATCTATACTACATATGCAACATTATCAATGGAGAAAAGGCTGTATATGTGGACTGGGCTGCAGAAATGCCAGAATAGAGAGAAAGGCCTAGTCCTATCGAAGACTAGCATCTTCAAACATCTTCTCAAAGCCATCATCTTGCAGCAGTAGAAGAGAGTAGAATAGCATTTTTATTTAACAAACATGTTGAAGTACAGCTCAAAGATCCTTCCTCGACTCCCAGCGAGAAAGTAATCCCGAAGCTTCAATTAAGTAACAAGTATCCAGTTTAAGTAGTAGATCGGGATACACAAACTGAGCGTCCTTTACCGTAGGACCGGCTATCGATAGAAGATTCATCCCTGCAGGGGTGCACTACTGTTACCCAACACGCTCGATCAACTCTAGTCGGACATACTTGATGGGTAATGCCCGTCCTCGGAAGATCAACACGAAGCAGCGCTCTACCTAGGCTCAGCAGAGAGGTCAGCACGCCGGACTAACCTATGCACCCAGGGGTCTCGGGCCATCGCCCTGGGCACCCTGCGCGTTGCGTGGCTGGCCGGGGTGCAGGCGCGACACTGAACTCGCCAGTGAAGTATCCAGCCCAATCCCGACGATCAGCCCGCACGGTGAATCGTGACGTCTGATAAGCTTTCGGCGAAACGTACATCGCAGAGGGCCCCATAACCATTATCCCGCGTGGTGGCAGTGCGTATAGGGCACGTCGACCCACTCAGATCACACACCCAAATCCAATAGGCTCAATTAGTATCAAGCGGAGACAATCAGAGTCTCTGATGCTCCGCCACAATGTCACACTCGAGTGCCCTTCCGGCACACCCGAAATCATAGATCCCCAGCGGGTACCCACCAGGGTGGACCCGCCTGTAACAAAGGTCAAGTAGCCGTGTGGTCAAATCATCAGGGTGAACGTATGAGGTATCACCCTCGAGGTTCACACTGAGGGGTCGCACGACAGAGTCGTATCGGAAGTGGAGAAGGAGGAATCACCCTCGATGACCACGACCGAACAGCTATACTGCAGAGTATTCATCGTGAGTGCGTTACGAGGTATCACCCTCGGCACTCGATAGTTACTACGCAGAGTCGTACAACTTAGGGGGTGTGAAGTGAGGCGTCTGTCTCTGATCGACGATCACGTTGATCGAGTCGTCGATGATCAAGCAGGGGCAACAAGGGTAAGGTGGTGGGGTCACGGATGGTTCACTACCAACCTATACTAATCAGTTTATCATAGGCAGGTAAGGTAGCAATGAACAGGTTACAACAGCAGGCTATGCATCAGAATAGGAGCATACATTAACAGTAGCGAAATCTAATGCAAGCAGGAGAATAGAATGGGCGATATCTGGAATGCTCAAGGGGGGGGCTTGCCTGGTTGCTCTGGCAAGAGGGGAAGGTCGTCAACGGGCTGCTCGTCGGTAGAGTAGTCGTATCCTGGTGCAGCGCCGTCGGTCTCAGCGTCTATCGAGAGAGAGAAGGAGGGGGAGAGAAACAATAAATTCACGGCAATAATGCAAACAACATGTATGACATGTCTAAATGATATGCCGGGGTGTTCTACTGCCTAACTAAATGATTTAGTTAATTTAGGAATTTATTCGGATTTATTTAATTAAAGTTGGGCACTATTCATTTACTGAAATCGGTCTAAAAGTTCAATGTTCTTATAGCTGCGGGCGTCTGACGGGAATACGAAGGACGTATTCGGGTTCGTATCGAAATTCTGAGCAAGTTTCATATATAAATTATTTTCATCGGAGTTACGGTTTATTTAATATGATTTTCTAAAGTTTTTATTAATTTCTGGAATTTAATTAATTATTTAATTCAACATTATCCGAAACTGTGCTGATGATGACATCAGCATGACCTCATGCTGATGTCAGCGGTTAATTAAGTTAATTACTAATTACTATTTAATTAACACTAATTAGTTAATTAGATTAACCTAATTAGGATTAATTAATTAATTGTTTTTATCAATTATTTTTTTATTTATTTATTTTTCTTTTTCTAAAACGTTCGGTGGGACCGGACCCCACATGTCATTGGGCCAGGGGGGCACTGGCCCAGTGGTCAGTGGCCCTGGCCACAGCGTGCACGGGCGCGCGGGCGAGCGGGCGCTGGGGCGCTGCGGGGCGCCCGAACTGGACGCGGCCAGTCGGGGCCACGACGAGGGGGGGGGGGGCGCTGGTGTGACGCCCCCGGTTCAATCGTACACTAATCATACACGCAAACGTGTACGATCAAGCCCAGGGACTCACGGGAAGATATCACAACACAACTCTAAACACAAATAAACGGAGGTCCACAATATTACAGACCAGGGATCCGAAGATCCGAATACATAAGTCAGTCATACAAATAATATCTGGGTACAGACATAGTTAGACAAGTTCTGCCTTAAGAAGGCTAGCACAAACAGCGACACTAGATCGAAAGGCGTTGGCCTCCTGCCTGGGAGCCTCCGATCCTACTCCTGGTCCGCTGGCTCGATCCAGTAGTACGTGCCCTCTGGACCCGCCTGGTAGTAGGCTCCGGTGGTGGCGTCTGGCTCCTGGACTCCATCGTCTGGTGTATCATCAAGGTGGGGTATATGGGGGAAAAGAGAAAATAAAGCAACCGTGAGTACTCATCCGAAGTACTCAGCAAGCAAGGATCTATACTACATATGCAACATTATCAATGGAGAAAAAGCTGTATATGTGGACTGGGCTGCAGAAATGCCAGAATAGAGAGAAAGGCCTAGTCCTATCGAAGACTAGCATCTTCAAACATCTTCTCAAAGCCATCATCTTGCAGCAGTAGAAGAGAGTAGAATAGCATTTTATTTAGCAAACATGTTGAAGTACAGCTCAAAGATCCTTCCTCGACTCCCAGCGAGAAAGTAATCTCGAAGCTTCAATTAAGTAACAAGTATCCAGTTTAAGTAGTAGATCGGGATACACAAACTGAGCGTCCTTTACCGTAGGACCGGCTATCGATAGAAGATTCATCCCTGCAGGGGTGCACTACTGTTACCCAACACGCTCGATCAACTCTGGCCGGACATACTTGCTGGGTAATGCCCGTCCTCGGAAGATCAACACGAAGCAGCGCTCTACCTAGGCTCAGCAGAGAGGTCAGCACGCCGGACTAACCTATGCACCCAGGGGTCTCGGGCCATCGCCCTGGGCAGCCTGCGCGTTGCGTGGCTGGCCGGGGTGCAGGCGCGACACTGAACTCGCCAGTGAAGTATCCAGCCCAATCCCGACGATCAGCCCGCACGGTGAATCGTGACGTCTGATAAGCTTTCGGCGAAACGTACATCGCAGAGGGCCCCATAACCATTATCCCGCGTGGTGGTAGTGCGTATAGGGCACGTCGACCCACTCAGATCACACACCCAAATCCAATAGGCTCAATTAGTATCAAGCGGAGACAATCAGAGTCTCTGATGCTCCGCCACAATGTCACACTCGAGTGCCCTTCCGGCACACCCGAAATCATAGATCCCCAGCGGGTACCCACCAGGGTGGACCCGCCTGTGAAAAAGGTCAAGTAACCGTGTGGTCATAATCATCAGGGTGAACGTAAGAGGTATCACCCTCGAGGTTCACACTGAGGGGTTGCACGACAGAGTCGTATCGGACATGGAGAAGGAGGAATCACCCTCGATGACCACGACCGTACAGCTATGCTGCAGAGTATTCATCAGGAGTGCGTTACGAGGTATCACCCTCGGCACTCGATAGTTACTACGCAGAGTCGTACAACTAAAGGGGGTGTGAAGTGAGGCGTCTGTCTCTGATCGACGATCACGTTGATCGAGTCGTTGATGAACAAGCAGGGGCGACAAAGTAAGGTGGTGGGGTCACAGATGGGTCATACCAACCTATACTAAACAGTTTATCATAGGCAGGTAAGATAGCAATGAACAGGTTACAACAGCAGGCTATGCATCAGAATAGGAGCATACATTAACAGTAGCGAAATCTAATGCAAGCAGGAGAATAGAATGGGCGATATCTGGAATGCTCAAGGGGGGGGGCTTGCCTGGTTGCTCTGGCAAGAGAGGGAGGTCGTCAACGGGCTGCTCGTCAGTAGCGTAGTCGTACTCGACAGCAGCGACGTCGGTCTCGGCGTCTATCGAGAGAGAAGGAGGGGGAGAGAAACAATAAATTCACGGCAATAATGCAAACAATATGTATGACATGCCTAAATGATATGCCGGGGTGTTCTACTGCCTAACTAAATGATTTAGTTAATTTAGGAATTTATTCGGATTTATTTAATTAATGTTGGACACTATTCATTTATCGAAATCGGTCTAATTGTTCAACGTTCTTATAGCTGCGGGCGTCTGACGGGAATACCGAGGGCGTATCCGGGTTCGTATCGTCGTTCTGAGCAAGTTTCATGTATAAAATATTTTCATCGGAGTTACGGTTTAAAAGATATGATTTTCTAAAGTTTATATTAATTTCTGAAATATTAATTAATTATTTAATTCAACATTATCCGAAACAGTGATTGATGACGTCAGCATGACATCATGCTGACGTCAGCAGCCACCTGACAGGGTGGGTCCCACCTGTCATAGGCTGTCAGGTTAATTAGGTTTAATTAATTTAATTACTGATTAATTAACACTAATTAGTTAATTAGATTAACCTAATCAGGATTAATTAACTAATTAATTAATTAATTAATTATTTAATTAATCATTTTATTTATTTCTATTTTTATTTTCTATTTCTTTTAAATCGTTTTTAGGGGGCGGGCCCCATCTGTCAGCGGCACAGGGGGGCAGGGCCCACCGGGCAGTGGCCCATACGGCCACACGCGGCGGGCGTGGGCGCAGCCCGAGCGGGCGCGTCCAGGGTGCGCCCGGGCGCCGGCGAGGCGCGGCTGGACGGGGCGGCGGTGAGCGCGGGGCCACGGCGAGCGATGCGGGCGAGCGCGCGGGCAAGGTGTGGGGGCGCGCGCGCGTGCGGGTGGCCGCGGCGAGCGGAGGCAGAGGCGAGAGGACGAGCGGCAGCGGCGGCTGGAGTGGGCGCGAGCGGGGCGCGCGCAGCGCGGTCGGGCGCGAGCCGGGGCGCGGCGACGCGTGAGCATGCGCGCAGCGCGGTGAGCGGCGGCACGGGGGCGCGGTGCGCGCGGCGAGGTGCGGGAGCAGAGAGGGGGGGAAGAGGCCCGAGGCCTCACCGTGCTCGTAGGGACGGAGGCATAACGGAGAGGGTGGGTCGGGTCGAGGTGTCAGAAGGGGAAGAACGGGAAGAGGAAGAGGTGAGGCCGGCGGGGAGGGGGGCTCGGCGGCGGCGAGGGCGGGCGGTGTCGGGGGGGCACGGGATCGGGGGTTTGCCCCGATCCGGATCCAGTGAGGGAGGGGGAGGAAGAGCGAAGGGGGCGGTGCAGGGGAAGAGGAGGGGAAGGGGCGAGTAGGTGTGCGGGGGCTGGGATGGCGTGGATGCGGGGGAGGTGGGGGAGCGGACCGTCGGCGACGGGGCCGTTCCCGCAATCCCGATCCCGATCTGGATGCGGAAGGTGGGGCTGACGAGGGGGGAGGTCGAGGGGGACGGTGGGGTCGCGACGGCGTAGGCGACTGGGCGGACGGGATCGGGAGATCCCGATCCAGAACGAGGGGGAGGAGAGGAGCGAGGGGGAATGGGGGTTGGGATTAGGGTTTCGCCGGCTGGGGCCATATAGGCCGGGGGGGGGACACAAGTGGGCCGGCCGGCTGGGCTTCGGCCCAGTTGGGCCGGGGGGGGGGGGGTCCCTTTTCTTCTTTTCTGTTTCATTTTCTTTTATCTTTTTTCTTTATTCTTCCTTTCTAGTTTAGTAAATAGTCAGGCCTCAAAAATGGTTTTATGTAAAACATGAGACCTAGTTCATAAATACCAGTGCATTATTCCCTAACACCTAAAATTAGTTTGGACAAAACATAATTCCATATTTATTTCAGATTTAATAAATGGTTATTAAATATTATCTTTATCCACTGTTTGAGGTTGTTCGAGTCACTTATCCAATTCCAATGATGTTGGTTTCAATTTTAGAATAGCCTCTGGAATATTTGCTATATATCTGACATTTTAGCTCCTATGTTGGACAACTTTCATACTCCACTTTCATTTAAATTTTGAATTTGACTTAGGAGTTGAAATGCAATGTGATGCTAATGATGATTAAGCACTGTTGATCATGCTAACATGTCATTATCAAAAGTGATTACTGTTGCTAATCACCGGGGGTGTTACAATAAGTGAATAAGCAAGCACAATAAGATATAAGTAAAGACTAAGAGACAAGTAACCACAAGTAGGAAGTTAGGGTTAGGGATAACCACAACTCCGAGAGACGAGGATGTATGCCGATGTTCACTTCCTTGGAGGGAAGCTACGTCACCGTTAGAGAGGTGGATGTTACCACGAAGGCACACCAACACCACGAAGGCTCACCCTATTCTCCCTTTGAGACAACATCACGAAGGCGTTTCTCAACCCCTAGTGGTAGACCTTGGGGTGGTCTCCAAACCCTCACAAACTTTCCGGGGGTAATCACAATGGTCGATTCCTCTTCGAATGACTCCTACCGCCTAGGAGTCTCCAACCTCCAAGAGTAACAAGAACGATGGGAAAAAGCTCAAGACTTGTTCAAAACACGAATTCCTTTGGTGCAAAGGTGGGGAAGGAGTGGATCTATCACTTGAGTGGACAACTTCTCTCAAATGCTCTCAAATCCCTTAGGGATCTAAGATTTGGTGTAGGAGTGAGAGAGAGAGAGAGAGTGAAACGTGTTCTTGAGAGTGTTCAAAGTGAATGGTCAACCCTCTCCTGTGGAGGAAGAGGGCTATATATAGTGTTGGTGCAAATATGGCCGTTGTAGTGTAAGTGACAGGGCAGGCCGGACATCCGGGCTAGGGGCCGGACATCCGGCACAGTGTAACGCCTGTAAAGAGAAACAAAGAGGAGTGAATAAAACAGAGGGGCCGGACATCCGGGGCAAAGCCCGGATATCCGGCGTGGCTAGAAGTCCCGGACATCCGGCGATGAGGCCGGACATCCGGCGAAGTCACAGCACCCATATGCTCTCTGGATAGCTCAAGCCGGACATCCGGCTTGGGCAGCCCGGATATCCGTGGAACACGGAGAGACCGGACATCGGGGAGACTGGCCGGACATCCGAGATAAAAAGCAGCACAAAAGTGTTCTCTGGATAGCTGGGTGCCGGACATCCGGCGTGCGGGCCGGATATCTGGCGTGCATCCCGGACATCCGGCAAGCAGCTCGGACATCTGGCTTTGGAGAGGAGGCAGAATATGTTGGAAATATGCCCTAGAGGCAATTAATAAAAGTGTTTATTATCATATTTCTCCGTTCATGATAATAGTTTATTATTCATGCTATAATTGTATTAACCGGAAACTATATACATGTGTGAATATAAACAAACATAATGTCCCTAGTATGCCTCTACTAGACTAGCTCGTTGATCAAAGATGGTTAAGGTTTCCTAACCATTGACATGAGTTGTCATTTGATAACGGGATCACCTCATTAGGAGAATGATGTGATGGACTTGACCCAACCGTTAGCTTAGCACATGATCGTTATGTTAGTGCTACTGCTTTCACTATGTCATATACATGTTCCTCAGACCATGAGATCATACAACTCCCGGACACCATAGGAATACTTTAGGTGTCATCAAACGTCACAACGTAACTGGGTGACTATAAAGGTACACTACAGGTATCTCCAAAAGTGTCTGTTGGGTTGTGATGGATCGAGATTGGGATTTGTCATTCCGTCTATCGGAAAGGTATCTCTGGGCCCTCTCGGTAATACAGCATCACAGAAGCCTTGCAAGCACCATAGCTAATGAGTTAGCTACATGATGAAGTATTACGGAACGAGTAAAGAGACTTGCCAGTAACGAGATTGAACTAGGTATGGGATACCGACGATCAAGTCTCGGGCAAGTAACATACCGCAGGACAAAGGGAATAACGTATGATGATATAAGAGGTTCAACCGATAAAGATCTTCGTGGAATATGTGGGAGCCAATATGAGTATCCAGATTCCGCTATTGGTTATTGACCGAGGAGTCATCTCGGTCATGTCTACATAGTTCCCGAACCCGTAGGGTCGGCACACTTAAGGTTTGATGATGTAATAGTATTATATGAGTTATGTGATTGGTGACCGAAGTTGTTCGGAGTCCCGGATGAGATCAAGGACATGACGATCAGTCTCGGAATGTCCGAGAGGTAAAGATCAATATATTGGAAGGCTATATTCGGACGTCGGAAGGGTTCCGAGTGACTCGGGTATTTTTCGGAGTACCGGGGAGTTACGGGAATACCGGGAGAAAGTTATGGGCCTTATTGGGCCCTGCGGGAAAGAGAGGGGGCAGCCAAGGGCTGCCTGCGCCAGCCCCCCCCTTTGGGTCCGAATTGGACTAGGGGTGGGGGGCCGCACCCCCTCTCATACTCCCTCTTTCTCCCCTCTTTCCCCCCTTGTTAGGAGGAGTCCTACTAGGGGTGGGAGTCCCACTCCTAGTAGGACTCCCCCCTCCTTGGTGCGCCTCCTCTAGGGGCCGGCCCCCTCCCTCCTTTATATACGGAGGGGGGGCGCCCCCTCTAGGCACACAATTGACTTGATCAATAGCCGTGTGTGGCGCCCCCCCTCCACCGTTTAGAGCCACCGTCATATTTCCGGAGTGCTTAGGCGAAGCCCTGCCGGAATCACTTCACCGTCACCGTCGCCACGCCGTCGTGCTGACGGAACTCATCTACTACCTCGACTACTAGCTGGATCTAGAAGGCGAGGGACGTCACCGAGCTGAACGTGTGTTAGAACTCGGAGGTGCCGTACGTTCGACACTTGATCGGTGGAGCTCGAAGGATTGTTCGACTACATCAACCGCGTTGTGAGACGCTTCCGCTAACGGTCTACAAGGGTATGTAGACACACTCTCCCCCTCGTAGCGATGCATCACCATGGATAGATCTTGCGTGAGCGTAAGAATTTTTTTGAATTTCATGCTCCGTTCCCCTTCAGAATATAAGCACCATAATATTGTGTATGTGCCTAAGACTTAGAAGCTTGGAATTTTGTGACATGAGCAAGTCCTTCACTAACCCTACCGATCCCCTATTAATAGTGCGGGATCCTATACTCAAGAATCAACAAAAATACAATCTCTTTGATACTTCTTCCTTGAGTAAGATCAACTCCGTATGTTCATGATCCACACACCTTTGACATCCGGGGACTAACACCTGAGATTCACTTGACGAACATAGTTAGTCCCCTACATGTTGTTGGGAAATGTTGCATGGAAAACAAAAAAAATTCTACGCACACGCAATGATCTATCCATGGAGATGCATAGCAATGAGGGGGAGAGTGTGTCTATGTACCCTCGTAGACCGTAAGCGGAAGCGTTTCACAACGCGGTTGATGCAGTCGAACTTTCTTCGCGCTCCACCGATCGAGTACCGAACGTACGGCACCTCCGAGTTTTGCACACGTTCAGCTCGGTGACGTCCCTCGCCTTCTTGATCCAGCAAGGTGTCGAGGTAGTAGAATATCCATCAGCACGACGGCGTGGTGATGGTGATGGTGATGTGATCCGCGCAGGGCTTCGCCTAAGCACCGCGAGAATATGACCGGGGGTGTAAACTGTGGAGGGGGGCGCCGCACACGGCTAACAATTGATGTTGTGTGTTCTAGGCACCCCCCTCCCCACATATATATAGGTGGGAGGGGAGGAGAGGCAGCCAGAGGGTGCCCCAAGTAGGCCGAATCCTACTTGGGGTCTTCCCCAATTCGGCCTCCCCCTTCCATAATTGCCGGAGGGGGAAAAGGGAAGGGGAAGTAGAGATGGAAAGGGGGGGGGGGGGGGGGCGAACCCCCTCTTTCCCTTCTCCCACTCGGTCTCCTTCCATAGGGGGGGCGCGCCACCCCTTGTGGGCTGGTGTGCTCCCCTCTCATGGCCCATATGGCCCATATATTCCCCCGGGGGGTTCCAGTAACCCCTCCGGTACTCCGATAAATACCCGATACACTCCGAAACACTTCCGGTGTCCGAATACTATCGTCCTATATATCAATCTTTATCTCTCGACCATTTCAAGACTCCTTGTCATGTCCGTGATCTCATCCGGGACTCCAAACAACATTCGGTCACCAAATCACATAACTCATATAATACTAAATCGTCATCGAACGTTAAGCGTGCGGACCCTACGGGTTCGAGAACTATGTAGACATGACCGAGACACCTCTCCGGTCAATAACCAATAGCGGAACCTGGATGCTCATATTGGCTACTACATATTCTACGAAGATCTTTATCGGTCGAACCGTTATGACAACATACGTTATTCCCTTTGTTCATCGGTATGTTACTTGCCCGAGATTCGATCGTCGGTATCTTCATACCTAGTTCAATGTCATTACCGGCAAGTCTCTTTACTCGTTCCGTAATACATCGTCCTGCAACTAACTCATTAGTCACTTTGCTTGCAAGGCTTCTTATGATGTGCATTACCGAGAGGGCCCAGAGATACCTCTCCGATACTCGAAGTGACAAATCCTAATCTCGATCTATGCCAACCCAACAAACACCTTCGGAGATACCTGTAGAGCATCTTTATAATCACCCAGTTACGTTGTGACGTTTGATAGTACACAAGGCATTCCTTCGGTATCCGGGAGTTGCATAATCTCATAGTCGAAGGAACATGTATTTGACATGAAGAAAGCAATAGCAATAAAACTGAACGATCATTATGCTAAGCTATCGGATGGGTCTTGTCCATCACATCATTCTCCTAATGATGTGATCCCGTTATCAAATGACAACTCATGTCCATTGTTAGGAAACCTTAACCATCTTTGATCAACGAACTAGTCAAGTAGAGGCTCACTAGGGACACAGTGTTTGTCTATGTATTCACACATGTATTTAGGTTTCCGACCAATACAATTCTAGCATGAATAATAAACATTTATCATGAATAAGGAAATATAAAATAACAACTTTATTATTGCCTCTAGGGCGTATTTCCTTCACATGTATATTGTCATCAACATCAAAACTTGACGTAAGGGCATGATTGCACTTTCAATTGCTCGTCCTCCTACTCCGCCTGCCCGACCACTGTCGGCTCCTGCCCGCCGCGATGATCTCGTGCTCCCTCAAAACCGATTATATGAGTAAAAATTTGGTTTTAAGGGGTTAAACGGACCTAGCAATCCCTGATCGAATTCTTTTTACTCCTCGCGTCCGCCACCGCCTATATTTACTCGACCAAGGCATGTTCACTAGAAAGAAAAAAAAAATCTCCTCCCTCGCTCACACCGCATCCACTCTAGTGCCACCCAAATCCCCTTCGCCCGCACTGCAGCTACCCCCACACCCCCGCTGACACTTCCAATCGGTTTGCACAATGATGAGTACATGGCCAAGCTTTGCCGGATGCATCCGGAGCTCATCGCCGAGGAGCGTCGGTGGCTCAAGCTGCACAAGAAGGGGGCTACACCGATGAGGACGAGGTCGGGCCGTCCGATGGGGAGGATAGACCGGAAGTGATCGATCTTTCGTCCATCGACTCTCACCCCGACCACGACAGTGTGAATTGGAAGATATCCTTGCCTAAAAAGACTACAACTAGTATTTTTTAGTTTTTTCGTTCAAATCAACTAATTTAAATCCGTGTTATGCAATGTCGTTTGAACCGAATTGTGTTATCTATGTTTATATTCGTGTTATGCAATGTAGTTTGAATGGAATTGTGTTACCTATGTTTATATTCGTGTTATGCAATGTAGTTTGAACTGAATTGGGTTATCTATGTTTATATTCGTGTTATGCAATGTAGTTTGAACCGAATTGGGTTATCTATGTTTATATTTGTGTTAATGTAATGTAGTTTGAACCGAATTGTGCTATCTATGTTTATATTCGTGTAATGCAAAGTTGTTTGAGTCAAATTGGGCTAGCGATGTTTAATTTGTGTGATTCTTTAGGGAGTTAAAATCAAGAGCCCAACACCATCCACAACATTTGGGCCATACCTCCGGTCACTGGCCTAGACATCTGCTTGTGGCACACCATGGCCCTATCCAACCTATGGAAAATTTGGGACTCTCGAAATGCGCATGTCTTCCACGATGATTTGCATGCTTCAAATATAACGATCCAAAACATTGTTCGAGACATCTACCTGTGGCCCACCATGTCCCTATCCATCCTATGGAAAAATTGGTACTCTCGAAATGCACATGTCTTCCGCAATGATTTGCATGCTTCAAATGTAACGATCCAAAATATTATTCGAGACATCTACCCGTGAGCCACCATGTCCCTATCCATCCTATGTAAAATTTGGGACTCTCGAAATGCGCATGTCTTCCACAATGATTTGCATGCTTCAAATGTAACGATCCAAAACATTATTCGAGATATCTCCCCGTGGACCTTTGGATGTAATGCTCCCTCTCTAAAGGTGACCGCCATGTCTTTTGTTTTTAACAACTACTCCCTCCGTTTCAAATTAATTGACTTGTATTTATCTAGATACGGATGTATCTAACACTAAAACATGTCTAGATATATCCGTATCTAGACAAATCTGAGTCAACTAATTTGAAACGGAGGGAGTACACTTTGAGTAATGATTCAGGTGGCGGCCCTCTCCCCTCGTTGATTGTTACAAAAAACACATGAAAAATTAGCATTAGCTGTGACACAACTTATAAAAGCAATTCTCTATTCAGTATTTTCCCTATATCATCAACTATCATACACCGCAGAATTAAGAGAGATTTTTGTTTTTGAAGTTGAATTAAGAGACATTTTGATATAATCATCAAAATGTGTCCACGAAATTTGGAGCCATCTTGCCTCGACACTGGCCCAACTTCATGTCCTGCTACGACTGGACGCACATCCACGAGTGCGCCCAACGCACGCCCACCCTATCGGGCTCGCTTTACCCTTTCTCTTCTACAGTACAGCAAGGAGAAACCGAGGGCGACCCCGCTTCCTCCCGTGTGTGCCGGCGAGCCCGCTGGCTCTCTTCCTCTCCGGTGGCCGCTCCGGCGGCGGGAGTGGTGGGGAGCCGCGGCGCTTTGCGTCGGCTTTGTACATAGGGTAGGATCTAGCTTGTCTTGCGCTGGCGCTTGGATGGTGGAGGCGGCAGCGCGGGGAATAAGATGTGCTGATGCTCTTTCCCCATCCCGGCGATTTGGTCGTCGGCGAGCTGAAGGCTGGGTCTTCCTGTCGCTTCTCTTGGGCAGCGGGATTGGTGTGCTCTTTTGGCTGCAGGTTGCGGGCGTTGGTGGCTTGCCACGGTGGTGTGCGTCGACGGCGCCGATTTTGGGCTCCTCCAGGTCCTCATCGACGAGGAGTTCTTTGCCGATTGCGGATCTGAGGAGCGGCCTCTCCAATCGAGGCGGGCGTGGCGGCGGCGTCTGCCTTGACGAGGATTTTGTGCTCTGGCTCCGCCGTTGCATCGATGCGTGCTCCGGCGTCGGTGTGGAGCTACGGAGCCTGTACAGGAGCGAGGAGCCGGCGGTGATGCGTCGGCTTCGTCTGTCGGCGAGATCGGGGAGACGCTGGTTCTGCTGCTGGTTTGCGGTTGGAGGTGATCGACGGCTTCGGCTGGCGTTCTTCGTCGTTTTCGACGGGAAGGGTCGTCGCCGGGCTCGGCGAAGTTGTGGGGATCTTCCCCACCGGTGCGCCTTATCGAAGATGTGCCTCGCCGGCAACGGTGGGCCTCAGGGGAACGCCACAAAGCAGCTCATCTGCGAGGGGCTTCGCCCGAGCTTGGTTCAGTGGTGTTCGCTGTTCTTCGTCTCGGCGGGGAGACGGCGGACTCTTGGCAGTGCGGCGGCGGACTCTTGGCAGTGCGGCGCGGACACAGGACCTGGAGGGCTCTTTCTTGTTTTATTTTGTTTTCCAGGGTTGTCTCTGTGTTTTTCCGGGTTGTCGCTCGACGTTTCGCGTTCGCGTCGGCGTGTCTGGTTCCTGTACTTTTCTGTTGATCGAATATACACGCCTTTGTCTCAAAAAAAAAAAAAAACTTCATGTCCTGCTGACGCGTGGGGCCTCCCAGCCAGCAAAGCCAACAAAAAGTTTGCAGCAACCATTTCCGTTCGCCGTGGGACCCACTCGTCAGTAATCTCCAAACCACGACCACGAGGCTCCTCCGCCCCTCCAGGCCGCCGGCGAGCCGCGCCGCCGCGCAGCACGTAGCATCCCCGTCGCGCCTCGTGCGGAACCACGGTGGTCGCCGGCTTCAAGTGAGGGGATGGAGGGAGGGGAGGCGCCTGGCTAGGCCAACTGCGGTCGAGCACCCTAGGGGCTGGGCCGACGGCGACGTGCGCCTCGTGGACGCAGTGCGCCTCCGCGATGCCCTGCGAGCTCTTCGGTAATTTGAATCTAAACCCGCCCCGTTTCCCGAAATCACGCTAGATTTACCGATTTCGTGGGAGGCGCCTCGCAGTCCCAGACTTGTTAATCTGAATTTTACTGATTGCAACTGTAATCCGGTCTGATCCAAGTCTTTGCGGCATCCACACAACGGCACGACACATCGCAGAGCTTCAGTCTTCCTGCATATAGCATTGTCGGTTTGATGGGATGGTGCCATGGAGTTACCTATGGCAAAATGCTTGTCAGAAGTTTTTCTGAATTGTTGCTAGTCAGAAGTTCAGAACTATGCCATGGTGATCATGCTTGTTAGTTTATTTAATTTCTGTTTCATTAGTAACCCACTTTACTGAGACTAGCCAGAGGTAGTGCTGAGTAGTAGTAGTAGGTAATTCGACTTCAATGATGTTCTTGCTTATCTAAGAAGCGCAGGAGGGGTTGGTAGATCTGATTAAACATACAAGTTTGCTGTACACTAATCTGTAATACATTTAGTTGAATGGTATATATGAACACATCTGTTTGTCATGTATCAGGAAGAACAAAGATTGGCACTCCTTGCCGCTTCCTCCCTGGCAAGGAACTACCTTGATGTGTATCCTGAACATGACTCATAACAAATTTAGGGTGATTTATGAGGGGGTATCCTTGATTCCCATGCAATTAGAGTGAAGTCTCCTTTCGGGACAACACTAGGATCTGTTATAAGTCCCCCAAATGTCACACTTTACCACTCCTTCTTGATTGAGACATTAACACTATAAGGTGCCATGCTAAGTGGATGTAAAGCAATGCCCATTATGTCCACTGGATGGCCTTTGTCACAACACGTTGCCCTGGCGATCGCCCGGGCGTGTGCGTAGGATACAAGCTGCTGTGGAGAGCGGCCACACCAAGGAAGAAGAAGCAAGCAGGAGATGTAGAAAGTTTCTTCAGTTCAGTTCGATGATTTTCCTTGGCAGTTGCTGAGTCGATCTTATCGTCACCAAGCCGAACCACAAGTCCAGCGCGTTAGCCCACGGTCCATGTCCGCTGAGCCCAGTGTACCTCTACTCATGGATATGACAGCTTTGTTCCATACGCATGGTTGGGTGCACGCCATATATGTGGAGGTATCTTTTAACCATTCCTATCGCCTTGTCCAAAATATGCAATGCCAGAACTGAACATCGAGGCTGCTTCTCAACCCATCCGTGAAACTTGCACACTGTGGTCCACCATGGCAAATTCATCTGCTATTTTGTTCAGCCGGGCCTATGCTTCTGAATGCCAGTGTCTTGAAAAGGCACCCCAACTGATCGTAAGATAGCACACACAGGAAAATCGATTTCACCCATCTAAACAAGGCTAATCCTTTGTTTTCTTACGATGATGATCTTCCTTCCTTTGCCTATTCTTATGAGAAACGAGTGAACCTTTTCCCAGTCATCATCACTTACATTAGAAGCAAACTCAATAACCACCAACATCATCCCAAACATGGTCCTTTCATTGTCAAGTATCCCCAAAAGAATGTCTCCTTTCAAGTGCAAAATAGAGGAGAAGTCTGAGCGAACCCTTACATTTTTCTGACGCTTCTACTGCGGGCCATCAATTGATCATGGAACAACATAGATCCCCAGTCCTTGATCAGGTTCTTATTTCGGTCATCACCACACACATGAGCAACCGAAGTTTTCTTCCCAACTGCGACACCACCTATGAGTGGAAGAACGTCCAATACATGATCACCTGGAGGATCGTTGTGCTCCAGCAAGAAGCTCAAGAACCTTTTCTTTTCAGCGTGTTGGTCGAACATAAAGTTGTCAGGTGTAAAGATAAGCGTTATATGGCCTGCGTGCCATGCACTCACATCCACCCAGAAGCACAACAAATCCTGACATGTTAGCAACCGCAATTTTTAAGCTCTCCAAAGCACCATGTGGCTTGAGGCGCATGGCCTTGTCGTCTTTCTCCGCTGTTGTTAGAGAACACTTGACGGGAATGGCTAAATACAAACTGCTGCTAGATGAGCCGTTGCTGCTAACCTCGTCGAAGCCTGCAGTGTCTTCGAGGGCTCTGTACCTCGAGGTATCAAGCAGACGGTGTCCTCCTGGAGCATCTTGAGCTGCATCATCATCCCGGAGTTGCTTATGTATTGACTGTCCGCCTCCTTGACCATGGTGCCAACTCTTATCAGGAGATGCCGCAACCTCTCCACCACCTTCTCCTTTATTGTGCATGGCTGGAGGAGTGGTATTTGCTCATCAGGAAGGAGATGAATAGGCTCACAAGTTCACTTGCAAGTGCAGATATGGTAACCTGCATGGCCGGATTGATGAGGTAAGGTGCTGGTAGGTCTGTGGACAAATTTAACTAGGTTGGCCTCTGCCAAGTCTTGAAGAGACTATTGCTAAAATTGAAAATGCTCCAGGGATGACTAAACCATTGACTGTGAAGAGTGAGTGGGTGCGTCGGTGGGAGGCACAGATTTTTTTAAAAAATGCCCAAACACGTGACAAGAACAAGCCAAGTTTCCAAGTAGCATACAAAAAGTTGACCGACCAGTATTTGTAACATTCACGGTAGGTCCAAATTGATCATTGTCCCGCTGCAAAATGTATATTTAATCATTTTTGCATTTATCTTTCTTTGGACTCCTTATGTTTTACATACGAGGGAATGACATCCCATATATGTGCAGTCTACTATTGCAATGTTTGACCATGGAAATTGTTTGGGTTTTTCCAGATGAACTTCAGTAGAGAGAAGCAGCGGATAGCTCATTGACAAAGAAATGGCATGCACACTTTTATCTTGGTCAGTGTTGAGAATCACAATTCTTTACATTAGAAATCTTTCAGAGCACATGTATAGTTTGTTTCTACAGTTGCTCCTTTGGTTTTGTCAGAACCCAAAAATCGAACAGGGAGGCCTCAAGGAGGACCATGCGCCCCAAAATGAATTCTCTGCCAAAGAGGCATCTTGAACGGACTCTCACAAAACAAAGTGCCTTTTGTGATTATTTTCAGAGTATTAGACAAATCCAGAAAACGGATTACACTTGCACCACTACATGTACATGCCGCTATTATTTAAAAAAAAATGTACATGCCGCTAGATAAATGTAGAGTTCCCAGGATGTAAAAAAAAAAGAGTTGAACTCCAGGGTCCCACTTAATGGTGGCACTCGTGCTCAGTCTCACTTAATGCGCAAGCATGCGATCGAATAGGGCACACCACTAACCTGTGGCTTTGTGTGGTTGTTGATCACACATTTACCACCATGGAAGTTTCGGAGATCATGCTGATAACGTATTTCAGAACCATAGAGAGTCTACCGAGAGTGGACTTTCTAATGATCCCATATTTGCCTCAAACTAATCAGTGGGTATTAATACAGAAGGTCAACAGCTTTAGCTACTACTTTGGTATATGTATGTACGGAAACAGAAAGTCTTAAAAGCTACTGGAATGAAAGGCCACCATCATCAATTAGTAGTAAAACTGGAATCAAAGGTGTCATAATCACTATTGGCAAAATGGGGATACATACGTGCACTGTTCTGTACGCTAGAGCCTTATACAGAAAATATATCTAGATACCATGATTCCTCTTGACTTCTATTCTTGATAATAGGACATGGCAAACAGGGAGCTGAGATGTTGAGCTGGGCGCTGTAGAACAGAAGATGATGGTTTCATCATTAACCTTCCTATGCAGCCTCCTTTGCAATACAGGTGATCATTATTACCAGTACTTATTATAGTATTTTTGCTAGGAAAATCTGCTATAATATTGATGATGAATCATTACAATTCTGATGTCCTATACTAGAGTACAGTTCTATATTATTTTTCAAGAAAAAATACTGGTCTGAACATGTCAACATGAGAAATGTTTTGCAACGAGAAATGCTGGATGATAAGAGATAGAGATGAATAACATATTTCGAAGACATGCGAAATGTTTTCAACCATTGACTGATGAGTTCAAGGATGTGTGATTTCACACAGTTAATTATTTAAATGTCCAAACACGTGACAAGGACAAGCCAACTTGTCCAAGCATTTTAATGAAAAAGCCGACTAGCATTTTTAATATTTGTGGTAGTTATTGTTAGATGTATATATTACAGCTGTGTATTACCCCATTCTATAAGGGGCTTTCTGCTTATTTCATGTTCACTGTAACAATATATACTCAGGCCAAAGGAATACAAGTTGCTTTTCTCCTAACATGGTATCGAGCCAGCCAGGTCCGTGACCTACCGCCGCCGCCACGCTCTGGCCGCCACCCTCCCTCTCCTTCCTCCTCTGCGCCGGGCCGCCTCCTCTCTGATTGGATCGGGCCGGCCTCTGCAACCTCGACGCCACCTCCTGGTCGTGCGCCTCCCGCCGTGCTCGGCTCCTCTCCAAGCCGCCGGCTCCTCCAGGCAGTCAAGCTCTGCAGCCAGCCATCTTCTACTCCAATCCCGCGTGCTCGGCTCCTCTCCAAGCCAGCCGTGCGTAGGTACTGCTGCTGCTGATTGCGGTTGTGAGCTGCTGCTCGCCTCTGTGCAGACCCTTGCTGCTGCTCGCCGCTGGTTCATTGCTTGCTGCTGCTAGACGTGCAGGCCGTTTTGAGGCAGATTCGTTCCCCCCCACCCCCCACCCCCCACAAAAAAAAAGAAGAGAAAGAAAGATGATGTCTTCGTCGTCGGGCTACGTTTCCATCCCTCGTTGCCCGGTGATCTTTGACGGTGTAAATTACACCGAGTTCGTGGCCTTCATGCGCATTCACATGCGTGGCATTCGTCTCTGGGGTGTTCTCTCCGGCGAGGTCTCCTGTCCGCCGCGCCCTGTTGCCCCTGTAGAGCCTACGCCGCCAGCACCGCCGGCTCTGGCCCCGGATGCTAACCAGGCTGCGAAGGATGCTGCCAAGGCTGATGATGATGCTGCTTTTGCTGTCTTCGAGCAGAAGGTTTCAGACTACCAGATCGCCCTCGACACTTACCGTGATGCGCTGACTGACTATACTCAGTGGGCTGATGATGATGCTCGTTCTGCGGCTGTTCTCTGTGTCAGTGTCCTGCCTCAGTTCTCGTCTGAGTTTGTGGGACTCTCTACGGCCTTCCAGATGTGGACTCACCTTTGCCAGCGGTATCGGCCCTCGGGTGACGCTCTGTACTTGTCAGTGGTTCGCCAGGAGCACGCACTCCAGCAGGGTGATGCCACCGTCGACGAGTTCTATGCTCAGAGTTCTGCTATCTGGCGTCAGCTCGATTCTCTTCGCACTGCTACTTGTGGCTCTTGTCCGTGTTGCCAGACTGTTCGTTCAGACTTGGAGTTTCACCGTGTTTATGAGTTCTTGACTCGACTCCGTAAGGAGTTTGAGCCGCGGCGCGCCCAACTCTTCGCACGCGTCCCTCGTGTCACTCTTCTGGAGGCACTCTCAGAGCTTCGTGCAGAGGAGATTCGTCTCTGGGGTGCTGGTCTGATGGAGCTTCCCTCAGTGCTCGGTGCTCACTCACCTGCTACACCGCGTACACCGGCTGCTTCCCGTGCTCTGCTTCCTCCACCGATTCCCACAGGCCATGGTGGACGTCGTCCTCGTCATTGCGGCTACTGCAACATGGATGGTCACCTTGAGTCTGCTTGCTACACGAAGAAGTGGAACATGTCACGAGACTCTTCTCCAGGGACTCATGTTTCTACCTCGACCCCTTCAGCTGTGTCCCTGACTGAGCAGGATATCGTGCGACTTAAGCGTCTGCTAGCGGCTTCGGGCTCTTCCTCTACAGGTTCTGCAGCTTTTGCTACTGAGTTTTCTGGCAATGAGCGATCACCTCCTAACCAGTCAGGTACATCCCCATGGATTCTCGATTCTGGAGCATCTTTTCATATGACTTCTGATTCCTCTGCTTTGTCTTCCATTAGACCTCTAGATTCACCCGTTCATGTTCTTACTGCTGATGGTACTTCTCTTCCTGTCGCTAGTCGAGGCAATCTCAGCACTTCATCTTTTTCTGTTTCCTCTGTAGCTCATGTTCCTCGGCTTACCATGCAGCTTTTTTCTGCTGGCCAGCTTACTGACTCTGGTTGTCGCGTCATTCTCGACGATGATTCTTGTTGTGTTCAGGACCGCCGCACGAGAGCTCTGGTTGGGGCTGGCCCTCGCCGCCGTGACTCGCATGGCCTTTGGGAGCTTGACTGGCTTCACGTTCCTTCCGCTGCCACCGCCGCCAGTCTCTCCGCCCCTGTCGCCTTGTCTACCGGCTCTTTCCAGCAGTGGCATCATCGTCTCGGTCATCTGTGTGGGTCCCGTCTGTCGTCTTTAGTTCGTACTGGTCTTCTGGGGTCTGTCTCAGGAGACGTGTCTCTAGATTGTCAGGGTTGTAAGCTTGGTAAACAAATACAGTTACCTTATCCTCATAGTGAGTCTGTGTCTCAGCGTCCTTTTGATCTTGTTCATTCAGATGTATGGGGTCCGGCTCCCTTCGCTTCGAAAGGGGGTCATCGCTACTATATTATTTTTATAGATGATTTCTCTCGCTACACTTGGATATATTTCATGTCTTCTCGCAGTGAGGTTCTCTCTATATATCAGCGGTTTGCGGCCATGGTTCACACCCAGTTCTCTACCCCTATTCGTGTCTTTCGTGCAGATTCTGCTGGGGAGTATATCTCCCGTTTGCTGCGTGGTTTCCTTATTGAGCGGGGCACACTTCCTCAGTTCTCTTGTCCTGGTGCTCACGCTCAGAATGGTGTTGCTGAGCGCAAGCATCGTCACCTTCTTGAGACGTCTCGTGCGTTGATGATCGCCGCCTCTCTTCCACCTCACTTTTGGGCTGAGGTGGTTTCCACTTCCACCTATCTCATCAACATTCAGCCCTCTTCTGCTCTGCAGGGTGGCATCCCTCTCGAGCGTCTTTTTGGTCGTTCTCCTGACTACTCAGCGCTTCGGTTGTTTGGTTGTGTTTGCTTCGTTCTTCTTGCCCCCCGTGAACGCACCAAACTGACCGCTCAGTCTGTTGAGTGCGTTTTCTTAGGTTATAGTGATGAGCACAAGGGCTATAGATGTTGGGATCCTATCGGTCGTCGGATGCGGATTTCTCGGGATGTGACTTTCGATGAGTCTCGTCCTTTCTATCCACGTCCATCCTCTCCTTCAGCCTCCTTCGTTGAGGATATTTCTTTTCTGACTTTTCCGGATACACCTATCACTCCTATTTTGCCCTCGTCCACCCATCCCACTGTGTCTACCCGTACTCCTGTTGTGGATCCCTCGCCGCAGTCCTCACCTCGTTCGTCACCTGCTTCCCCGGTGGTTCCTCCTCGTCCTATTCTTTACTACACTCGTCGTCCGCGTGTTGCGGATCCTTCTGATGCGCCGTCGTCTCCCGATGAGCCATCTCCCTCGACTCCTATGTCCCCGTCTGCTGGCGATGCATCACCTCCAGCTCAGCCTTCTTATGGCTTCCGCGCCCGCCCGCGTCCGGCTATTGACCGCTATGGTTTTTCTGGCGGTGCTCTTCTCGAGCCGACTTCTTATCGTGACGCTGTTGCTCATCCCGAATGGCAGCATGCGATGGCAGAGGAGATTGATGCTCTTGAGCGCACTGGCACATGGGATCTTGTTTCCCTTCCTCCTCGTGTTCGTCCCATTACTTGTAAGTGGGTCTACAAGGTTAAGACTCGCTCCGATGGTTCTCTTGAGCGCTGCAAGGCTCGTCTTGTGGCCCGTGGTTTTCAGCAGGAGCATGGTCGTGACTATGATGAGACTTTTGCTCCTGTGGCCTGCATGACCACCGTTCGCACTCTTCTTGCTGTGGCTTCTGTTCGCCACTGGTCTGTCTCAGCTTGATGTCAAGAATGCTTTTCTTAACGGTGAGTTGCGTGAGGAGGTTTACATGCAGCCACCACCTGGGTATTCTGTTCCTGATGGCATGGTCTGCCGCCTTCGTCGCTCTCTATATGGCCTTAAGCAAGCCCCTCGTGCCTGGTTTGAGCGCTTTGCCTCCGTGGTGACTGCTGCTGGTTTTTTGGCGAGTGATCATGATCCTGCGCTTTTTGTCCACATTTCGTCCCGTGGTCGGACTCTTCTTCTTCTCTATGTTGATGACATGATCATCACTGGTGATGACCCTGGGTATATTGCCTTTGTGAAGGCTCGTCTTAGTGAGCAATTTCTTATGTCTGATCTTGGCCCTCTTAGCTACTTCCTTGGGATTGAGGTTTCTTCTACCTCAGATGGCTTTTCTATCTCCCAAGAGAAGTACATTCAGGATCTTCTTGCTCGTGCTGCTCTTACTGATGAGCGCACTGTTGAGACTCCGATGGAGCTCAATTTCCACCTCCGTGCTTCTGACGGTGAGCCTATGTCTGATCCCACTCGCTATCGTCATCTGGTTGGGAGTCTTGTCTATCTAGCTGTCACACGTCCGGATATCTCCTATCCTGTCCACATTCTAAGTCAGTTTGTCTCTGCTCCCACTTCGGTTCACTATAGTCACCTCCTTCGCGTTCTACGATATCTTCGTGGGACACTTTCTCGCCGTCTTTTCTTCCCACGCTCCAGTTCGTTACAGCTTCAGGCCTATTCGGATGCTACTTGGGCTAGTGATCCTGTGGACCGCCGGTCCATTTCAGCTTACTGTGTTTTTCTTGGTGATTCTCTCATTGCTTGGAAGACAAAGAAGCAGACTGTGGTTTCCCGTTCGAGTGCAGAGGCTGAGTTGCGAGCTATGGCTCTTTTGACCCCAGAGCTGACTTGGCTACGGTGGTTGCTTGAGGATTTCGGTGTTTCTGTCACTACACCGACTCCTCTTTTGTCTAACAGTACAGGTGCTATCAGTATTGCTCGGGATCCGGTGAAGCATGAGCTCACCAAACATATTGGTGTGGATGCTTCTTATACGAGATCACAGGTGCAAGATCAGGTTGTTGCACTTCAGTATGTGCCTTCGGAGCTTCAGTTGGCTGACTTCTTCACGAAGGCGCAGACTCGTGTTCAGCACAGCTTCTATCTCTCCAAACTCAGTGTTGTTGATCCACCATGAGTTTGAGGGGGGGTGTTAGATGTATATATTACAGCTGTGTATTACCCCATTCTATAAGGGGCTTTCTGCTTATTTCATGTTCACTGTAACACTATATATACAGGCCCTTGGCCTGAGGGGAATACTAGTTGCTTTTCTCCTAACAGTTATGTCCAATTTAATTTTTTGTTCCATTTATATTTAATCATCTTCAGATTTGTCTTTCGTTGGACTCCCTACATTTTACATATGAAGGAATGGCAAGACCGGGACCTCTCCCAGATGCTCTGTGTAGACATCCAGAGGATCACTCATGGAGACTAATGCGTGCTCATCTTCCAGAACAAGCAGACAGGTGGCTTATCTTTATTTCTGCCCATATGAATCTCATATCTTTTCAACTGTTTGCTGTCTCAGTTTGTTATTTTATTTTCTGATTCATTGTGTCTGCATCTATTAGTCCATGCATGCTTTGAATCTTTTCAATAACATTTCCTTAGTACATATACGTACAAAACAATTCAAGGCTAACATTTAGCATATAGTGTTTTTTATGAGGTTATGCATTTTCCGAGCAAGATGTTGACTACATACAACAATATCATCAATTCATCATCAAATGTACAGTTATTTGTTTATCAGAAGTTTAATTCTGGCGTTGGTATTATTTATAACTACTAGCTGGATACCCGTGCGTTGCTAAGAAATAATAGAAGATGTATATGATAGTGATTTTTTTGCTTTGCCCATACATATCAAGCGTGTGATTCCAACAACAATAAACACCTCCCCCCTCCCCAGACTGCTATACACCCGTCCGGGCATCTTCCTCCTTGTTCTACATCCCCCTCTCCACCCTCATCCTTGCTAACTGATTGTGTGTTTGGTTCCTGCATGAGCTTTGTCACAAATTACATCCCCCTCTCCACCCTCAGCATGCCAGCCAAAATCCCCTGAAATTAGAACCCTTGTCACAAATTCATAACTGAAGTCGCAAAATCCCCTGACATTCTTCGTTTTTATTTTGCAGTAGTTCAAATAATGTATCAATTACCCCAACACCATAGTTGAACTTGTAGGTTGTAGCCGAGAAGATATCCCGAGGGCAATCCAAAAACTTGCCATCCTCCTCCGATAGCAACCTCTTGAACCATCATCCGATCAATGTCATCAATTCCAGAGATGAGGTTGAGGTGACTTGAACAAAACAAAATCATTATGTTGTGAGAGGAAGAAGCATAACTGAAACCCATAGGCTGCACGCTATTGCACCATTGTCAAGCCAAGCAGTCCTCTGCTGAATCTTCCGTTCTTTGCCTCTTATGTGGCCGCTTATTATCTAAGCCTAGGCGCTGATCCACCTTCACTGAATTGGATAAAACCCTCGATTTAAAATCCAGACATTCTTATTGGACTGCTCAAGTTAGCACCAAAGGTACAGAATGAGTTCAAAAGATTCCGTGGATCGAATTCTTTTGTCATTCCCAGGGAAGTTGCTCTGCTCACACACACAACAAATATTCAGCTACAGCAGAGAGTACTTGCGAACATATGTTGTGCTTCTTGGCAAGAGATAGGCAAAGAGTTCATTCTGAATTTTGCCCATGATAACCAGTAATTCATGATATGATAATAATGCTGCGAACGAGGGCCAGGTCATTGTCGGGCAAAGAGTTCATTGTTGTTCTTCTCTCCGTCCGACAAGCCATCAGTTGTCACTGCCGCCATTGTCACCGCTGGGGCAGCGATGGCGACCGAGACGAGGGCGGTACGACGGGGACGGAGACAAGCATAGGACGATGATGGTGAAGGGCGGGTCGTCGTGTAGATGAGAGTGGTGGGCGGTGCAGGGCAGCATCATCCATGCCAGGATTGTGGCCACAGCGACGATGAGGTGGACGAGGAGGGAGCGGCGGCGGGAGGCATGGATTGGCCACACGGAGCACATGACGGCGGATAGAGATCTGGGCCAGTGAGGTGGCGTGCAGAGGAGTGTGAGGGCAGGCGGTGAAGCACAGGCTGTGGCCAATTTTACTCTGGAGAGAAATGAGATCAGGAGCGAGGGGATTGGGGGAGATGGGGGCTTGGGACCTGTGTTGGTGGGTCGTGGCTGTTTGCTTTTTCCCTGGTTTTTTTCTGCTGTTTATTTTTGAGCGGGGATGGTAGGGGTGGGCTGGTTTTGCAGGAGAGTGCAAGGGATATCGATCCATTAAGACCGCAGACTTCCCTTTGTAGTAAAGATAAGAGAAACTGCTAAGATAACTGTACCGAACATAGTAGTAATAGTATGCATCTCTGGATAAGCAGGTCACGTGCAACTTGTCAAGCACTTGGTAATTTTGTAACTTTATAATCCAAACGTACTCCCACAACTACATGTACATCCTGCTAAATGCATGTTTGCCATAGTGATATGGTGGATCTGAGATGAGGATACCGGGGGAATTAGGCTAGCTCTAGTGTGAGAAAGTAAAGATCAGCAAAAAGAAGAAAAAGTTAATTCTTGTTGCATTTATTCACCCAAGCTGGGGCTATAATACTTCCGCAGCGGTCACATTAGGCACTTGGCAGTTAGTTCACCTAAGATTAGCAGCTTAAACCAGGCTTAAACAGCTAACTAGAGACAACAAGGAAATGATAAATGACAAGTATAAACCGCTGGCTACACTTGGTCACTCCTGAACTGTCCATGAACCTTGAGTGAAGGTGGCAAAGTGATTGCCTGCATTGTCTTGGAGGGCTCAGTACCTTGAGGTATCAAGCAGACGGTGTCCTCTCATGGGCTCTGAGAGCATCTTGAGCTGCATCATCATCCCAGAGTTGGCAATGTATCAAGCGTGCGCCTCCTCGACGATGGTGCCAACTCTGATCAGGAGATGCTGCAACCTCTCCACCACCTTCTCCTCTGATCATGCATGGCTGGAGGAGTGGTAATTGTTCATCAGGAAGGAGATGAACCGACTTACAAGTTCACCTGTAAGTGCAGATATGGCAACCTTCATGGCCAGGACTCATGACATAAGCTGCTTGTTGATCTCTGGTCAAATTTAACTAAGCTGGCCTCTGCCAAGTCTTGAAGTATTCGTGCATTTAAACAAACTATCCCTGAATGAGTTGGTGGGTGAAAGACATGGAGTAGTTTAAAGGCCCAAAGACGTTACCGGGACCTATCAACTTTCCAAGCAGCTTGAAAAAGAATTAACCAACCAGTATTTGTAATGTTCACGATAGGTCCAAATTAGTTATTGTCCCGTTGCAAAATGTATATTTAATCGTCTTTGCAATTTTCTTTGGTTGGACTTTTACATTTTACATACGAGGGAATGGCATCCCATATACGTGCAGTCTACTATTGCAAGGTTTGACCATAGACATTGTCTGGGTTTTTAACAGATAACTTCAGTGGAGAGAAGCAGCGCACAGCTCGTTGACAAAATATGGGCCCCTTTATCTTGGTCAGTGAGAGTCCCAACTCTATACCTTAGTAATTTTTCTGAGCACATGTAACTAGCTTGTTTCCACATTTGCTCCTTTTGTTTTGTCAGAACCTATCAATCTCTGTATGGCTTATCTTGTGCTAATTCAGTTTTTAATCGGAATTGTTGCACCGTGTGCATTTTTAGATTCCAGGCTTTACCTGACGTTGATCTCCACAATGGTAAAAATGGGAAAGCAAATACTGTGATCCAACTTGGTTTTGCTATTAAAAAACTAAAAAGTAGTTGTCCTACAAGAAATTGTTTGTACCCCCTGTATATTTGCTCCATGTACTGAGTATGGTCAGAACAGTTACCAAAGCACGAGACAGTCTAAATTTTACGAAAAAAAATGCTTCATTATTGTGGCCCAAAATCGAACAGGAAGGCCTCAAGGAGGACCGAGTGGCCCAAAATGAATTCTCTACCAAAGATTAGCTGGAGCTATATACTTCTGCAGCAGTCACATTAGGCACTTGGCAGCTAGTTCAGCTAAGATTAGCGGCTTAAACTGGGTTTAAACAGCAACTTAGAGACAACAAGGAAATGGTAAATGACAAGTAGAATCATGTCGTTGGATACACTTGGTCACTCCTGAACCGTCGGTGAACCTTGAATGAAGGCGGCAAAGCAAATGATCTCCTGTTTTGGCCAGCTTCAAATTTAAAGTGCGTCTGAATGTTCAGAAGTTCCAGAATCCTTAAACTATACAACACTTGAACAAATATTGTTTTCTTATTTCAGTTAAGTTTTCTCACCTTCCTATATGGATCAGGATTCATTCAATGGTGCGAGATGATGTTGTTTGTTATCTAGAAAGTGCAGGGGGGTTGGTGGATTGGATAGAACATACAATTTTATTTATAATTGAGATCTCCAACTCATTTAGTTGAATGGTACTCCCTCCGGTCCAAAACCACGACACCTATTTTTGATCGGAGGGAGTATATAATCACTCCGTAAAATGGTTTCTCCATGGCCACTTGAGCACATTTGTTTGTCATGTAATGTAAAAAGTACCAAGGGTCACATTACACGAGTTCTGAACAAAATTAGATTGGCACTCCTTGCCGCTTTCTCACCTTCTTCATGTGTATCCTGAGCATAACTTGTAACAAAGTGAGCAAATGAGTTATGAGGGGGTATCCATGATTCCCTAGAAAATAAAACTAAGCCTTCTTTCAGTCTAACATTAGGAATCCTAGCAATTACCCAATGTTTCACTTGGCGATTCCTTTTTGATTGAAACATTAACTGTATGGCGTGTTGTGCTAAGTGGAGTCCAATATGTCAACCTTCTTCCTCATCCTCGTCTGATTCCACCAAGGACGCGTTGTCGGAGTCTTCGTCTTCTGATTCAGACTCGGGCTCAGCAGCAGAAGGCTCGTACCCCTGGTCTAATTCCTCTGTTTCCTCTGCCCCGGAATCGCTTGCCTCCATGTTCAGGAACTCCCAGCCACCATCGTCAACAAACTTCTGAGGATCATCAATGATAGTCTTCAGGATAGGACGCCAGTTCAGATACAGCCTGCTCTCATAGTACTTGAGATCAGTGGTGTCAATCCACTCCTTTATTGCGTCAAGTGAGGTTGACTGGATGGAGTCGATGCGGAGAACATCCTTCTTGAAGTCCTTGAACACGATAGCCATGTTAAAGTTCTTTGTTCCAAAGTCCACCCTCTCCAGATTAACAATCTCTATCTCACCCAGGGTCACCACTAGGAAAGGAGTGTCAATTAGCTCAACCAAATAAGTTGAAGTTGGAATGATGAAAGCTGAAGCTTTATACGAAACCCCATGGAATCCAAGCTCTCTAAGAGGGATATGAAACTCCAGATCAAGCAAGCCCCTGAACTGTGGTTGCGACCAGTGGTCATTAACCTTGTTGATATAGTTCTGGAACTTCATGTTGATTCTGTTCTTCTGGTCCCTCTCACGCTGCTCTTCTTCAATCTCATCAGGATCAAGGGCTGATCTCCTTCTGCCACCAACAGTTTGAACAACATCCATCACTTCAACATAAAATTGGAAATCCTTCGTCTTCTTGTTTCCAACCATGATATGATAGTGCAAATGGAAATGAAGGAGGGTAATCATTTCTTTCTCTGCCGGCTGGAATAAAGCATATGTTTTATATCCCCGTACATGATATCCATACGCTCATCAGCCCTCGGAGTAGAATATCTGAAACCATTAACATGGGCCTCAAGAGTTCCTGTCAGCTTTCTCCCATGACCACCAAATGCAGGCCGTATCCACACATCATTAAGCCTCATTTGCTTTGTTTTGGTGCTTTGTCCTGGTGGCTGGTCACACTCTTTAACAGTAGAAACATGGAAAGGGACCATGCTGCCATAAATAGGTAAGAGAACAGCTTCATTCCTCTGATCCACTTGTATCATCAACTCTCTCGAATAAGGCACATCATTCACATTCTTTTATGAAACAAGCTCATTTGAAGACCTAGAAGGACCACGGCCATCGCCAGAACCAGAACCACCCCCAGCAAGCCTTCTAGCAGTCTCTTCATTCTTTTGACGAGCAAGTTCAGCCTGGTGCTGTTTCCGGAGCTCTTCCTTGGACATCTCCGGGTTGTCTGACCCAAGTGTTGCCTTGGGTGGTAGTGCTTCCAGGCCGTTTGGCTCAACCTAAGCCCGCTCCGGCTTCGGAACTTCCTCCTCATCATTAAATGAATATGCAACATCTTTAACAGCCTTGGAGCAATTGGTCAAGATCTCTGCAGTCTTGTCACTAACTTAAGCTGTATCAGCTAATAACAAAGAGAACTGCTTTGTCTTCTCATTGTTTGTTTCTGCCTGTACATTACTGAAACCAAGTTTGACATTGAAAATCATGCCCTCTTTTATCAGACGGTCATTCTTGGCTGTTAAGTTTAAGCCAGATTCTCGGAACTCAAGGCCTATTCCAGTTCCAGCTGACTTTGTTAGATTAGGAAGCAGTTCAGGGGCATTCCTCTCAAACACTGCAACTGCAGCCTTAAAAACTGCAGACATCTGATTGCCTGGTTTACATGCTGCTAAAGCAGCTTCCTGGGCTTTCAAAAGTGTCTAATACGCCTTACTCTCTGCTGGGGTAGCATCTATCAGAAATGTTATGGCGACGTTGGAACAGTAGTTATTGTACCTGGACCCAATTGCACAGATGATAATACTTGCAGGATCATAGTAGAGATAATCATCATTGCTGGAAGCACGCGGCCTAATTAAGATCAAACTTGCCTCCACTTTGGACGATAGGAGGGTAGCATATATCAATATTTTCAGGCTTCAACTTCACCTTGGCCTTCAAAGGATCAAGAATAACCTTCTTTGTGTCATCCATCAATGAGAAGTGTGAGACTTCTGTCTCGTCAATAACCTTCTCCATGGTCGGTACCACAAAGTTTTTCATTACAGATGAAGTTAGGCAAGCAGTCTTTTTCATACATATGATCTTTGTGGCACCTTTCACGGCAAAAATCTCAGGAAACCCGTGTGTTACGTTTGCAAGTTGTACACAGATCCACCAGATAGCTTTTCTGCCCATGTTTCAAGGAGCTTACCCTCAGGTGCCTCTTTTGCAATGTGACCAACAACTTAAGTGTCAGATTTCGACTGAGCACAAACAGCACGCAGGTCAATGCCATCCCCATTCTTGCTTTTCACATGCAAGACAATATCAGAACCCAACAGCCTCACTTGCAGCAGCATCCTTGATGGTTCCAATGAGATTTGCTTTCTTGTGGCTGCATAAGAAATGTATCTGCTTCTGCATGAAGACAATTATGGTTTCTGGAAATTCATCATATCCAAGTAACCAAACATCCAGAGCTGTGGATTTCAAATGACGGAGATCCTCAGAAGGAGGCGGAGTCGCAATTGCAATGGCATCAGAAGAAGCCCAAAGATCAAACTTATTTTCGTTCCAATGGTCATAAAACACCTTAAGCCGCTTGCTGAAGGTCTCTAGATTGGTTGTATAGGCTGCTCCTGAGCCTAATTTTGCTTTACCATTATCTGCCATCTTTACCACGAAGCCAACTGCAGGAAAATTGATGATAATTAGCTAGTGCAATCGTCTGACAAATACGTTCCAGTTTACAGGCTCTGGTATGCATGTAACTAAAACTTTTATAAGCTAGCTAGTAGTAAAATGAGAATCAATGGCATAGTAGTGGCAAAACGGGGGACATTACATTTATGTAGGTGGTCTAGAGCCTTATACAAATGCTTTTGTTTTGATACTATAATGATTTTTTCATGACTTGTGTTCTCGATCGATGACAAGACACAGCAAACAGGGAGCTGAGATTATGTAGGCCAGAAGAAGAAGATGATGATTTAACCTTTGTATGCAGCCTGCCAGGGATACCAAATCATCGACCTTAACCTGCTTTGCAATCTTACCAGTACGTACTTGTTATGCATGAACCTAGCGTATAATTTGGATGTCATATACTGGAGTACAAATTTGTGGAGAGAGAGAGAGAGAGAGAGAGAGCCTGAGTACAAATTTGTGAACCAACAAGTAGACGACGACGACTAATTGCACGTTTATTTCTGATGAATCCATTCCATGCCTGATGCCTTGCCTCCCCAGAAACGTCCCTGGAAAAGGCGGATAAGCAGAGCAGGCGGTGTTCCTCTGGAGACTGAGCAGCCAATCCGACCCGGTTGTTGTGCTTGATCTGCACCGATCTCGACCTGGCGAGCGAGCGAGCAGTGATGGACTGTACCGACCGGAAAGGCGGATGATGCTCTCTCTCTCTCTCTCTCTCTGTCTCTGTGTAGGAGTACGTACTGCGCTGGGAGCCGACATCGGTGACCAGACCACGCTGGTCTCGCATGCACTTGCCACTCTGATGATTGCCTGCCGATGCCCCTGCTTCCATTTCCTTGGAGAGCGGCTTGGCTTGTCCCTTTGCCGCTGAGGGTTCAACAATGTGTGACCAGCTAGCTACGCCAAGGGCTTGATATCCCTCATAGATTGCGTATTAGCCACACATGAAGCATGTACGTACTAGCTAGCACCAGTTACTTTTCCAAGATATAATTATTCCGAATGCCGAAAACGTCTCAAAGCACTTGTTATTTTTTAATCCCCTATAAATAATAACCCATCAGCTGATACGTCCTACTGTATGTATGTATGTATGTATGTATGTGAGAGTAGTATGCCTACGATACACTATCAACCGGACGGATCAATACTTTCCATCCACCTTCAAAAAATAAAATAAAATACATTCCATCTATCTATCTATCTATCTATCATCAAAACACAAGCGATAGCCATCATCTCGATCGCCCGCTCTTTCCTCGTGCGTCGCGACATCACACCTCTCCCCCATGCTACATCTCTCTCCATGCGCCGACGTGCTCGTCGTCAGTCCTTCACGGTAGCGTACCTGCACCGGTGACCATGACGTGCTCATGGAAGCTGCGGCAGCAGGCACAGCGCCGGGTCCCTCACCACCCAACACCGCAAGGCCGGTGCCGGCGGAAAAGCCAGCCGTCTCCCCGTCGACCAACGCAGAGGACGTACGTTGCCAGATTTCTGGCCATTTCGAGATGGTGACATTCACACATGTGAATATTCAGCAAGGACCTTCAGACAAAAATATTCACAGTTTCGTCATCACACTATGTGTGTGTTGTAGGCTGTAAACGTTCAGATATTTTACCACGTTAAAATTGGTGTTGAGCTTCTCCAAAATTCTACCAGTGCCAGTGGTATGTATGTAACATGTTTAGACTGAATGGTGACATTAGCCAAGAAAAAAAAATGGTATTCCAGCGGCATCTTTCTGATATTTGTTGACCCATGTTAAACTTTGGGTACACTGAGAGAGAGTTATTTAGCAGTACATGATATTGCAAATTTCAGAGTTTGTGTTGGCGATGGACTGTTAATGCAAATCGCGATGGCAGCCGACGCAACGTATTGTGTACTGAGTAGCTAGAGCTGAAACGAAAGCTAATTGCGTTGCCGAGACAAGGACCAAGAGCTGACATGAAAGCTAGCGGTGATGACGACGATCAGGTCCATCAGTGTACAATGTAGATAGCTCTATTACATTCACAAGTGCAATAAAAAAACAAAGGGATGGGGACCGATGAATGAATACAAATTAGGACTTTGGCAAAAATGAATGGAATTCCAGTGTGAACATTCTGATAATTAAATTGAGAAAAATAATCTCACTCACGAGAGTGCAGCACTACATATATAATTTCGGAACTCTATATATTGGTCAATAGCGACAAGAAGAAATAAAAGATACTGCTGCTGCTTGTTCACTCCATCAAAAATCTAATCTTCTTGGAGTGTGCAGCAGCTCTGAAGCTTGATCGGTTTGAAGCAAAAGTTCTGAATATCCTCCAGGGATCACTGGAATAAACATGGTCGAAGGGTCCCCGTTAAACATATTATTTGCAAAGATAGGTATTGTAGTATTAGAACTTGTGCCTGCCTCCGAATATCCCTGCTTCACAATAAGATGGAACCTATTTAGAACTGTTGTGGTAGAATTAAATTGCCCGAAATATGTTCAAGAACTAGAAGCAATTTATCTTACAATATATTGTTGAGGACCTTCTGCAGCAAAATCATATGTTCTTACTTCGTTTCCAAATCCCTGTGAAGATATAAAAGATTATTGGGTAATTTTTCTTGCAATCGATTGTTCATGATCTTCTTCAGCCGGATCATTTCTTGTTGCTTTCTTTCTACCTCCTCCTGCTCATACATATGAATATGCAATACATTACTGTCTATCCAATAATCAGAGGCAAAAAGTAAGAATAAATGTGGTCGTAATACCTTTTTTGTGGTTTTCCACTTTTTCTTTTTCGCCTTTTCAACTGGACCTTTCCATCTTTTCCCCTTTGGACCTTTTATCGCTTCAGGGAATTTGCTGACGGTCAAATGTATCCAGCTAGCCAGTGTATAGATACAGACGTCTATACGGACGTAGAGATTAAATATGCTGCTTGCTTGTAGTAGGAAAATAATATGTACTGAAAGTGCTTATATTTCATTTCAGTGGTCCTATATGTCTTGTTCTGTTAATCATACCATCTCACCTCGAGTTGTTGATTGCGTTGTTAAATAGCACCTTTCCCACTTAATATACTGAATATTTGGTGCCTTTTGACACTTCAGTTGTTGATTGCGTTGTTAAATACTCCGTAGCACCTAGGTAGTCAACATTAAGGTGACCAGATACTCATCGTACATTCGTACTCCACGCCGGTGCTAAACATCCATGCACAAACAGGAGAACCATGGCTTTGAACTTTGAAGGAGAAACAGGAGATTTTGCATAGTCATGTTTCTTTCAGGGGCAAGATGCAAATGTTCGAGGGGGTATATGTAAATAGATTAGTGACTCAATCCTATCCCTTGCATGCAGATCGAACGCACTGCAAGGTTCTGGAGCAGCGTCTCACCTCATCGACTTGAGCTTTGTCACGACCAAGAATTGACTCCGCATTCTCGCTTTCCTTTCGTTGTGTTGGCGCTCGAAAATGGCATGATCATAAAAAGTGACTTGAGGCTATAATGAGATGATGTTAAAATTATGAGTTCACTATTTGATGGCTCTCTTCAAGATGATCAAAATAGATATGGAGATGGTCCAAAACGGAGCTCAGATGTGAAAGTTATGACAATCTTAGAGATGCTCGTATTGACACCAGATTAAAGAATGGCATGAAACCTAATTAAGATGGCCTTGGATGAAAAAACTTTCAACTGCAAAGTTCTTCGTCTCGTCGAAACGGACGATTTTGATATAAAAGTCGTCCCCATCCGAGGTCGTATGCGAATTCTACATCCAAAACCGTGCGCTGTAGCAATGTTTGGCCGGATCATCCGGGCCGAGGTCCAAATCATCCGGGAAATCGAGGCACCAAAACAACAGAAGGTTTGTGATGAAGCCGGATGATCTGGGTCCAGTCCCGGATGATCCGGGTGGAGGCCGGACAATCCGGGTAGAAGTCCGGACGTCCGGACAGTTTTTTCTGCTGATGTTAGAAACAGCCCGAAACTCCCTCAAGGGGACCTCAAATCGAAAAGTGCTCAACATGAAAGTTGTGCGTCTCGTTGAAACGGATGATTTTGATATAGAAATCGTCTTAATCCGAGGTCGTATGCAAAAATTACAGCCCGATCAATGTGCTGCTGTCAGAAATTTGGGCTTGGCCGGATCATCCGGGTCTACATCCGGACATCCGGGCCGGAGGTCGTGAGAAGTCCGAATTTGGTTAGATTTTGATGATTTGAACGGCAAGGCAAGTCCTTTTCTTGTACGGGAAGTCCATCCGCCTCTTATATAGACAAGAGGTGATGGCTGATTGAACAACAACACACAATCGTAAAACCCATCTACTTTTTACCCTAGTTTTACATCCCTCCCTTCTTCCTTCTCTCTCGTTCTTCGTTCGTTCTTCGTGTTGAAGGGCAGCGACCCTCGAGGCTCTAGGGGCGGGCGAACCGACCTAGGGCAGCCCATTACCGCCACGCGTCCAGACGGGGTCCCTCCCGGGCGCGTGGGGTTTCGGGTGCTCAAAAGCACCCGCCGGATTGCTTGCGTACCGCGCTTTCGGACGGGTCTCCTTCGGCGTGAGCTGCGGTGCATCACCCTCGGCGTTGGAGGTACACGGTGACGTGTTCGTGTGCGAACACACTTTTTGGCGACTCCGCTGGGGACGAAAGATCAAGAATCATCATCAACCATGTCTAATCTCCCCAAGCCCTCAGAAGTTAACGCCGATAACATCATTAAGCCCAGTCTTGATGAACTATCGGAGGAACATCACCAAGCCTATGAGACGCGCAAGAAGCAGCGTGAAGAGTCTTTAAAGCGCTCAAGAAGAAGCACGAGGAGGAGGATTTGGAGGCGTTTCTTGCAAGTTTTAAGAAGGACCGTCAAGGCAACACACTAGTAGAAAAAGGCCCATTTGTCCCGGTTCCAGAGGCCCATTTGTCCCGGTTCTAGAACCGGGACTAAAGGGTCGGGACTAAAGCCCAACACCTTTAGTCCCGGTTCGCTTACGAACCGGGACAGATGTGCCTCCACGTGGCCGCTGCGGCGAGCCCAGGCAGGAGGGCCTTTAGTCCCGGTTGGTAACACCAACCGGGACCAAAGATCATCCACGTGTCAGCAGCTCAGGAGCTGGGGTTTTTGTTTTTTTTTGAAAGGGGGGGGGGGGTTTGGGGGTTTTGGGGTTTTGTAGGGTTATTTAGGGGTTTCATCTATTGTGTTAGCTAGCTAATAGCCAGAGAGAAGTGTCCTCTCTTATCTCCGTGCTTGGTCGACGCTACGTACATACGTATAGAGAGGACTCGACACGCTAGCTAGTAAGCAAATGAGTACCATTAAGTACACAAGATCGTCATGAACATATACAGAGAGAAGTGATCGACCTCCTCCTTCTCCGAGAGATTGGTCGAACAACAAGTTTTCGTATATCTATCCGACGCTACTAGCTACATATATACAATATAAGATCTCTTACAATCCCTAACATCTGATGTCAAGTTCCACATGGTATTCTCCGGCTGGATTGATGACGTGGTCAAGAAAGAATCCGGCCAATTCCTCTTGAATTGCTTTTATGCGATCTTGTGGTAGGAGTTCATCCCGCATCTGCCAAATCTAATTTGAAGAAGGGGGTCAATACATATATATGAATGAAACTCAACACAAATGATGGTAATAAAAAAAATTTATGAATATTATTGCTTACGCACTTCATATTGTTTTTCAGAGTAGCCCCGATTAGAGGTCGTCGCGTTGTAGATGTACTCGCAAACGTAGTATCCACAAAAATTATTCCCGCCTTCCTGCCACAACCACTTTACGAGAAATAGAGGTCAATCAAACTGATAATCAAGCATTATAAATGGTATTGATGAAACTAGCTAGAACCAATGGGAGATGTGCAGAACTAGCTAGTAGTACTTACTTTCGGGTGTGTAAATCGCAGCTCCCCCGGCAGTCCCAGAGCTTCTGCGGTGAACACTTTCCAAACCCTGCGAGACAAAGAAAATAATTACTTGATATCAGGAAATGAACAAAGTTGCCGATATGGTGCGATAATGATCGATTGAACTTACTTTTGGAGCATTTCAGTCATGGCCGCATACTCCTTGGGATCTTTTCGTCTTGAGTCTAAGACGGTTACTAGTCACTGCTCAAGCTTAATCTCTAGGAGAATAAAGTGGAAGCTGCGCACGCATGCATAACTCATCAATTACATTACTATAACTTCGAGTAATAAGGGAAACCGAATATGCAGAAGACAGTAACACTCACTTGAAGTTGTAAGGAAAGAGTATTTTATCTTTGTTTTGATTTTTAAGCAATGATTGTAGCAAGTTGGCCTCGGTTTCTTTCGCATTATATGTAATCGTCCATTCATCTATGAGATTTGTGTTAATGAACCCAATATCATAGATTTGTGCATTTCTTCATTCGACGATCTTCAATCTGCATAATATAGTGAGGTTAATTATATATACATGCAATGAAAGAGCTGAGCTATATATAGAGACTTAATTACAGAAGTATAGTACTTACAGACAGTAGCAAGTGATGATTATTTTATCGAGGTCCTTTTGATTGAAAAACTGGAAGAACTCCTCAAATGGAATAGACAACAGATCAATTCCAACGAGGTCGTGCTCCTCTTTAACTCTCAGCGTCAAAATATCCTTCCCAGACTTGCAGGTGTCCATGTACCACTTATGGAATCTTCGCATCATCGTTGTTAGAGGAGGATCACCAGGTCTGACGAGAGGCTTCCCGTACTGGTATTTGTGTTCGTCCACCTCCATTGTATCAAAATGTGCATCGTCGGGCAGGTAATCAGCAGGATTGGTACCGGGCAGCATCCCCGGCAGATTTGCGACGATATCGCTAGACACCTTGAGCGGGGGGCACGATTGGTTTGCCTGTTCGCCGAGCTGGGGAATTTTGTTCGCACTTCTTCGTTCTTGTAACCTTTTGTCACTTGAAGTAGTTCCCGACCGGCGCGCTCCTTCCACTGCCTTTTTAAGAGCGCGGATATGGTTGTCATCCGGCGAAGGCGGTGGTGGTCGCTTCAGGTTCTTCACAGTGCGCTTCAATTTCACCGGATCTATCTTCTCCTCCGGAGGTGGATTTTTCTTTGCAAAAAAGTCCCTCACTTGGGCTTGACAGATCTGCGCGTTTTCCTCCTCGGTCATCTCATATGGCAATTTCTCTTGAGGCGTGAGAGTTGGACCGAATCTGTATTGCCTCCCGCCTCTGGCTGTACTGCTAGACGCCGAAGCAGCCGGAGCGGCTGCGGCTGTCTTCCTTCGTTGCTTACGAGGCGGAGTGCTACGACGCGCCGGAGCAGCCGGAGCGGCGGCGGCTGTCTTCCGTTGTTGCTGACGAGGCGGAGGAGGAGGCGGGCTGCTCGGACGCGCCGACGCAGGCGGAGAAGGAGGCGGAGTGCCGCCACGTGCCGGAGCAGCTGGAGAAGGAGGCGGAGTGCCGCCACGCGCCGGAGCAGCCGGAGAAGGAGGCGGAGTGCCCTGATCACTCGCCAGAGGAGAAGGCGGAGGAGGAGGCGGAGTGCCCTGACTCGCCGGAGGAGGAGGCGGAGGCGTCCAGTTCGGAAGGTTGATGAGCTCCTTCCGCCATAGACATGGAGTCTTCAGAGCAAGACCCAGCTGAGTCTCCCCTTCACCGGTAGGGTGGTCAAGCTCGAGCTCCTCAAATCCCTCCGTTATTTCATCGACCATCACAACAGCATAGCCTTCTGGAATCGGAAGGCAGTGAAAAGTTGCGCTGGGTTGAGGAGGTGCAACAGAGCCAACAGCCGCCTTGACTTTGAGGTGCTGCCATTGCGCCATAAGGTGGCAATCTTGAGCCTCCGTGATAGCATCCATTGGGTAGCTGGGAGCCGTGAAGTCAGGCTGCTGAAGGAGCTCGGTGGAAGCCACGCTGCTTCTCCGCTGAGATGGAGGGGTAGCTTCTGGGGTAGCTCCGGCAGGTCGCTGGCTCTGAACTAGTAGTGCTTGTTCCTCTAGCGCTCGTACCCTTGCATTCAGCTTCTGCAGTTCGGTCTGCTCCACTTTCCTCCTCCTCTCCCGGGTTTTGTAACCGCCTGCGCTGGGAAACCCAACCTTCCACGCAACGGAGCCTGCCGTGCCTCGTGTTCGTCCAGGGTGCTCAGGATTCCCGAGGGCCTGTGTGAGCTCGTCGTTCTCTCTGTCGGGAACGAACGTCCCTTGCTGCGCTGCGTCGATATACTTCTGAAGCTTCTTGACAGGTATTTCAAGTTGCTCCTTCGTCCAACGGCACTTCCCTGTTTCAGGGTCCAAGGTTCCCCCAACCCCGAAGAACCAAGTCCTTGAACGGTCTGGCCAGTTCAATGTCTCTGGTTCGACCCCTTTATCAAGCAGGTCCTTCTCAGCCTTGTCCCACAACGGCCGGGCTTTGAGGTAGCCACCTGACCCCGTGCGATGGTGATACTCCTTCTTTGCAGTATTTTTCTTGTTTGTCGCTGACATCTTCTTACTCTTCTCCGATGTCTTGTGGGCCACAAATGCGGGCCAGTGATCTCTTATCTTCTCAAATCGGCCGGTGAATTCTGGAGTCTTCCCTTTGTCGACAAACATTGATTTCAACTCATTCTTCCACCTCCTGAATAGATCTGCCATCTTCTTAAGAGCATGAGCCTTGACCAATGGCTCTATAACTGGCTTATCCGGATCCTCCTCTGGCGGTAGGGTGAAATTTGCCTTCAGCGCGGTCCAAAGATCATCTTTCTGTCTATCGTTGACAAAAGACACTTGAGGGTCTTCGCTCTTAGGCTTATTCCATTGGTGGATGCTGATCGGGATCATGTCCCTAACAAGAACCCCGCACTGAGCAGAAAATGCTTCCTTGGTCCGGCTGGGTTCAATCGGTTGGCCATCGCCCTTGATTGCTGTGATCGTGAACCTTTCATCCTGGCGCAACCTTTTCTTCGGGCCTCATCTCGTTACCGAAGTTTGGCTCAATCCGGAGGGCTAGAAAAGAAGAAAGAAGAGAGTTAAAATGTGTACATACCAAAACAATTAATGCATCAATTAGCTAGTCAGCACAGGCTTAATTAATATATATACCTCGCCGGACTTTGCAACATCTCCTTCCTCCGTTCGCTCACCGGAGCAGTCATCACGGTCTCCTTCTTCCACCGGCATTCCATCACCGGAGCCATCATAATCATGTCCTTCCACCTCCATTGTTCGATCACCGGAGCCTGCTTCACCCTCTCCTTCCAGACCATCGGTGTCGTTGAGATACGACAAGACATCACCTCCGCCGAGGATTATGTCCCCCAACAACTGTTCTGCTTCGATGTCTCGGTGCTCCATAGTTTCTGCAAATATTACAACATGGCAATTAATATACAAACATGACAGATGGATATATTAGTGCAAACGTAGACCTAGCTATATAGCTCGATGCTTCTACGGTTTGGGGTGGCCTCGACAACGCTTCTAGGGTTTGGGGTGGCCTAGGCAATGCTTCTAGGGTTTGGGGTGGCCTCGACAATGCTTCTAGGGTTTGGGTCGGACCGCCTCTCTCATGAATGTCCGACGTCCGGACCGACAAGGGATTTAACAAAATGACGCCATTCTGGATGTGCAGAAAATGATCCATATTTTTGGTACAAAGTTCAGCAAGAGCCTTCCGAATATCGCTATTTGGAAGGCCTTTGCTGAAATTCGTACCAAAAAGCGAATTATTCTATCAGGAACTCCATTCCAAAACAACTTTGAAGAGCTTCGTAGCATCATACGCCTGTTACTTCTGGCAAATGATGAAGCCATGGTTTTCTTCAATACTTTGACAGACAACATGACATATAGAAGAATATATATATATATATAGATGAGATCAGAAAAAAAATTGGATCAACTTGTGCACATCCATAATGGGGGCATTCTTGATAAATCTATGTCAAAAGTCAAACTTGACATATGATCAAATATTGTTGCATATGTCAAAATTCAAACTTTGAAATATGATCAAATATTGCATATGTCAAAATTCAAACTTTGACATATGATCAAACTTTGATATATGATCAAATGTTGCATATGTCAAAATTCAAACTTTGACATATGATCAAACTTTGATATATGATCAAATGTTGCATATGTCAAAATTCAAACTTTGACATATGATCAAACTTTGATATATGATCAAATGTTGCATATGTCAAAATTCAAACTTTGACATATGATCAAACTTAGTAACTTTCGAGAGAGGGGGTTGGGTGGACTCGAGAGTTTGGTCGGGCGAGAGGGGGTTGATCGACGTCCCCCCTAATGTCGAAGTTATCGAGGATACGTTTTGAGAGAAAACTTTCTATTAACATCATTTTAACTTAGTAAACGATGAAGCCGATGCCAACGTGATGATAGAGCCGATGCCAACATTTTCATTTAACAAAAAAACTACCTTCAAAAAAAGTCTTGCTTCGCCGCGGGTGCTCGGTGCGACGTGGACTCGGTGGAAAAACTTTATGAAAATGCGGTGGTGGCTGGGCCGGGCGGTTTTCTTTTCCTTCTTTATTTTTTTCTTTTGTTTTTTCTTATATGTTTGTTTTCGTTTTCACTCTAGATTTTCGTACGTATGAAAACAACGAAGTTTGTATACAAAAGTGCACATATACATCTCATACATGAACATATACACGTGAATATATACATGAACATATACAATCTCAACATGAAAAAAACATATACATGAACATATCACGTATACATGCCCGCAAAAAAACAAGCACGCGGCGACGGGAGCAGGGGGAGGAATGGGGGCTCACTGTGGGGGCGCAGCGATGGCTTGATCGGCGAGGAGGACGGCGGGCTCGGGGGGGGGGGGGTGGGGGCGAGGGTGTACAGGGCTGCGGCTCGAGGGCCGGCGACGAGGACGGCGCGCGGCGAGGGCGAGGGCGCGGGCGAGGGAGAGGGCGCGAGGGTGCGTCGGCGACGAGAACGGCAGGCTCGAGGCCGGCGACGAGGACGGTGCGCGGCGAGGGCAAGGGCGCGTCGGCGAGGGCATCGGCGAGGGCTCGGCGGCGTCGTGCTGTTCAGCGCGATGGAATTGGGGGGAAGATGAACTGGGACTGGAAAACGCTAAGTGTGGGCTTATATACATGAAGCTTTGGTCCCGGTTCGTGGCACCAACCGGGACCAATGCCTACCTTTGGTCCCGGTTCGTGCCACCAACCGGGACCAAAGGTCTCTTTTTAGCAGCCCAAAGGGCGGGAAACAGGGACCTTTGGTCCCGGTTGGTAGCACCAACCGGGACTAAAGGGGGGCATTGGTCTCGGTTGGTGCCATGAACTGGGACCAAAGGTGAGCATTGGTCCTGGTTCGTGGCACGAACCGGGACCAATGGGCTTGCACAGCGGCGTGGTGGTGGGAGTTTAGTCCCACCTCGCTAGTTGAGAGCGCCCCGCACCGGTTTATAAGCTCGACTGCATCATCCCCATTGAACTCCTCTGAACTGCAGGCCTATGGGCCTAATCTGACACTGCTATGCCTGTGGGCCTGCCGGGCCTTCCGCGGGCCTGAATCCTGGCCCAATTAGCTGGGTTTCTAGTCGTATTCAGGCCGTGGTGGCCCAGTAGGTGGCATTCTTTTTATTTTCTTTTATTTTCTGTTTTCTTTTTTGCTTTATTTTTTGCAGTTTTCCTGTGATTCTTTTTGCTGTTAGGTCACAAAAATTATAGACTTTCTGTTAGTGCCATTAATTTTCAAATTTGAATAGTTTAAATTTGAATTCTTTTAAATTTGTGTGAATCACTAGTTTGTGAATAACTTTACTATAAAAATAGATTTTTGAGTGATTATTTTTCCTGCTATTTAATATTATTGTGTTTTATCATTATATTAAATTTGGTAATTTTTAGGTTATTTTAAATGTCTGTTTTAATCAAGAACAGATTTTGTTATTTTAGTTTGCTATTAAAGTTTCTAACAAAAAAATTCTTTATGAAAATTCATTTTGCCATTAATGTTTTGAACAGAAAATACTTTGATAATTTTAGTTGCATAAATTTTATATAATTTTAGTTTAAAAAATACTAGAGGTTTATAAAAGCTTTTTAGTTGATTCCTTTTGCTATTAGAGTTTTATAAAAGCTTTTTAGTTGATTCTTTTTGCTATTGAAGAATATTATAGTTTTGTTTTAGTTGATCGTAACAGAATATTTTAATTGATTATTTTAAGTTCATTCTTTTTGCTATTAGTTCATTCTTTTTGCGCTAAATGACCCTGAAATTGAAAAGCACTACAAATGAACTCTGAAAAGGTTGAAAGTTGGCATGGTATCATCATTTCACCCCATAGCATGTGCTAAAAAGTTGAGAGGGTTACGGCAAAAACTAGATGCACTTCGTGTACAAAACGGGCAATCTCTTTCGAAGTATCAGGGTTTCGAACGAAAACTCGTCTGTTACAAAGGGATTTCATTTTTTTGAACTTATTTGCACTCCAAACTTTTTGTGTGTTCAAAATGCACCATTCAAAGCCACATCATCAATTTTCAACCCTTTCTGACTTCATTTGTTATTTTTCATGCATTTACTGATTTTTTTGAGCTATATGACCTTGAAATTGAAAAGCACTTCAAATGAACTCTGAAGAGGTTGAAAATTGGCATGGTATCATCATTTCACCCACATAGTATGTGCTAAAAAGTTGAGAGGGTCACGGCAAAAACTGGATGCACTTCGTGTACAAAACGGACAATCTATTTCGAAGTATCAGGGTTTCCGGAAACTCGTCTGTTACAAAAGGCATTTCATTTCTTCACATGTAACTGCAGTGATATTCTAGATCAAAGGCATCATCATAATAGTTGTGGAGAGAAAGTCTTCACTTTTTTTCGCTTGTGTCCTTTGCTTATTGCGCCGTAACCATGGATATTCTTCATCGCTTAATAGGGTGCTTGGGTCAGCCTTGACTTTGAAGGGAGGAATTTCATGAAACTTTTCATAATCTTCAGACATGTCTGTCTTGCCCTCCAATCCCACGATGTCTCTTTTTCCTGAAAGAACTATGTGGCGCTTTGGCTCATCGTATGATGTATTCGCTTCTTATCTTTTCTTTTTCTCGGTTTGGTAGACATGTCCTTCACATAGAAAACTTGCGCCACATCATTGGCTAGGACGAATGGTTCGTCTGTGTACCCAAGATTGTTCAGATCCACTGTTGTCATTCCGTACTGTGGGTCTACCTGTACCCCGCCTCCTGACATATTGACCCATTTGCACTTAAACAAAGGGACCTTAAAATCATGTCCGTAGTCAAGTTCCCATATGTCCACTATGTAACCATAATATGTGTCCTTTCCCCTCTTGGTTGCTGCATCAAAGCGGACACCGCTGTTTTGGTTGGTGCTCTTTTGATCTTGGGCGATCGTGTAAAATGTATTCCCATTTATCTCGTATCCTTTGTAAGTCAATACAGTAGAAGATGGTCCCCTGGACAACGAGTACAGCTCATCAGAAACAGTGTTGTCACCTCTGAGACGTGTTTCCAACCAACTGCCGAAAGTCCTGATGTGTTCACATGTAATCCAGTCGTCACACTGCTCCGGGTGTTTGGAGCGCAGAATGTTCTTGTGTTCATCGACATACGGGGTCACCAAGGTAGAGTTCTGTAGAACTGTGTAGTGTGCTTGAGACCAAGAATGCCCGTCCCTGCATATTATTCAGTCCCCTCCTAGCGTGCCTTTTCCAGTCAGTCTCCCCTCATACCGCGATTGAGGGAGACCAATCTTCTTAAGGTCAGGTATGAAGTCAACACAAAACCCAATGACATCCTCTGTTTGATGGCCCATGGAGATGCTTCCTTCTGGCCTAGCGCGGTTATGGACATATTTCTTTAGGACCCCCATGAACCTCTCAAAGGGGAACATATTGTGTAGAAATACGGGGCCCAGAACGACAATCTCGTCAACTAGATGAACTAGGACGTGCGTCATGATATTGAAGAAGGATGGTGGGAACACCAGCTCGAAACTGACAAGACATTGCGCCACATCACTCCTTAGCCTTGGTATGATTTCTGGATCGATCACCTTCTGAGAGATTGCATTGAGGAATGCACATATCTTCACAATGGCTAATCGAACGTTTTCCGGTAGAAGCCCCCTGAATGCAACCGGAAGCAGTTGCGTCATAATCACGTGGCGGTCATGAGACTTTAGGTTCTGGAACTTTTTCTCTGCCATATTTATTATTCCCTTTATATTCGACGAGAAGCCAGACGGGACCTTCATACTGAGCAGGCATTCAAAGAAGATTACCTTCTCTTCTTTGGTAAGAGCGTAGCTGGCAGGACCTTCATACTGCTTTGGAGGCATGCCGTCTTTTTCGTGCCAACGTTGCAGGTCCTCCCGTGCCTCCGTGTATCTTTTGTCTTTCCATACACGCCCAAGAAGCCTAGCAGGTTCACGCAAAGGTTCTTTGTCACGTGCATCACGTCGATTGAAGAGCGGACCTCTAGGTCTTTCCAGTAGGGTAGGTCCCAAAATATAGATTTCTTCTTCCACATGGGAGCGCGTCCCTCAGCATCATTCGGAACAGATACTCCGCGGGGACCCTTTCCAAAGATTACGTGTAAATCATTGACCATAGCAAGTACGTGATCACCGGTACGCATGGCGGGCTTCTTCCGGTGATCTGCCTCGCCTTTGAAATGCTTGCCTTTCTTTCAACATTGATGGTTGGTCGGAAGAAATCGACGATGCCCCAGGTACACATTCTTCCTGCATTTGTCCAGGTATATACTTTCGGTGTCAGCTAAACAGTGCGTGCATGCATGGTATCCCTTGTTTGTCTGTCCTGAAAGGTTACTGAGAGCATGCCAATCATTGATGGTTACAAACAGCAACGCATGCAAGTCAAATTCCTCCTGTCTGTGCTCATCCCACACACGTACACCATTTCCATTCCACAGCTGTAAAAGTTCTTCAACTAATGGCCTTAGGTACACATCAATGTCGTTGCCGGGTTGCTTAGGGCCTTGGATGAGTACTGCCATCATAATGAACTTCCACTTCATGCACAGCCAAGGAGGAAGGTTATAGATACATAGAGTCACGGGCCAGGTGCTGTGATTGCTGCTCTGCTCCCCGAAAGGATTAATGCCATCCGCGCTTAAACCAAACCATACGTTCCTTGGGTCACCTGCAAACTCAGTCCGGTACTTTCTCTCAATTTTTCTCCACTGCGACCCGTCAGCGGGTGCTCTCAACTTCCCGTCTTTCTTACGGTCCTCTCTGTGCCATCGCATCAACTTGGCATGCTCTTTGTTTCTGAACAGATGTTTCAACCGTGGTATTATAGGAGCATATCACATCACCTTGGCAGGAACCCTCTTCCTGGGGGGCTCGCCGTCAACATCACCAGGGTCATCTCGTCTGATCTTATACCGCAATGCACCGCATACCGGGCATGCGTTCAAATCCTCGTACGCACCGCGGTACATGATGCAGTCATTAGGGCATGCATGTATCTTCTGCACCTCCAATCCTAGAGGGCATACGACCTTCTTTGCTGCGTACGTACTGTCGGGCAATTCGTTATCCTTTGGAAGCTTCTTCTTCAATATTTTCAGTAGCTTCTCAAATCCTTTGTCAGGCACAGCATTCTCTGCCTTCCACTGCAGCAATTCCAGTACGGTACCGAGCTTTGTGTTGCCATCTTCGCAATTGGGGTACAACCCTTTTTGGTGATCCTCTAACATGCGATCGAATTTCAGCTTCTCCTTTTCACTTTCGCACTGTCTCCTTGCATCAACAATGACCCGGCGGAGATCATCATCGGGCACATCGTCCGGTTCCTCTTGATCTTCAGCTTCCCCCGTTGCAGCATCATCGTATTCAGGGGGCACATAGTTGTCATTGTCCTCTTCTTCTTCGCTGTCTTCCATCATAACCCCTATTTCTCCGTGCCTGGTCCAAACATTATAGTGTGGCATGAAACCCTTATAAAGCAGGTGGGTGTGAAGGATTTTCCGGTCAGAGTAAGACTTCGTATTCCCACATATAGGGCATGGACAACACATAAAACCATTCTGCTTGTTTGCCTCAGCCACTTCGAGAAAATTATGCACGCCCTTAATGTACTCGGAGGTGCGTCTGTCACCGTACATCCATTGCCGGTTCATCTGCGTGCATTATATATAATTAAGTGTGTCAAAAACCATTACAAAACATCATGAATAGATAAGTGACCAAATTAATAGAAGTTCATCATCACATTAAAACCAAAGTACATACATAGTTCTCATTGAACAACATATATATATAGCTCTCCAGAGCATCTAATTAAACCATACATTGAAACTATGTAAAACATTTCAATGCAACAACAAATGCGATCATAATCGCAACCAAGGTAACAATTGATCCAACGGCATAATGATACCAAGCCTCGGTATGAATGGCATATTTTCTATACTTTCTAATCTTGAAGCGCATTGCATCCATCTTGATCTTGTGATCATCGACGACATCCGCAACATGCAACTCCAATATCATCTTCTCCTCCTCAATTTTTTTCAATTTTTCCTTCAAGTAATTGTTTTCTTCTTCAACTAAATTTAACCTCTCGACAATAGGGTTGGTTGGAATTTCCGGTTCACATACCTCCTAGATAAAAAAATCACGTTGGTCGGCATAATTGTCATAAACAATAAATGAACCAAATAGTTATAAAATATAATATATACCACATCCAAATCATAGACAAGACGAGGGCCGACGGGGGCGGATACCAAAACCATCGCACTATATAATAACAAACAATAATAAAAGTAAGAAAATTAGACAAGTATCTATCTAAATCATACAAGTAAGAAATTTTTTCTTTTAGAAAGAAGATAAGAACAAGAGGCTCACCACGGTTATGCCGGCGACGAGATCGGCGCGGGCGATCGACGGCGGTGAAGACGGGGACGGGACGTGACGGACCGCTAAACCTATACAAATCTTGAGGAAAATGGAGCTTGAAGGTCGAGTTTGGAGAGGAGAAAGCTTAAGTAGTGTTGCTCGAGCATTTCATCGAACACGTCATGTGCATAGGAGGTGAGCTAGAGCACCACAAACCCCTCCCCTCGCCGGCCAGAAAAAAACAGAGCAGTGGAGTGCTCTGCTTGCGGGCGAGGGGTATATATAGGCACAACATTGGTCCCGGTTTGTGGTTGGAACCGGGACTAAAGGCCACCCTTTGGTCCCGGTTCCAGCCACGAACCGGGACCAATGGATGTGGGCCAGGAGCGAGACCCATTGGTCCCGGTTCGTGTCTGGAACTGGGACAAAAGGGTCCAGACGAACCGGGACCAATGCCCCACGAGGCCCGGCCGGCCCCCTGGTCGCACGAACCGGGACGTATGCCCCCATGGGTCCCGGTTCATGACTGAACCGGGACTAATGGGCTGGGCAGGCCTGGACCAAAGCCCTGTTTTCTACTAGTGACATCACTCCGGTTGGAAACGTCAATTTTCCTCCCCTCATTGATGAACGAGATGTAATCACTGTGCGTAAAGTTTTTTCTCCAGAGCAAGTGGCTGTGATTGAAAGTCTTGTTAGTAAGGGTAATGTGATGACGTACAATTCTTTTGTGGCAAATACTAATGCTAAGAAAAATATGCCTCCGTCATCTAGTGGTACTGTTGGTGTATCTGAAAACCCTAGTTCAACTTTACCTATTTCATTGACACCTCCTATACAACAACAATATAGTATGCTGTTGAATTTTTACCCTAGTCAAACCAACCAGCTTGTGGCTGCACCTGCATATCCTAATCCTATTATGAGTGTGCCCAATTCGGCGTCAACGCTGACTCACTTTGTCACACCACCCATAGGTGCAAGCATGTTTGGTCTTCCGCCGAATTATGGTTCGGCGCCCATCCCACAAGTTGCACCAATAGCTAGTACTCAGGTTGCTCCTATGTGATTGCCACAAACATCTTCATCTACCTCACATCCAATTTTAGCTAAATTGAGGGAGGATTTGCATAAGATGTTTCTAGAAACTTTCAGAAACGAGCCGAAAGTAAAGAGTCATGTGTACCAAAAACCTTATCCTGAACACTTTGATGCAGTTTTGTACCCTCAAGGTTATAATGTTCCTGATTTTGTCAAATTTAGTGGAGAGGGCACGAAAACAACATGGGAGCATGTTAGTCAGTATCTAGCGCAGTTGGGTGAAGCAGGTTCCATAGAAGAATTGAAAGTGTGTTTATTTCCATTATCTTTAACTAGTACTGTATTTTCATGGTTTGCTGCTTTACCACATGGTTCAATTATCTTATGGTCGCAATTAGAGCAAAAGTTTCATGATCACTTTTATAGCGACGATAATGAGCTTAAGTTGTCACATCTTACATCAGTTAGGCAAAAACATGATGAATCGGTCACCGATTATGTCAAGAGGTTTAGAGAGATAAAGAACCGATGTTATAGCTTAGTGATAACTGAGAGAGACTTGGCGGATCTTGTTCTTAATGGTTTAAAAACTCACATTAAAGAGAGGCTAGAAAGTTATGAGTTTTTGAATATTAACCAGGTCTTCCAAAAAGCTTTGGCTCAAGAGAGTCGAAGTAAAGAGGTTCATAGGTCTACAACCGATCGTCCTAGAATGCATATGGTTGAATACAATGATGATAATTCGGACGATGAGGTTGATGTCTATACTACTGAGTTTGTTTGGTCCTCAAAGGCCAAACCCTATACATGCAATGCTCTTAAGCCGATTCGCAAGAATCGTGATGAGGAGATGAGGTTTACTTTTGATATATCTAAGTGTGATAAAATATTTGATGCTCTCTTGCAGGATAAGATGATTAGAATATCACACACCATACCACCGTTTGACGAGCTAAAACAGCGTGCTTATTGCAAATACCATAATTCATTTTCTCATGCTACTGACGATTGCAATGTTTTTCGACGACAGATACAATCGGCCATTAATGACGGATGATTGAATTTTGCTGAGATGAAAGTTGATAAACAACCCTTTCCGATAAACAACATGGACTTGGAGGGAAAGAAAATGTTAATTCGGCCTAGCATAGCCGAATCTGCTAATAAAAATAATGTTGTTATTGGTGAACCCAGGAAAGGCAAGGAGGGAGACAAAGTCTTGGGAAGATAGGTTGTGCTTGATAAGCAACCCGATGGCAAGGAAGTATTGAAGATCACCATAAAAAATCCTGCACTCGGAGGGTAACCACAAGTACAAGAAGATACTCATGTTAAATTTAGCAAGCCCTAGAATTCAGAAGTTGGCAAGTGGGGAAAGAGTGAAGCTAAGTGCAAGCGAATCAAGCCAACTTTTGATATGCTGCTATCCAAATATGCAAGTCAAGCGGCCGGTTCTAGCTCTAATCGGCCATCACATTCAAAGCGTTCAAGATCGCTTCCGGAGCAAGAGTTTCGACGCTATGCAAGGCCATATGGGTCATGGGCACCGACACCATGGATGTCACAACCCTCCTATGCGCCATATTACATGAGAGACTTCAATGGAGGATGGGGCAGCCCCCAATGGCTCCTTATGCTTTCCATATGGGGTGGGCAGCACCAAGAAGGCCTGCTCTTGAGAGGCTTTATTACCCCACACAAGGCCGTTTGAGCTATGGTGCTAATCGGCCAACAAAGATTTCTCCAAGTAAGGCCAATAAAAAAGTGTGGCGTGTTAAGTCACCTAATGCGGAAATTTCAGAATGCGACAGACAAAAGGAGATCGAAAAGCCGGTTGTTGGTAATCCGGCTACTTCTAATGGTGATATTGTTATTGTTCAGCAGGGTTCCATGGTTAATGTGAAGGAAATATGCCCTAGAGGTAATAATAAAGTTGTTATTTTATATTTCCTTATATCATGATAAATGTTTATTATTCATGCTAGGATTGTCTTAACCGGAAACTTGATACATGTGTGGATACATAGACAAAACACCGTGTCCCTAGTAAGCCTCTACTAGACTAGCTCGTTAATCAAAGATGGTTAAGTTTCCTAACCATAGACATGTGTTGTCATTTGATGAACGATATCACATCATTAGGAGAATGATGTGATGGACAAGACCCATCTGTTAGCTTAGCATATTGATCGTTCAGTTTTATTGCTATTGCTTTCTTCATGTCATATACATATTCCTTTGACTATGAGATTATGCAACTCCCGGATACCGGAGGAGTATCTTGTGTGCTATCAAACGTCACAACGTAACTGGGTGATTATAAAGATGCTCTACAGGTATCTCCGAAGGTGTTTGTTGGGTTGGCATAGATCGAGATTAGGATTTGTAACTCCGAGTATCGGAGAGGTATCTCTGGGCCCTCTCGGTAATACACATCATGATAAGCCTTGCAACCAATGTGACTAATGAGTTAGTTACGGGATGCTGTATTACGAAACGAGTAAAGAGACTTGCTGGTAACAAGATTGAACTAGGTATGAAGATACCGACGATCGAATCTTGGGCAAGTAACATACCGATGACAAAGGGAATAACGTATGTTGTCATTACGGTACGACCAATAAAGATCTTCGTAGAATATGTGGGAACCAGTATGAGCATCCAGGTTCCGCTGTTGGTTATTGACCAGAGAGGTGTCTCGGTCATGTCTACATAGTTTTCGAACCTGTAGGGTTCGCACGCTTAACGTTCGATGACGATTTTGTATTATATGAGTTATGTGATTTGGTGACCGAATGTTGTTCGGAGTCCCGGATGAGATCAAGAACATGACGCGGAGACTCAAAATGGTCGAGTGGTAAAGATTCATATATTGGACGATGATATTCGGACACCGGAAGTGTTCCGGGGGTACCGGGTACATATCGGGTCTTCGGAAGGGGTTCCGGGTATCCCCCCGGCAACTACATGGGCCTAATGGGCCAAGAAGGGGACAGACTAGCCCCTAGGGGGCTGGTGCGCCCCAAGTAGGCCAAAATAAGGGGGAAGGAAAGAGGGGAAGAGAGAAAGGAAGGGGAGCAATTCGGCCTCCCCCTTCCTTCTCTCCTCCCTCCTCCTTCCTTTCCCCTCCGGATGAATATGGCAGGGGGGAGGCCGAATTGGGAGGCGCCCAAGTAGGATTCCTCCTACTTGGGGCGCCCCCTTGGCAGCCTCTCCTCCCCTCCAACCTATATATATGAGGGGGGGGGGGCACCGCTAGAACACACATCAACAGTTGTTAGCCGTGTGCGGCGCCCCCCTCCACAGTTTACGCCTCCGGTCATATTGTCGTAGTGCTTAGGCAAAGCCCTGTGCGGATCACTTCACCATCACCGTCACCACGCCATCGTGTTGACGAAACTCTCCCTCGACACTTTGCTGGATCAAGAGTTCGAGGGATGTCATCTGATGACCCACAAGTATAGGGGATCAATTGTAGCTCTTTTCAATAAGTAAGAGTGTCGAACCCAACGAGGAGCAGAAGGAAATGACAGGTGGTTTTCAGCAAGGTAATGTCTGCAAGTGCTGAAATTGTAAGTAACAGAGTAGTTTGGTAGCAAGATAATTTGTAACGAGCAAGTAACGATAGAAGTAACCAAAGTGCAGCAAGGTAGCCCAATCCTTTTGAGGCAAAAGACAGGCCAAAACGGTCTCTTATGATAAGCAAAGCGTTCTTGAGGTTACACGGGATTTTCATCTAGTTACTTTCACCATGTTGGTTTGATTCATGTTCGGTACTTTGATAATTTGATATGTGGGTGGACCGGTGATTAGGTGCTGTTCTTACTTGAACAAACCTCCTACTTATGATTAACCCTCCCGCAAGCATCCGCAACTACGAGAAAAGTATTAAGAATAAATTCTAACCATAGCATTAAACTTTTGGATCCAATCGGTCCCTTACGGAATAGCGCATAAACTGGGGTTTAAGCTTCTGTCACTCTCGCAACCCATCATCTAATTGCTACTCCACAATGCATTCCCTTAGGCCCAAATATGGTGAAGTGTCATGTAGTCGACGTTCACATGACACCACTAAGGGAATCACAACATACATACTATCAAAATATCGAACACATATCAAGTTCACATGATTACTTGCAATATGATTTCTCCCGTGACCACAAGAACAAAAGTAACTACTCACAAATGATAATCATGCTCAAGATCAGAGGGGTATTAAATAGCATATTGGATCTGAACATATAATCTTCCACCAAATAAACCATATAGTAATCAACTACAAGATGTAATCAACACTACTAGTCACCCACAAGCAACAATCTATAGTTCCGGTAACAAGATTGAACATAAGAGATGAACTAGGGTTTGAGATGAGATGGTGCTGTTGAAGATGTTGATGGAGATTGCCCTCCCCAAGATGGGAGAGTTGTTGGTGATGATGAGGACGATGATTTCCCCCTCTGGGAGGGAAGTTCCACCGGCGGAATCGCTCTGCCGGAGGGCAAAAGTGCTCCTGCCCAAGTTCCGCCTCGAGACGGCGGCGCTCCATCCCGAAAGTCCTCTCCTTATTTTTTCTAGGTCAAAATGACTTATATACCAGAAGATGGGTACTGGAGGTGGGCCTGGGTGAGCACAACCCACCAGGGTGCGCCTGGGCTCCCTGGCGTGCCCAGGTGGGTTGTGCCCACCTGGTGGGCCCCCTCTGGTACTTATTTGCTCCAATATTCTTCATATTTTCCATAAAAATTCTCCGTGAAGTTTCAGCTTGTTTGGAGTTGTGCAGAATAGGTAGCCTGACGTAGCTTTTCCAGGTCCAGATTTCCAGCTACCGGAATTCTCCCTCTTTGTGCGTACCTTGCATATTATGAGAGAAAAGGCATTAGAATTAATCCAAAAAGCATTATTATGGATAAAAACATCATAAATAACAGTAAGAAAAGATGATGCAAAATGGACGTATCAACTCCCCCAAGCTTAGACCTCGCTTGTCCTCAAGTGAAAACCGAAATCGAAAAACATGTCCACATGCTTAGAGAGAGAGGTGTCGATAAAAACAAAATACGGACCTAGAAGCATCATGTTCATTATTATAACAGCAACAAACTTAAACATAAGACTTTTATCATAGAACTTTTATCATAGACTTCTCATGAAAAAGTGACAATTCATCACACTTATTGAAGTATAAAGCAAAAATTCTATTAAAAACCAACAAACTATGTTCTCAGTCAACTTTGCAACTGCAATTCGTCATCTTTTCAGGAAGAGTTGCGTATCGGAGCCTTTAGGCAAGTCCACATACTCAACCATCATATAGTCTTCCATGATTGCTAACACTCACCGAGTACACATGAGCAAAACGTTTCAACCGGACACATAGAAAGATAGGGGCTTATAGTTTTCGCCTCCCAACGTATTCACCTCAGGGGTGATGTCAACAATAATAACTCATGCTATCTATATTCAATTGGACATATGTGCCTAGATCTTTCCTCACCACATGATGCTTGCCAAAGGAGAAAAATAAAAGGAATAGACGGAAAACTTTGACTCTTTGCATAAAAGTAAGTACAAAAAAGTAAAAGATAGACCCTTCGCAGAGGAAAGCAGAGGTTGCCATATGCTTATTTGTTTGTATGCTCAACCCCTTAGTGCAAAAGAACGTCATGTTGTATTGCCCCTTGTGATAGCAACCTTTATTATGCAGTCTGTCGCTTTTATTCTTTACCATCACAAGTTCGTACAACGCTTAATTTTCTCTTACACTAAATGATCTCACACTTTTAGAAGCAATTTTTATTGCCTTTTTGCACCGGTGACAACTTACTTGAGGGATCTTGCTCAATCCATAGGTAGGTATGGTGGACTCTTGAAAATAATATTTGGGTTTAAGGGTTTTTGGATGCACAAGTAGTATCTCTACTTAGTGCGGAATTTTTGGCTAGCAAAGATAGGGGGCAAGTGTCGGTGTCAAAACCGGCCGATCTCGGGTAGGGGGTCCCGAACTGTGCGTCTGAGGATCGAAGGTAACAAGGGACAAAGGGAACGCGCTGTTTACCCAGGTTCGGGCCCTCTTAATGGAGGTAAAACCCTACGTCCTGCTTGATTGTATTTGATGAGTATGGGGGTTACAAGAGTTGATCTACCTCGAGATCGTAATGGCTAAACCCTAGATGTCTAGCCTATGGGAGTTATGATAGCCTCTACGGACTAAACCCTCTGGTTTATAAAGGCACCAGAGGGGGCTAGGGTTATACAGAGTCGGTTTACAGAGGAAGGAAACTATACATCCGGACGCCAAACTTGCCATCCATGCAAAGGAGAGTCCCATTCGGACACGAGGAAAGGTCTTCTTCCTTGTATCTTTACGGCCCATCAGTCCGGCCCATGTAACATAGCCCGGCCACCCGAGGACCCCTTAATCCAGGACTCCCTCAGTAGCCCCTGAACCAGTCTTCAATGATGACATGTTCGGTGCGCAGATTATCTTCGGCATTGCAAGGCGGGTTCCTCCTCTGAATACTCCAAAACAATCTTCTGAATAAAAGAACTGTATCCGGCTCTGTATGACAGTCACAACCTTCAACCATGAAGGTAAAACACTTAGTCAAAGTAATGTCCATCAACTGACAACTTTTTCGGCGAAACATCACATCTAGTCTTTTTATCATTTCGAACCGTTTTTTGGCCTCCCGCTTCGCGTCTCGAAACACGACTCTATTGACACGTCTCGTCAAAGTGGAGATCATGCCCACTTATCGTGTGATCCTTATCAATACGGGTTTGGGTAATCCAACTGTGCCATTCGCATGACCCATTGGGAACAGGTGAGTTTTAAGGCTTGAGTGGCGGGCGCTTGATATTCATTGCCTATATAAATGGATAAAGATCCCTCTTTTTCCCCACGCCTTCTTCCTTCTCCCGTTTTCCCATCCTCAAGCTCCAGCGCCCAAGCTTCAATCTTTCCCACCACCGCCAACCTCTCCAGTCATGTCCGGATCTGGCTCGAAGGGCAAGTGGGAGGCCTCCTCCGTCACGGAGAAGGACATCAAGGAGCTCCGGGGGGCGGGATATCTGTCCGCGGAGATCGCGCACAGGCTCCCTGCCAAGGATCAAGTCGTACCCAGTCCGGAGCCCGGCAAAAGGGTTGTATTCATTCCTCATTTCCTCCGCGGACTAGGGTTTCCCCTCCACCCCTTTGTCCGCGGCCTCATGTTCTACTACTGGCTAGATTTTCATGATCTAGCCCCAAATTCCTTCCTCCACATCTCGGCGTTTATCGTCGTGTGCGAGGCGCTACTCCGCATCCCACCACACTTCGGCCTATGGCTAAAAGTCTTCAATGTGAAGCCAAAGGTGGTCGACGGGCAACATGCGGAGTGTAGGAGATATGCCCTAGAGGCAATAATAAATGTTATTGATTATCTCCCTGTTCATAATTAGGTTTATGTTCCATGCTATAACTGCAATGATTCTCGAGTCTACAAATAAAATGAGGCTTGGAGGGAAACTCATGTGCACGTGTGGGATAATAAATGGTAAAATGTATTCCTAGTCAAGCCTCTATGACTGGCTCAAGTATTGCATGATGATCCTGTTTTCCTGATCATGGGCATGACTATGCCGGCAATTTTGAGGGCACAATTGTTAGCAGAACATTTGTGTTGAATCGACCCAAATTGATGTTATGCTATGAGATTCTTTCGTCACAAGTTAATGGTTAATAACACAGAGATGGTTAATGTTTGCATAATTCCTCAGACCATGAGAGTATCAAGTTTCTTCATGCTTGATTCATGAACTTTGGGGTTTGTTAAACGTCATCCGTAACTGGATGGCTATTACAACGGCTTACGGGTTCATGGGAAAGTATGTCAAGTAACTTGATAGCTCAAGATTGGGATTTGCTCCTCCGACGATGGAGAGATATCTCTGGGCCCTCTCGGTGTTACGGTATCCATCATCGTCTGGCCAGACACAGGGTGATTTGATCACAGGGATGCCGGAACACAGTAACGAGAAAAGAGAACAATACCGGTAACGAGGTAACTAGCATAGTGGACAAGTTGTTGATCCACGGGAATGCCAACATGTCTCACCTCGGGTATTTGTAACATATCGCGAAGCAATAGGAATAGCACACGGCAACTGGAGGTTCACTCGAATATTCATTCATGTGGGTATAGGGGTCAATATGGGTGTCCACGGCTCCGATGTTGATCATTGATCGGAAGGGGTTCCAGGTCATGTCTATACTTCACCGAACCTATAGGGTCACACACTTAAGGGTCATCTATCTGCTGAATACTAGACAGGGAGTCTGAGAGAAAGTTTTCGGAAAAAGTTTTCCGGAGACAGCGGAAAAGTTCCGACGAGAGAGGTCACCGGATGAGTTCCGGTGATACTGAAAAGTTGTTTCAGAGGATACCATAAAGTCAAATTGGTTTCGGGACATGCCTGATAATTCTTGGAGGGTGCCAGAATCATTCTGGAAACTTTCTGGAATTTTCGGAGATGAAAACCGGAAATGTTCCGGAGCTGCCGAAACCGCTTCAGATGCTTTTTGCAGATGAAATCACTAAACTGGAATTGTTCCAGAACATGTTGAAAATTATTTTAGTGGGTACTGGAAATGTTCTAAGCCCACATAAATATTTTCAGTTCGAACGGACGCTGAAAAATGTCGTCGTGAATAGTGAAAGTGCTTTTTGGGATTTTTATGGAAAGCACCTTTTGGGAAATTTTCCAAAAGGCTTCTAGAAGCCTTGGGCACTAAGGAAGCCCCCTTGGGGGGGCCCCCCAAGGGGTGGCCGGCCATGGAGGGTGGAGCTCCATGGAGCTCCACATGGCACTCCTTTTTGCTTTATTCTTTATGTAAATGACATAAAGTGGGGGTACTTTTGGTATTTGTGAATGCCAACTTTACCCCTTGGCTTTCCTATAAATAGAGGAGAGTGGGCTGCCCACAAACTCCATCCCTTCTCACATACAAGTGCCATGCAATGATCTGGCTTCTCTCTCCCTCCCACGAAAAGAGTTTCGTAGAGCCGAAAGGCTATCTGGGTTCCGGTGGGAACTAGTTCTGGACGGCGAAGCCCTGCCGGATAGATGACACCGTATGTGTGCAACTCTGTAGAGAGGTCATAGTTTTGATCTTAGTGCTTGAGGGGCTGTTCGTGAGTGCCTCCCGAAGGGCTGTCCAAGTGACGGTCCGAGTTCTGTGAGTCCTCCCGAAGTGTTGTCCGAGTGACCGTTCGAGTTTCGAAGGTCCTCCCGAAGGGCTGTCCGCGACACCGTCCGGGGGACTGTTCGACCGCCTCCCGGAGGGCTGTCCGAAGGGAAGACGAGGGTATACATCCTCGCGGTTGGGAGGTTGTAAATCCTAGCTGCGGGGATCTGCACCGCCGATCGTCATCGACTCTACTTCCGCTGCGCTACGAGTCGGTAACGAATATGATCAAACCTTGTATGCAGTCTCCGTAGTGGTCCTGGGCTGGTGCGTAGGTCGGAAATTTTTTGTTTTCTGCTGCGTTACCCTACAGTGGCATCAAGAGCCGTGCTATGCGTAGATGCAGGTTGCGATCTAGAATACATAGAGATGTATGGGTGTTGCACAATATAATTAGGTAGTAGATGAGTTCTATTACTGAAAATTATTTGTGCGGGTAGCAGATGAAATCTGTTACCCGATGTTCTTGTTGCTTCCCTGGAATTTGCATATTTCTGATCTTGATAATAGTATAGTGGAGTTTCAATGTTCTGGCAATCCGCGATCCTGATTGATCAACGAAGTGCTAACAGTTCATTGAATTCCACCGTAGTTAAAAGGAAAGATGAAATTTCGCAGACGAAAGGGCAATGCAGATATGATATGCACGGGGGTCATGCGTATGACGAAGTTTAGTACGGGGTTCGAGATTTTATTATCTCGTGCTTCATACACCCCGCATTGTTAATCTAGCGACTTGAATTATCATACTTGATGATGGACGTTGGTAGCTTCGGTTTGTTTCAAAACCTTAGAAGCCACGAAAAACAAGTTTTTGCTGAACCGATTAGAGGCGTCTAACTTGGTTTTGCAGGAGGGTTTGCATGTGCATGTGATGTGGTATAGCAGTGCTCATAATAATTTGATTATGTATGAGATGACTATATAATGTAAATTTATTAACATGACCTGCGTGTCATGATTCGGCATGATTGCTGGAGCCATATGATTGCACTTTAATGACCTGCGCGTCAACCTTGTTGTAATGCATTATTTTATTAGCTATAGAGATAGCAATATTATCTGGTGCATCGACAAAGTGGTGGCAATCTTCGCGAAGGTGATCACCGACGCGAATGCTGAAGACGAAGAAATACAAGACTTCTCCGTCAGAAAGGGCTATACCATATCATGCTATTATGAATTGCCTGAGATGTTTATCCCTTATAATGCACCCTTCTTGATTGCGCGGTAGTCACTTTTATTAGGGTGATCTCTCACAAAAATATCAAGTAGTTAGTGTTCTCCCAAGTGTAGCACCGTCATGGCACCTAACTTTTCGGGGTATCACAGGATCTCCCTGGGTATGAACGATTATGGATGTGTGAGGCGGGTGAGTTGAGACCTCGCAGCAAGATCACTTGGTTGTCTTGACGTTCTGGAAGGATCTCCCTGAGCTTGAAACACGCCCATCGAAAGATGAACAAGAGTCACATAGAGATGTGATCGGCAAGTTTGCCTACCGATTGAAGTTCGCGCCATCAGTGTTCATCTCGTTCAATGGCGTTGAATGGAAATGCGGGTCTTGAATCGCTCACAATCAATTATGAGAGATATTGATTTGAGTGGGAGCGCGCTGTAGAATTAACTTGTTTAATTCTCAGTGCAATTAATTTTGAACACTGTCTAAGTGTGGTTTGCATAATATTTGTAGAATAATGGCTCGCGTTTCCACCTTCCCTATTAAATTTGAATAGTTGTTAAATATCTGGTTAAAACTTTATGGTTGGTAACGTAATGTGAGGATTGTCCTCAAGAGTGCTGAGATGGACTTTGTCCTATCGCATACTTTTGGTATTCTCCCGCTAATGCTATGGATCATGTGACTCTCGTCCTTCGATCCAAAAGCTAGAATTCCGTTTCAGTCAAGTGCAATATGTTTGCTTCCATGAGACCCGAACTTCGAAAGTTTGGATAGTTATGTGATATTCATGGAATCTGAAAATCATTTTTAGAGACAGACAAAGGCTAAAAGATATGAGATATCCAAAGCAATGTTTGTTTGCATACTATTAGTAAAGGAGTTTACTATGCATTAGACTGATAAGAGAGGAATCCAGGAGAACGCCTGTCATATGATGAAAGGTGAATAAAACAACAACTTAAAGAGAAAGGAAGTGTCCGAAGGGTGTTAGTGAAACATTCACGCCTAGGAAGTCCAGGGCTAACGCCACTCTTAAGTTGGATGCTTCTTCTGAGAGTAGGAGAAATACTGAAAGTTAAACTGCTAGAAGTATAAAGGCAATAAGAGAGAAGACTGGAATATCCAGCTCATGTATGAATGTCATGCAAGTTTTTTATGTATAGAAGGCTGGTCAAAGATATAGTTCTTGGGAATTATGATTAAATTGTTAATCACTGATTCTTGGGTAATGTGAGTTAATCACAAAGATACCCGCTCGATTGCATTCTGTTGCAACTCGATGTAAGAACTACTATGGCCTGAAAGACTAGCCAGGGATGAGGTTTAGGTATACACAGGGAACATAGTAAATGTTACTATACCTTCCATCGGTGTATTACTGTCTGTATTTATTTTCATAATTCATTTAGAGTTTTACAAACTCTAGCCCATTGCATAAGGTATCTTGCAAGAAGGTTGTTCATAAAAGAACTTTTGATGTTCGATGTTATGAATAACATAAGGGCCATACTTTCATTATGAATGAGATGTATGTTATGAATAATGATAATAAAATATTACCTCTGTGTTTACTTTCATAATTCATTTTAGAGTTTCATACACTCTAGCCCATTGCACAATGTTTGTTGCAATAGGAGTTGTTCATAAAAACAACAATTGTTGTTCAATATTATGAATAACATGAAGGGCCATGCTTCCATCCAAGATGGGATGTATGTTATGAATATTGATGGTAATATGATACATCCATAACACTGACACTAAATGTCGCAAGACTAACAGAATACCACACATGTGTGGCACTGCATTTGGTCACATTGGAGAAACCCGCATGGAAATTCCATTATGATGGATTTTGAAGTCGGTTGATTTTGAATCATCTGACACTTGCAACTTTCCTCCGAAAAGTGAAGTGACTGAAATACCGTTCACAGGCCATAAGGAACGAGCAACAAACTTATTGGTGATCATACATTTTGATGTGTGTAGTTCAATAAATGTTGTTGCAAGTAGTGGATTTATCTATCTTCAGAAATGACTCAAGTAGATATATGGATATTTACTTGATGAGACGTAAGTCTAGATCTTTTGAATTCATTCAAAAGGTTTTCAAGAATGAAGTAGAAGTTATTGTAACAAGAAAATTATGTTTCTACAATTGGATTGCAGAAAGGAATATTTGAGTTACAAGTTTAGCGAATGTCTGATGAGTTGTGAAAAGAGTTTCATAACTTGCACTGTAGGGTAATGCAGCAGAAAACAAAAAATTTCCGCCCTACGCACCAGCCCAGGACCACTATGGAGACTGCATACAAGGTTTGATCATTTTCGTTACCGACTCGTAGCGCAGCGGAAGTAGAGTCGATGACGATCGGCGGTGCAGATCCCCGCAGCTAGGATTTACAACCTCCCAACCGCGAGGATGTATACCCTCGTCTTCCCTTCGGACAGCCCTCCGGGAGGCGGTCGAACAGTCCACCGGACGATGTCGCGGACAGCCCTTCGGGAGGACCTTCGAAACCCGAATGGTCACTCGGACAGCCCTTCGGGAGGACTCACAGAACTCGGACCGTCACTTGGACAGCCCTTCGGGAGGCACTCTCGAACAGCCCCTCGGGCACTAAGATCGAAACTACGACCTCTCTACAGAATTGCACACATACGGTGTCACCTATCCGGCAGGGCTTCGCCGTCCAGAACTAGTTCCTGCCGGAACCCAGACAGCCTTTCGGCTCTACGAAACTCTTTTCGTGGGAGGGAGAGAGAAGCCAGATAACATCTTGGCATGTGTATGAGAGCAAGGGATGGGGAGAATGGCAGCCCCTTCTCCTCCTTTTATAGGCCAAGGCAAGGGGTGGGGTGGGATGTTGAAATACCAAAATACCCAAGCTTTATGTCACACATGAAAGGGCATAATGGTAACACAAGGGGGGCACCAAGGGGACACCACCATGGCAGCCCTTGGGCCGGCCCACACCTTGTCTCCCCATGGGGGAGGGCCCCCCCAACAAGCCACCAACATGTCTCCATGAAACATGCATGCTCCCTAGACAAAAAGCCACCAAACATGCAACCCCCGATTCGTGGGATCTTGTCCCCTCGCGCTGAGACAAGATGTTTTCCGCGAAACTTTTTCTGAAAAATTCCAAAAAGTCCCAGAACATTTCCGGCACCCTCTAAAATTATTCTGGGCATGATCCGAAATATTTTCGATGCGGTGGTTTTCATCAGCGGAAAGCATTAACAGCGGTTACGGCAGTTTCGGAACATTTCCGGTTTTTCTCTCCGAAAATTCCTAGAAGTTCCCAAACCAATTCTGGCATCCTCTGAAAATTTCCAGGAGGTGCCGAAACCCTTTTTGACCAAATAATGTATTTCGAAACAACTTTTCGGTTTTACCGAAACTCTTTCGGTGTTCTCTCTCTCGGAACTCTTCCGTTGTCTCCGAAACATTTTCGGTGACTTTCTCTCAGACTCCCTGTCTAGCGTTCAACAGATAGATGACCCTTAAGCGTGTGACCCTATAGGTTCGGTGAAGTATAGACATGACCGGAACACTTTCCGATCAATGATCAGCATCGGAGCCGTGGACACCCATATTGACCCCTATACCCACACGAATGAATATTCGAGTGAACCTCCAGTTGCCGTGTGCTATTCCTGTTCTTCGCGATATGTTACAAATACCCAAGGTGAGACATGTTGGCATTCCCGTGGATCAACAACTTGTCCACTATGCTAGTTACCTCGTTACCGGTATTGTTCTCTTTTCTCGTTACCGTGTTCCGGCATCCCCGTGATCAAATCACAAAGTGTCTGGCCAGACGATGATGGATACCGTAACACCGAGAGGGCCCAGAGATATCTCTCCATCGCCGGAGGAGCAAATCCCAATCTTGAGCTATCAAGTTACTTGACATACTTTTCCATGAACCCATAAGCCGCCGTAATAGCCACCCATTTACGGATGACGTTTAACAAACCCCAAAGTTCATGAAGCAAGCATGAAGAAACTCGATACTCTCATGGTCTAAGGAATTATGCAAACATTAACCATCTATGCGTTATTAACCATTAACTTGTGACGAATGTATCTCATAGCATAACATCAATCGGGTCGATTCAACACAAATGTTCTTCTAACATTTGTGCCCTCAAAGTTGCTGGCATAGACATGCCTATGATTGGGAAAACATAATCATCATGCAACACTTGAGCTAGTCTTAGAGGCATGACTAGGAATACATTTTACCGTTTATTATTCCACACGTGCACATGGGTTTTCCCCAGAGCCTTTATGGATATACGGGCTCGGGAACCACAGCAGTTATAGCATGGAACATAAACCTAATTATGAACACGGAGATAAATAATAACATTTATTATTGCCTCTAGGGCATATCTCCTACATGCACCTCCCGGAACACCACTGCAAGTGGAAAGTCCGTGAAGATGTAATCAAACCATTTATGACATGGTAAGATCAAAGATGACATAAATAAATTTGCCATTATCCCTTTTAAAAGGTGATGCTTTAGAGACTGCGGCTTTTACACTGAAAAGAGCTCCATCGGGTCTGTTGAAATGACGACATGGTATGGTACGCCCAACCATGTTATATCTTTTCTTAACATTTGGAATATGGGGCTTGTGTAAATGGTTACAAACCTATTCCAAATCAGACAAGTGCTACTTTGTAGGTTATCCCAAGTAATTGGGTATTCCTCCCTCACTATACCGAGGCAAATAGGTTTGCCACAAACAACGGTATGCTTTTTGAAGAAAATGGTTTTTTCTAAAAGGTGAGTGGGAGAACAATGCAACTTGACAAGATAACAGTATCTTCGTCATCAGATCAAAGGAAAGAGACCTTGGAAGTAATTCCAGAGTTTCCTACTGCGACTGATACGGAAGTCTCTACAATAAAATGTATGGACTTCGGTCAAACTTGCAGCTGAACCACGTAGGCAAAAGCTCGTGCAAACCTCTTAGGTGCGCAAACGAGATATTGTTGTTAGACAACAGTATACCTATGATACACAAGGAAGCGTTGATGGGCCCTGACTCCGGAATTGGCTAAATGCCAATACAATCCGAGATAGTTTCCATATAAATGTTTCAAGATTAAAATCTTGATACACCTTTCGGAAGACTTAGAGTCTAACGAATTTTATGGAACTAAAAACTGATACGGATAAAAATGTTTTATCCATAAAGCTCGACTTGTTGCAATATACAAGTTCAAGGAGTTGACTACGATGAGGTTGCTTCACCGTAGCGATGCTTAAAGTCGGTTCGGGTTGAACTAGCAATTAATACATATTTCATATCATGAGATATGAAACAAGGGATGACAAAAGGATTTCCATCTGATGGAAATGAAACCAAGGACTTGCATGTGTTACAGTCCAAGGTATTTTGTGAGTCCAGAGGATGCTAGTAAGGGTGCAAACTTCAGAGTTCCAGCGATGGACAGAAGAGAGCAAAGTGGAGTCGGAATCTTCGTGTTTTGATGAAATGGTCAAAGGAGTTTGACTTCATCAATGGGTAACGAAGATGCTTGTAATTCAAGAAAGTAAGTGGGAGCCTAATAATATTTCTAAAAACCTTGTGTGCTTGACACATTGTTAATTTGAAATAAAATTCTTGACACGAATTAGGACTTCATTTGAAAATAGTTTTTCGATGAAGTGCTTGGGCTAAATAGCCTCAATATTAGGCATGATGATCTATGGAGATAGATTTACCTAATGGGGCTAAGCAATAAATACATATTGACAAGATGCTAAAACTTTTTAGCATTAAAACGCCAAGGAGTGATTCTTGCCGAAGTCACATGGAAAGAGTTTTTGCAAGACTCGGTGTCCCAAAAACACTGATGAGCAAAATACATGATGGAGATTCCTCACACCATCGTGTTTGGATTAATCATGTATTCCATGGTATGTAAAACAACCAGATATGTCTGATACTCCCAAGGTGTTGCGAGTATAGATACCAAAGTGATCAAAAGTACTGATCATTGGACAACAGTGAAAAGTGTCATTGAATGCTAGAGTAGCACTGATGACATGTTTTCTCACAAGTGGAGATCATGAAGAGTTCGTTGTAAAATGTTACATCGATACAGTCTTCATCATTGCTCCAAGCGATTTTCGATTTAAATAAAGGGTTTTGTGTAATACATAATATGGTGGCACGGTAGTTGGAAATTGTCCAAACAAGATACTGTGGCGAATTCTATAACAGAGGCGAAGTATGTTGCCGCTTTTTAAGCGACAAAGAAGATGTTGAATCATATAGTTCATTCATGAACTTAGTATGGTTCCAAGATGACTTTTGTCAATGGGACACTACTGCAGGTAGTTGCTCCATAACTCAGTCTGAGGAATCCAGGTTCGACCTATGATTCACATACATACAAAGTCAAGTCCACACAAAATATGAATTTTGTGAAAGCGTGAAAATGCGAGGATATGCAAAGAGACACACGGAGCTGAAGTCGTCAGATCCGTTGGACATCGGGCTATACCACATGCGAAGCATATTTACACCGGTGTGCCACAGGTGTAAAGTGCATTAGCATTAACTAGATTATTGACTCTAGTGCAAGTGGGAGTCCGTAGGAGATATGCCCTAGAGGCAATAATAAATGTTATTGATTATCTCCCTGTTCATAATTAGGTTTATGTTCCATGCTATAACTGCAATGATTCTCGAGTCTACAAATAAAATGAGGCCTGGAGGGAAACTCATGTGCACGTGTGGGATAATAAACGGTAAAATGTATTCCTAGTCAAGCCTCTATGACTGGCTCAAGTATTGCATGATGATCCTGTTTTCCTGATCATGGGCATGACTATGCCGGCAATTTTGAGGGCACAATTGTTAGCAGAACATTTGTGTTGAATCGACCCAAATTGATGTTATGCTATGAGATTCTTTCGTCACAAGTTAATGGTTAATAACACAGAGATGGTTAACGTTTGCATAATTCCTCAGACCATGAGAGTATCAAGTTTCTTCATGCTTGATTCATGAACTTTGGGGTTTGTTAAACGTCATCCGTAACTGGATGGCTATTACGGCGGCTTACGGGTTCATGGGAAAGTATGTCAAGTAACTTGATAGCTCAAGATTGGGATTTGCTCCTCCGACGATGGAGAGATATCTCTGGGCCCTCTCGGTGTTACGGTATCCATCATCGTCTGGCCAGACACAGGGTGATTTGACCACAGGGATGCCGGAACAAAGTAACGAGAAAAGAGAACAATACCGGTAACGAGGTAACTAGCATAGTGGACAAGTTGTTGATCCACGGGAATGCCAACATGTCTCACCTCGGGTATTTGTAACATATCGCGAAGCAATAGGAATAGCACACGGCAACTGGAGGTTCACTCGAATATTCATTCGTGTGGGTATAGGGGTCAATATGGGTGTCCACGGCTCCGATGTTGATCATTGATCGGAAGGGGTTCCAGGTCATGTCTATACTTCACCGAACCTATAGGGTCACACGCTTAAGGGTCATCTATCTGCTGAATACTAGACAGGGAGTCTGAGAGAAAGTTTTCGGAAAAAGTTTTCCGGAGACAGCGGAAAAGTTCCGAAGAGAGAGGTCACCGGATGAGTTCCGGTGATACTGAAAAGTTGTTTCAGAGGATACCATAAAGTCAAATTGGTTTCGGGACTTGCCTGATAATTCTTGGAGGGTGCCAGAATCATTCTGGAAACTTTCTGGAATTTTCGGAGATGAAAACCAGAAATGTTCCGGAGCTGCCAAAACCGCTTCATATGCTTTTTGCAGATGAAATCACTAAACTGGAATTGTTCCAGAACGCGTTGAAAATTATTTTAGTGGGCACTGGAAATGTTCTAAGCCCACATAAATATTTTGAGTTCGAACGGATGCTGAAAAATGTCGTCGTGAATAGTGAAAGTGCTTTTTGGGATTTTTATGGAAAGCACCTTTTGGGAAATTTCCCAAAAGGCTTCTAGAAGCCTTGGGCACTAAGGAAGTCCCCTTGGGGGGGCCCCCCAAGGGGTGGCCGGCCATGGAGGGTGGAGCTCCACATGGCACTCCTTTTTGCTTTATTCTTTATGTAAATGACATAAAGTGGGGGTACTTTTGGTATTTGTGAATGCCAACTTTACCCCTTGGCTTTCCTATAAATAGAGGAGAGTGGGCTGCCCACAAACTCCATCCCTTCTCACATACAAGTGCCATGCAATGATCTGGCTTCTCTCTCCCTCCCACGAAGAGTTTCGTAGAGCCGAAAGGTTGTCTGGGTTCCGGTGGGAACTAGTTCTGGACGGCGAAGCACTGCCGGATAGATGACACCGTATGTGTGCAACTCTGTAGAGAGGTCGTAGTTTCGATCTTAGTGCCCGAGGGGCTGTTCGTGAGTGCCTCCCGAAGGGCTGTCCAAGTGACGGTCCGAGTTCTGTGAGTCCTCCCGAAGGGCTGTCCGAGTGACCGTTCGAGTTTCGAAGGTCCTCCCGAAGGGCTGTCCGCGACACCGTCCGGGGGACTGTTCGACCGCCTCCCGGAGGGCTGTCCGAAGGGAAGACGAGGGTATACATCCTCGCTGTTGGGAGGTTGTAAATCCTAGCTGCGGGGATCTGCACCGCCGATCGTCATCGACTCTACTTCCGCTGCGCTATGAGTCGGTAACGAATATGATCAAACCTTGTATGCAGTCTCCGTAGTGGTCCTGGGCTGGTGCGTAGGTCGGAATTTTTTTGTTTTCTGCTGCGTTACCCTACACGGAGTGCGGCGGCGCCATGGTGAGCAAGCTCCCCAACACCACCTGGCCTAAAGGGGCCTTCATGGAGACCGTCAAGGTGTGGCAGCAGGAGTGGTTCTATATCACCGAACTCCGCGGCACTAGATGGGCGGCCGCTCCAGAGTTTAGATCCGGACCCCCAATGCGGCTCGCGTCGTGGACCAACAAGGGTCTAGACTGGGGGTCAACCACGGATGTGAAGACGCTGCAGAAGCGCATCGAAAATATGATAAGCAAGAATACCAGTCTCACTGACGTGATTCAGGTGATGCTCTTCCGCCGGATCCTCCCCTGCCAACTCCGGCCTCTCCATATGTGGGAGTTCAATCCGGAAGGTCCCCGGACCCTGCAGCGTTTCTTCGGTACAACGCACGAAGAGATCTGGAAGCTGCTCTTCAAGGCCCAAAAGAAGTGGCCGAAGAAGACCGAAGACATCGGCCTCGACAGCCAGCATCCGGCCACACCGGTGAGTATTTTAGTTCCGAACACAATTTTTGGTAAATAAATCAAAGGTTATACTGAGACTTCCATTCTTTCATTCAGGGCTGGACAGTGAAGGCGGAGCGGATCAAGTGTCTGGCTCCACTACCTGAAGACCCAGCCGATCCTCTGCTAACGAGGATGCTGGCTCCGGCGCCATATCAGGCGCCGGAGAAGAAGGCCAAGAAAAAGGGCAAGGAGGCCAAGGGCGGCCTCTGCCGTAAAGGTACTTTGGACACAGTGTCCGGAGAAACCGAAGCCCACTCCTGCCACGAGGGGGATGAAGATGAAGTGGAGGAGGAGGCGGAAAGTGGTTCTCCCCTAAAGGGGGGAAAGAAGAAAAGGGCCGCCTCCGCAGACCTGGAGGAGGGGGCGTCCAAGAGGGAGAAGATAACCCTCTCACACGGTTCGGATACGGACGCCGAACACACCCCCAAGAGGCGCCGCAGGGAAAAACCCCCGGCCGAATCATAAGTGTCGTAAAGGATACTTAGCAAATATTCGTTCTGTTATGGTTGTAATATAACATATCATATTGTGTATTTCAGCCCGGCCCGCGACCTCCCCCAACCATCGCTGTCTGAAGGGATGTCTCTGCCACCCGAGATGGCAGAGAGCGAGACGCCACCGCGAGCCCCTTCACCAATCACCGTGGATAACACCGAGGTGTTGTCCCGAAGGACCTCTCCTGGCCACGAAGGGGCGAGCGAGGCTGCCAAGAAGGCGCCCGAGGACAATACATCGGCTGCCGAAGACATGGAGGGGGAGACCCCTATGGCGACTGACGGCAGGGGTCCTGAACAATCTGGCCCCCAGCCGGACATCATTCCGGAGACCAATGTGGCTCCGGAGTCAAGCGAGCAGCCCCCTTCGAAGGAGGGGGGAGCATCAGCTCTGACGGCGACCTCCACTAATCCGGAGACGCCGAACACCATGGTGGAAGCACTACGACGTGCTGCCATCGTGGAGGAACACCGCATCCTGATGGGTGTGGTGGTTGAGAAGATTCAGTCCGTCAAGAGCGGGCTGAACGAAGCCTTCACCAGCCTGCTAATAGGCTTCGAGGTATGCGACGTAATGCTCTAGATGTTTTTTATAAAGGGACAGACCTGTGCATAGATAGTAGCCCCTGAGACTCTGTCTGGTTTTGAAAAAGCCGGACAGAGGATCAAATAGTAGTCGAAAGAGGTGATGTACTATTATATCGTATAACAGGCTTCCATGTTGGTGGCAACCGCCCAGGCCGCTGAAGTTTCCGATCTCAAGCGGAGGCTGCAGCTGGCTGATGATGATATCGACCGCATGAACAAGCGGTTCGATGAGGCGCAATGTATGTTTTGAAATATCTCGTATATGCCTGAATTGATATGCAAACTCTGAGTTTAAACTCATGCGCTGCTATGTGTATAATTGCAGGCAGCGCGGCCGAGGTCGAGACCCTCAAGAGTGCCCTTGCCCAAGCCAAGGAGGAGGCGAAGGCGAACAAAGCGGCCGCAGACAAAGCGGCTACAGATTTAAAGGCCGAATAGGTCACTCACCGCCAGTATGAGGAGAGGGTGACCGAAGTGGAGCAAGCGCTCAAGGATGCCGCCGGCAAGTGCGAGTCCTTGGAGGAGAAGAATAAGGCCCAGGCGGCCGAACTCGACAAAGCCCTCCAAGAGGCCAAGGAGGCGAGGACCGAGTCCCGGGCAGCTCGCGAGGAAATTCGGCAGTCCGAACAGATAGCGGCTGGTAAGCCCTTTCTTTTGCAGACTATATTTGGCGGTCAAAGATATGCCTTGCTCACTCGACTGTGGAGTTATCCAGACGCATTTGCGGATCTCTCGAAGAGTTCCACCGACGCCGCGCAATTCTTCCGGGCCCAGGAGGGACATACGACGGAGAAGCTCTTCTGGTCACAGTTTGCGGCATCGGAGCGTCCGGCGCTGTTGAACAACCACATGATGCAACTAGCAGAGCCGCACAAGATGTCCGGATTGGCCATGAAGGACGTCAGAGTCCGGCTGTGGCCAACCGAACCCATTCCTGGCAGCTACTTCGGCCTGGTGCAGCGACTGGCCGACGCGCTGCCCCGGATTGAAGCTGTCAAGCGCTCGGCGTGCATAGAAGGTGCGCGGATGGCCTTTGCCCATGTCAAGATGCACTGGGCAAAGATGAAGGCTGCCGTCGTGGCGGTCGAGGGCCCACACGAAGGCAAGGACCACCGCAAGCCGGAGCGGTATTTTGAAGACGTCCTTGTGGGTGCCTGATTAATAGAGGGCCAATGCTCGAAGGATATCATATTTGAGTGAATGTATCCGAGCTACCCAGACGTTGCTTTATAAACCAAGGCTTTGTAATATATTTATGTCTTTATCTGGAATTGCTTACCTCCTGTGCGGCCGTATTTTGTTATCTTGAAAGTTTGCCAGTCGTCGGCTTCAGCCCCCATGTAGATACTACGGGGGTGTTCGGAATAACGCATGATCACTCTTGACCCAATGTCTTGGTCCGTGAAGGAGGTGTCTGCGTAGGCGAACCAGGCAATCAGACTATGCGGCTTTATCACTTTCACTTAGCCATAGGAGTTTGACGGTGGGGCTAAGTACTAGCCCCTGGTGCATATGCGGCTATCCGAACTGGGATGCCTTAAGCACATGACCGGGCAGAGGCCAGTCCTTCGCATAATGCGGAAGAAATCACAAAAGATTTATAGCAAATCGCCGAATAGCTGACCAGCTCTCGCCGCACCATGACAGTCAGTTTTCGGCTTTCTCTACTAAGGTGTTTGACCGGACGAACCAGAAACATAATCGCAGTAGTTCTTCCTTTACTACCCTAGCCGAACGAGCGGAACGTAAGGTAGTAACCACAGGAGCCGGGCAACCCAACTATTGACCAAAGACATGATTCGGAGCTGATGCATATAATGCAATATTCGGGACGCCGAAGTGCACTCTAAAAGCGTTCGGACTTTTTTTTTTGGAAATATAGGTGGCCAAATAGAGGCCCTGGCATTTTAAGCTATGCCTAAGTGTATATGCCAATCTGACATGAAGAGGGAATACAGATTATGAAATAAACCAATACCGAATAGGGTTGGTAAAAACTGTTTCCATTATAGTCTGATTGATACGTCAAAGTGTGCTTTTACAGATGATGCTATAAGCATCAGGGCTATTTTACATGCCAAGAATTTGAGAACAAGGGAAAGCTCTACACAGGTCCTAAAAAAGAAAAGGTATCATGAAGATCCTTTGGACACCCTGCCGCACGTCTGCGCCGCTTTTCGCCTTGGTGGAGGATCCTTTGAGAGGATCGACGATCGTGTATATAGAAGGGGCCTGAGAAAGGGCCCTGCGCCACCGTAAAGTGACTTTAGGTTTTAAAGAACCTGTAATATAAGAGAAAAGGAAAAAGAAGAAGGAGATTAAGGTCCAAATAGGGTCGAGCCATACTATGGACCTCATTCGCGGAGTGCCTCCGTCGTCGCCCAAGGTATTTTGAGTGCGTAGTTATGCACACGCGGTACATATGCCGCGATTAGATGGGGCGGTGGATGGAGGCAAAACTTCTAGTCCAGCGCTGGATTGACCGAGCTGTCGTTCTGCAGAGTAGGCCGGACTCGTTTAATAGTGTTCGGAGGCTTGATGGCCGATGAAGTGTTCGGCTTGATAAGGCCGCTCTGTACCTCGGCTGCAAGGGCCGTGGTGTGCTCCTCGGTACGAAGGGAGCGTTCCATGTTTCCATTGACTTTGATAACGCCACGGGGTCCAGGCATCTTGAGCTTTAAGTAAGCATAATGCAGGACTGCATTGAAGCGGGCGAAGGCAGTACGTCCGAGCAGTGCGTGATAACCACTTCGGAAGGGGACGATGTGGAAGATCAAGTCTTCGCTGCGGAAATTGTCCGGTGAACCGAAGACTACTTCCAATGTTAATGAGCCCGTACAGCGGGCCTCGACGCCGGGTATCACTCCTTTAAAGGTGGTGTTACTAGGCTTGATTCTTGACGGGTCAATACCCATTTTGCGGACAGTGTCTTGATAGATCAAGTTGAGACTGCTGCCATCGTCCATAAGGACTCGAGTCAGATGATATCCGTCAATAATTGGATCGAGGACCAGGGCCGCCGAACCTCCGTGACGGATACTGGTCGGGTGGTCCCTGCGATCGAAGGTGATCGGACAAGCCGACCATGGGTTGAATTTGGGGGCGACGGGCTCTACGGCGTAGACGTCCCTTAGTGCGCGCTTGCACTCCCTTTTGGGGATATGCGTGACATATATCATGTTCACTGTTTTCACATCAGGGGGGAATTTCTTTTGTCCCCCTGTGTTCGGTGGGCGGGGCTCGTCATCGTCCTTGCTTGGCGGCCCTTTCCCCTTATGTTCGGTAATTAACTTACCGGCCTGTTTGAAGACCCAACAATTTCTGTTGGAGTGGTTGGCAGGCTTGTCGGGTGTGCCATGAATCTGGCAAGGCCGATTGAGTATTTTGTCCAAATTAGATGGACCGTCCTTATTTCCTTTGAATGGCTTCTTCCGCTGACCGGATTTAGAGCCACTGAATCCAGCGTTAACCGCTGTGTCTTCAGTTTCTTCGTTATTGTTTCGACGCTTGTGTTTGTTGCGTCGTGGCCTGCCATTGCTGTCCCTGACTTCGGAGCTGCCAGGGTCGCTGGTACTGTTGCTTCTACGAGCCAACCAGCTGTCCTCTCCCGCGCAGAAGCGGGTCATGAGTGCAGTAAGAGCTGCCATAGACTTCGGCTTTTCCTGACCAAGGTGTCGGGCGAGCCATTCATCGCGTACGCTATGTTTAAAGGCCGCGAGGGCTTTGGCGTCCGGACAGTCGACGATTTGGTTCTTTTTAATTAAGAACCTAGTCCAGAGTTTGCGGGCTGACTCACCGGGTTGCTGGACTATATGACTAAGGTCATCGGCATCCGGAGGCCGGACATAGGTACCTTGGAAGTTGTCTCTAAAGGCATCCTCCAAGTCTTCCCAACTACCAATAGAGTTCTCTGGTAGGCTGTTTAACCAGTGCTGCGCTGGTCCTTTCAGCTTTAGGGGGAGGTATTTGATGGCGTGGAGATTGTCGCCGCGGGCCATGTGAATATGGAGAAGAAAGTCATCAATCCATACCGCGGGATCTGTCGTTCCATCGTATGATTCGATGTTTACGGGTTTAAACCCTTCTGGAAATTGGTGCTGCATTACCTCATCGGTAGAGCACAAGGGGTGTGCGGTGCCTCTGTATCAGGCAACGTCACGACGGAGTTCGGATGACATCCGTGTTCAGTTTTCAGCCCGAGTTCGGTTTTGCTGCTCACGCCAAGCTTGAAGGCCGTCGTCTCTCGTCGGAGCACGCCCCCTTGATCCGTATATTGATCGGGTCTTGCCGGCTCTATTGTCCAGGTCCTGACGTAAGTTGTAGGTGTAGCCCTGAGCTGCTACCTCTTTGCCTCGACGGCGAGGTGGCGCGGGCTGGTGTTCGGCATGAGTAGCTGCTTTGTCTCGCCCATGTGGTGGTCGGTCTGGTTGATCAGCATGATTATGTCTTGACGGTATTGGCTCTAGGGCCTCGTCATCGAATTGTGGCAGTAGCCGACGCTTCGGATAGCTCTTTGTTGGGCGTTCGAGGCCATACTCCTCGGCAGCTAGGACCTGGGTCCATCTGTCGTTGAGCGTATCCTGTTCGGCTTGAAGTTGTTGATGTTTCTTTTTTAGGCTCCTCGCGGTTGCAATGAGCTGTTGCTTAAAGTGCTCTTGCTCGAGGGGTTCCTCTGGCACGATGAAGTCTTCGTTGCCGAGGCTGATGTCCTCCTCGGAGATCGGTAGATAGTTACTATCCTCCGAAACCTCATTCCCGACTGGCTCATCGGGGTTAACTTGTCCCTCTTCCCAATTATCCTGCTCTAAGGCAGGCTCGATGGGTTGGTCAGAGTCTTCAGCATTCTCTGGAGTGTCAATGTCTCCGGTGCCGGTATTACTTTCTTTTTCGCGCCGCGATCGTGAACGGCGCCGCTTACGTCAATGCTTCGGTGGTACCTCGATGGGCTTGTCCTCGACCGGATCTTGCTTGCCATCGTCGTCCTCTTTGGGTGTATCCACCATGTACACGTCGTATGTAGAAGTGGTAGTCCAACGTCCGGTGATGGGCGGGTTTTGGCCTGGTTCGGCTTCGGCATCGTCGTCCATATCGTCGATGTCTTCGGAGGTGTAGTCGAGCATGTCGGTTAAGTCTTCGACAGTGGCTACCAAGTGGGTGGTGGGTGGGACGCAAAATTCCTCGCACTTAGCCCCTAGTTCGGGCTGGGCGTAATTCAGAGCTGATACCTCCGTGATGGCGAGAGACCGCATTAAGTCCACGGCCTCACTTAAGAGCGAAGGCCGGACGGGGAACCGAGGACCTGCAGAGCTGGGCATGGCAGACTCTGCCAGGTTGTGTTCACCAGCCGCAGAGCTTGAGAGTTCGAAGTTGGCCTCCAGAGGCGAGTTCGGCTCTCCGATGACAAGGAGGGTCCTGCTTGATTCCAGGCTCGTCGAACATACAGTCGCTTCTGGGTCTTCGGCAAAGGGCTCCATGGGAGGAGAGGGTCCGGTGGGTTTTAAGATCCCATCTTCGGATGAGGTGGCCTGCCCTGGATCTATGGCCGGGGCAGGGATAGTGGTTGGTCTTTGAGTGGCGCCTGATGACGGATCCGATGGGTTGCCTTCTTGAAGATGAGGAATAGTGGTCGAGGCCGTGAACCCTTCGAAGATCAAGTCTCCTCGGATGTCAGCGACGTAATTCAGGCTCCCGAATCTAATCTGATGACCAGGGGCGTAGCTGTCGATCTGCTCAGGGTGACCAACTGAATTGGCGCATAGAGCGAAGCCGCCAAATACAAAAAGTTAACCGGGGAGGAAGGTCTCCCCGGAGACAGCATCGTTGTTGATGATCAAACGAGCCATCGATCCTTCTGCCGACGACACAGTGGAACTCTCAATGAAAGCACCAATGTCGGTGTCAAAACCGGCCGATCTTGGGTAGGGGGTCCCGAACTGTGCCTCTAAGGATCGAAGGTAACAAGGGACAAAGGGAACGCGATGTTTACCCAGGTTCGGGCCCTCTTAATGGAGGTAAAACCCTACGTACTGCTTGATTGTATTTGATGAGTATGGGGGTTACAAGAGTTGATCTACCTCGAGATCGTAATGGCTAAACCCTAGATGTCTAGCCTATGGGAGTTATGATAGCCTCTACGGACTAAACCCTCCGGTTTATAAAGGCACTGGAGGGGGCTAGGGTTATACAGAGTCAGTTTACAGAGGAAGGAAACTATACATCCGGACGCCAAACTTGCCATCCACGCAAAGGAGAGTCCCATCCGGACACGAGGAAAGGTCTTCTGCCTTGTATCTTTACGGCCCATCAGTCCGGCCCATGTAACATAGCCTGGCCACCCGAGGACCCCTTAATCCAGGACTCCCTCAGCAAGCACCACATGTTAAAGGATCCATGACAATATGACTTCTATGTGAATATAAACAAACATAAATCATTAGGTTGTCTTCCTTGTCAAACGTCAACAATTTTGGCATATAATATTTTGATGAGGGCTCACAATCACAAAAGATTTCTAGGATAGTGTATTTATATGCGAATCTTCTCTTCCCTTATTAATTCTTTCATGAGTTGCATCATTGACTAATGCTATGTTTGTCAATCTCTAATAAAATTTTCTACTTATACTTTTCCTTATGTGGTGTCATCACCTACCATAAGATTAGCATATGATATTTTTCATTTATTTACTTTCTTTTATTTATTTCCTTTCCTTTTATTGCAACAAGAAAGTAAAGAAAGCAAAAACTCAAACTAAACTTTATTATATCTCACACACGATTACAAGGATAGATCACTAAGCAAACTCTTGAAAAGAAAGGATCGAACTAAAATAAGTAAAGGCAAAAAGAGATAGTGGGGATGATACGATACCGGGGCACCTCCCCCAAGCTTGGCGGAAGCCAAGGGGAGTGCCCATACCCGATACACAATTCTCTTTTGGTGATGAAGAAGATGGTGGTGGTGGCGTGATATTCTCCAATATAACCATGAGTAGATCCTTCAAACCTTGAATCTCCCGAAGGGCTTGATGAAGTAGCTCATTATTTTTCTTCACCTCAGCCATTATGTGTTTATTTTCCGGGCCCCAAGGGTTTGTTCCTGCACTGTTTTCTCTTGGGCGAGATATGTCCCAATTGGATGGTATGTGCCTACGAGGAGTATTCTCAAACCCATAGTTGTGAATTAAATTGCGAAAATTGTTATGATGTAACCTGTGTAAAGGCCTCCTTGGTGGGGTTTCTTCTTGCACTTCGAGGCTCTCTTGATTATTTGATGACCTCATAGCTTGGTGAGGATTCGGGTGAGTGGAGATGCCAGCCAAGTTGCCTCTCTCAGAAGCCGGAGAGTGAACCCCAAAAGGATTTTCCTTCTCTTCCTCCATAGCAACCTCTTCAGCTTCCTCTCTCCTTAGATCCTCCTGAACCACCCCATGCGTCTTCTTCTCCGTTGTTGGAGGGTGAGGAAGACATGAAGCTGGCTAGCTGACTCTGACAGAAAACAGCAAGAAAAGAAAATAGAAGATTTCTCTGCGATACGGTGATCAATAGGATTGGGGGGTATATAAAGATTTTTTATCTTGAGAAACAAGCAAACTGTAGAAAAACGGAGTCCAGAAGGTACCCCAGGTGGGCACAACCCACCTGGGCGCACCTAGCAAGCTAGGCGCGCCCTGGTGTCTTGTGCCCACCAGGGTACGCTTCCTGGAAGTTTTTTATTTTCCTATTTTTCTAAATATTCCAAAACTGACAAAAAATATTTTTGCGGATTTTTTGGAGTCCGTTTACTTACTGTATCACGTACCTCCTTATTTTCACGATTCTGGAGTGTTCCGGAAGGACTCTTTTATGTGTTCTTCTGGTGTCAAAGTTTGGATGATATTACTTTCAACATTAATGAGCGTACCTGAGATATAGTGTTTTATTCGTTGCCCGTTAACAACCTTCGGCATTATTTATTTTGATGGCCCTAGACCGATAAACCTCCTCGATAACATAGGGTCCTTCCCATTTTGAGAGGAGTTTTCCTGCAAAGAATCTGAAACGAGAGTTGTACAAAAGAACATATTCCCCAACTTTAAACTCACGCTTTTGGATTCTTTTATCATGCCATCTTTTAACTTTTTCTTTAAACAACTTGGCATTCTCATAAGCTTGGGTTCTCCATTCATCTAAAGAGCTAATATCAAATAACCTCTTTTCACCAGTAAGTTTGAAATCATAGTTGAGTTCTTTGATTGCCCAATAAGCTTTATGTTCTAACTCAAGAGGCAAATGACAAGCTTTTCCATAAACCATTTTATAAGGAGACATACCCATAGGATTTTTGTATGTTGTTCTGTAAGCCCAAAGTGCATCATCTAATTTCTTAGACCAATTCTTCCTGGACCTATTGACAGTCTTTTGCAAAATTAATTTTATTTCTCTATTGCTAAGTTCAACTTGACCACTAGACTGAGGATGATAAGGTGATGCAATTCTATGGTTAACATCATACTTGGCAAGCATTTTACGAAAAGCACCATGAATAAAGTGTGAACCACCATCAGTCATTAAATATCTAGGGACTCCAAACCTTGGGAAAATAACTTCCTTAAGCATTTTAATAGAGGTGTTGTGATCAGCACTACTGGTTGGAATAGCTTCTACCCACTTAGTAACATAATCAACAGCGACCAGAATATGTGTATACCCATTAGAGGAAGGAAAAGGTCCCATGTAATCAAATCCCCAAACATCAAATGGTTCAACAGCAAGTGAATAATTCATAGGCATTTCTTGACGCTTACCGATATTACCTATTCTTTGGCATTCATCACAAGATAAGACAAACTTACGGGCATCCTTGAAGAGAGTAGGCCAATAAAATCCAGATTGCAATACCTTGTGAGCAGTTCTATCTCCTGCATGATGCCCTCCATAAGCTTCGGAATGACATTTCTGTAGGATTTGTCCCTGTTCTTGCTCAGGTACACAACGTCTAATAATACCATCTACTCCTTCCTTATAAAGATGTGGGTCATCCCAAAAGTAATGTCTTAAATCATAGAAGAATTTTTTCTTTTGTTGGTATGTAAAGCTAGGTGGTAAATATTTAGCAACAATGTAATTAGCATAATCAGCATACCAAGGGGTATTATGAGCAACATTTATTGCAGCTAACTGCTCATCAGGAAAACTATCATCAATAGGTAGTGGGCCATCAGGCACATTTTCAAGCCTAGACAGGTTATCAGCTCCTTTTCTATCAGTGATATGTAAATCAAATTCTTGTAGCAAGAGAACCCATTGAATAAGTCTAGGTTTAGCATCTTTCTTTTCCATCAGATATTTAATAGCAGCATGATCGGTGTGAACAATTACTTTTGAATCAACAATATAAGGTCTAAATTTATCACAAGCAAACACCACTGCTAAGAATTCTTTTTCAGTAGTAGCCTAGTTTTGTTGAGCACTGTCTAGAGTTTTACTAGCATAATGAATAACATTCAGTTTCTTATCAACTCTTTGTCCTAGAACAACAACACCAACAACATAATCACTAGCATCACATATAATTTCAAAAGGCAAGTTCCAATCAGGTGGTTGTACAATAGGTGCAGAAATTATGGCTTTCTTGAGTGTTTCAAAGGCTTCTAAACAATCATCACAAAAAACAAAAGGAATGTCCTTTTGCAAAAGATTCGTAAGAGGCCTAGAAATTTTAGAAAAGTGTTTAATAAATCTCCTATAGAAACCAGCATGACCTAGGAAACTACGAATACCTTTAATATCTTTAGGACATGGCATTTTCTCAATTGCATCAACCTTAGCTTTGTCCACTTCAATACCTCTTTCAGAAATTTTATGACACAAGACAATGCCTTCATTAACCATAAAGTGGCACTTCTCCCAATTCAAGACAAGATTTGTTTGTTCGCATCTCTGCAAAACTCGATCAAGATTGCTTAAACAATCATCAAAAGACTTCCCATAAACCGAGAAATCATCCATGAAAACCTCAACAATCTTTTCACAAAAGTCAGAGAATATAGCAGTCATACATCTTTGAAAGGTAGCAGGTGCATTGCATAAACCAAAAGGCATACGTCTATAAGCATAAGTTCCAAAGGGACAAGTAAAAGTGGTCTTTTCTTGATCAGGTTGAGAAACAGGTATTTGTGAAAAACCAGAGTATCCATCAAGGAAGCAAAAATATGTGTGCTTAGATAATCTTTCTAGCATTTGATCAATAAAAGGCAGAGGGTAATGATCTTTTCTAGTTGCTTTGTTTAATTTTCTCAAATCAATTACCATTCTATAACCTGTAACAATTCTTTGTGGAATAAGTTCATTCTTATCATTAGGAACAACAGTAATACCTCCTTTCTTAGGAACACAATGAACATGACTTACCCATCTACTATCAGCTATAGGATAGATTTAACCTGCTTCCAGAAGTTTTAATATTTCCGTTCTTACCACCTCTTTCATCTTCGGATTTAACCGACGTTGGTGATCAACAACGGGTTTAGCATCAGGTTTCATATTAATTTTATGCTGACATAGAGTGGGACTAATGCCCTTTAAATCATCAAGAGTATATCCAATAGCAGCTCGGTGTTCCTTAGAATTTTCAATAATCTTTCTTCTTCGTGTTCTGAAAGGTTAGCACTAATAATAACAGGATATATCTTCTTTTCATCAAGATAAGCATATTTCAAAGTGTCTGGCAATTGTTTTAATTCAAACACAGGATCACCTTTAGGTGGAGGAGGACCTCCTAGAGTTTCAATAGGCAAATTGTGTTTAAGCAGAGGACGTTGTTCAAAGAAAATCTTATCTATTTCATTTCTTTCGTGCATATGTAAATCATTTTCATGGTCTAGCAGATATTGTTCTAGTGGATCAGTAGGAGGCACAGCAATAGAAGTAAGACCAATTAATTTTGAAGTTTTAAATCATTTTTGGAATTATCAGATTAATTTAATTCAACATGATGTCAGCAGTCAACAGCGCATTTGACTTGGTCAAACTGGCATGTGGGTCCAATTGTCATAGACACAGTTTAGTTAAACAGAATTAATTATTATAAGTAGGTGATTAGATTAATTAAGTTTAATTAATTTAATTAAACCAGATTAATTAAGTTAATTAGTTCTCTAATTAATTAATTAATTGATTATTATTTTCTTATTCTTTTTTTGTTCCAGGGGCTGGGCCCCATGTGTCATTGGCGGTGGGCCAAAGCGGGTTAACGGTGTAGGGTAACGCAGCAGAAAACAAAAATTTTCCGACCTACGCACCAGCCCAGGACCACTATGGAGACTGCATACAAGGTTTGATCATTTTCGTTACCGACTCGTAGCGCAGCGGAAGTAGAGTCGATGACGATCGGCGGTGCAGATCCCCGCAGCTAGGATTTACAACCTCCCAACCGCGAGGATGTATACCCTCATCCGCCACTCGGACAGCCCTCCGGGAGGCGGTCGGACAGTCCCCCGGACGGTGTCGCGGACAGCCCTTCGGGAGGACTCACAGAACTCGGACCGTCACTTGGACAGCCCTTCGGGAGGACTCACAGAACTCGGACCGTCACATGGACAGCCCTTCGGGAGGACTCACAGAACTCGGACCGTCACATGGACAGCCCTTCGGGAGGCACTCTCGAACAGCCCCTCGGGCACTAAGATCGAAACTACGACCTCTCTACAGAGTTGCACACATACGGTGTCATCTATCCGGCAGGGCTTCGCCGTCCAGAACTAGTTCCCACCGGAACCCAGACAGCCTTTCGGCTCTACGAAACTCTTTTCGTGGGAGGGAGAGAGAAGCCAGATTATGCATGGCACTTGTATGTGAGAATGAGTGAGTTTGGGCAGCCCCCTCCACCTCTATTTATAGGAGAAGGAGGGGTGGAGGGGCTGAAATTTCAGCCACATCCATCCATGTCATCTCCAAGATATTTTGGAGCAAAAGCCCAAAAATGTGGCTTTCCAAAAAGTACTTTCACTATTCACGACGACATTTTTCAGCGTCCGTTCGAACTGAAAATATTTATGTGGGCTTAGAACATTTCCAGTACCCACTAAAATAATTTTCAACGCGTTCTGGAAAAATTCCAGTTTAGTGATTTCATCTGCGAAAAGCATCTGAAGCGGTTCCGGCAGCCCCGGAACATTTCCGGTTTTTCTTCCAGAAAATTCCCAGAAGTTTCCAGAATGATTCTGGCATCCTCCAAGAATTATCAGGCAAGTGCCGAAACCATTTTGACTTAATGGTATCCCCTGAAACAACTTTTCAGTTTCACCGGAACTCATCCGGTGACCTCTCTCTGCGGAACTTTTCCGTTGTCCGAAACTTTTCGGTGTCCGAAACTTTTTCGGTGATTTTCTCTCAGACTCCCTGTCTAGTATTCAGCAGATAGGTGACCCTTAAGCGTGTGACCCTATAGGTTCGGTGAAGTATAGACATGACACGGAACCCCTTTCGATCAATGATCAACATCAGAGCCGTGGACACCCATATTGACCCCTATACCCACACGAATGAATATTCGAGTGAACCTCCAGTTGCCGTGTGCTATTCCTGTTGCTTCGCGATATGTTACAAATAACCGAGGTGAGACATGTTGGCATTCCCGTGGATCAACAACTTGTCCACTATGCTAGTTACCTCGTTACCGGTATTGTTCTCTTTTCTCGTTACCGTGTTCCGGCATCCCCGTGATCAAATCACAAAGTGTCTGGCCAGACGATGATGGATACCGTAACACCGAGAGGGCCCAGACATATCTCTCCATCGCCGGAGGAGCAAATCCCAATCTTGAGCTATCAAGTTACTTGACATACTTTCCCATGAACCCGTAAGCCGCCGTAATAGCCACCCATTTACGGATGACGTTTAACAAACCCCAAAGTTCATGAAGCAAGCATGAAGAAACTCGATACTCTCATGGTCTGAGGAATCATGCAAACGTTAACCATCTCTGTGTTATTAACCATTAACTTGTGACGAATGTATCTCATAGCATAACATCAATCGGGTCGATTCAACACAAATGTTCTTCTAACATTTGTGCCCTCAAAGTTGCTGGCATAGACATGCCTATGATTGGGAAAACATAATCATCATGCAACACTTGAGCTAGTCTTAGAGGCATGACTAGGAATACATTTTACCGTTTATTATTCCACACGTGCACATGGGTTTTCCCCAGAGCCTTTATGGATATACGGGCTCGGGAACCACAGCAGTTATAGCATGGAACATAAACCTAATTATGAACACGGAGATAAATAATAACATTTATTATTGCCTCTAGGGCATATCTCCTACAGACTCCCACTTGCACTAGAGTCAATAATCTAGTTAATGCTAATGCACTTTACACCTGTGGCACATCGGTGTAAATATGCTTCGCTTGTGGTATAGCCTGATGTCCAACGGATCTGACGACTTCAGCTCCGTGTGTATCTTTGCATATCCTCACGTTTTCACGCTTTCACAAAATTCATATTTTGTGTGGACTTGGCTTTGTATGTATGTGAATCACAGGTCGAACCTGGATTCCTCAGACTGAGTTATGGAGCAACTACCTACAGTAGTGTCCTATTGACAAAAGCCATCTTGGAACCATACTAAGTTCATGAATGAACTATATGATTCAACATCTTCTTTGTCGCTTTTAAAAGCGGCAACATACTTCGCCTCTGTTATAGAATTCGCCACAGTAACTTGTTTGGAACAATTTCCAACTACCGTGCCACCATATTGTGTATTGCACAAAACCCTTAACTTAAATCGAAAATCGCTTGGAGCATGGATGAAGACTGTATCGATGTAACCTTTTACAACGAACTCTTCATGATCTCTGCTTGCGAGAAAACATGTCATCAGTGCTACTATAGTACTCAATGACCCTTTTTCACTATTGTCCCATGATCAGTACTTTTGATCACTTTGGTATCTATACTCGCAACAACTTTGGGAGTATTGGACATATCTGGTTGTTTTTACATACCATGGAATACATGATTAATCCAAACACAAGAGTGTGTGGAATCTCCATCATGTATTTTGCTCATCAGTGTTTTGGGACACCGAGTCTTGCAAAAACTCTTTCCACATGACTTCGGCAAGAATCACTCCTTGACGTTTTTAATGCTAAAAGGTTTTAGCATCTTGTCAATATGTATCTTTGCTCAGCCCCATTAGGTAAATCTATCTCCATAGATCATCATGCCTAATGTAAAGGCTATTTAGCCCAAGCACTTCATCGAAAAACTATTTTCAAATGAAGTCCTAATTCGTGTCAAGAAATTTATTTCCAATTAACAATGTGTCAAGCACACAACGTTTTTAGAAATTTTATTATGCTCCCACTTACTTTCTTGAATCATAAGCATCTTCGTTACCCATTGATGAAGTCAAACCCCTTTGACTATTTAATTAAAACACAAAGATTCCAACTCCATTTTGCTCTCTTCTGTCCATTGCTGGAACTCTGAAGTTTGCATACTTACTAGCATCCTCTGGACTGACAAAATACCTTGGAATGTAACACATGCAAGTCCTTGGTTTCATTTCCATCAGATGGAAATCCTTTTGTCATCCATGTTTCATATCTCATGATTGAAATATGTCTTAATTGCTAGTTCAACCCGAACCGATTTTAAGCATCGCTACGGTGAGACAATCTCATCGTAGTCAACTCCTTGAACTTGTTATTGCAACAAGTCGAGCTTTATGGATAAAACATGTTTATCCGTATCAGTTTATAGTTCCATAAATATTCATTAGACTCTAAGTCTTCCGAAGGGTGTATCAAGGTTTTAATCTTGAATCACTTATATGGAAACTAACTCGGATTGTATTGGCATTTAGCCAATTCTGGAGTCAGGGCCCATCAATGCTTCCTTGTGTATTGTAGGTATACTGTTGTCTAACAACAATATCTCGTTTGCGCACTTGAGAGGTTTGCACGAGCCTTGCCCATGTGGTTCAGCTGCAAGTTCGATCGAAGTCCATACATTTTATTGTAGAGACTTCCGTATCAGTCGCAGTAGGAAACTCTGGAATCACTTCAAAGGTCTCTTTCCTTTGAACTGATGACGAAGATACTGTTTATCCCATCGAGTTGCATTGTTCTCCCACTCACCTTTTTGAAAGAACCATTTTCTTCAAAAAGCATATCGTTCTTTGTGGCAAACCTATTTGCCTCGGTATAGTGGTGGGGGAATACCCAATGATTTGGGATAACCTACAAAGTAGCACTTGTCTGATTTGGAATAGGTTTGTAACCTTTTACACAAGCCCCATATTCCAAATGTTAAGAAAAGATATAACATGGTTGGGCGTACCATACCATGGCGTCATTTCAACAGACCCGATGGAGCTCTTTTCAGTGTAAAAGCCATAGTCTCTAAATCATCACTTTCAAAAGGGATAATGGCAAATTTATTTATGTCATCTTTGATCTTACCATGTCATAAATGGTTCGATTACATCTTCACGGACTTTTCACTCACAGTGGTGTTCCGGGAGGTGTAAGTTATGAAACTCTTTTCACAACTCATCAGACATTCGCTAAACTTGTAACTCAAATATTCCTTTCTGCAATCAAATTGTAGAAACATAATTTTCTTGTTACAATAACTTCTACTTCATTTTTGAAAACCTTTCGAATGATTTCAAAAGATCCAGACTTACATCTCATCAAGTAAATATCCATATATCTACTTGAGTCATTTCTGAAGATAGATAAATCCACTACTTGCAACAACATTTATTGAACTACACACATCAAAATGTATGATCACCAATAAGTTTGTTGCTCCTTCCTTATGGCCTGTGAACGGTATTTTAGTCACTTCACTTTTCGGAGGAAATTTGCAAGTGTCCGATGATTCAAAATCAAACGACTTCAAAATCCATCATAATGGAGTTTTCCATGCGGGTTTCTCCAATGTGACCAAATGCAGTGCCACACTTGAGTGTTATTCTTTTAGTCTTGCGACATTTAGCGTCAGTGTTATAGATGTATCATATTACTATTAATATTCATAACATACATCCCATCTGGATGGAAGCATGGCTCTTCATGTTATTCATAACACTGAACAACAATTGTTCTTTTATGAACAACCCTTTTGCAACAACATTGTGCAAGGGGCTAGAGTGTAAAACTCTAAAATGAATTATGAAAGTAAATCCAGAGGTAATATATTAATATCATTATTCATAACATACATCTCATTCTCAATGAAAGTATGGCCCTTATGTTATTCATAACATCGAACATAAAAAGTTCTCTTATGAACAACCTTCTTGCAAGATACCTTATGCAAAGGCCTAGAGTGTGAAACTCTAAAATGAATTATGAAAGTAAATACATAGGTAATACACCGATGGAAGGTATAGTAACATTTACTATGTTCCATGTGTGTATCTCAACCTCATTCCTGGCTAGTCTTTCAGGCCGTAGTAGTTCTTACATCGAGTTGCATCAGAATGCAATGGAGCAGGTATCTTTGTGATTAACTCACAATACCCAAGAATTAGTGATTAACATGTTTAACCATAATTCCCAAGAACCATATCTTTGACCAGCCTTCTATACATCAAAAACTTGTATGACATTCATACATGAGCTGGATATTCCAGTCTTCTTTCTTTCTGCCTTTATACTTCTAACAGTTTAACTTTTAGTATTTCTCCTACTCTCAGAAGAAGCACCCAACTTAAGAGTGGCGTTAGCCCCGGACTTCCTAGGCGTGAAAGTCTTACTAACACCCTTCGGACACTTCCTTTCTCTTTAAGTTGTTGTTTTATTCACCATTCATCATATGACAGGCGTTCTTCTTGATCCCTCTCTTATCAGTCTAATGCATAGTAAACTCCTTTACTAATAGTTTGCAAACAAACATTGCTTTGGATATCTCATATCTTTTAGCCTTTGTCTGTCTCTGAAAATGATTTTCAGATTCCATGAATATCACATAACTATCCAAACTATCGAAGTTCGGGTCTCATGGAAGCAAACATATTGCACTTGACTGAAAACGGAATTCTAGCTTTTGGATCGAAGGACGAGAGTCACATGATCCATAGCATAAGAGAGAGAATACCGAAAGTATGCGATAGGACAAAGTCCTTCTCGGCACTCTTGAGGACAATCCTCACATTACGTTACCAACCGTAAAGTGTTAACCAGATATTTAATAGCTATTCAATTTTAACAGGGAAGGTGGAAATGCGAGCCATTATTCTACAACTATTATGCAAATCACACTTAGACAGTGTTCAAAAATAATTGCACTGAGAATTAAACAAGTTAATTCTACAGTGCACTCCCACTCAAATCAATATCTCTCATAATTGATTGTGAGTGATTCAAGATCCATATTACAATTCAACGCCAAGGATGTGTCCATCTCAAGTGACGAGAATTGCAATCGGTAGGCCAACTTGCCAATCACATCTCTATGTGACTCTTGTTCATCTTTCGATGGGCGTGTTCCGAGCTCAGGACGCTCCTCTAGAACGTCAAGACAACCAAGTGATCTCACTGCGAGGTCTCAACTCACCCGCCTCACACTTCCCTAATCGTGCGCACCCATGTGTCCATGTGATGCCCCGAAAAGTTAGGTGCCGTGATGGTGCTACACTTGGGAGAACACTAACTACTTGATATTTTTGTGAGAGATCACCCTAATAAAAGCGACTACCGCGCAATCAAAAAGGGTGCATCATAAGGGATAAACATCTCAGGCAATTCATAATAGCATGATATGGTATAGCCCTTTCTGACGGAGAAGTCTTGTATTTCTTCGTCTTCGGCATTCGCGTCGGTGTTCACCTTCGCAAAGATTTCCA